>CM054380.1:34214398-35414398 GCA_028858755.1 Ara ararauna | reverse complement strand
TACCTAAGAATACTTTTAATATTAAAATTAAACCCTATGCTTTATCACAAATTCAGTTCATAATGAAAGCAGACACACTGTTAAATATGAGAGAATACCAAAGTCTTCATCTACTAAGCCAGAAAAATCAAGAATTAAAATTTACTCATTTTAAGATAAGTTATCTTCGTATTTTTCAACTCACTTAAAATAAATTACATGACACACATTTATTGCGTTTGACACTTAAATAAACTCGGAGCCATGCAAGAAATGCACCACTTCCTGCATGAGACTTGACAGGAGCTGCAAGCTGTACGTGCTCACTCAGCAAGCACAGGGTGCCAGAACCCTTCAGAAGGGCCTGGCAGGAGCATGGGGGCTGGTCATACAGGGAGGGAAGAAATGAAGGCGAGGGCCCTGCACAGCATCTCCCCGCACACAGGCAGCAGGGCTGGAGGTCCAGGTGGTTTTCCCTCATGGAGGGCACCCTTCTGCAGCTGACTACTTCCCTTGGATGTGTGCGAATTGATTTAGATGCCCTATAGCAAGTATAGTTGAATTGGTACCTTTACATCATACTAAGGTCACATTTTGCTGATATCTTGGCAACCCTAATTATTACACATGTAACCTTTTAGACATAAGCTGCTGACAAAGTGTGAGACTAAGATGGGACCTAGCTGCACCTAAGCACCAATAGGAGTTTAGAAAGCAAAGGGGTCTTGTTTTCCCTAATCCTCATGACTCAACAGGAAAGTCTCCCTTAAACTTTTGCGTCTTTGATCTTTGTGTAAATCATCCTAGATCAACTCTAACTCAATATTCCTTTATATGTTTCATGCATGTAGCAAATAATTGAGGAAACCTTGCCATCTAACTTTGATTAGTCACACTTTTATGAATTTATATTAAAACTGCTTTTGCTAATACTTCCAGTGGTGATTCTTTGAATGACCCTAAACCACTCATTCGTAACAGGATGGCACCTTGGCAGTCACAGCCTGACATTTGGATGCAGAAGGGAGGTCTGAGCACCTTGACCAGCAGGTGAACGGGCAGAGGTCACTACAAGCTGGGGCACTGAGTTTTCACACTTGTGCTCTGCTGCCCCTGTGGCTCTGTATGTGCCTGCAGAAGGTGAACATGCGAAAGGGCAATGAGTAGAAGGTCTCACCTGGGCAAGGACTGAAACACTCTCCTCCTATAATTATTTAAGGGATGATGTAGTTAATTCAGGGGAGAAAAAATAAAATAATGCTAACTCTCACCGTGCTTTTTAACCGCAGCCATTGCCCTGGTGTATGCATAAATTCTGGTCTCGTCACGAAATTCTGTGGAAGAAGTCTAACAGTAAGAGTTTCTGCCTGGCCTGCCTCTAACAAAGAGCTTAATCTTTGGCATCAGATTAACCCAAACTGAGACAGGTTTATCTTAAGGGAAAAAAAGAAAAACCCAACAAAACGATATTGTTCAGCATTTGTATTTCTAATATATATAAATACGATTTGTAAACGTTGACATTCATTAGGAGTATCACATACTTCAGCTAATTACACTTGTTTCCCCAAAGTTACTCACCATTGAAGAGACAGTAAAGCCAGTGGGTGCACAACATCATAGCAACGCTTATGCCTGCAGTCATCTCCCAGCTCAAGAGACAGCACCTCTGGGGATTAGAACATTAAAAGCTATGCTCAAGCAGTAACTATACATTTTCTTTCCTGAATTTTCCAATATTCTTTCCATGCCAAAAATACTGTTATTTCACTTTCACAGATATTAATGTCTGAAGTACCTGATTGAAATACATTTGATTTTCCAGTAAAAAACAAAGGAAAGAGGTTCTATTTTTAAAAAGTGTTTTTATTCTGCTCATTACGAAATACAAATCTGAAGTTGCTGGTATTCCCTCAGGTACCACAGGGGACACAGTTCAAGCTCATGCTGAGTGGAAGTGGCCCACCTCAGCAGCCTCTCCCATTGCAGTAGGTGAGGAGGATCTGCCTCCTCCTGGGGAGGTGGCATGCTCCTTTGCTCACATTTCAGAGGACAGGAAAGCAAGCACGGAGGAAAAATACGAATTTATTAGTATTTATTCTAATAGTCCCTGCTGTGGTACAGTTTAATGGCATTTCCAATTAAATTTGAGCGCATGTGTTGTCCTTTCTTTAGGGGTGTGCAATTTTTCCTTGCATGGAGTAAGCCTTGGGGTGGAGTCTCCAGTTACAATCTTGCTTTAACATGGGCACAGTATCTCTAGTTCTGTTCCTACTGATGCCTAGCTGTGACCAGGAGTACCACTTCTAAGAGAGCTTTCTCAATTAAAAACAAGGCTTTCTAAACAAAAAGGTGTCTTAAAAAAAAAGGAGGAATGTCTTACAAGTATATTTAAATTCCACAGTATTTGCAGGAATTTGGGAAGAGCCCTATTACTTAAGCCATCTCTCTCTTTTGTCCTTTCAGGCACCCAGAACTGGAGCCCAAAGTGACAGTAAGTGACTGAGGGACACCTAACAAAGGCCACTTCCAGTAGAAGAGGTCAATCAGAACATGTCAACTACAGAAGAAAAATTGCTTGTTTGACCACTGTGACTTGTGAATCAAGAGCAACTCAGATCCCTTTAAGACACCTACATTGCAGATTCATGTTCCTATCCACAGCTGCCAAACAAGAGCATTATTTCTGCCACTTTCACCCTCCCCCAGGAAAGCAGGCCAAGAGCTAGTTCACACAGCCACCCAGCAGACACCTGAGATAAGAGCAAGAGGTCTACATACAGGGTGGGCGATGATAAAAATATGTAGTCTAACCTAAGGTAGGGCTGTTCTGGGGGGAGGTTTGCCCCATTGTCCCCAGCCAGCTGTCTGGCTAACTGCCATTTTGAGCCAATTAGAGCAGGGTTGCTCTTCTGAAGTAATTGTACACATACTACGTGCAGACTCTTTATAACCTCTATTCAGATCTGAGAGGTTTTAATATAACCTTTTCCAGCCCTTCTGGCTGTTGCTCCCAGCCTGCCCGTGCTATAATTTTCCTTCATTGTGTGTGGGTTGAACTGACCTGGCTTGTTCACAGTCTCTTATAGGTCCATCGTTTGTTTATTCTATTGGTAGCCTGTACAGAGCAGACACGCTGAATTGTCTCTGTGCTCCTTCCACTGAAAGGCTGAAGTTGAAATTGTCTGTGTATCTTGCCATAAACTCAAGACCAACGGAAGTAAAGAGTCCTGCCAAATAAAGGGCATCAGTTAATAAGAGAATAAGCATTCAGTATTACAACAATACAAAAACAATAGTGAGGCTAAGAGACAAAACACATCAAAGCCTCACACAGAAAATGATACTTTCTCATGGTACATTTCATTTTATAGTTCAAAATGTTAAGTACAAGTAAGAGCCACATATGAAGAAAGGAACCACTGTGAAAGCCGCTGTGCTCCTCTCAGTCAGTACGAGACAATCTTGACCTTCAGGCCATAATATTAAGCCAAAGATCTTGAAAGCAGGCATTGTTTCAAAGCCAGACTTTTTTTCAAAGGTGAGAGATGCCTGCTAAAGACTAAGTTGAAAACCCCGAGGTCACGTTACTTTTGACATGTGACATCTAAACTTCTTTGTCTGAAAGTGGAATTTTAGAAAGCTCTCACTCCGCTGTGCTACTTAGCTGTGCTTTGAACAGAATCCAGCATAAGCGTGTACTAATGGAAAGTCCATGGGAAAGCTTTGGATATCCTTGCTATTTATCTAAGTATTTACCTTCTGTGCGAGTGTTCCTGCTTCTGTCCTTAGGTCCTTAGGGCCTGCAGAAAGTTATTTTTGTCTCACTTAGGTACGGCATTAAATATAGAGGTGCAACCAGCCACCCCCCATCAGTAGCAACTCCAGAGGAAAGTTACCAGAGATGTAAAATGATGTAGTGTTGTCCTGGGTTCAGCACTAGCAGTCATTTTTCTCCTTCTTAGTAGCTGGTGCAGTGCTGTGTTGTCGACTTTCAGCCTGGGAACAACGCTGATAACACCAATGTTGTTAGTTACAGCTTAGAATGTTTGGTTTGACCAAGGACGTTCTGAGTCTCATGCTCTGCCAGGGAGGAGGGGAAGCCTGGAGGAAGCAGAGACAGGACACCTGACCCAAACTGACCAAAGAGGTATTCCATATCACAGTACGTCATGCACAGGATGGAAAAAACTGGGGGCAGGAACCCAGAAGCATTGAGTTTGTGGCTGCGTCGGGCTTGGTATCGGGTGATGAGCAGTTGTAGCCTCTTTCCTTGTATTTCTTTTGTCATTATTATTATTGGTGGTAGCAGTAGCGGTCTGTGTTATACTTTAGTTACTAAACTATTCTTATCTCAACCTGAAGGAGTTGCATTCTTTTAATTCTCCTCCCCATCCCTCCAGGAGCTGGGGGGAAGAAAGAGGGGGGAGTGAGTGAGCAAACTGCACGATTTACAGCTTAAACCACGACAAGTGTAGAGATGTAAAATACAGCAGTGTGATTCTAGTAAGAGCCCATATACAGATGCACAGAAATTCTTACCTCCTTCACAGTACAGAGTATAATTAGCTTATCAAGTGCCAATACTTTTTACTAACTCCCATGAGAGTGACAACATGACATTGACAGCAGTGTCATTAGCAGTGGGTGAAATTTGGGAAGCATTATGTGGATTGAGATACACAGCAGCAAATGCTTATTGAATTTTTATTTCTTTTTTTACGTAACATGACTTCTTAAATCTTGTAAAGTGGTCCACCTGCATTAATTTCTCAATGCAGGTTCATTAGGGGGGCAGGGGAGAGAAGGGGGAAAGAGACAAGTGTCTTAGCAAAGGGCAAATATTGGCAGCGCACGAAAATGGCAAAATCTGGTCCTGCATTTTCAGCATTTAATCCCCCCCCCCCCCCCATCCCTGCTGTGTTTGGGGTCCTTTAGCCCCATCTGGCGGCAGCACGTACCCTGCGTCGTGCAGCCGAAAGCGACGGTCGCCTGGAAACCGCGATCAACAGACAGCTGCAATTGCAGCTGGAATTGCAAGTTTTATGTGGTCGTCTCTGGGAAACTGCTGCTGTAGGTTCAGAAGATCCTCTGCGAAGTGGCAATTCCTCTTGGTCACCACGTTCAACCTTCTGACAGCTGAAGTGTCCTGTCTGCTAACCTCATTGGTCTATGCAACGAGAAAGGCACGCAGGTACATGACACATGGAAAATTTGTTTATGAAACATCTGGGTAGGTATCTACAGGAGACACAGAGTGTGTCACCTTCATTTGGCTGTGGAAAATCTCAAGTACCTTCAAATGAGCTTGAAAATCACTGAGACTCCACAGTAACTTCCAAGTGCTATGGGACATGAGGATGTTTCAAAAGGAACTTAGGTTTATGTAACTTGGTTGCACTCAGATAAACAGATTCTTAAAAGTGCTATATAAAATATCCTAACACTAATGTCCCTAAAACTGTTACTAATAAGAGGTAAAAACCCCATAAGCAGAGAAATTCTCTTAATCCATTTTTTTTTCTTTGATAGTGTCTCAAATCAGGTTCTTTTTTTGCCTGTAGAAACACAAATTTCAGGATTGGTGCAACAGTCCTGTCACAACGGAAACTGGCCTTTCACAAAACCCCACTTAGGTGTTCACTACTTCACCCCAGGTAAGGATCTAATGAAATAACCACACAACAGCCAGGCCATTACAGTAAGGCTTCTTTGTGTATCCTCTCAATGAGAACTCAATTTACAGCTATTTACAAAGCTCTTTTTATATCCAACAGCATTGATGCAATGTATGCATGCATTTTTAAGAAATTACACGTTTGTTTATTCTTGATAACTATTTATATGGCCACGGCTTTATTAGAAATGTCCCTCTTTTGTCTTTTCCATAACTGGTGCACAAGGTTTAGAGAGATTTTCAGAAAACTCTGTTGTCTTGACACTATCCATGTACAAATAAAGCTCCTTTGACAAACACTCTCAGCTGGGTTTTTCTCATGCATTTGAATTTAAACACTATCTTTTTCTAGAAAGAAAATAAAGGGGGGAAATAATTTCCCTCTTTCCCCATAACACCAGATTGAGAGAGAGCTATCAAGAGATATATAAGTGCTAACTGTTTTCTACTTGGTACTTAAGGGAAACAGATGGGTGTAATCATGGTTTTTTATGGAGGTCTTACCTAAAATGCTCACACTCAGCTGCCACATTGCAGTTTGATTCTCAGTTATAAATATATATATTAATCTTTGTAAAAGTCTGTACAGATTTTAAGCTAAAGGGGAACATACAGCTTTGAAGCTATTTCACAGGGAAAGAAGCCACATTAAAACCAGAAGGCACAAGCATACTTTGACCTCCAGGACCTAAACGAGAGTGCTCTTTGCTTAAACTAAAATCATGCCGCAAATCAGCAGAGGGAGCCAATTGACTTGTTTTAGAAGTACCAGCTCTGCTTGCTACCCTCCAGTCAGTATACCAGATCCTTACATTGCTTTACCACAGGGCGGTGAATCTGCCATTACCAGAGACGATTAGGTTGCGTCGTTGTGTCATTTAGTCTAAAGGGAATATTGGGAAAACCTGAGTTTTGCTGCACCATTAAAGTTTACCTGCCCATCCGAGTTGTGCCACCACCTCTGGAAGTGGCTGGTACCTAAATGCTTTTGAGGAACCTGGGAAAAAACCCATTTGATTACAAAAGTGAAATGGGAGAGAAATAAAAGTTATCTCCTCCCACTCCTATACAACTGTGTAAGCATTTTATCTTTCCATACATACTGTAAAAGCAGTTTTTCCCAAATAGTGCAGACATAACTTTTCTGACAAAACTAGCAGTAACAATACTGCAGTGACACCCTGTAGTATTGCCCTTCTGTATTTACTCACCTTTAACTCCTTTAGAAGAATTCTTTTGTTCCCATTTGAGACAGTGTACAACAAAAGAAAAGCAGTTAATTATCATGATGCATTTTAAAACCTGAACGACAGCTTTGACAGGTAAAGCAACAAAAACCCAAGTGATTTTGGATGTCCAGTTCCAGAACCATTTTTTTTCCCCACAGGAATTACAAGAAAACACACACAAGCCAGTCTTCCTGCCCTCAGCTCAGAGAGCTTTTTCCTCATAAAATCTCTTCCTCTTTTTTTCTCATCCTTTATAATAGTGAGTTTGAAGGCTAAACTGTCTCTGAGTGACCTCAGTTAAATCAATCAGTCTTAAATGCATCTACACAGATACTCTTGAGGGAACGATTTGATTAGTTAATCATTTAATTACAAACTGCTGAATGAATAATGCAGGAGAACTCAAAATGAGAAAAGCATTACAGGACTGACAGATGGGAAGAAGTGAGGCAAACAACATAAATGCATTTGTAAAGTGAATGAACGTTATTTGGAAACAGTTAAATCCAAATAATGCAAAATCAGACTGCTTCTGCAGGTATCTTCCCTTCTGTAGCCAAAGGACTAGAAGGCTGAATTCTGTGGCTGTAAACATACTCAGATGTTTACAGTATTTCTGAATTAGAATCAGTGAAAGGAGGCAAATCATATATTCTCCTTCCATTAAATATCCTTCTGCTATATAAGTAATCCAAATAGCAGTTGAAGGATGTGTTGGAGTAACTCTTTTCCCAGTTCAGAGGCTGAATGTCTCCAGGGGGCTCCCACCTCTCCAGCACGTCACAAGCAGGCTGCCTCTCCCCTGCCCCTGGGGATTACAAGCCCCACAGTACAGGGCTCAGGCTGGCATGATGCCACACAACACAGCATAACACAGCACTAATGGTCTGAGAAGAGCTTTGAACATGATGCAAGAGCTATGAGTAAGTAGTGAGACTGCCACCTCAGCAGACCATTGCTGTGATTTCCTTGTGCATCAGACTCAAGAGTGCTGGCACTGCAGAGATTTCTGTGGTATTTAGAAGATCAAAAATAAGGATGGAGACTTTCATTTTCCTTGCATGGTATGGAATATTACTTCTGGAGAGCCTTTGTGAGGTTCATTCTCTGCAGAAAATACATCCTACTTGTAATATCCCTGAGATAATCTCACTCAGAGATTATCATTATAGAGCCCACATCGCCCAGGCCATCGTGACTGCTCCAATGCTGTAAGGCAGCGATAGGTTTGCAGCAGTGGAATCAGCATTTCCCCATTTCCCTCCACTGGACAAAACTATCCTGTAGGTAAGAAAAGGTTTGTGTGACTCGCAACACCACTTCAGGACTGGAGACACTGACCTCAAGCACCATTTGCAGCACACTGTCTGAAGCAAATCCCCTCCTCTGTAAGGAATGGTTTTAGCAGTCATCCCAAACCTGAAATGTCTCACAATACTTTCATTGAACACTGCTAGATGATAATCCTCAGCCAGGACTGAGGGCTATATTCAATTTCCATCTCTGCTGCTCACTTGTTTCGTTAGCTCATCACACTCTTTTTCACACTTAAAAATAGAAAATATGTATAAGAACATCACTGACATGTTTACCAGTTTCTAAAGCTCTCAGAGACCATGGGAAAGAAACAAAGGAGTGTCCAGTGTTTGCTTAAAGTGGTTTTTTTAATGCTATTTCTTATAAACTGAAGCTCACCTGTATGTGTTAATATACCGCACTGCAAATGCCCAAGGTATTTACAATTATGTGTAAGATGCAGCACAGAGTTTGGGTAGAACGTAAGGGTGAATTTTGAATTGATTTCACTTTATCTAAGCTCCACATAGTTTCTTTTATTCATACGGTAGAATAAAATATCCTATGAGGTTTTTGTTGAATTTCTGTGATATATAGAACACTTTTGCATAGTTTGCTGCTTATTGTGCTGGCTGCCAGCTGGGGTTAAACCACAACAGTTATATAGCAATCATCCCATTCTATTAATATTTTCATTATTAGAGATTAAGGATGTTTCCCATTTGCTATTTGGCTGCAGGAGAGAACTCTTTGGCATGGCCAGTGATCTGTAAATTCAGAAGTGCTGCACTATGCGCCACAGAACACACAATATGGTATAGACATGTGCATAAACTGTTTCTCTAACTTGAATTTAGGTCTGCTTCAATACTGTTGCAAGAAACATTAAAAGTGTAGTAAAAAGCAAAAATGCAATTATTTATAGAATGAACATGCTGACTTATAAATTACTGTCAATCCAGAAATTACTAGATAAAATATCCTACCTCTCTAATAGCCTAACTTCCCTACTACAACACCCTATGACTTGTTTATTTTCAATGCCTGCAGATAGCACTGTGCTGTGGCTTTTTTATGATCATTCTACGCTACACATTTGCTGGGCCCAACATAAAACCAGATTAAGTTCTATGAGTTTCTACAAGCATAACTCAATATTTGAAATGTTATTAGGGTGCTCTGTTTATTCTTTTTCCTAGGAGAGAAGTCCAACTCAGTACCAGCAGTTAGCACAAGACATGGCAACAAGTTAGGTCTGTAACATATATCCACAGGAACAAATCTCACAGTTTCAGAGATGCAATCCAAACATGAGCTCTGGTTTGCGTATTTTACAATGTTTTCACTGTAAATTTTGCATAAGGAATCTCATTACTTCTTTGTTTGTCCCATACCTACACTACATCACCAATGAAATACCAGCAACACATTTTCCTAGAGCAGGATATCGTGGAATAATGAGCAAGTACTGAATTTATAAGAGGTGTAAGAACCATTCCTGTTCTCACTAACTTCATCAGAAGCAAGAGTAAGCTAATAAACAAAGAAGGAAAATTATTCAATTATTCAATGTTTTATTTCCTGCCCAAACGTCAGTGTATAAAAATAGGTTTGTTTGTGGTCTTTTTCCACCTACAGTGAACTCACAACTGTTGAAAAACACTGTCAAGAAGTTATTCTAGTGCGGCAAGCAATCAGGTGCATCAGGTAAGGGAGGAATGTTGGAAAAAAAGACAGATGTGTCATCTCAGCACAGACCATCTAGAAACACAGCACCTATATTATGTCTAAAATAATTAAGTGACATCTCTATTATCTGTACCGGAAACCTGGATTTCCCCCACTGACTTTCACAACAAATTTAAAATACATCGCTTCAGTGTCAAACAGCCTCTGGAACACTTCTGTACTGACAAAATTGTCCTAGGCACTACAATCAAGATCAAAAATAGCATCTTACAAACTAACATCCACAGCACAACCATAAATCAGTGCTGTTGCTTCCATAAAACTGGTAAGGACCTCAAGCACTCTCAAAAGCAGTAAAATGCTCCCTGACCTTCAGACACTACCCTATTTGCTCTTGCAAAAACACTTGCATGTCTTATCTTCTTAACCTAAAAGGGACTTTTCTACAGTGAGGATATACTGTGAGATATAATTTATGGGGAATCCATTACAAATTACACCCTATGCAGGAAGAAGGTATTTGAAAAATGTCATTCAAGAACCTCTTTTCAGACACTTGGAACGAAAATGGAGAAAGTGAAGCTAAATACTTGACAACAGACTTGAATATTGCAATTTCTCACCTTCACAGTAGAGTATTCCCACCTTTTCACAACAAAGCCACCCAAATACCCTATTCCTACTGTTATATATCCTAATTTAAACTTCTACGAAAGTCTTCTTAACAGACTAAATGCTACCAATCTACTAAATGCTCTCAAGAGAACACACATAACTACACAATAATTAGCCCACTACTACTGGCTATCTTTATTTTCCCTCATATTATCTTGTTGACATTTAATTAAAAATCAGAGAGGCTCAGCTGGTATTTAACTTTGAAGTCTATTGCCTGTATTTTGCATTTGAAGGATTTGCATGCCCAGTTGTTTTTCTACATTTTCTGGCTTATACAATAAAAAGTTACCTTCATCTACAAATTCTCTTTTAATTATGTCTGAAGAGCAACTCAGTTATAACCCTGAAATAAGGATTCCTTACCTCTCAAGCCAGTAGGCTTCCAGGTCAGAAAGTTGCTGCTGATAGTTTTATATTCACATAAACCAAACTGAGAGGAACCATCAAAGATAAAAAAACATTTGTAATATCTGCTTGACTCTTTGACAATAGAGTAGTTTTGTTCTATTCTTTTGTAAATTATTCTATCATTTTTCAATTTGTAACATTTTAAATTTTATAATATTTTTTCTGACTCTTTCTGATTAAATACACAACAGTAGTTTTCTCTTCTCACTAGTAAGTGGTATGTTCATTAGCACCTGAATGTATACATACATTTAAGCTACAAATATTTGTTACTTATTTCATGCCATGTTTGATTCTCGCTGACTTACTCTAATTGAAAGCTAAAATCGCAGAATATCTAGTTGGTACTGAAAATTCCACCATAAATAGAAAGCTGATCTCCTGTGTGACCACAGCTCTTTTTGTAATCGTGCTGGTTTGCTATCAGTAGCTATCAACAATGTAGCTAATAAGTTATATTATATATTATCCATATAGTAATTGAAAGCAGATGTACTAAAAAATTTCAGACGGATGTGCAAAAATATATTTCATGTATTTTATTGTTCAGCAAAACACATTACATATATAAACATGCAGTCATTTGATAATCTGAATGGTTAAACACCTGTTTGTATTAACTCTAATGCCATTATTTTGTAATGATACTGGAAGACCTATGTCATTCTTTGAAATTGTAGTGGAATGAAAGTCATATTTGTAGCTGTCATTTCTTCTTCAACAGACCTATTACTGAAGTGTAATGAATCTCCTTTCCAGCCACTTAGGCGCAAAGAGGATTTTCCCATTCTACATGTAACCCATTACTAAAGATAAAGGGAAAAATTGTGCCCTTGGTTGCATTTGCAGGACCCTAGTGCATTTGCTGGGGTTTCCACAGTCTTCTTAGCATTTGTTTCTGCTATACTTACTTCCAGTGCAAAACTTCAGGGTTTTCTCCTTGCTTCCTTTCCTACACATTCTGGATTGTGAAACAGGCTGTGTGACAGAAGAAAAATAACTACATAACTACATTTCTCTTTTGAGCCACATGGTCTGATAGATTTTAGAAGAGACCCTTCCTTTTGTATCTGTCAGTGCTGTTATCAGTGTGCAATTGGACTTCAGCAGAGTAAATGACCCAAGAATATACACACCCTTGTGGTATGGTGTTCAGCAGCAGGAACATCACAAGCCAGCAATTTTAAGGCAGCATCCAAGATGAATAATGTTGTTCTTCCGATATGCAACATATTGTGAAGTTGCTAATCTACAGATTTGTGTATGAAAGTATGTACGAGTTAAGTTTTTGTTCTGCTTACCAACAACATGAAGTTAAAAATATTTTTAACTGTTAGTATGTCTTAGAGAAGTAACCAAAACCAAAGCTAGCTTTAAGAGTACTCACTTAAAAGTCCTGCCAGCACACATTCCAAAGGGTATCTTATGTATGATGACGAACTTCTATTTTAAATAAAGGTATAATATACCCTGGATATATTTTATTATAACAGGTGGTCTCCAAAACTAATGGTACGGTTAAACTTACAGCCTTTAAGAAAGAGAATCAGGCTCTTGTTTACTCTGCTCTTCCGGGAAAAAAGGAAGTCATCAATAGCCTCTCCCATTTCTACCTCTGTCCCAGGATGAAAGCTATACAGCATATCATTTTTGTGCTTTTAATGGTAAAAAATGGGTCTTTGGTGGAGGAATTTATTACGAACTGAGAAAAGGTGATACCTGTAGCACAGATAAGGGTGATTAATTCAGTTACAAACCAGCCCTCATTTCCCTGTGCCAAGACACTTACTGTTTTGAGAATATGAGTTTGACAGAAAGCAAACACATAGGAATTCACATACAGAAAATGTAAAGGTTGTTCCTTCATCTCACAGTTTTCCAGTCAGCTTAGAATATCCAGATTTTAATTTCTTCAAAGAAAAGAAAACATTAGCTCACTACTAAGTTAATGGCAAACAGTAAGCCACAGAGATAGTAGAATATAACATTCACATCTAATTATTTCATATATAAACCTTTACTCCAAAGTGTTATCTAAAATAACATACATGGTTACCAGACCAAATATAAACTATGCTGAAAATACCATCTTTACTTACAGAAACCCAATTAAAATGAACTTTAACTCTTTTGTTTGAGATCTGCAACAACCCTTCCTCTCAGAGCCACATTACAGCCCAGCTTTACCCTCTCGGGCAGTGCACTAAGGACACAGATGCCCCTCAGACACACAAAGAAAGCATTGGCCGCTACTTCTGGTAGAGGTGGGAAACAGCTTGCAAACCATCACTCTCTGATTGGGTGTGATGTCTTGTTACCTATCCCACCCTCCAGGCTTTACAATTACATGCTACCCTTTCTTCAAATGAGCTCTAAACTTGCTCTTCCTGCCCTTGGTGGTGTTCTGGGAATACATTGTGGAATTTAGGGGGAAAAAAAAGCCAAAACTAAACCAAAAACAAAACCAAACAACTTAGACATATAAACATTATCATCATCTTCTAACACTGTTGGTAATCACAATTACAACAAATAAGCAAAGAGAAAAATCAGGAATATATGACATTAGTTTATAGGCACCTCTATTACCATGTAATTTGCTTCATAGTTAATTTACTGAATTCCAATATCTGCTTTAAAGAAAACCAGCTGGCCTGGGTTATATAAAAATGCTACCTTTGAGACCCAAGAAATCCCACATTGCTTTACTGAGCATGAATTAGATACGGGAAGAATCATTCCTTGCAAACAGAGAATCCAGTATGTGCTCAGAAACAGTTCACACAAAGCCCTAGTATTAGACTTGTTATTTTGTGATTTAAGGAAAATGCTCTGCTTCAGAAGAAACAGCTAATCAGATAAT
Organism: Ara ararauna; assembly: GCA_028858755.1. Classification (NCBI taxonomy): domain Eukaryota; kingdom Metazoa; phylum Chordata; class Aves; order Psittaciformes; family Psittacidae; genus Ara; species Ara ararauna. Next base: position 35,400,579 of record CM054380.1, on the reverse strand, counting down.
TACCTTAGACTGTATGCCATAGGCCTTGAGCAGTCAAGCTCCCAGAAAAATCATTGAGTAAGACAACATACTGTTTTTATGACTACACATTGTATTTATCACAAAACATGGCCAACATTCACACTGAGGCTGCAAAATGATTACATGGCTACTTGTGCTCTATAAAATAAAGATGTCATGCTGAACAGATTAAAAAACTGTTCTGCAGTATTAGATATCATTCGCATGTTACTTTTATTATTAATCATCATTGCCTATCACCAAAATATTAGTACTCCAGTGTAAACACTGCAAAACATATACATGATTTAACAGACTAAATATCAACAGATTCAAACACTTTGGATCTGTTATCTATTCACAAAATCTAGCAATAAGGCATTGGTCAGCAGATTAGGAGAGTTTAAATAAACAGCCCGAATGCTTTGCTGTCCTCCCACACACCTTAACTCTGTCAGTTATGCTGCTGGATTCCTCATAGCAAATCTCATATCTTGAGGAGGTCATACCTGAGGAAGGCTGTTAGCTGGCTGAAACATCATTCTTTTATTTTTTTTCACTTTCCTGTGTACAAAGGAGACAAACAGTAAATAGCTAGAGGGCTTAGTCTTTTCAAAACCTTGACAGAGTTTTCTGCTAGGAATATAACTGTGTGGCCTGAAAGACTTCATTTGCTCATGCTCACACATTTATACACAACTGACACTTTATTTCACTCAGAGGATCTTGACATAAAATTGTAGAACTGATCACATCTGTGACAGAAGCTTGACAGTTTTCCACACAGCCCTGTCAGAACTTCCCATCAGTAGCTGTAAACAGTATTAGCAGGGTGGCCACTTAGCAACCAGATGCTTTTGCTTTTGCAACCTTACAGCATTGCGCCGTCTCCTTTTAGGCTGAATGCACTCCTGTCCATATGATGGCCACTGAAAGTCTTGGGGTGGCATTTTGCTATTCTGGCTCTCCACCTCTTCAGAATCAGAGTCTTCTTGTTGCATTGAAGGAAAATGTCTGTCTGGATAAACCTCCTTTAGTTTGCCCTCAAAGAATACGTTTAGGCACCGTCCAGCCTCAGCAACCTCTGAATCTGGCTGCAAGAGAATAAATAACCATTCAGTGTTACCACACACAGAAATCATCAAGGATCAAAACCAAATAACTAACCTGCTTTAATGTCTTGCATTTGTTGTGTCTGCTACATCTCCATTAGCCTCCTGTGAGCTTTCTACAGCCCATTAGTCTCACTGCATTCACAATGTAAGTAAAAACCAGATGCTGCTATTAAGAAACACATTTCTGCTCCTCAAAGAAGAAAAGAGATGTGCAGTGAACTAGAAAGAATAGCAGTCATCATTGCAGAGAAATTCCTATGCACCTGAATTTTCCCCAGCTATTTTCCTGGCTGTGGCTGGCTTTTCACAGCAAATGCAGCATCATTCCAGATAGTTGTCTGCTAAGATGTCCCTCTCTAATTTGAGATCCATATGTATCTCAAGTTCTCAGGTCCATATGTATCACCACTTCTTCCATTGAAAACAAAAATTTTGATCATTTCCAAAGAATAAAACTGATTAATACTTCTGTTTATCCTTAGCCCATATCTGATGTCAATGGAACCAATAATTACAACACCATGACAGCTTGAAAGAGCAACTTTCTGGTTTATGTGCCCCCACCCATGCATATTAGAAACCTACATAATTGAACTTTGCACAGTTCCAAAACATGAGACGCACGTCAGTCACAAGGTCCTCAGGTGCAGAATAGTGGCACTTGTCCTTTTTTTGCAGCTTGTTTCGTATGATTGACAAATCCATTGGCCTTTTTATGATCTGGTAATAATGCCGAGCCTGCAATGGGAGTAAAACACAGCTATGTAACCTTTTTAATTAAAACATTTCCTCTCCAGTCACTCCTATGCAAGTTTGGATGAAGTCACTGCAGAGGATTCTTTGCATCAAGGAAGAGAGCTCTAGCCTTTCAGTGCCTATACTTGCACATCATCTTCCTGGGTGCTTTTTGGTTTGGTTTAAAACATTTGCTTGCAAGATCAATCTTGAATATAGCACACTTCAGTGACTACTCTATTTGCACTTTCTAAAGTTTACCCCCAGATATAAATGTATAAATTTAACCATAGTAAATAATATATGTAACATTGACAATTAGCTAATATTTCTCCCAAGCAGTTACAAAAATAATGTGCTGAGATACTGGGAGCTGATATGATGGGAAGTAGTCTGTCAAGAGTGATTAAAAATATGTTACTATGTGCTCTTTTTATAGTTCAATGAAAGTCTTCTTCAATGGGCACTAGGTACCAGGATATTCCACTCCTTAAATATTTCTGGGTCAAAACCTACTCTTTAAGAAATGTGTTCCATAATTTCATTGCAAGCTATATTAGGTGGAATGTTTTTTATGTTGTTATTTGGACTATTCCTTCACATGAACCTTTTTTTCCCTTCTCATTTTCCTCCTTCAATTTGTTTCACTTTGTGCTCTATTTTTACAATACTGTGAATCTACACCTTCCTTAAAATAGCCAGTTAATATTGTAAATGTTGAGTGCATGAATGAAACAGCAGTCTTCCCCTGAACACAATCACATTACCAACTTCGTGCAAAACACAAGAAAAAAGGGAGTCCAGATTTATTTCTAAAGCAGACCTCTCTTACGATAGTGCAACATTCTCCATGTATGCAGCAAGTCAACTTTCTTAATCAGTTACTCATATACCTTTAGTATATAGGATACCTACCAGCATCTTAAATCTGCACCCAAACATGGCCTGAGAACACTGGCCAGCATTTACTTGCCTCTGACCTGGCCTCTTCAAAGCACTTGCAAGAGGGAAACACCTACCCTTCCCTAGGAATCAATATTGTTCAGGAAAAAAAGTTAATATCTTTCAAGAAGACAAAGATGAAACTTGAGAGGTGTGCCAGAATATCTTTTGGATTCCCTCCGACCCATCTTTGCGCAGTACTTACCAGGGGACTGACAGGTTCATGGAATGGGAGGCTCATGCTACTGCAGAACAGAGAAAGCACCAGCTTTTCACACTTCTGTAAAAGCCAAATTTGAAATGCTGTTTAATTCAGATCAAGTGAGTTTCATTCTTGCCCTTATTTAATCAATAATTATAACAAGAAGGGGAGTTTTCGTGCCATCTGTGCATTTCTGATGCAAAATGGCACACCACGTTCATTCTAACCTGTGGGATATTTTGCCTCATAGCATTTTTATGGTTTTTAAAGTGAGGATAGTCAAGAAATGCCAGAAAATAAACATGTAAAAAAAATTTTTTTTCATGTAAATATCCTAGAAACTCTTGGGAATTCAGCACTATCACTATTTCCTTCCAGCACTCCAGAGCTGTCCCTTGGTTCTTGACTAGAAGAACAGCAGCAACAGTGCGGGAACAGCTAAACAGAAAACGTTTCACGCTGTTCATGTCCATTTATATAAATGGATATTAAGTTATGTAGTTGGTAGTAATGTATAAAAACAGTTCCATTTAACCATTGTTAGCTTGTAAAATACTTACATTGGTCTCAATTTTTTCCACTAATGAAAAAAAAAATAAAAAGTGCTGCCAATACATAAGCCATGTTTGCTCACAAGCAATGCAATTTCTAATCAACTCCATTTTCTAAATAGAACCTCACTAATTAAGATCCAAATCCCAACTATTCCTGGCCAGTTGTACCCAATCTAATAGAAACAGGGAACACATCAATGTCAAGAATTTATGTCCAGCTCTTTTTGGACAGTGTAGCTTAGATCTGGAAACAGCATGGATGAATTTGAGCAGTTCTGTGGCTGTGCTCATAGGCTTTTCCAAGGGACCCAAGGGCTCTAAGAACCATTGCTGCTGTATTTACATATGGTGTTCAGACTAGACCAGTGCCTTATTCTAAGCTTCATTTATGCTCAACATCTGCACTCAGCTGTGTGGACTTAGCCTCCCTCTCCAGCTGTCAACAGTATACACAGGATCTTTGTTTTGGAACTTGTGGCTTCCAAGAACAAAGTGGACTTTAAGAAACGCAATTTTTCATGGGAGATTCAGTAGAGGAAACTGGTAATACGGATGTAAAGAGAAAAGTTTTTATCTAGACTTTGTTACCAAGGCCTAAATGTCATCTTCAAGGGGATTAATGGTACATATGAAGACCATATGAAGATTTCAATCCAACTGGAAGTCAAAAAGTGTCTGCATCACAAAATGTCATTGCAACTGGCCTAAGTAGATGTCTGAGAAGATGCCAAGTCTTAAATGAAAAAGATTCAGTGGCAGAAAGCCAGGCAAAGGTGACTCAAGGAAGCTTGCTCTGCTGCTGAGTGTGATTTCCCTGTTCAAAGGAGAAAGGTATTCCAGATCTGCTTGCTTCATCTTTCTATAACATGTCATCCATTTTAAAATTGAACAGCAATGTCTAGGTAGAAGAGAGTGATATAGCTGAATACAAACAATGCGATTGTTGTATTTACTACTCTCTGAAACATTCAAGCAGCAATCAAGTCAAAACAGTCATCTTTGCAATGAAGAGGCAAAGCCTCGTGCTGAGATGCTATGTCCTTTTCTAAATAGTACAATATATAGTTATTCCCACCTTCTGGTCACAGTCATCAAGGCCATATTTTGTATTATTGCTGTGGCTGTAGCGAGTGTTTTCACAGTCATATTCTATCTCCGGCTTCATGGGATTACGGCAAAGCGTGCACACCCATTCTCCCCTGCAAGGAAACAAAAACTTCTGTCAAATTTTGTCAGCAATCTTGCCAAAAACAAACCTCAGGAAGCACAGATTTTTGCAAACAAGTCTCATCCTTAACTAGTATTACAATAGCAGGCAATATGAAACCAGATTTTCTTCTTTGAATCCATTTAGAAGCGTAAAAATTTCAGATTCTACTCATTGCACTTTTTCTGACAAAAAGACAAAATGGTGTTTGAAATCATGTACCAGCAGTGTGTGCAGCTGCATTGATTCAAGTTCTGTTTCTTTTGAAAAATATTAAGAAAAAATAGCCAACAGTTGGTTCATAAGACAAAATCAGACACATATGAAAATTTATATATTTATTATCAATTGATATTATAATTAACATATTTATCTAAGAAACCAACATTATCAGAAAAGGTCATAATGAGTACTAGTACACAGGTTCCCAAACAAAACAAACACAAGTGTCCTTGGGCATAAGTGTCTTTGCTAGTACATCCATTTTCAGAAACCTCTTGAAGAACTTTGTGAATGCAGCAATGCAACTTCTGCAGTATCAGGGCCTGAATAGCTGTAGGTGAAGGTATATTAAAGAACTATGAATACAGAACTTTAGTTAAGGGGGTTAAATTACTTTAATTGGAATTTAGCTTTGCCTAGGAAGTTTATTTTAAAAGAAAAACTTGGATTTCATATTGTTTTGAAACTAGTGGTTTAGTAATGACTTAGCTGTTAAAGAAAAGAAATGGAAATTCCTGCTTTTTTAATAGAAAGAAAAACCAGGCTCTCCAAACTGATCTCTTACAACATATTTTTCTCAGCCTAGGCTTGGCACAAATGAAGTAGTCTCTGGTCCCACCTGGTAACAATTTCTAACAGAATTCAGAATTATACGCCACCAGTAACACAAATTATTCAGCCTCATTCTTACAGTTCAGTATGTGGACATGTACCTAATTCTAGCTCTATGTTGCATACAATTCATCTGTGAATTGTGAAAAGTTGCCAGGGGATGTATGTCTTAGGGAAACCAATGCCCTAAACATTTTTCCACAAAATTCCAAATAACCCTAAATTTCCCCTAGAACCGGTTAGGAAACCAAATATGAACTCACTGATTGCTCTTTCCTTATGCTAGTCACTGTTCTTGCAGAGAAGAGATGAAGTCTACACCACAGACTTTACACATGCATTAGGACTTCATTTTTCTCCAATAAGTTGTAAGAATGTTTTAAAGCTCAGATCTGCACCTCTTTTGTTTTAGTGGCCAGCTAACTGCAGAAAGGGCATACATGGCTGGAAACACTTCTTGTTAGTAATTCATCTACTTCCTAGTAAGACAATTCTTTCCTTTGCAAGAAAGGCAAGAAAGCGATGCAGTCCTTGCCGTTGTGTAAAGGTGACACATACATCCCTGAGGATGTACTCTGCTCCAAGGTGGTGAGCAGAAGCTGAGCACATTAGCATAATGTCATACATACACTGGAAAGCTGAGCAGGGCTGGAACGTGGCAGGAGAGGTGGAAAACCTTGGGGCAATGATCACAGCACAATAGCTCTCCTCCATTAAGACACACAGCACAGAAATCCTCATTTTCAATTGTATTGACTTCCTGAGTAACTGGAGATTTTTTCGTGGTGGAGATGCCAGTGCTGAGCTTCTGATCAGCAGATGGATTATCTATAGAAGCAGACCCTATCTGTCCTGCAGCCTGGGGTATGAGAAATTTTCTGTCCTCTGAGTTCTCCTCTTTGGATTTCATTCCTTCAGGTGGACTATGTTTATTTACCTGGAAGGAAGAAAAATCTGGGATCACACAATCATCATTTTTATATATAAGCATACAACAGCAGCAGTTATCTGCATACAAAATGGTGTCTCTGCAGTGAACTCTACTGGAGAGGGCGCTGGGGTTCAGCAGCCCCACACTCAGCTCAATATCTGCCACTGGCTAGCCAGGTCACCTTGGTCAAGTCGTTCTCTCCTCATACCACAATGTAATAACACTGTGAGAGAGCTGTACAGATTTTATACCACAGATGATAGTAACAGGATACATTACAATCTTATTTGCAAATTTCACAGTAAACAGATCCAAATATATAGTTTTTTGTTCCCACCAGAAATTCCCATTTCCTTCAGTGGAAAAAAATTCACACTCAAGATTCCAGCTAAGCAATAGAATACAAAGATTTTAAGAATCTACTAAACTATGATTTCTGGAATCTCACATAAGCATTCAGGTCAGTTTTAAGCTGTTTATCCTGTATTTGTAGCTAGGCAGTACAGCCAGGTTGTTTGCTAGAATATAAAAACACTACAGCTATCCAATCCCAGGGACAGACTGCTCAGAAATGGAAGTACCAGGAAGCTACACAGCAAACTAAAAGCTGCATTCCTCATTACTTCTACCCATCGCAGAAGTGTCTGAGGGTAAAATGAATCAACCTACTTAAGTGTGTGATAACTTTCAGAAACTGTGGGTACAAGCCAGTGGGATAAAGGGGAGAAAGTAGCTAAAACCTCAAGGAAATTCCACTACCTTTATAGCCATACTTGAAGATTGGGTCCCACATTCAATTATCAGAAGGAAATCGCCCTCCTGCTCATTGTCCTTTGGCTGGAGCTTAAACACTGGGAGCTCCCCCACTTCTGATGTACATATTTTTAAACGTTCTAGTTGCACATAGGGGTTTTTCTGCTCCTTAGAGAAAGGTCTACAATCAAAACGATGCATGGTTAAATCCATTCATATTCCACAAAATTCTGTTCCCTACTAATTTTCAACATTTTTCATGCACTGCTGTGTTGCTTTTCCTTTGAAACTGTGATTCTGGCCAAATGCTGAAAATCTGAGTGTTTTTTCACATGCCAATTCTTCAAGAAATTCGAATGCAATTGCTTTAAATTGATCATATGTGTAAATATATTACTAAGCTCTGTGTTAAAATTTTGCCCTGCTCCATATATTTTTCTTTTTATTATTTCAATTTTAGTCATGCTTGATACTCTTCAGTATGGCCGGTTTCATGCAGCAACACAGCACATCATCAACTTTCCTTTAAAATATATTATTACAGTAGTAGCTGGAAACAGAATTTTATAAAGTTGCTGAAAACATGTTAATCCCGTTCCCATTATATTCTTTAGGTTTAATTTGGGCTAAACAGTTTCTAATTGTTCATGTGAGATAAGTTGGAAAGATTGATTCATTCTGGAAAATGACACAGAATAAGAGAAATACATGAACTCACCACTTCTTTTAAATTGTTATTTTCAAGTTTAAGAGAATACAACTTTCAGAATTTTTATCTGTAAGGAATCTTGCATTCTTTTAAGTTCTCTGTTACCATTAAGTATGACAAATTTTCTAAATACACACATAAAATTTCATGGCCAGTGCTTTTGTATAAAAAAAGACTCTGTTACCTGACATTCTGATTGCTTTTCATACCCATTTCAAAATGTTCTTTTTCACAGTTATTGGAATCTGGAACAGAAGATAAGAAAATGAATACAAGATTTATAATACCAGAGTCAGATTAGGGTAGAAAGTACTTCAATATTCATGTACTTCTGACTGGTGTTTAATATGATATCATAAGTGAATTATGGAATCATTTCATCTATATGAATAGAAAATATGTATGCTATTTTCTATTCTGGGATACAATCTTTGACTTTCTCTTTGCTTTCAACCACAGCTTCTCTACTGAATATGAGGAGTCATCCCAAAATATTTTGTCAAAATGGTTACATTCTCAGGGAATAATATATGTACACAGCCACGCCACATTCATCCATATACATGGAACAAGATAAGTAATCCTCTTTGCTATACAGCCTTCTCTTGAGAAAAACAAACCTACTGAGGTCTGAACTCCCGAGGTTCAAGAAGTCTCTGCAATCTCTTGTTCCATGCTGACAAGCTTCTGGATAATTCCAGTTATTTGAAAGCAGGAAGGAAGTTGTGTCTCCCATCTGGCACTGTGGGACCAAAGCTACTCTGTATGATTCCTTTCTATCCTCCACCATATATAGCATATAAACATATGAATTGAAAACTATCTGTTATATAATCATGCAAGTAACTAGCTCTTGGCTGATACTAGACACAAGAGTAACAAAACAGCTTTGGAAAGATGGGATGGCTAAGAGAAGAAGGCCCCAGTGGATGCCCTCATAAATACCAGTCCACTGACAAATTTCATAGTAACTCTTTCTTTTGCTAGGAATTAGTTTGACTAGACTATACTAACAAGAGAACAAACCAAATATCATGACTATCTGGAAATGAGTGAGTGCCAGGAAAACATGCCTTTTAAAGAAAACCTAGTTTGGGTCACAGGTACCTAACCCATGGCTTGAAAACAATGTGCCTCTAAGATACTCTGCTGTTCTGAGCCACAAGAAATACAATAGAATCAAGCCTGACAAGGAAAGGTGCATTTCACATCACTTGTCAAGTGTTATTCACTTGTGATTGTTGCGCAGGGGAAAGGTGGTAGTGATGGCTCTGGCAGGAATTACTAAAGGGTGACTGCATGCTGAGCTGAAGGAGCTGCTCTCATTACATTCTGTCAAACCAGAGAATGTTTCTAATAGTGCTGGGCTCCTAATATTAATCAATGTTTCCATCAGCAACTCGGCTCATGAAAAACAGTACCTATAAAATTTGTGGAAAGCACCAGACGAGAGGGGTTGCAAACACTATGCAGAATGCTTAAGATTAAAAAAAATATCTTAACATATCAGAGAAGAAGAATCTCCTAAATCAGTAAGATTTAATCAAGATACCTAAGTATTAAGCTTATGAAGGATCAGATGAATGTAATCACACAGGAAAGTAACTGATTAGGGAATTGTTCTGTAGAAGGAACTATGGGTTAGTGTGGACTGTTCACTACATGTGCGTTGACCACATTACACTGCTGCTGCACAAAACTCAGATGCCATCCTGAAGCATATCACCAGCAGTGAGGAATGTAAAACACAATGAGCTGACACCCTGGCTCTGCATGGCACCCCAGAGGCCTCAGCTGCAGCACTGCATTTGTCTGTGGGCAGCACTCCTTAATTGCAGAGAGCCCATAGTGCAACAGGAATGAGGTGGTTTTAAAAAAATCACAGCTCTGACCCATGAGGAGAGACTGAAGCTACCAGGTTCATTTAGTCTAGGAAAGAGGAGGGGAGGAGAGGGTGTTTACACTAACCACGACTAGAAGAAAAGTGGCTGTAAGAGGGAAAATGATGAAATGTACAATTTTTACCACATCTCTTGGGGCTGGGATATGAAGTGTTTTGTTGTAAATTAAACTTAAATGTCTAGATTTTATATTAGAAAAGAATGAGTCATTGGAGGTATATACCAGAAGCATACCAGAAGGGATTTGGCAGCACAGCATTGCTGAAGCCAGTAAGTTCTACAGAGAGCCACGAGCAAAGATAACGTTGCATTTCTAATAGAGTTCTCTCTCTCCCTGGTACACACAGCATATGGTGACTCTATTTCCTCAGGTCTTTCCTCAATGCATGCCTTTAAATAGCAAGAGCAGGATGGGAATTGCTCACTCCTGATCCTTCCTTGTGAAAAGGGAGCAGCATTGAATTCAATACTCAAGACTTCCCATCCTCTTGCACAACAGGACCTGTGCTTTACACATTGCAGATTTGGAGCATCTGTTATAGATAGTGAGATTCTGTATGTTGCAGCGGCTTTCCTTGTGTAGTGTCACAAGACCCAAACCAGATACTACAAAGCTGCTCCTCTCAGAGACACTTAAGCCTGACTGAGGCGCAGCTTTTTAGGGGTGTGCCTGATTCTTACAACTCACACAAATGGTTGTGGCATAATTGCCACAATTTGGCATAGTACATGTAAGAGAAGACAAATACATTTCCTTGGGTCACTGAGCTAGGCCTCCTTTGTACTAATTAGAATTCTCTGAGTAAAAAAAACAGCACAGAGATAGAAATATTAATTCATATTTTACAGCGAAAAGCAGCCAAATATTGGCATAAGTCACAGGATAACAGCTTGATCCTGCAATCCCCTGCTTGCATGAATAGTCCCTTTGACTTTTTGAGTTTGCAGAAGGCAGGCTTTCCAGGGTAGCACAAGGATGCTGGCAATTTGCCCATGAAAAGAGTTAAGTAAGGTCTAATTCTCCATTAAGGCTGGAGAAATAGGCCTTGGCTGAAGGGAATGTTCCACAGTAGACAGAGCCAAGCAAAAGCACATACTGTGCAATATATCAACCTAACAAAAATTTGCTATGCTACTGACGTGAAGGACTTAGCAGAAAGCACATTATGTTTCAGAAGTTTGGGGTTTTTTAATTGAATTTGGACTCTTCAAGCCAGCTCTTCAGTAGTCATAACTGCAGGTCTCATTAACAGGAGTGCTTCCATGAGAACTAATACTCCAGGTACTTCACACAGACAGACTAGTTTCTGGTTCATAGATGAAGGATGTTACAAATTCAAGGCATATAATTTCCATGGTTTTCCTCCACAAATGAGATCAATCATGCTTTTCCATTGGATTAAGTACTCTGATAATACTTGAAGCTTGATAGAGAAGCATATTTATGTGTAAGTACATTAATAAGCATGCTGCTTTGTAATGGTTGCAATGCACAGTGTTAAGAAAGAAAGAATGAAGACCAAAACCCTAAGTGAAATAATGAAAAGCCTGGTACCTTCTTTGCTTCTAAGTTCTCTCTTTCTGGCATTCATGGGCAGGAAAGAAGTGTTACTGTGCAGTTCAGAAGGAGAAGTGCAATGCTGATATTTTTTGATTGAAAGATTAATAGGTTCTTCCAGCACTTTTTGTGTAGGAAGAGTTAATTCATTAACTACATCTTGCCCAGCAGCATCCAAGCTGTTTTCTAGTGGATGATCTACAATATTGAAGTCTTCATTTTTCAGCTTCAGGGAAAAAAAAAAAAAAACAAAACACACAATATATTTTATTGTTAGTTTTCTTTCTTTCCATCATAAAAAAAAATAAATAAATTTGTAACTGGTCTTCAAATGCCACATAAGGAAAACTTTACTTACTGAAATAGCTTCCTTTGACTGACTACAAAAACATGTGCTACCAATGAAAGTGGATTCCATTTCAGTAGAGGAGTTTAAGCGATTCCTACCTTGTACTTAGTGCTGCCCTGGAGTGCATCACCTGGTGCACGGCTACCAGCAGCCCAAGGACTCAGGTCACTTGGAGCTCTGCCCAACACCAAGTTGTAACTGGGCACTGACTCTGGTGAAGTATCACAATCACAAACAGCTCTTGGGGATGGGCAAAGAGTTTCAGCGGCTGCAGCTTGCATCTGTCGATCAGCAGAGCTAGATAACCTCATTGAAGGTAGTTCCATTTCTAAACCGTTGGAAAAGCCCACAACGCTTAAGGATGCCAAATGCTGAAAAAAGTAAAAAGAAAAAACAAACAATATGTTAATAAGCTTTTCAGCAGCAAAATGCTACTATTCTTTCTATAATGGATGAGATAATCCATTTCAGCTATAGGTAATGAAGCAGCTGTATTATGTGTCTATTGTAATCTTATATGATTTCCAAAAGCTTTAGAGTTTGCACTATTAAAACTGAAAATTGGAAAATGAGACATCAGAGTTACTTTTCTGTGATTTATAAAAAATGTCTTCCTTTGATCAGTCTAAAGGATCCTGATTTTTAACTTCCTACAACAAATGGGAAATCTAGGCATGTAGAACACTGTACTAAATCAATTCTTGATATAAACCTTACTAACTACCGTTAAGTTGTTCCAGAAGAAATAAGATTCAGATCAGACTTTTTATGACTTTATTCAAAAATCATCAGATTATTTTATTCAGAAGGAAGATTCAGAAGAAATAAGATTCAGATCTGACATGGGTAAAACACTTGTTACTATTAATAATGGTGAAAAGTTTATGCTAGTTAGCGAGTCTGTCCCGTTAAAACCTACGCCACTTGTGCTTTAAATATCATAGCATAAATCCAGAAACATCCTACATGTGCTAATGAGGAAAGGATGTAACATATCTAGTTTCCAAAGAAAAGGAATTTTTACCAAAGTTTCTGAAATAGCTTCAGTAGCATGCATTTTCTACTGTCTCTTGATTTGTCACTGTCAAAACCACAGAAATACTGCTATGCAAAACAAAATAAATCCACCCATATAGGTGACTTCTTTAAGCTGCCTTACATCCAGGAATGTGCGTCTGTGCTGAAATCATTTCTCTCCTAGTGTCCGTATGAAGGAAATATAAGTAGTCTTAAGAAGTATGGAGATTTGTGTCATTTGAAAACGTAGTTTTCCATTTATTTCATCATAGTTCATTGGTGTATCACCCTTGATAACTGACTGAATAAATCCTTTCCATTTAACTACAATACTGTAAGTAGCACTCATTGTAATATAAATCAAGACAAAAGAAATGTGTTGATTGTGTCTGAATTAGAGTTTAATTTCTTTGTTGTACCTACTTTTCGGCTAGAGGCCTATGACTTAGAAGTGAATCTGAGATAGGACCATTTCCTAGATTTAATTAGTATTTCTCAACTGTTACTCCATTTTGGATTTTGATACCTTTGTCCGTCTTAATCCAACAGTGGTAAAGACAGTAGCTTAGATTGAGCTGTCAGTTCTGCCTGTGTAAATCCTATATAATGCCAAAGAAGTTAGTGTTGAATTCCTCTGCTTCCAGTGCCTATCACCAATGCACTAAGAGAACTGTCTGCCCACAGACATTAATTTTCACCTATGGATGTTTCTTGATTTCCCCTTCCTCAGTTTGTAATACACATTACAGTAGGAGCTTTGCCAAAACAGTGAGCACTTACATTCAATGAGATGAAATAGCTTGCATTTGAGACAGAAAGGGTTCAGCTCTTCTACAGTGCTAGGGAATGTTTGTGCCATCTACCACACAGTGCTCTAGTAAGTCTGTTCTAAACAGTCCTTTCATGTCGAAGGCACCCAGTGAATGCTGAGTCTCTGCAGCCAGACCATTGGCCATTTTCCTCCTACTGAGACAAGTCAATGTCCCTAAATCTAAGCTGCCTGAGCTATAGTAACTTCTTGGAAGCAGCTGGAACTAGTCAACCATGTGCTTTATACCTTACGTTTAAGCTGAAAACTAGAACACAGTAAATGAGGAAATGCATTGGTGGAGGCACAGCTTTCTGTATGCTCTGTCTGATGGAGCATTCCTAGGAGTGTTCATGTTTCAAACCAATGTAAGTAGGTCAGAAAGGAATCCAGCTTTCATGGTCACACATCCTAAGAAGTCTGCAAAGATCAAAAATGTTCATTTGCTGTTATAATTTTCTTGTGATAGGTTCCTGCACATGCAGTGACAAATGTGGCCTATCAACAACACATTTTCCTTTCCATACCATCGCTCTTTTTATCACAAGCCTTTTTCAGATGACAAAATAAACATGAGAATTGTTCTCATACACAGAAAACAAATAAGTAGAATTAACGAGTGAACTGAACAGACGGATGTGATAAGCCTTGCCTTTTCCCCTTATTTCAAACCTCATTGTGAGTATTAATCAAGTCCCTGTGAGGTAGTTAAATAGTTATTTAGTCAGATTCTCAAAATCACTAAGCATCCACAAATTCCTGTCTGAGTTAATAAGAACCACCTAATGCTCCATTGGAAATGCGCATGCTGAGGCACACACGTGGTAGGCACACCACCCACAGCTGCATAGAAAGTTAACTGAAGACCTTGTGGCTATTCACTTCTTCTAACCACACACATATTCCTTTACTTGTGTCATAAGAGCATGCCATCATCTACTATATATTGAGACTTGACCCTGCAAAGACTCATCAGTGTGTAACTGTATACACTGCAGACAAAATGTTAGCCTCACTAAGACAATGATAGGCTTACTCCTGGCTTCAGTGAGACAAGTTTACTTACTGGGAGTAGTCACTGGGACAATTCTTACTGCAAAAAAAAAAAAAATAGACACACACATACATAAAACTTTGTAGTAACAAAATTTTTTGAAAGGTGAAATTCAACAGCATTACATGGCTCTATCTTTTTAGTCTTCTAGATAGCATCAGTTTCTTCAGAGATCTTTTTAGATTATATAAGCCAATATAAAACCTTATGCTTGTTAAAAGGAAAAAAGAATAATGAGGCCATCAAACTGCCATCTGTCTTTCCCTTGGGGCAAAAGTTAATTTTGTGGTTATTTTAATGATGAAGCAACATTATGATCTTTCAGTGCAAAATATTAAAACTCACAGTTAAGAACAGACACATTCCATTCTGATCCATGGAGCTGCTGTCAAGTGTGAAGTGAACAATGCACTGGGAACAAGGCTCATTAATAGCCTATTAATTCACTCCCTAAAATAATCATTTCTTTTGCCATTAGCAAAAATTTCTCTTTTCCCTTGAGAGTTCAGCTAGTTTTTGCAAATGGGATGCCTTTAAAGAATTCATCTCAGTTTTATAAAAGCACTATTGCTTTTACATTGACCATTTGAACAACAACAAGCATTAATTATGCTCTTGGGTAGAGGGTGGCTTCAGCTGTAGCTTGATTTGGAAACTTTTGACGTTTTAATGTACAGCCTGGCACATTGAACTACATCTGTGCCATTATAAATGGAATTATCATTGTCTCATAATTAATTTTGGTCTGATGATCCTTATATTATAATGGCAGCAGCATCACCACCCCAAAATGCCTTCTACCACAAATTTCATAGCTATGGTAGGGAAAGGTAAGAAGAAACAACATGCAAAGTGCCTTCAGAGAACAAAAAATAAGCATATTGTTCAAATATTTCTTTGATCACTGTTGCATTTAAAATGTCCAGTGTAAACATGCAGCACTAATACAGAAGAATTCTGAGAAGCAAATACTTACCTTGAAACACTGGAATTAGGATTTGTTAGGGTTTTTTTGGCAAAGTCTCAAGGCTGTTGACACTAAGTGTCACAGATAAAGAAAGCCAAAACTAGGAAACGCTGATTCTCTTTGCTATAAGAGAAATAACATGCTGCAAATGGTTGCAGAGTAATGAACGGCTGCTATTAAGTGGAGCAATCCCCCTGGCAGCTCGTTATGCTAGGAGGTTAAACAAATGTACTACTCCAATCCAGTTGCTTAACTCACCGCACACAGCAGCACTGATAACACAGTCTACACGTTTCTTATGCGTATTTTCCAATATCAGAATAGAATCCAAAGGATTTCCTTTTCGATTTTGTGAGAAAAAGAATCCAAATCTTCCTTAACATTCTGTCTGAATAAATTGGAGCTGACTTAAAGTGGAAGGAGGAAGAGATTGTATGGAGCAAGCAGCATCATGTTTTATTTATCCTTTTTTCCAGGTCAAAGGAAAAGGTTTTGTTAAATTTCCAGCCTGAGAAATGTACTTAATTGCATCAAGTATGAGTGTATTTCTGCTTAATCAGCTCAATTCTTTAAATTCAAAAAATATTCTGATATGTTAGGAATTTGCAGGACACTAGATTCCAGGCTGTTATCATTATTTCTCTCACCTCGAATCTCCCTAAAATTAATAGTAGCTAGAAAAAAAACCCAACATTGCAACAACAAACCTGCTCCAGTCCCAAGCTTGGACTCAAATTCCTAGGGATGGATATTAAATTATTCTTACTTTCGGTCACTAAGTACTCACAACATGCTCAGTGCAATAGTAACAAAATTAAAACCTGTGCTGCTACACCAAACCCCTCTTCCACAAATTTCACATGGTTTTAATGATAAATAAATAATCACTTGCCACTAAAATGGAAGAGTTGTCGTTAATAAATTTTCAGACAAATGTGTTGGGGCAAAATACCCAAGAATGCCACCTACAGCAGACTAAGTTCAACTGCTCTGTCTGATAACCATGTAGTAACAGCACCACTGGCACATCAGAGCCTAGAATGCATCAAGTCCCAAAAGATGCTAAGAGGTTGCACCATGAACTGTCACTGCGTTAGCCTTGCATGAAATGCCACCATTGCATATAATTGGAATAAACCAGAAGCCTCTCTCAGAGTGCTCTCAAGAGTGCTCCTTGGATGGCATGAAATATTTTCTAGGATTTCCCTGTTTCAAGTACTCTATGATGCTTAAGACAAAGAGGGCTTTTGAACTAAGAATCTGGGACTTACTGTGAATCAAACAGAGCAATATAAAAAACAGTGTTATAGCACAATACAAAGTTTCCATGTGCTTACCCCTTGCTTGCTATTTCTGGTCACCCTGTCACAAAAAGGATTTATCAACACCACAAAATATAGGCAAAACAGCTGAATACTTAAAAGAGCAAAGCATAGGATGGACCCCAGTAAAAAAAAAACACCAAAAAAAAAAAAAAAAAAAACAACAAACATGAAAGACAACAAAACCCAAAACAAACAAAACACACTAGAGACAAGCAACTAGAGAGATGAGTAATCACTTTTCAGCTTCAAAAAGAAATGTTTGAGAGGAAATTCAATATAAACCTACAAAATATAGATATTATATGAAGGCAGTGAATACAGAGCGATTATTCACTGGATTTCCTAATAGAAGAACAAGAAGGCATCTTACTGAATTTTCAGGCGATAGACTGAAACCTGTGAAACAAAACCTGTGTTTGACAGACACTTGACTTGTTGGAGAGAGTCCAGAGGAAAGCAACAAAGATCATCATAGGGCTGGGACACGTCTCCTATGAAGACAGGCCAAGAAAGCTGAGCTTGTTCAGCCTGGAGAAGAGAACGTTCTGGGGAGACCTGAGGAGACCTTAGAGCAGTCTTCCAGTACCTAAAGGGGACCTACAAGAAATCTGGAGAGGCTTTTTTTGCAAGGGTATGTAGTGATAGGACAAGCTGAAAGAGAGTAGATTTAGAGTAGATATTAGGAAGAAATTCTTCATTATGAAGGTGGTGAGACACTGGAACAGGTTGCCTCAAGAAATTGTGGTGGCCCCATCCCTGGAAGAGTCCAAGGCCAGGCAGAATGGGGCTTTGAGCAACCTGGTCCAGCAGAAGGTGTCCATGGCAGGGGAGTTGGAACTAGATGGTGTTTAAGGTCCCTTCCAACCCAAACCATTCTGTGATTCTACTGTTCTATGAATCTACTGACAACTGACAAGTGTCGCAGAAGAGAGAACCACAAGTGCCTAAGCAAGTTAGGTTTTGAGGATGAATGGAGGTGGTGCAGTGTTCCATTGCCCAGGACCTAACCCAGCAGCTGGACAGACGAGGAACCCTCCCTCCCCAAAGTAAAGGTCCTGCTCCTATCTAGAGAAAGAGTTGCACTTAAGGAGTCAGAGGAGAGATGCCCATCTGGCCCTGCAGCACAAATGTCTGTTCCAGCAGTAGCTGAGACTCAAGCTACAGATTTGTGCCACAGATGTACAGTAATTATGACATTTCTTCAAACGCTAGGTACAGCCGTTAGACCTCTTGCTCATCACAGCCACAAATGACAATTAGGTACCTGTAAACAAAACAGGAATTGTATGCCCTTTATTACTCCTGAAAACACAATTAGACCAAAAATATCTTATTATTCTCATTTTTGCTCCAGAATAGATGACCTCTCCAGTCCTGTGCGCAGATTAATAACTCGATATCATACTATGTAAAAGCAACAGGAGTATCATATCATTGCAGAAGGTTAGTAACCCTTCCTACAAAATTGTTAATCTAATCGAGAACTCAGTCCTTCATGCTGCAAATTAGCAATTCAATAGCTTGAATAAAATCTGTTTCCTAGAGCTTGCCAAGATTCCCCAGAGAAAAAGTTCAGGTATCACAAAAATTTTTCTCAACTTTCTCCTCTGTCTTGGTGGCATTCTTACTGGAGAGGTTGGGTATTTGACAGGCATGGAAGCAGAACAACTTGACAATCCAAAACAGAAGTCCTGGCTACATGAGTGAAGTATACTGACAGGGGAGTGTGAAGAGAATATTTTGCAGAGATAGAAATCTTCCATTTCTGTTCCGCTATTCTTAAAAGTTGCTAATTAAGCCCAAAGTTATGCTAAGTGCAGTATTCATCTCAAACAATCAATGGTCTAAGTACAGAAACATTTATTCTGCACAAAATATTTGATTCACAGAGAAAGAATATTTAAAGGAATTCACAGGAAGACAGAAAGACTGATAAAATGTCACCACTGATGTTCAAAAACAGTGAAACAAGCCAAGCCTACACATAACTGAAATTACATGTTTTAGAGACTATACTATACATATGCATACTGAGCAGGTGGGCACAGAGAGCAATTACTCCAGCATTTAAGATAGTGGTAGCCTTGATGTCTGTTTCTGACCAAGCATTCCTTGAACTCAAAAGCACTCATATGGCATACAAGTGCCTCACACCATGGAGTAACGGCTGTATTAGCACTTCTGTGGGATGATCTGAATAATGTACTTGTGGTTTCCCCATTTATGATTAATGTTGTGATCCCAAACTATTAATAGCATCTGCTCGACATTGTTTCACACATAAATATGATCCTGTATGCAGACGATTCATCTTGTTATCAGTCAATGGTATCACATGCATACCATAAACATGTTTTAAAAATAACGCACAGATGTTTAATTACATGAGCAATCAAGCCTTGCTCCCTCCAAAATAAACGAAACTACTGGGCTGATGGAAGCTTTTATTTTTGACAGATCTTGGTGAACATATCATTAAACAGTTAATTCTAAGATTTGCTACGTCCTGGTTCACACTGCTTTCTCTTCAATGAAAGAATCTCAGCAGCCAGAGACTTACTCCACTAGGAATGCTGCACACCACAGACGCTGTCAGAGTTCAGCAGAACTGCAATACAAGGCCAAGAAGTCCAGTACCAAATATTCTCCAAAGGAAGAATAAAATTCTTCTCCAGGTAGCAAAAGGTTTCTCTAGTTATTTTTTCAACCATGTTTTCCAAGTGCATTCACGTTTTCCATGTCCTCCAAGAACATGAGAGAGATGAAATGTTCTGAATTCGGGCCATTGCAAAGTTAAATGGACAAACACCTATACAGAAATTTTTGTCTGCAGATGAGCATGAAGTGATTTACTCAGGTGAAACATAGATGAGAATGCATAGACACATCCCCTTGTTCTTAAATAGGAACCAATCTAAACCTAGATTTAATCTGATTGTCAGCAAAAGCAGTCAGACTTTTTTAAACAGCATTTACAAAGAATGTATTTCAAGGGCTTCCTTAGTGTACTGTTTCCCTTCATATTTCTCATTAGCAGTTGCCAGAGCTGTCAGTAGGTTGTGGCTTCACCCCAAACAGATGTATACAAGCAAAGATGGGGTCCTGTAGCTGATGAATCTCCTAATTTCTTGCAGAGGTGTCAGGCACAAGAGCATATGCTTCTCAGCACCACTAGAAAATTTTCTGGTTTGGTTTGGTTTGGTTTTCTCTTTTCAAGGAGTACCCTCCTCTTGCTGTCTTCTCAACTTTTACAGCAATAAATCAGACCTTCTTCCTTTTTTCTTCTCCTAATTTTTCCATCAGACTACACTAGTCTCTCTCTTGCACATCTGCTTCCATTTTCTTTCCTCTTTCTGACTTTTCTTGTTTAAAATGTTGAGAATAAGCTTCCTTTACAGGTCCAGAAGACAAAAGACAGCTTCTTCAATATGCATGTAGTAAAAGCCTCTAGTCAGTTAGCTAGTTAGCTAGCTAGTCATTTTCACAGATAACTTTGAGGGTGTGTCTGCATTACAACAAAAGTAGGTGCTGTAGTTCATAGTCTTGTTCAGGCCTTAAATACACATCTTCAATTTTTACAGTCATATCCTAAAGTAGAGGTAACCCTATCCTAGAAAATTTGCACAGCTTTCCTCAGTCCTGTGCTCTATTGGAGGTTAAGAAAGATTTGGTTCCACATGTGAAAGTTCAGAGCCAAAGAGCATCATCTCAGAATGTTGTGATACCATCAGCCTGATCCAGAAATTCCATTACATCTACAGCGTTAAGTTAGCAATTGCAGATTTCTTTGTGGCTTCCAAACCTGATTCTCATGCTGCTTCTAGACTCTTAGTAATCATTACTTTTCCATGTCTCTAAAATTCCCAGAAGGATGTCAAACAACTCTCTGATTGCATATTGTATCATAAATATGTTGGGTCAACAGAGCTACATGCTGAAGAATAATAAAATAACTTCCTTTGGGGGCTAGTTTGGAAAGACAATATCCCACACACAGATTCCAAGAAAAAATACCCATGAAAGACTTCTACATGGTACACAACATGAGTCATACACAGATGTAACAAACAGATTTGAGCGAACAGAATATGAAGTGCTGTCTGGGGTGTTTTAAACAATCTGTAAAAGGCAGCCTCTCTGCTTCAAATGCGCAGGTGATATCCAGAGCCAGCAAGGACCTACTGATAAAGATCAGCCCTCCTGGTTTTCTTTATGCTGCATCTTCAATAGTTAGGGCTTCTCAGTTGGGAGGAGGATCAAAGCATGGCTCTACAATGTGCTGAAGTATTGTAGAGATACAGAAACCTATGATTTTTCTGCTTCTACATGAACAAGGAGAAGGAGCATATCAGAATTATATCCCTTTCAGACACGACATCTTACATAACAATTAATGGTGTTATTTCCAGGGCAACTACATTGAAGGATGTTCCTCAGGCCTGATTTCATCAGAATCTCTGACTAGTCCCCCCTCCCCAATTCTCCCAGATTAACTGCTGCTAGTATGGTAGTTAGCAAGTGCTACTTAGTTAATGCCCTAGAGATCGGGACTGCACAGAATTTTCTCAGTGAAGAAATAGGTCTTCTACTTATTTGCCAACTTCATGCTTAAAAACTGTGCCAGCCAGATCTAAACACTACTATTTGCTGATCCTGGCTACAGCACACTACAGCATAGGTTAGGCTATGACTGTCTTCCAATATCCAAAAGCCATTTTGTGGACGTTTTTTATATTCTAATTTTTCAACCTGATTGCAAGTTCCAAAGCCATATCATATTCAGTATTATCAAATTATGCTTTCCCTTTAAAACATATTTTTAAAAAAGTTCTTTATACCTTTCTCACTGGGTGGAAAGATGATGGTTGCAATGTGCTCTCAGGGGAGTGACTGCTGACACTGGCTTCTTCCAGTGACTTGGACAGGGAGGGACTATCACTTTTGTCAAGATGAATTACAAGCTTCTGAGCATCAAGTTCAGTGGAACTCTCACAGACCTAGAAATCACAATTAAGAATTTGTGTTTTCAAAATCTCAGAATGAAAAATGGTAACGAATTCACATCAACTCACAGCATACAAAATATGACAAGACTGGGAAGACTCTAAAACTACAAAGTAACCCTAAACAGAAAGATAAATGAACAGGTAAAGATTTTGAGATTTCTCTCGAAAAATAATGAATTTAAAAAATAAATAAATAAAATCAATAAAGCTGCTGAAATGTACAGCTATCTCAGCCTGAAGTCTGCCCCTAGAGGTAAGCCTCTTTGAGAGCTATCCAGGGTAGGAACTCTACAGAATTTACACACTGGGAAGCCCCAGCCACCTTTCCACTGCAATTCTCACTGTTTTGAATGAGTTTCAAAGCCACTTTATGGTGGAACTGTCGTGGTTTAAGCCCAGCCAGTAACTCAACACCACACAGCTGCTCGCCCACTACCCCTCTCTTCTTCCACCTTGCAGTTTGGATGTCCACCACCTAGCACTGTCCTGTTTTCAAAAGCAGGATTCTTACCAACAGAGGAAAAAAGGAGAAATCAGCCCTGCTGACAAAGTTGTAACTATAACAGCATGTATGAATATTGATTAAAATCTGAAAGGTCATGATGCAGTAGCAAAAGCGATTATCAGTAGAATAGAAAATAACTCTCAAACCGAAAAAGTGTTCTTCACTCCCTTTCCACTAGTATTCAGAATCAAAAAGGAATCTATTTCAAGGACTCAGGGGTTAAAGTTTCCAGAAAAAGGAGTTTCAATGGAGAAACTACTGTGGTCTTCCAGTAAACTATTCAGAAAGCAGGACTGATGATGCTTTTACTCTCCCACCTGCTGCTCACCTTGTCTATTTAGAGATTCAGATCTTTGGGATCCAGGTTGTTTATGCATTTTAAAGCAAATTTTGGTTCAATCTGCACGAGGCATGGAGCCTCTGCTGAATACAAACATAGACTAGACAATAACAGAAAGTTCAATCGAATACACGAAATCTCAAAGGCATCTCCCATTTCTGATCTTACATTGGCTAAATGCAATAGGAAAGAACTTTTTGAGAACTCACTTGTGCTTCCTCTTGGATTTGTTGCTGAACTGGGGCTGGCTGCCTCACTATGTAGTTGATTTGGCCAACTATGGTCTGTTGAACATGCTGAGGTGGCTTAGCTTGGTTCAGCTGCAAGCTGGGCTGTCCTTGGGCCTGCAGAAGAAGCTCCAAATCCTTTTTCATCTCCTCCAGCTCAAACTGGTGATGAATTATGTCCAGGCTCTGCTGGATTACTTGTTTGTGGGTGTTCTCATTCTGACCTGATGGTGGCGATGCTGGTGGCAGCTGCTGCTGCTGCTGTGGCGGCTGCTGCAAGTGGTTAGATTTTATCTTCTGGAGATGACCAAGTTGCACTTGCACAGTTGATGTCTGCAAAGAAGCCTGAGTGCAACATGGCTGTGAATGGCTTGTGTGTACTTGCTGAGCTTCATGTGATACAACAGCATAACCCATGGGCGCACTCTGCTGCAGCTGCTGGGATGGCAAGTGCTTTCCCATCCTTCCAGGCATATTCTCTTCCTCTGACCACGACTGCTGTTCCAGCCCAGACTGTGTTAGCTTTATAGGCTGGGGGGCATCCCGTGGCTCTTTGTCATGTTGCTGCATGCTGTACTGCTGAGGAAAGTGCTGCTGATGCAGTTCGGGAGGCTGCCGAAAATTTTGATGGCTGTTTATGTCTTGGTAAGAAGGCAGAGCTTTTTTTGGGTGAGGTATGCTCAGGCAGTGTGAGCAACACACAGATGTAGGACACTGAATGGCAGGTGGAAACTGATGTGGCTGGCTATTCACAGGCTCCAGCTGTGATGCTGGTGCACAGTGCCCATGGTACAAGGAGGTCTGTAACCCTTGCATATTTCCACAGAGTAGCACATCTGAGTGAGAAATGTGTCCACCTTCCATAGTGAAGCCCCCTGGAAAAACCAGCACATTTACTCCATCCTATGATCTTGACAGATTTACACAATAAAAACTGCAAATGGTGACTCTCTCTGTCTTCTTTTCAAATATAAAAGGTATTTAAATATCCTATGCAAACAGTCCTTCAACATACTTTCAAGACAAGTTTTCAAGATTTTTCAGTGATTTAAAATCATACCAAACTCTCACTGATATAGTGGAACTCACAGTTGAATTACCAGCAAATGCTTTGAAAATTTGATTTCTTTTTATTGTAACTGATGGATACAGCTTATACTTTCATTTTTTCCTAAAGTATGGTTTACAAATAAGCATGGGTACAAAAGGCAACTTCCAGGGTGAAAGCAACAAAAATAAGTTACTGATATTATGTAGGTGAGAATCATAAAAGCTAGAAATAGAAGTGACCTATGAATGGATCTTGTCCATGCTTTCAGTCAAAAAAATATTATTCCATGTAATATTTTTGACAGGGTTTTACTCCATCTAATTTTAAATATTTTAAAACGGGAAGAGAACCAATCTTTTAGGTCATTGATTGGACCACCGCACTGAATTTACTGTAAAAACCCACTGCTGTTGGGAAATTTATAGCTAGTGGGAAACAAAGTCACTATATGCACATTCATTACATAAAAAGCATTGTAATTATTGTTCAGCAGATGCCTTAAAGCCATCTTTGTGCCCATTAATTGCAACTCAAGAACTGCTCAGATCACTTGGCCACTAAGGTACTAAAGGATCCAAGGAACACGGGTGTGACTGAGCCCAGCTGCTCCTGGGGAAGGAGAAACAGCACAGGATCCGCTGCAGACACTCCATTGCACCCAGGGTACTCCTTAAACGATTGCCAGAGTGACAGAGTTGTACAGTTATTGCTTGCTGCAACAGAACTTAATTTCATATATGCCAGGCAAAGTCAAGGCTGTTTTATAGCCAGTGATGCTACATTTTAAGTAATTTCAGTTGAAAGTTATGTGGTAGTACTGCACGGGGTTTCCACTAAACAAGCAGCTGTGTTCTCACATTGTGATTCTGTAAGACCACCAAAGATTATATTTATACAGTGTATTTCTAGGTAATGTTTATAGAGCAATATTTATGTATGCCTTTTAATAGGTGGATTCAGTTAACTGGAGGGAAAACCAAGAAAGGTCAACCACACTAACTTTTCTTCAGAACGTGACAAGAGGTACAGAACTGGAAGACAAGACTAGAAAGGAGTGCACTTCAGGGAAAGTACTGTATTGTCTATATCTGTCTTGTCTAGCTTTAGGCACATGCCCAATAAACAATATATTTTTCTTACCAAAACTGGACAGTTGTTTAGTCCAGTAGGAAGAATCCCAAGTAAATTTGATCTTCAGAGGAGGGTCTGTGTCTGTGTTACAATTTGTCTCTAACAAGCGCTGGATTTGAAATACGATCTGGTGACAAGTCAGAGGACAACTATTTTATTCCCAATTATAATCTCATAAAAAACATTTTATTTGAGAAACATTAAGGTCTTAAAGTTTTCATATTACTGCAGAATTTCAAATAAGAAAATAAGTATTGCTCTTACCAGTTCTTTACTGAAGAGAAATGGGATGCTGTTCTTACTGCACACTGCCCAGCTGATGAAGTTCTGCACGTGTTCTACCTGTCTGCTTAAAAGCACAACACCTTGCAGTTGTTGCTCCAATTTCTGCTTCCTTTCACTGGTGATTTTCTGGTAACAATGTGAATCAGTGGAAGATAGTTGTCATTCTTCAGACACACATAATATACACAATCACTGGCGTTACATTATGCATTATTTAAAGATGCGAACCACCTTAAACCATCAATCAAAAAAAAGAAAGCAAATCCTATTTAGCAGATAAGTCTGAATTCAGGAAGATCAATGACTTTCCCAGGAGCAAGCAATCCACATCATTCTGGCTCTGGTTTAGCAGAATGATGTAACCCAAGAAAGCTATCTTGTCTCTTATGATACACAACAGAAGAGGCCCAAGAAAATACATAAAAAGGGGAAGCACGCAGCTTTTCCTCAGAACAGTCTTCCAGTCTTCAGCAGTTCATGACTTAGGGACCACAAAGACAGACGATATGTTACCACCCTCAGTGCATTTTTCTATGAATTTGCCTCATTAATTTTGAACCCATGCACAGTATCTTGCAGCAAAGAGTTCCATACTTATTAACCACTTATGTGAAGAACTATCTGCCCTTATCTGATTTGCAACCAGGACTTCCTGATTTCATTTAACATCCCTACATGCACTTCAATACAGCCTTATACATGTACCTTAAGTGCGGGCACAGTTATGCTGCAATTACAGATAACTCAAACACTGAAATGTTGTCAAACCACATGAACCCTGAATTTACTTAATGTTCAATAACACAGAAATGAAAACATACATTTCTCTTTTTTGTAAAGCTACTTAGCTGAATACCAATATTTGAATTAAATATGTAAATTCAAAGGTCGCCAGCAAGTGCTGAGCGCTTTGTCTTTGCAATACCTGCTAATATCACCCAAGCGTAACTGAAAACTGGAAATTCTGATCAGATCCAATAGCAATCTTTGTGCTCGGCACATTTCAAAATAAAATCATATAGACTTCAACTGGACATCCCAAACCTGAAGACTCAAAACTTCAGGTTCTGTTACAGAAAGTAGACAAGAGGATCATTTTTGAAACAGGATGTTAAATGTGCTACTATTGATTCTACAAATCAATCATTAAAACCAGAAGTAGGCTTGTTTTGTAAGTACTCAAAAGCTGCACACATATTGTCTGTAACCGCATTAGAAAATGTGGTTAATTCATGCTAATTAGACATTTTTCATCCTGAATCATAGAATCAGAATCTTCGTCAACCATTAACTCCACACAAAATTCTAGAGGTAAATAAATAAATAAATAAATAAATTAAAACCTAAGCAAAGGGACAATAACTCTCACAGTCCACATTCTTTCCATCGGCACTGGGATTAAATTCAATTTAGTTTAATTTCCCAAGGTATCAAAGGAGCTAGCCTTACTTACTTCAAGTTGTTCAAGAAGGTTGTTTGTTCGCTTATTGATTTCATTCATCAAAACCATCTTGGCCGTTTTTATCTGATTTTCTACCTTTTTGTGTAAGTGTTTTACTTCAAGCAACCTATGGGTAAGAGATGCACATCTCTGGATGAGCCAACTGGTATGTCATTTTTTCAGAGCTTAGTAGTTGTTTGTTAGAAGAACTGATCTAACTATTGACAGAGAACTCCAGTGAAAGTTATAACATTTCCTTTAAGTTTTCCCACACTTCAAACGTAGAATAGTTCGGGTTGGAAGGGACCATAAAAGGCCATCTAGTCCAACCCCCCTGCAACGAGCAGGGACATCTTCAGCTAGAGCAGATTGGTCATAGCCAATTTCAACCTGACCTTGAATGTTTCCAGGGATGAGGCATCTACCACCTCCCTGGGTAACCTGTTCCAGTTTTTCACCACCCTCACTGCAAAAATTTTCTTCCTTGTAAGTAGTTTAAATCTACCTTCATTCAGTTTAAAACCGTTATCCCCTGTCGTATTGCAACACACCCTACTAATAAGTTTGTTCCCATCTTTCTTAGAAGCCCCCTCTAAGTACTGAAAGGCCACAATAAGGTTGCCCCAGAGCCTTCTTTTCTCCAGGCTAAAGAAACCCAACTCTGCCACACTGCCCTAGGACATAGCAGAGGCGCTTCATCTCTCTGCTCATTTTTTGTGTGCCTCCTCTGGACCCCCTCCAAGAGATCCATGTCTTTTCCTCTGCTGAGGACTCCGGAGTTGAACGCAGTACTTCAGGTGGGGTCTTACAGGAGCAGAGTAGAGGGCCAGAATCACCTCCCTTGACCTGCCAGCCACACTGCTTTCGATGCAACCCAGGATATAGTTGGCTTTCTGGGATGGGCATGCACATTGCTAGTGAATGTCCAGTTTTTCATCCACCAGTATCCCCAAGTCCTTCTCAACAAGGCTGCCCTCAATCCCTTCATCCCCCAGCCTGCATTGATACCAGAGGTTGCCTCTACCCAAATGCAGGACCTTGTTGAACCTCATGAGGTTCACATGAGCCCACTTCTCAACCTTGTCCAGGTCCCTTTGGATGGCATTGCATCCCTCAGGCTGTCACACATACCACTCAGCAGTTGTCTGCAAACTTGCTGCAAAATGCACTCTATCCCACTCTCTCTGTTGTTGATGAAAACATTAAACAGTACTGGTCCCAAAACAGACCCCTGAGGTACACCACCTGTGATTTGTACTCCCTTCAAGGTGTTTCAAATGGTTTTATTAATGCAGAAGAGAGATCCAACAGCCAACATATAATCAGTAGCTGAAAGTCAGTTAATATAATGAAATACTTTCATTTTTATACTACTCTTGACTGGAATTGCAGCTTCTTTTGAGGTTTCGTGAAGAAATAAGGTATTTTTAAATTAGTCTTTATTTATAATCTTTTCAAATTCTAGTTCAGGAGCAGATTATACAAAGAAATGTTAACTCTGAAGATTTCAGCTCTCGCACGCCTTGTAAGGACTATGGAATCATGTATTACAGTGCGATGACTTGTCAGTACCACGACTTGTCAGTACCACTTAAATACGAATTTGACATTTCTAATCTTCCTATTATTTCCTAGCCTCCAAGTAAAAAAAAAAAAAAAAAAAAAATCTGCATTTTCTTCTGTTAACCTGCATTTAGTGAAAATATTCTAACTGATCATTCACTTTCATGAAAAAATAATGCATAGCAATCACCTGTCTTCAATCTGTTTAGCTGAAACCTGAATCCCATTTTTTTTCTCTTCCACTTTAGTGATGACGTTTTCTAGGATAACTCTCTGATTTTGCAAAGCTTCATCAAGATGTCTGAACCTGTGAAAGAAGTGGAAATTCTCACGCTGGGTTTTTTTTCTGTTGATAAGTAATGAACTGATCAGTTGATACGTTTAAGGGACCAACTGCCTTAATACCCCTCTGGTCATGGTCCCCTACTTCTTTCCTACTACAAATGTTTTCTGTGACAGCTGAACTTTATCGTCCTTCACACAGGCAGGCTCATCTCACAAAATGTGTCTCTACACACAGACAATTCCTTACATGGCTTACACACTTCCACACGCAAGCAGCATGCTCAAACTTTGTTTAATTTGCTGTTGTACAGTCATGATGTCTTTGATAAAGACAAACAGAAGTACTCAAACAATGCAAAGTACTGCGTTAATTTTATGCCTTTGAGCAGAATCACAATGAACTATATGCATGCATAAATAGTATCTGGGCAGACGATACAACTGGGAAGGTACAAACTGCAGAGAGCAGTGAATGATTCTGTGAGGGCAGTAAGCCACATGTTACACTGCTTGGGCATAAGAGAACTGAACTGAGTTTGCTGTGGCTTCTAAGTTTGAGCTAGCCTGCAAGTGCAGCTGGCAGGAAACGGACAGTCTTAAATCTAAATTAGCTGCAGTCTTAGATAGGATTGTGATTAAACAATCAATATGGTGTACCTGTGTTCCTTATGCTCTGTCAGAAGGCAGCTATGGCACGTAAGGGTACCGCAGGTCTCACAAAACAGCTTGAGTGGCTCTTCAGTATGCACTGGACAAAATAAGGAAAGCTCACTTGCTTCATTGTCAGTTGCTGAGGAATATAAAGCAGTGTTGTAATTGACAAAAATCATTATTATAGTTAAAAAAAAGACTTGCTAAACTCTCACAATTTTATTGAAAGTCTTGATGTTACTCCTAAAAAACCCATACCCTGGAACTATCTGATTATATTAGCAGGGTTTGTTTATACTTTTTTTCCTGGCTTTATATATTCTATAAAGAGCATACCAAAGGGGTTCAGGAAGAAGCTGTCAAACCCAATTCCTATCTTCCTCTAAAGTCTTATGAGTTTTAAATGTCCCTCATGATTTGGGGCACTTGTCTCACAACTTTGAATTACCTGGTCTGGCAAATCAGTTAACAAAGCTGTATTTTAAAAATGTAGAAAACCAAACATCTTGAAAATACTGAAGTGACAGCAGAAGCAAGAATATCCTTTGCTCTTGAACAGTCACATGGGCAACTGTTTTTCAAATGTGTGTTTGTTGTAAATGCACTACGTAAACTCGAGCAGCTAGGGGATATCGATACTAGGCACTAAAACCTGTTCCACTCCAAAGAGTAATGTGAGGAAGAGTAAGAACAAACAGTAGATATGTAAAGTGGAAGCATTGCCATGCTCTAAAGAAAATATATCAAATTTCCTACTTTCTAGATTGCTGTCAACTCTAAATATTTCTGAGATAATAGAATTACTCCCTCCAGTTCAATTGGCTTTCCCCTCTGCCTTCTTAACATAATGCACAAGAAGATAATGTGTGATAGATTAGGCCAAGATCTTTATGTAACATCATAACATACTTCACATTGTCATAAATTATTTATTACAGTATTTTTGCTTTATTGCAGTATTGCATACTTTATTCCCATGGAAGTTTATTGGTTTATATTATTATTGAATCAAATGTTAATAGCATTATTAAAAGAGGAAATTGAGCAGACAGGTTTTTCTTTCCCACTCCCATATATTTTTCTATCAAGTTACAAATGAAACTCACCTCAACAGCCATTTTTTTATGATTGTACTGCAAATATGTACTTTTGCATTCGAGCCTGCTGCTGACAATGCAAATAATATGTAACCAACCAGGTTGTATAACCAATGTATAACCAAGGTGGACGTCAAAGATCATTTTTTCCCTCACCTATGGGGTCACATGTTGTAACTTAAAAGAAAAATAAAAAGCTCATAATAACTCCCTCCATTTCCATGAGTTAGAAAAGCCCTTCTGAGTGTTCAGCACCTCCAGAGCATGCAAGATGTTTTTTCTGAAAACTCAGGATCAAATTATCCATATTAAACTCCAATTTATAATGAGATGTCTTTAAGGTCCAAGTATAATGAAGCCTAGTCACAATCCTATATAATGATTTCACCATTTTTCTCTCTCTGAAGGGTTCTTTAGCCTTCGGGTGATCGCAATCATGCCAGAGAAATCAGTTGGTTTTTTAGTACCGTGTCAGATTTAAGAGACAAGCAGATTTCAAATGCAAATTGAGGATAAAAATCAATAATATCTAATTACAACATAGACCCACAGCCTCTGCCATGTGTAATTCCCTGATTCAATTGACATATCAGTGAGAACTGCAACTAAGTCATGGTATTCTCAACCTGATTTATACTCAGCCCAGAGCCACACTCTTCAGCTTTAAAATAAGTTGAATTCTTACAAATCGGATGCTAAACAAAGGCATAAGCCTGTTTTTAATAGCAGATATCTTGACCGCAACTACCCCTGTTGATTTCTTGAAAAAAACCTCACTGAAGGACACGGAAAATTCATTAGTCCTAAATTCTGAATTAATATCATTTGAGTCACATTCTTCAACAGTATTTTCTTTATCTCTGGTGGATCTCTAGAATATCTAACAGAAAGTTTGAAATCCCTGTTCCTATGATTAGTTGATGTAAACTCTGGAAAAGCAATCACATCTTGGCTAATAGAGTCCTCCCTCACCTTGCATAATTTGCAGTGACTCAAACTTTGATTTAATGAGTTCATACTCAACCTTGAGAGACTGAAAAAGATAGTATAGAAAAGAAAAAAATATTTATTTTGTGCACTAGCCTATAAGTAGTTGGTATGTCAGCACCAGATCATTTACTTCTGACAAAGTTTTGGCAAAAGGATTGTTTCTACTCAATTGCAAAGCACAAATTTCTACTTAACAAGGAAAGAGTCTGCACTAATACTGAATGTCCTTTTAAAAAAGTTGGGACTAAAGGAGGAATAAGTTCTGATTTTATGACTTCAAGCAGTTTCAGTGCTCTGCCAAACTTTGAAATTAACCAAGTTCACTAATTCCTAGTGCTGATGCAGAGCTTCTTCCTCCAAGATTGCTGCTTAATCTGTCATAAAACTTTGGCACATGTTCTCAACACCTAGTTCTCCGAGTGCTCAGCAAATTCACTCCAAAAGCAGATTTCAATATTTTTGCATCTTGTGGTCACATATCCAGAAAGTTTTCAGGAGGTTTTTTTAGGTTGTCTTTAAAAAGCAAGCCAAAACAAACAAACAAACCAAAACAAAAGAAAACCCAAAACAAACACAAACTATCAGGAAAAAACGGTGTCTGAAAAACTGCAAATAGCGCAGTTTAACTCATGTGTGAACCACATTTCAGCATCTCTTCATAGTCATAACCAGCAGTAATACTCTAGCACAAGAGAACTGGAATTTTTGATGGTACCTCCAGAAGCAGTTCAGCTAGGATGAATACACTAGAGCAACTATACAAGATCTAAATATTAGTGGGAAACTGGGGAAGGTGGGAAGAGACCAAAGTGATGTCCAGTTTGTGTTATTTGTCCGGGTTTATGCTTACAAAATAAGATCTGGTTTCAGACGTGGGAGTTCAGTAACAGTTTTTAACTGAACTGTGACACAGACCATGCCCATAACTCCTCATTCTGGTTCTCAATAAGTATGCTCAAAATGATGAAATCTTCTAACCAGCACAACCTCCCCCAAGCTACCAGATGTTACGGAACACAATGGAGGTGAATAAAATACAGCTGTTTCCAAACAAGAATGGAGTCATTTCCAGTAACAACACCTCACAGTGAATCCCCTACCAGCAGCATTCATTCTGTGGGCCTTTCGTACAGACTCACAAAGGATGAATCAGTAGGAAAAAGAAATCAGGCTACTTAAAAGCTATTCTCTTTTCTTACAATATGGCATTTTTCTGTGCTAGCCTAGTCCTGCTCCTCCCCATACTCTCAATTTCTAAATATAAATTTGAATGAAGGCTAGAGGTCTCAAAAATCACAAGAACTTGGCATTCTGCTCTGCCTCATGACCTCAGGAGTCACCAGGCTAAAGGTGCTGCCTGACAGTCAGCTCAGCCATTCAGCTTTGTGAGCTGGGTCTCACTCAGTGGGCAGTAGATGGCCAGAAGCAAGAGGATGTGCAGAGCAAATGGATGGGGAACTGTGACTGAGCTGCAGGCTCTACATGGCAGGGGGTAATCAGATGTGTTACACAGAGCACAGCTAACACAAAGGAAAAAGAAAGAAAGGGTTCTCAGGGAAGCCAGGCTCTTTTAGTTCTGCCGCTCAAGGAAGCAATTGTTTATCAAAAGTAAAAGGAATAGGCAGGATTCAAAGCATTGGGGGGGGGGGGGAGGGCTAAGTGTGAAAGCAGTTTGTGTGTGTGCAACTTTTTCCTTATACAGCACACACAAGTGTGGGGAGTCATTTGGCTGAGAATGGACATGTGAGCAATCCAGTTACTTGACATTAGTGAAGTAGTGAACCAAAGGCTTTGAGGCCTTGGCTGAAGGTTACTAGAGAACACGCACGTGAGAGAGTTTGAGGGAGTTGGCAGAAGAGCCTGAGAAGTCAGGATATGTAGGGAGGAACTGATAACTGTAACCTTGGAATGTATGCTACACAGTTAATTAATCGTTTAGCTGTTACTAACAAAACACTGTTCAATTAGATCTTGCCAGCTGTGTCGTAAATGTTCTGTTGTCCGAACTCTATCAAAGCTGCATGTGAGAGCTAATAAAGTTGTCAGCCTTGATCATATTGGTCTGTCGTGCTGTCCGCGTTGTTCCGTAAGCCCCCGCACACAAGACTTAAAAGAACTCCATCTAAGGCAACATATAGGCTTCTACAAGCAAAATCCTAAAGAAAAAAAATTAATATAAAAAGTATAATCAGTGGGCTACAACTGTGTTTATTCCTTGTTCTGTCCTCCACCTTCTTTATGAAGAATGATAATGTAGCACAAACCCAATAGCACAAATAATGTCATATGTGAGCAAAGTGTAAACGTAACTAATTATATAAAATTGCAAAACTCTTATTTTAGATTAAAAATGCTTATATAAGTTTAGGTTGGCATACTCCCCAGCAGATTTGGGGCATATAACCAAAGAAAATAATAAGCAGTAACAGAAAATCATAATACTTTGTGTGGCTTATAATTTTATAGAGATGAGACATATTTGACTGTGGGCTTCAATTGTGCCTGCTGATGTCAATATAGTGGTCATGCTCAGGGAACATGTTTTTCACTCCAGGCTTAGAAAAAGAACATCCTATAGTGATCACAGTTTTTCACTGCCTGTTACTCTCCCTCCCATACCTTGTCCATATGCACAGGAATTGCCTTAAAATAGTTTATTGAAGGAACTTACTCCAAAGAGGACAAGAATTACTGAAAGGGCGATGCCTGTTGCTTTTGTAGCCTACCAAATCACAGCCCACCACTCTGCGGATATAAAAGGTATGTGGAAACACATATATGCAAACCTTTACAAATACTGTGGAACGCTGATTGTGGCAATGGTGCTGAAGTTGCAGAAAAATCACATAATCTCTCATCAATATATACATATCCTTCTGAGTCACATGCAAAGAGCGTGGTATCTATGACACAGAGCCTGCAAATGCCCCTTTTTCAACTGAATAACTGATTCAAGAAGAAACAAAATTTCAAAGTGCATCTTCAGTACCTGTGCAGCCCTTCAGGGATACAGACAGGCAGCGGTCCCCAGTTTCCCTGCTGTGTCTGTGTTCCTCTGTACATGAGCTGCACAGCCACTTATTGCAGCTTGTACAGAGACTGTGAGCAGGCCTCTTCTCTTTACATGCGGAGCAGCTCTAAAAAAAAAAGCGCAATTACATACAAGGATTACAAATTAGTCATACAAACTTAATAGAATTGTAGAATCACAGAATAGTTAGGGTTGGAAAGGACCTTAAGATCATCTAGTCCCAACCCCCCTGCCAGGGGCAGGGACACCACACACTAAACCATGTCAGCCAAGACTGCATCCAACCTGGCCTTGAACGCTACAAGGGACAGAGCACTCGCAACTTCCTTGGGCAGCCTGTTCCAGTGCCTCACCACCCTCACAGTAAAGAACTTCTTCCTTATATCTAACCTGAACTTCCCCTGTTTAAGTTTGAACTTGCTAACCCTTGTCCTATCTCTACAGTCCTTTGAAAAAGAAGGTCACACTCCTTTTGATGCAGCCCAGGATACAGTTGGCTTTCTGGGCTGTGAGCACACACTGCTGGCTCATGTTCATTTTCTCATCAACTAACACCCCCAAGTCCTTCTCCACACGGCTGCTCTGAATCTCTTCTCTGTCTAACCTGTAGCTGTGCCTGGGATTGCTCCAACCGAGGTGTAGGACCTTGCACTTGGCTCGGTCGAATTTCATGAGGTTGGCACTGGCCCACCTCTCAAGTGTGTCAAGGTCCCTCTGGATGGCATCCCTTCCCTTCAGCATATCAACCGAACCACATAATTTAGTGTCATTGGCAAACTTGCTGAGGGTCTTCCTCAGATTAATGCAAGTCAAAGAAGATTTTAAGAGTCTGGTTATTGTAAAAGGGAACAGGATAAAATTAAGGCTTGAAGCTCTTAAATTAGTTGTCCTTCTGTGCTCTAGCACAATCCAGCATAATTGTGCTTGAATTATTCAGCAAAATTCTAGGGTCCTTGTTACATGTGATGTCAGAAGAAATAATCATAATGACTTGTTTCTTGTCAACTGAAAAGCCATGAAACTGAAATAAAACTTGTCTGATTTCAGTTAAGGAGGGTCAGGTTAAAAGTTACTTTTGAAAATGAGTGGTACGCTTTGCAATCACTTTCCGTTAGTGTACTACTTACTGATGGCTTTAACACATCAAATGAGTGTATGCTTTACTTTTATATATATGTATATATATTTAGATAGATATATAATTTCTACCTCAGAATAGATAGTCTAGATTACCAAGTAAATATGTGAAATGTTAGTCAAACATATCTGCGGGGGATATGGAACAACGCAAACGCCGATTAATGTAATCAAATGCTGAACAATTTATTCTGCGCAAGCATACCTTTTATAGGAAAAAATTACAGAATACCAGAACATTCCACAATAGATGATTGGCTCTGACTCCATGTCAGGTCCTAGCAACGGCTTGTGATTGGAGGCTTAAATTCATGTCAGCAAGTGGGTGTCCCCTTCTGGCAACTTCCAGCACCCCCTGGCAACTTCCAGAAGCTGCTGGCAACTGCCAGCAGCTTCTAGTGGCTTCCGGTGAGGTGCCCTATAGCAACCCCCCTGCAGCCTCTGATGACTTCCGCTTACCAGAGAATTGGAGTTCAGCCAAGGGCTGGATGCCTCTCATACCTTCTGCTCACTGGACAGTTGGAGCCAGGCCAAAGGCTGGATTGCTCACAAAACCACTCTCAGTGAGAAATGCTTCTACACATATCCCCTGAAAAATGGTTTTGATCTAACTACCATTTCCTTTTTAATCACGTTATCCAGAAGCATTTTACTATATAATTTCTTGGTCATTAATTTGTCTCTCACTAATTACTATTTTTCTGTTACTAATTATTTTATTATTTATTAGTTTATATTATTTACTATAATTATTTATATTATTTAATTAAAAACATCTATAGAAGCCACTTCTGCTTTCATTTAGATGAATGCATATCAGAGCTACTTCAGCAGAGCTACTGTAAATCTATATGTTTTTATTTAAAATTAGAGCTTAATCTAAAGCTATTTGTTTTAGCATTGTATGAACCACTCTGATACAGTGTAAATGTCAGAAAAAATACATAAAGCATGCCAGTGGTAAGGCAATTTAGAAAACAATATGGAGACAGCCATATACTATTAATGAAAAACTTAGTTCATATTCTCTAAGGAGCTGACCAGAAATGAGCTCAATTTATACCTTGATATCACATGTGGTGAACTGGAAACCATAAGACATGGAAACATGAGAACTGTAAAATTTAATTAACTATCATCTCTATTGATTTAACAGTTTAGGAAATGCCCTTTGTTATACAGACCATGCTGTCTCTAAGTGTCACTAAAGGAGAAATTAATAAAGCTGCACCTAAATGAAGTGGGTAATTTGGTCTTTGGTATCCAGACTGATCTTAACTTATTTCAAGATAGCTGTAATGATACTACTTTTAAAAATGATTTGTACTAGACTTGAAACCCCTTGTTTGAAAACTCCCAACTTTAATGTTTTTGACTTACCATAGCCACAAATAAGTACTAATGGGCAGATTGAATATTGTGATACAATTTTACCATCATCAAAGCACAAAAGCTTTGCCACCACTTTATCTAACTCAAACATTTCCTATAGGGTTACAATATATCTTATACATAGTTCTTGAATATTGCTACTACTCTGAGTGACTCAAGCAACTAGTAATAGATGACAAAATCACTTTGCATGGTGTCCTTTCTCTTGGGCATCAGCTTATCTGCTTTTCAGTTCATTTACAATTGCATGCCAGATGGGAAACATGAAGAGAAGGGCATAGCAGCATGCACTTACTACATAAATCCTGAAGCAAGCCCTGGTGAATTTAATCTTTGCAGTGTCTCAGGGAATAGAAAGCTTGAGGAAAGAGCAATCACAGTTCTTTGCTGATTGTCTTAGTTTTAACCGATGGCATTAAGTAGAACATCTATATCCACCTAAATTCCAAGAGGCAAGTGAGTGGAATTCGAATTCACTTCAGCACAAAAAGAAAAATTTTTGTTCTGAAATTAAATTTTACCATTCCCTTCAGTGGGGCTGGAATTTCATAGCATTTTCAAGAGTTTCAAAGTATTCCCAATCTTTTTAAAGATGGTGCAATTCTTAACAATAAGACAACAAAGCAAAATTTTAAATGCATTTGATTATCAGGGCAAGGAAGTACCTGTGTAAGCTATTCTGCTGGTTTAGTCAGTTGCTTATCAGCAATGTTTTCCAAAGGTAGGCATAATAATTTAAACCAAAAAGCCTAACAAAACTTATATAACAAAATGCAAGGGCATTTATTCTGGGAAACAAAGCTTGTATATATAAAAAGAAGTGTGTAATTTAAAACATACCCTAGGAAACAGGTCAAAAGTTGAGGGATGCTCTGCCTTCTCTGCAATAATCAAAACTGCTTAATCACAGGTTTACCTGTAACTGCTCAAGTGTCAATCTGACTAGAACTTATACTGGTGCTGTACTGTGTTAACGTTGGAACTAGATGATCTTAAGGTTCTTTAAAACCCTAACTATTCTATGATTCTATTCTATGATTCTACTTTTAAGTTCCAGAGCACAGAGTGCTCCCAGAGTTACATTATTTATGATGTGGAAATGGGCTTTTGGGCAAGAGATTCCGAACAGCATATTTTTGAAACTTCTGCTGCTGGTATATTGCAGATTCTATCATTTATGCTTCACTATCTCACACTCTGAGAAGCATCTTGCTTCCAAACACTTTGTTACAAGCCCTGACAGATTCCCATTTGAACAGATTAGGTAAATTAAGAAAATTATGGCTGTTCAGCTGTGTCTCAGTTGGATGAGCTGGCGTTTCTCTTTTTGATACCACTGATGGTGAAACCATGGCTTTGCTTCTGGATGGGGATGGTGGTTAAAAGACAGTGAGTCAGCTTCTCTGTTCTACAACTTGACTGTTAATTGAAAGGAAGTAAGCCGAAAACTATGAGGAAGGTTCATGAGTCCCTCTAGGCTACTCCTAAACTTCAGTGAGAAATCTGCTTTACTGAACTGCTCTTAGGAATCCCAAGGGACTACAGAAAAGAAAAACCTTTAAAAGAAGGCTTGAAAAATAATCTAGAGCTTTTGAAGACATTAGATATTCTCATCTGATTTCCTTTCTATACAAATCCTCACGAAAAGGTAAATTATATGATTCATGGTAATTAAGAAATCCCAGTATAAGTGCATTCTAAACATTTGCAATATCTTACGAATATTCTTATTCTCTTTGAAGAGTGAATGGAAATAAACCTTTTCATGTTTTAGATGAAGTTACGTTGCACTCTTCAAGCACCTTACACCTGAAGATGTCAACATCCTTTTCTTGCATTAATTTTTTAACTTTCCCAGAGCACTCCACGGATTAGGTTACACATTCTTTTCTTTTTAACAATGGAAGAAAACAAAATACAGAAATGATTGACAGGGAAGAAGTACATCCCTTCCATATGTTTTTGCAACAATACCACTGGGAAGCCACTTGCACAGTTTAAAGCAGTCTCAATCCTTCTGCATGGGGCAGAACTGACCCAGAAATTGTTGCTGCCTCTACAGGAGTTAAAAGGAGTGGAAAAACATATCCTCCAACCTACATTATGGAAAAAGTGTTTCCCTCCACCAAAAGGCCCTGAAACCGAATATCCAGTGTGGCTGGTTATCCAGTTTGCTCAGGAATCAAAAGTGCAAAAGAGACAGTCTGAGGTCCAGAAGCTGATTCAGAAGGTGAAGTTCAGTATCCCTTCTCCTTTGTTATTCTTCCCTTGCTTTGAATCACACTTTGAATAAAGTAGTCAGCAGATTACAGAATACAGTTTTGACAAGTTTTTACGTATTTTAATTCCCAGCTACATGTAATAGTATCACATTCTCAAATCAGTTTTAGTGTGCAAATAATACTGGTTTGTAACAAAAGAGGCAGAAATATACACCATTCTTCATCCCTTCTCACAACCCAAAATAGTAACAACTAAAAAACTGCGAGAATAGTCGTGTCTGTTAACTGGATATTTAACAGCAGGGAAATCAATCTATATACAGTGTTAATATAAGGCCAAAGTAGTAAACCTATGCCTTTCAGTTACCTTTCACATCCATTCCCCCATGGGAAACTGAAATAAGGTGTGACTTTTTTTTATCAGTAAAACAGGCAATCAGAAAATTATAATTGCCCACAGAATCTAATGGGTAATCTTGGTGTAACTGTTCAGCCAATAGTCTGCTTCTGGTGACTTTGTGTTGAGGGCAGGAAAGGAAACAACAAGGAATCCAAGAGATTCAGTATCTTCCTGATATATTGATTGTCGCAGGTCCTATACCACTAGTATCAATATTTTTAATCAATTTAAAATAAAGTATATAGAGTCAAACTGATTCTTTAAATATATGTTAAAAAAGTACTAAAGAAGTCCATGTCTAGGAGTGAAGTAATTACAGTGCTGCATAAGTGAACTGTAAAAAAGTCTGTTGCTCAATGCAAAGTTTGCTCTGTTTTCAAACAGTGTCCACCTTGCAGTGTTTTCACAATGCACAAGACATCCAATTTAGCGATTTTCACTTACCTTTGCCATAGCTGAATTACCAGTGGGAAAGTCCTTGAGAAAGAAATTTTCAACTACATCCCTTGCAAAGCAGGTCTGTTTGCACACAGGGCAAGAAAGGATACCTAAATTTTTAGAAAAAAAAACAAGCCCAACACAAATGAAACAATGCACACCAGCCATGTGAACCCAGAAATTATATAAACCCCCCTTCAGTATTGCTGGCTTTTTTACATCACACTGACACACAGTTCCAGGAAAATGAGTCATTCTTCAAGCCAGAAGTTACATGTGCTATATCTAGTTCAATACATAGAAAGAAAAACAAAGCAACAAAATCCTTAGAAACACGCTATAGTTCAGTTGACTTATTTCACCATTTATCAATGATATCTGCATGTCCATATTCCCATTAATTCATCAGGGCTTACAGCTTTGATAGAATCTGTGCCACACTTTAAACTGTATTCTCTTGTTACAGATCTACTTGTGCTTTCTAATACTTGCTACAGTTCTTCTAGACCAGAGGTATATCAAAGCATAAAACACACATTGCATAGTTTCACGTACACACATACTACTTTTATACTGCAGCATGCTATCCAAGTGAACTGAAAGAGGAGTAACAAGCTGCTGAAAGAAGCAACAAGTTAGAATAATTAAAAAGTTTCATAAATAAAAGTCAGAATTGCAAACCATCTATTACACCAAATCCACAAGTGACAAAACATGATCACCCCTAAAGCAAAGTGAAGCAAAGCAAAGCAAATCAAGCACTATGGCAGCAAAACCTGGCTTCACCTTCAGTAGCCACTGAGCACAGGTGGAATGAATCTTAGTGTTTGCCAGGGCTGAGAACTTAAGAACCAACAGTTGAGGAGGATGTCTATAACTGCATATCTGTATTTTTGCATGACTATTTCATTCTTGGGCTAGGACTTAACGTTTTTCTACAAGGTCTATTACTTGTTTTTTTTTAAAGGAATATGCATGTTTCTGACCACATTTCTGAAGCTACTGTAGATGAAGACGTGAATCCAGTCCTTTAGAGATGGTAGTGGTGCATCAGTCCATTTTTACCTCATCACATCAAGTCTTTTTTTAATTTCAGATTTTTCCATTCTGTTGAGACCAGAACTGCAGTGCTATGTTCACCTTGCCAAGAGATTTCTTTATGATAACTAACAGCAGTATTTTCCATAACAAAATGATGCAAACTCATTTAAAGCAAGATTTTTAAAAGAAAAATGAATCACAACTTTCTACTGGACTGTTCAATGTGCTCTTTTCCTTACTTAAAATTATTTTTAAATAAGGAGAGTAGCCTGTAGATTAACTAAATTTTGAGATGTCTATTACTCCACATTAGGCAGTTATTGGTGCAGGTGTT
This sequence comes from Ara ararauna, assembly GCA_028858755.1. Classification (NCBI taxonomy): domain Eukaryota; kingdom Metazoa; phylum Chordata; class Aves; order Psittaciformes; family Psittacidae; genus Ara; species Ara ararauna. Next base: position 35,359,051 of record CM054380.1, on the reverse strand, counting down.
TAGTATTCCCTTTGCCCTTGGGACATGGCTCCTGCAGTCCCTGGCCAGGTGCACAATTCTAACCCTCAATGCCTGCATTTTCAGACCTGGGCTACACTGTTATTTTAACAGCAGCACTTTACATTGGCAGAGACACACAAGCCCCAGACCCTTCCTACGTTACCTATTCTGACAAACGTGCTATGCAGTCAGATATCTGAATACATCCACTTTCATCATGAATATTTTGAAGAAGCTTTGAGTTCTGTTACATCTCCTTTGAAAGGACACCTTACTAAAAACCACTTCCATGACATTTAGGTCTTTTTTCAGCCCAAATCTCATTATAAAAACAAAAGTATATTGTTTACTATTTTCTGAGACTGCATTTACAAGAGATCTGTGATTTGAGGGCCCAAGTGGCAGACTGGTTTACTCACACTTGTTTAACAGTGCATTTCATACAATTCCAAGTGTTCATGTAGATGTGAGAAGGAATAGGCAGTATCCACAGGTGCCTGTGCTACTCAGCTGCCTGTGCTACTCAGCTACAAGACACCCCAAGGGAAAGAGCCATGCATGCAATTGCCAGCGCTTTGCTCATTTTCTGGGCACGTAACTTGAGTCCTGTTTAAGTGTGTTCTGGTGACCGGAATTACAAAGAGGCTAAAAATTCATCTGATAAAGAAGCCGTGATGGCAGAAAGCTGTCGAAGTCTTTTAAACTCTTCCTCTACTTTGCATCCTTATAAGGAGCACAGCTGAAAATTTGTCTTATTTACCTACAGTTTTTGTAGCTAATCACCTTCATATGTTACACCCTAGGACAACAGAATGCTTTTGTATTAGTCACATGGAAACCTCTCCATGATTTCCCAAATTATGGTTATGCATGTCTTTTAGAAATCCATTAACAGCACGGTTCTCTAGAGAAATGTAAAAACGGTAGCTAAGACAAGTCATGTTATACAGACAGTGCCCTCCTACTTCTTATAAATGGAGCATACTACAAGCACCAGTGAATTGTAGTGTTAATTCCTAGAAGGTGAAGCAGTTTTCAAGTTTCCATGTGAGCACCTTACAAAGTCATACAGTTATAAAAGCAGCACAAATAAAAAGACAGATACATTCTGATTGATAATCTAGGAAGCAAAATACCTACTTTGCAAGCAGTTTCTCAAGTAAGTCTCATGGGACATGCTCTAATTCCTGGTCTAGTCAATAGAAAACCATCTACTGACTTCACAGGGAATCGCCTCTAGCCCTTTGAGATTTTGAACCAGTTTCTTACTCTCATAACAGCATTGCCCAAGCAGTGCCATTCTTGATTTGCCTAACAGAGAGAGGAATCCTTCATATTGAGATTACATAATAACATTGCAAACTGACCAAAGGGGAAACTATTGAAAGGTTACATTCTGAAGTAAGAAATGCATGACTCAGTTATTCCTTCACCTACTTGCTATATGGGTGAGCACACAGTCTTACACAAAATATTTCTGGGAACAGGTGCTTACAGGAGACAAAAGCAGTGCTCAGGACTTTGCCATAGCAAGGACAACTTCTGTCTACACACCACATAAGGTAATAAAGTTAGTATTGAAGTTACTATTACATTCTAACACTACTCAGTGCAGAATGTTAAATCAAATTATACCAACTGAATGATATCTAACGGAAATTCTCATGGCCTCAGGCAGGTTCATGTGAACTTTAATTTCTGCTAATTTGTTACAAACTAATGGAGTATAAAATTCATTGTATAAAGAATGCATTAATTTGACAACAGGAGAGATCATATTTTTATTGGTTTTAAATGTATTTAAAGAAAACTTCAGTAATATTCACCCTAAGAAAACATATGTAATGTGTGGATTACAGTTCTGCACAAAAGCCTCCTTATATGTATTGAAAAATGCAGTGGTATTAAGAAATAAGGAACAGTTATGATTTCTGAGGTACATTACATCACTACTGGTTAATACTAGGGGATACTTAAAAGTGATGTCCTGAATGCCATGCTACAATTTTGTCCTCACATTTTAGATCCAAGTTATGCTACTAAAATCAGTGTTGTACAAGAGATACACATGGAATGAGTCCCACACACATAAAACTTTGTATTAGACTCACTACCACAGACCATCAAATACAGCTTTTGATTGTGTAACTGTCAAGTGTGTCTTAAATAGAATCATAGAATCATAGAACAGTTAGGGTCGGAAAGGACCTTACGATTATCTAGTTCCAATCCCCCTGCCATAGGCAGGGACACCTCACATTAAACCATGCCACCCAAGACTCCATCCAACCTAGCCTTGAACACTGCCAGGGATGGAGCATTCACAACATCCTTGGGCAACCCATTCCAGTGCCTCACCACCCTCACAGTAAAGAGCTTCTTCCTTATATCTAACCTAAATTTCCCATTTAAGTTTAAACCCATGAGAATGAGTTTCTTGTCCTGACGTTATAGCCCCTAATGAAGAGTTCCTCTCTAGCATCCTTGTAGGCCCCCTTCAGATACTGGAAGGCTGATAAGTAACTTTGAATTATAATAGCTTTCAAACTGAAATGAACACAAGACATGTATAGCCTTCAGCTTAAAAAAAAAATCCAAATAAAGAGCATAACAATTAATAGGAAAAATAATGGGGACAGCATGGTAATATTGCATTGAAAGTAGTCTCCTACTTGTAGGAGGACTGATCAGTAAGCACCCTCTCGCCTGTCCTAATACTGAATTTTATATTTAAGACTTTATTAAAAGCACAGCAGATGGATTTGAATCTTGTTAAAAGAGGGATTCCCTGAATGTGGTAGCTTTGGAGATCATACTTGTTCAGCTAATTGGGCTTCTTATTTGATTCCTTTTCTATTTAACAAAAACCTCTACGCCCTGGAAATTCCCAACCTTTTTAAACATTTTCATTTTTAAACATTTCCAAAAGAATCGAATGATACCTTGGCATAATAAATACAGTACAGAATGGATTGTGAAGCAATTATCCTGAAATTAAGCAAAGCATATGTACGTCTTTACAAATAGCCACAAGCAGTAACTAGGTCAACAATACAAAGCAAGCACACCATGCCGTGCTCATGCTCAGAGTGCAAATCACCAATAAAGTACAATTTCTTCAAAACCCCTTACCTGTCCTCTGGATAAACAGAGAGCTACATACAAAGTCACTTGTGTCAGGGAGCGGGTGGTTATTAAGCAGAACAGCACACACAGCACACTCCCTGGATTCAGGCTTTGCTGTACTGCAGATTGAAGTCCCTACACCTTTCCTAGACTATGTGGGGCTGCTCCTCCTTTTTTAAGCCAGAAATGCTGACAAATCAGCAGGGCAGAAAGATGTACAGGGCCACTATAAGGTACACATTTTTTTCCTCTTGTCTTCGTTCTTGCCCTTGCCTCTCAGATTCACTCAGGCCTCTATTAACTTGCCTTGGTTGTATTTTTCCTGAAGTGGTGGAATAAAAATTCCATAGTGGGAAGGAATGGCAGCATCTTCCTTCTTGCCTTGGTCTTCTCTCAGTCTTCAGAATTATCTGAAGCAAGCGTGCAGAAGAAAAGACAAGAGCTTTTCCAGCTCCAGGTAGCAGCAGGTCTTACAACGCCATTCTGTCCCACAGTACATTTTGCAGATGATTCCCTAAATATTTTCCTTGCCTTCCTACCTTAACACTGCCTCTAAACAACATTGTTAATTTGTTTTAAGATTCTGTATTTTGCAGACAGCTCATTTAAATATATCATTATTATAGCACAGTGGGTGAAGAGAAGAGTAGTCAGAAGCCCTAGAGACTCTCTGTTTATACATATGAGAATGATGCAATTTCTGGATCTAAATAGCAATTCAACATGGAATTACAGGATTCAAACTACAGCTTACATGTTAAGAGATCAGGAGCCAAATTCAGCTATGATGCAATCATGATGCCCAAATGAAGTCCATTCTTGCTATCGAAACCTCTATAAGTATCAAAAAGCTAGGAGCTGTTGACATGCTCTATTTTTGTATGGAAATTATATTGGTAGGAAAGGGGTAGGAACATTTGCATAAATTATTTTTTTAGAAGGTCATTACCCCCTGCTATTTATCATTTGAAATCATTATTTATGACATCACATTTCACCACTAAAGAGATTACCATGAATTTAGAAAGGATCACAATATTGGATTTAAGCTCCATTTCACTGTAATAAACAGAATAAAATCCTATTTCAGAATTATATGCAGCATAAACCACATGCAAGCTATTCTCAGTGTATTTGAGTTATCAGCTAGTACTGAACAATCAGTGAAGACTACACTGTATTGAACAGACTCCCAGGAAGTTTCATCACAAGAGGGATGTGGAGGAATAGTCCTATACCTACATCCTTCCTGGGCTCCACAACTCCTTTAACTACCATCCATAATAGGCTAATAATGAACATGAGCACCACCACCAAAGCTACCAGCACCAGAAAATGACATGCATACAGAAATAGCTCTGTGTGTGTGTTATGTTTATATACACTCATCTCTGAACCCTGAAAAGCTCCAGCAGCAGATGTTTATTTTACTGAATTGGTTTGCAGCTGTTTTTTTCATAAGACATATGTTTATATGTTTATTTCCACTCTTACACTCCCGTCAGCAATAATAACTAGGCAGTGGGCTGGGGAAAATGGAAATTCACAGGCAGTGGATCCAGTAGTCAGACATAGATACCTAGTCTGGACACTGCAACTCCACAGGTGGCGTATCCAAAATCAACTTTCAGGAAAACAACAAAGTTCTGCCATATACTGTTCAAGCCCTACTTCCCCACAGATCAGGTCTCTCACATCCCACAGCACTTTCACTTCTGTTAATGAAAGTTATGTCACACTGCATTGGACCCAGGGAACACTAAGCAGATATCAAGGTAGTGACCCTCATACAGAGCATTACTTTGCAGAAGCACAAATCCAGAAAATGTTCTCAAGTTTTAATTCACCTGTATTATGGCAATCTAATTTGTAAGTGACAGAGCTGTGGATATTTTGCAGCAACCACCTCAGAAAGCGCAAACTGTAACCTCACCACCAAGTATTGAACGAGGACAAAAACCTTCTGAACATCAAAAGCTGCAGCTTGTAGGTTTTTTCAAGGTCTCCCAGTCGAGTCAGGTTTAAACAGAAAGAACGCTCAAACTGATTGTTTCAGAAATACATCAATGCAGATAATTAATCAATTCTTATAATGAGAATTGATTAGCATAAAAAAAACAAACAGTGGAGCTATTATACACACCACATTTATACTTTCTGTCCACATGTTGCACCTATTCCTCTGCTCTTTTCCTCCAACAACAATCAGAATAATTATTCTCAGAGAGCATTAGCTACAATTCAAGCTGCAGACATAATTTACACTTCCTTGGAGACCCAATTAAAGGTTATAGGAAACAGTTCTGAAGACAACCTCCCACTCTACAGCTTCATATTTATATAACTAAAACCCCCATTGTTTACTTGCCTTTTGGATCTGGCAGCAGAACAACAGCGTGAGAAGAGCTGACTAACTTTAAATCCATTTTAAGATTACTAAATACATACATCATGAGCAGTTTCCTCCTTTAGAATTACCTTTCTACTTCCCTTTTTAGAAATAAACCATGAATTGGGTGTTAAGTGAATCTAATCAAAGCTAGTGAACATTCTTCTTCAGAATGAATTGATGCAATGCATTGCATCACTTGCCTCATATGATAGCATCAAAACAAGGTTATTTGGGTCCTGGAGATATAACAGTTCTAACACTAAGGTGGCCAAATTGTACTCCACCATGAGCCTCCTAAGTATGGTTGAAAAAGCTCTGTATATGTGCAGTTGGGTTTTGTTGGTTTTTTTTTTCTTTACATATAGACTTAGTACAAGTTAAGGCACTGTGTGTTGATACCTGGAGCCTCCTTAAGCCAGGGCACCATCCTACTTATGCCAAAAAATCATGCTGAAAATGAGCCTAAAGCCAAAGGAGCACAATCTTTTCCTTGAAATAAATCTCCTTGCAGATATCTCTGAGCCCACTAAATGCAAGCGTGACCAATGCTTGGCTGAGTTTTAGATGTGCCTCACTAACAAGCATTCACAACTAGGGATCCATGGTTATATGTAGCACCTACCTTACAAGCTGCGAAAAACTGTATATTTTCAGCTGGAAATAAGATGCAGCAAATGGATATCTGCCAACAGTTGAAGTCACATTTGTTCTCTTTAAGTCTGTTTTTCTCTTAGTTTTATCAATTGCATTTCTCTGATACATAATCCTGCTGCATTTCTCGGCATTTAAGTGGGGATCTCAGACCCAGTCTTGAATGTGGGAAGCTAAAATAACGCAAGCGTGGACAGTTCTTGACTAATGCACAGCATGTGGACAGCAATTTTGCAGTCGCTGTCCATGACTTTTGTTACTTAACTTAAAGAAGTAAAAAAGGGCAAAGGTCAGTTTAAAAATAGAACTTCAGAAAAAAAAAAAATACAGCTCAACACACAATTTCAATACACGACCATGATACAATTAAATCTATCTTTTCCTAAAGCAGTTTACAAAGCTGAGCATCTACTAACCATGTTTTACAAACACAAAGTGTAACTTACCAGTTAAAAAATTACCCAGTTCAGTCACAAAATCTAAATAATACCAGGGCTTGGTATCAGTTAGCAGAAACGTGCAAGGTGTTACAATACATCTTTCCTGATCTGCCTTGTTCTCAGGGGTCTAAACCGTGGCTGAGGAGTGATTACCTGTGATTTTTTTTTTCAAGGATCGAGCTGAGACAGTCTTCCAAAAACATGAGCTTCACACAACAACGCACCTTCACTGGTCCTCATTCAGCCACTTTTGAAATTAAAATGTTGGTGATATTTAAAGCACTAAAACAATTTACATGATTGAGCAGCTTATGGAGAGGAAGATTTGCAGGTAAGAAGTAATTTATTTTGGCATACACCTCCAGTTCAGAAAGAAGGGATAAGCACAGGAACCTGAATGACTCTGGGTTTGAACGTATTCAGAACTCAGGGAGAAAGAGCCAGATCACAGAAGCCGAGGCAGCCGGTAAGCTGCAACATTGTCCTGTTGAGTAGCAATTCACACATGTAGATGACTGGGAAAGTCCTCATCTGAGAAATTTCCATCTCAGGAGATGGTGGAATCTCCTCACCCTTTTTCTTTACCCAGCCCCACTCTTAAAAGCTATTTCTTCCCATGTACTAAACAGGCTGGAAGCAAACAACATGCAGATCTGAGGAGACGAATGTGGATTCTCTGTTAACATAAAGAGAGGAAATAAAAGGAAGTGATACTGGCCTGCAGAAAAAGGAAAGAAAGACTGAAGATCTTAAAGTTCCCTTCATATAAGCACATGTGGGAGCCAAACTCACAAAGATAATCTTTTTGCAGTCATATAACTTCCAAACTCTCAGTTAAGAGAATTAATTAATAAATTCTGAAGTGCATGCAGCTTTTCCGTAAGACCTCAGCTTTCTCAGATCTTTCATTCATGAGCCATCTTAAACACATACAGGTATAAAAGTAAGTTTCTAATATCAACCCCATGAAACATCATGATTGCTTACCTCCATTTTCTCAGCAATCTTAATACAAGAACAGCAAAGCAGAAAAGAGCTTTAAGTTAGTACAGTACTACTTACAGTAAATCGTACCAAAACCCACAAATTCAAGTATGCTTTAGGAGCAAATGTCGGACTGACTTCATTTGAAAACACATTCACTTTTTTCATTCTTATATTTTGCTTAAAGAATTCATAGTGAGTAAGGAACACATTTTTCTTGCAGGCAACATTACGTGTTTACTCAGCTAAAATGGTTCAGCACTTTAGAGTTTACCATTGGCACCTACATGTGATCATATTTAAAGATACAGAAAATGGAGTTAGTACTGTACTGCCTATAACTCAGCAATCAACACAGATAAGTCCAGCAGCATTTAGCATCCTACCCTCACAACATGTCACAGATTTATCCTGGCCGACCTACAGTGGTTGCAGTTTCCCTCATCGACTTTAAGAGACACAGATGTTTTGGGTTTCCTGCTCTTCTTGATCATATATTAACTGAGCCTATGCACCTGGTGTCTCACTTCATTTACTGGGTCACCACCTTTCATTACTTTGTTTCTTTAATCTTGCTCTTTCCCGTAGAAGTTCCCTATCTACAAGAGAATGAGGAAGTAAACATAAACTTCAAGAATACATAAATAGCCTAGTATTTGTTCTCATTTGCCATGGACAAATAATTCCTGATCCACTCAGGAGCTTGAAGAAATATCCAACGTTGAAATATCCAAATTTAACAACTCACAAGAACCTCTAGCTGCACTTCAGGGGGGTTGGAACTAGATGATCTTAAGGTCCTTTCCAACCCTAACTATTCTGATTCATTTCAAGATCACCAAATGGTATAAATTCACTTTTCCACTTTGCAAACAGAAACAAGGAGAGAAGAATGGTTTAGGTGTCAAACGAGGATACATAAAAAGTAATGTTCTATGATTCTATGATTCTATAAAGTAGGTCCCCCAGACTTTAAACCCACTCTTAAAATTTTTAAGGGGGCATTCACTTGAAATTACCTAGCTCTCTTTGTCTCCTACTTCTATACCTTTTTCTGACTGTACCCTAAGCATGAATAGCCTTTCTCCTTTGTTATTAAGTTATTCCCTTTTCCTTTATCTTTTGTGTTTTGCCAGCCTTTCAACAGTGATCTCTTAACACTGTTTCCATTTGTTCTCAAACCTGAACTTGTCTAGCTTATGTTTTCACATCAATTCAGATTATCATCACCTCAGGGAAGGTATCTTCTCTTCCTACAAGTTTCTAAAATCTGCTGTGGAAGAGATAATAAATGATGCCTCTTATTCATCTAAAGTTCAAAGCCTGTGAAAATACAAGTAATCTACATGCCTTTGCTCTTCTTATGAATTAGTAACGAGACTGGAATACTTCCCCATGGCAATCAAGTCTCATTCAGTTAACATTACTGTATGCTGTCATCTAAGTCCTGTTTTATTCCAAAAGAAAGTTACATATTTTCTTTTAACATCACTACCAAAAACTGTACAAATAACTTCAGGATTTCAAAAGAAACAGCAACAAAATGCTTTTTGTCCTCACTAGTTTACTCTGTTTGTTAGGGTGAGTTATAGTATACCCTACAGTCAGAAGGGTTCAGATAGAGAGAAACCACACTGATAATGAGATAAAAGGAAGAGCTCCTATGCACCACAGTGCATGTATTCTAATAACAATTATTATGACTTCTGTTAGGAAGAAAGAAATGGACGTTTTTGTGTTGGTGTTGGGGGAGTGCTGAAGGGGGAGAGAAGGAAGAATAAAACCATCACCAAAACTGGTACCATAAAAAGGTCCAACATGTCAAAACAATTGGATAAAGATGTAGCCTAGAAACTACCTTGTAGAATTTATTCATTTATTAAGCTAAAGCAGTACAAATATTCATAATGTCACACTTAGTAACTGAAACTTAGTCTATTCTGGAAAATGTTGAATGTTGCCTGTGTCATTTCTCTTCAGAACATTGCTGCTGTTGGATGAAAAACATAATGAAGGAAGCTTGTCCTAAATCCACCCTCTGCTTGTATGAATCTTCAGTTTCCTAGTTTACTCTTTCAAAGTAGTGCTGTAAACGAACAGGCTACAAAAAGCACTTGTCAATTCATCTGTTTTTATGATACTGTAATACAATAAGCACAAGCCAGAGATTCTTAAATATTACCTTCACACCAGACTTCATAGTCAGTGGGAATACAGCTATAACCTTGAATCAGATCCGGAAGACAGTCCTTACAGAAGGAATGAAGGCAAGGTAGCATCCTGGGGTCTCTACTCCGCAGGTCCCATTTGCACACCAAACAATTCCTCAGCAGATCCAGGGTCTCCATTTCTGTTGGCTGAGGTCTGACACTGAAAATATGAAGAGTCACAAAATGGCTGTTGACAACCCCTTCACTTAACAAAACACTTGATCACTCAAGCACAAACTGGAAGGCAACAGCAGGATGCATGTTCTCAAAACCTACATTTATTTAGTCCTCATGAAGAAAGAGGAGGTTCCTTGCAGCTCAAAATCACATACCTGCTTTACAAAAGAAGAGTATTTTTGCAGATTGTTGTGCAGGAAAGTGTGGTTTAAGGTTTACAAACCATGATCACACTATCTATCTATAGTACTTGCAACTTCTGTAAAAACTGAAGTAATCTGCCCTATTGATCTGCTTACACAGCTGTTACCAGCCTTAATTATCACATGCTGTACATTTCCTGCTAGAAGTACAGAAAGCATGCATTAAAAATTATTATGTTCTCTGACTGCTTTTACAGTTTCACTTCAGTATTTTATAGTTTTCAGGTAAAGCAAATAATAAGCCTAACTGATATGTCTATCATTTCAACAATGCATGCTAGAAAGCAGCTTTCATAACTGAGCATCTTCAGCCACTCTTCTTAATAGAAATATAAGAGAATAAGAGAATGCAATTTGCAGTAATTAAATTTTGACTGTCAGGATGACCACAGATCAAATTATAAACCAAACCTGAGGTTCCCACAAGCTGGACAGTGTTCCTCCTGCCAACCTAAGCTCCCCAAGGTAAACAGAGTTTTGCATTTCGTGTTTTATCCTCGATTCTGAGACTTTGAGAGATGTTGATCAGATTACAGCCTGCAAAGGGAAACTTTTGTAAGTTGCATCAGAAGAGAAAAAGTAAATACATCACCATCTCCGCTGGAATCACACTTCCTGAAACTCCTGGGGCCAGATCTCCATGTAGCTGGGGATTGCTTCGGCATGGTGGCGTTGCTAACAGTAGTACATAACTTGTAGCTGCGATCTTCAGATTTCCCCAGCACCAGCAGAGAAGAGCAGCAGCTGTCATTTTACAGCTGTGTATTCTCTTGTAGGATTCTGTTTCAGGGCAGATTCCAGTAGAAATGACTAGGAAGCAGGTCTCTTTTCTTCTTTTTCTTATTGTTATTTTAATTTTTTATTATAACGCAAACAAAATGATGAATGTCTCAGAAATTCGCAAGGATTTTTTTTTTTTTTTGAGTGTTTCATCCTGAAGTCATTGCTATTTAAAATTTTTTAAGAGAAAATGGACTTTATGCTAAAGTCTGCATTGTATTTCATACCCCAGACCCAATTTAGGAATAAATAAAAATAGGTGGATATCCATCAACTTTACAGAATTCACTCAGACAAATCCCAACCTACTGCTAAAACTTAACGATTGTAACTTCAAAACTGAAGGTCCCCTCAGGAATTAGCTGTGGTAATTGTACCTGTGCTTTAACTAATAAACATTATATCAGCAATTATTATACAAGCTCACTTTCAACAGTGCATCTTCCTCAACCTTCTTTCAGGGCAAATGTCACTTGATCAGCACAGCTTCTCAGCTGGCTCTATCTCTATTGTTTCTTGCAACTCCTGTTGTTAAGAAGACAAACCAGCACCCACAAAAACATGTAATTTCTGCAGTAGGAAGTTGAGGTCTTCAACAACCACACTGTTTACACAGAGAAACCACAGCCCAGGACCAAAGCACCCGTGCACAGAGAATCAGCGCAAACAAAGCCCGATACTGGGAAATGCTTTATCACCATACAGGCCAAACCTGCGGCTGAATGAGCAGAAGCGGCTTGCCATACATTTTGATTTAGGCTTTTTGCATAACATGTGAAACTACATTCAAGGGTTTTGGTAGGAAGGGGAAGGATGAGGGTGATAAAAAGTGTTTATAATTCCCCACAGAAACAGGTATACAAATCAGCAGTCAGGCAGCTACATTACCCGTGACTTGGCTACAGTGATAAGAAACACCTAGTGCAACAGCAGTGATTACAAAGAAAACAGCTAACAGCATTTTGGACAAGTGTGTTGAGGGTAACGTGGCAGGATGCAGGATAGAAGTGGATGAAGACCAGGAGAGCTGAGGAGGCAGCAGGAAGGCAACAGCCACCCTGACACCAATCAAACAGAAGCGTCCAGGATCACAGGACTGGGAATTCCAGTAGTGTCAATACATTTCACAGAATCACGGAACAGTTTGGGTTGGAAGAGACTCCAAAGATCAAGTTCCAACCCCTGCCACAGGCAGGGACATCTTCCACTAGACCAGGTTGCTCAGGTTTTTTTCATGCAGGAGAAGTTTGTAATGATACTCTCTCACAACGAGATAATTTCTGTATTTTAGGGATAAACTCTTTATGCAATTCCCTCTTTCAATTCCCTCTGTTGCCTTTCAATTGAAATTGTCTTTCAATTCCCTGTTTCTTTTTCTCAGACTTAACCAGATTAGTTTTGTGGGTTTTAAATCTTCTGCCATTAAATGTGGATGTTGCTACACAAGGCTCATTACAGCATTTTAAAATGTTATAACATGAACTTTACCAGTTTTGTCTATAATTGCTTCATTAGCAGCCAAGAATTATGAAAACATCGGGAAAAAAAGATCATCCACCACAGAATGATGTTAAAAAAAGGGGGGGGGAAGGAAGGGAGGGACATAAATAAAGGGATTTTACAGTTAAGAAATTAGTCGGTCTTCACTTAGCTTCCTCATTTCTCTTTTTTTTCTTTTTTCTCTATAGGAAAATCATTTATTTGGACACTGTGGACAACCATCCCGACCAACCCATCAGGCCTCGCAGGAGCCTCGCTCAGAGGGCACATGCAGCACATCAGTCAGCCCTCTTACACCCCGGCGACGCTGCCCGGCAGTATTTAACGCCAGGAGCCGGCGGGACGGCCAGCGGAGCCCGCGGAGCCCCTCACCCCGCGCCGGGGCCCGGTCGGAAGGCCCTCGAAGAGGCGCGAGGTCAGCTGTGACGGCGGCCCTCGCCTGGGCAGCGGGCGCCCCCGCGCGCCCAACGGCCGCCGCGCTCGGCCGGCCACGAGCGACAGCCGCAGGACCCGGGCTACGTCAGCGGAAGCAGCCTCCTCGAAGCGCGGGACGCCGTTGCCATGGCGAGGTGCGGCCGGGCCGGCGCCGCTCCCCCGAGCGCCCCGCAAGGCGGCCGCAACCAGCGCCGCCCCTGCCTGCCAGCGGGGAGCCTCAACGGTGCCGGCCGCTCGATCGAGCGCAGGGGCGGCCGCAGCACCGCCGCCAGGAGTCAGCTGGCAAAATGGCGGCAGGAAACGTAACTGTTAAAAGCTCCATCCCAAACCCAACGTTCGATTTATGCCTTCCGACGGTTATTTCCGGAGCCCTGTCCCTGCCTCAGTGCGGGTATGTTACAAATGAGGCTCCGCTATGCAAAAACCCCAAACCTCACACAATACCACCCAAGCTGGCCTTCGGCAGAGCAGAGACCATAGCCAGCAGCACCTGCAAGCTTCTCACACTACTTTTTGTACTCAAGACTACAAAATATGAAAGAATTACTTAAGACATTAAATACTAAAGAACCAAGAGCGGTGTCTGTATCACTTGTCTGCTGACACGTAGACACAAAGTACTGCAGCAGAAAAACAGCTTTTCACTGTCTTTATGACCTGGTCAGCATTAGGTTATTGACATCAGGGAGAAACAGCATTCCTTATTTCACAGAGACATGCAACTTACCTGTGAGGATAAAAACAGTTTAGCTGTGGCAATAGATAAATGGCACATATTGGGGAACAGCAGTTCCAGCAGCCACTGAGATAAAGTTCACATACTCTTACCTCAGTATTTTACAAACTTGCCATTTAAGTTACACTTCTTCACAACTGGTAGTACCACTGGCTAACATGAACTGCTTTCTCAAAGTAATGCATGTCAGCTTTACTATAAAAGCCCTCTAAATTTGACTATTGCCCAACACTGCTACTTCATTAACTAGGATCAAATCACACATACTAGAAGACAATTTGCAACCATCAGCAATAATTCAAGACTCATAGAAGTCATCATAAAAAAAAAAAAAAAAAAAAAAGGTGTCCATATGCTTTTGGTCTGGCGCTTAAAACAAGAGCTAGCTCACTAGCTTTAAGTAATCGCTTCATTTTTAGCACTAAAGATTCTGGCTTTGACTTGCAGGGTCAAGTCTTGCATTTGCAACTGAATTCCTGTTTTGATGTTACAACTAAACAAGCAATACTTTATGTAGTCTTTTTCAGACAAACACATCAGAAATTCATGTAGTGCAGTTCTGGAGCTGTGCTGTTGCTTTCTATTAGCTGTAAGGAAGGCTCAACCTAGCTGGCACTGTTTCTGTCCCACACATGGTAACTACAGGAGTTGTGTATCCTACTTGAGGAGGGTATTGATTGCAAGTTAATGAACACTTACTGTATTATTGTAGTCATTAAGCAATAGCTCCAGTACATTACTGCTGTTACGAATCCTTAAAAGCACACCAGCTTGGAATTGCCATCTTTCAGGCCAGAAACACTGACAAGAAGCTTTAAAAGCTTTTAGCCTAAAGCAATCCATCCAGTTAGTGTGCCTCAGTGACCAAATGGACACCACCCTCCTGCTACAATTGCTATGAATTAGCAACATTCAGAATTCGTATGTGCAAGCGCAATTGCACCCTATCGTGGAAGAAGTCAGCCTAATCTCAAAGAAATCAGACATGTTCACAAGCTGTGGTCTAGCTAAGAGTGCAACACTGTGCCTTCAATCTACCAACCAAGAGGCAACTTACACCATGGGTGACTATGAGCCTCATGTTTTGATGAGCACAGGGTGCAAGCACCTCAGCTGGTACTCAACAACTGCCAGTAGCTTCTAAAAAGCACATGGATTAAAATAGTCTGCATTTTGTATGTTGACTAAAACCAGAAGCTAGACAGCCATCACCCATTTAGCAGCAGCTGAAGCACTGGGTTGACAAATACAAGTTGTAATTCAGAATTTATGAAAAACCATTTGCATGGTTTCATTAACAGTACCATGAAAAAGCAAAATAAAATTTAACCACATTGTTGAACCAAATCCAAAATACTTCTATGTATAACAGATAAAAAAAACCCACAATCACTATGTTGGAAGCCCAGTACTGCTCTGCTCCAAGGCTGGTATTACTCAAGAGAAGTTGATGTACCAGACAGAGCTTCAGTGCCTGCAGAAACCTGTTTCAAGTGCTTCTCACGACATAAGCCTGGCAATAACAAGGTAAGAAACCTTCAATTGTTTCTTCAACCTATTTCAACTCTTCCCACACTGTTCCCAGGGTTTTCTCCTTCCTGCCCTCCTATACCCTACCTCAGTGGAAATGGGACTAGGATTGTTTCACAAGCCCAAAAAGCAGCCTACATATCACAAAATTTATCGATAGCAACTTAAGTCTTTCACACAGCAATTTTTGGTTCACTACTATCTACTTTGTACTGTTCCATTGCATTTCTTGCTCTGCACTCTTGCCATTACATTCCCAAAGACCATGTCAGAATCCCCATAGATTACATCTGGATGTCATTTCAGTATACAAAAATGTCCATCAATAGAACATGACTTTTCAGAGTCATGAACTTTCATGACAAATTCAGAGACAGCTGTAAAGAGGCTCACCAACTGGAAGAGCTGCATGAATACAGGAAGAAGCTATTTTGCTACTCTGTAAGGACAAAACAATAAGATATTCCTACCAAATGCTGGACACTGTAGCTAAGCAATCTCAAAAGACAGTGAGAAGCAGTCAAACCACTAATCAAAACCTCCCAGAAATAAGCAGACAAGACTTAGATGCAAACAATGACAGAACAATTCAGGAAAAAAATAATCAGAAACTTGTGTACATCAGTGCATTTTACACATTGTCTTTATTCAAAAAATTTGAATAAAACAAAAGCTTTTATGCAACAAGCACACAGGCACCACCAACTTCTTTAATCTTCTCCTCTGCTCTTCTACTGAAGAACTTTGCTTTTACAATCACAGGCTGCTTGGGCAGCTTCCCTTTACCCAGGACTTTGTAGTAGCCCTAGAAAGATTAAAAATCCCGTAAGTGCTTGTAATCAGATTGCAAGCTCCCACATTCAGACCTATCTTTTAGAATGTACTAGTTAAAACCAAGACCATGATCAACATGACCTCATTCAGAGTCTGTCTCACATAAAAATTGTATGAATGAAAGAAAAATATCCTGCATGACTTAGTGGAGTTGCACTTGTTCAGAGAAATAGTGGTAACTGAACCTTGCTTGTAACTTAGAAGCTGGATTTTAATTCTCCATACTCCACATACACAAAAATATCGTATAGAAACCACCAACTTTTTACTGCTTTTCCAAAGGAGATGGCAGTTGGCTGCACTTCCAAGACTATCCACTACCCAATGACTTCCAGTCGGTGATCTTTACCTGTAGGACATCCTGGTACTGCACACAGAGCAGAGGACTCTTCTGCACATCTTAATGCACAGCTGAAGCTTTTGCACATTTTCACAGCAACAGCTGTCCTCTACCACTGTAATCCTCTCATTCCATTCCTGTCCTTTACATTAAAAGGACAATTGTGGTACAAGGTCCACTTACACTACAGCCCTTGAAGTCACTGCTTGCTAGAAGTGGCATAATTGTTCAAGACAGGTATCTTAATGTAGGATGCAGAAAACACCCACTTGGCAGCCTAGTCTGTGTTGCTGATTCGGTGGCTGGCTGAAACACAAGACATCACAGCCAGTGAATAGGGATCAGGCATTCATGTCCGAGAGCTATAGCACACCAAGACAATCAAACATGTTCAGGTGTGACTCTAGCCTCGATATTAGAGAAGTGACTTCACACAAATGAGCCTAGCTCTGCAGTGTTTTTATACATGCTTTCAGCAACATTTTTAACAAATAATTTTTCACCAACTTCCAAAAAAGGGCAGTCCCTGTCCACAGTCACACCCAACTATGAGAAAAAGTTCTTACAGTAAAAAAACATAACAGCATTAAGAACCTGTGTACTTCTTATATGCCAATATAACTGTCCTGAGAAGATCACAAATATTCAAGCACAGTAATTTATTTGCAGTTCAACACTCTCCTATTTGGATACACGCAAATTGACCAGGAATTGCAGGTTTAGATATGAGCAGAAACTTACCGAGCGCACAACATCAATGACTGGGGCCAGTCCAGCCTCATTTTTGGCATAATTAAGCCTTGTCTGTTCACTGACCAGTGTCCATAGTTTATCCAAATTGACAGTAGGGCAAAACTTTTGGTTTCTCTTCAAGTGATAGTGCCTCATGCCTACTTTTCCAAAGTAACCAGGGTGACTGTGAAAGAAACAAGAGTCCTCAATAGATCACATTTTTAATTCATCCTGAACAGGTAGCACTACAAACTAGCACTGAAGCAAGCATCTTACTTATGAAAGTAATTAACATGTCACATTATACTTCTATTTGCATTAATAACATGCAGTATTTAAGTGTAATAATCATTAGTATTGAAACCAGGGAAAAATTATCCTCTCTAGAAATGTTTGTTCCCTTGAACTCACAACTCAATCCCCCTCACTGGCAAGTCTGGTCCAGCCCTGTATCCCCTGGGCAACCGGAGATGGCCCAAGAAGGGCAGCTCTGCCTGAGGGGTTTCAGTGCCCCTGTCACTAACCTGGTGACTGACTGAGTCAAGAACAGAAACAGCCAGTGAATATAGATTAGTGGTTACTGTCCGAGTACTCTAGCACACCAGGACAACAGGCAGTGTCCAGATGTGACTCTAGTCTCGGCAATAAGATAACATCCCTTACCTTTACAGCATGCAGCTAAATAGGATGCAGTCTGGGCTTAACACAATATTTTGAATTTACACAACATTTTATGTGTGCATTGTTATCCACACTACAACAGGCAAGTTTGATTGAACTCCTAAAGCCTGGTTTAAGTGAAAAAAGACTTTGATAGGACAGTAAATGGGGACAGAATTTGACTGCAGCTGTAATCCCACACTTCATGTTAGAGCTAAAAACACACCGCAGGTAATTTAATTTATTCACATAAAAAAGTTAGTTTATACTTCAGGAACATACATTTTACTACTGTATTATTTAAAAAGTTAGCTTACTATTTATCAAAGTTAATCCTGTGGTGGTGCATACCACCAGCATTACCACGTCCTCCGGGATGTTTCCTATGTTTGCCTAAAAAGAAAAATTTAGGTTTGTTACACTAAGAATATTACACATAATACTTGAACTTCAAGGTATGTTTTTAATTTCAATGCAAGCTAACTATTCTATTCCTTCTTCGGAATTAATTTCAATTCGGGAAGATAAACCAAGTAAAAGCTAACACTACAGAATAAAAAAAACAACATCCACAGCATTCCACTGGTTAACTTACAGGAGTACAAGACAACACCAGTGCTAGCACAAACGGGGTGACAAGAAAAGGCAGAAACAGCCTTAGAAGGGACACAGCCCTGCCCTGTACGCTTCCGATGTTGCAGAGCCGGCACCTATCACTTCAGCACTACTGAAATTAAGTTATAAATCCAGTGAAGCCTAAGAGAACATGCGAGATTTCTGCTCAGCCCATTAGGGTGGCATGTGCCCCACGGTGCGAGTACCACCCATATACACTGCACCCACTGGTGCTGCTCACCGGTACCCGCAGCCTGCCCGGCCCCCGCACCACAGCAGCATCCCCTCAGCGCCGGGGCTGCGCCAGCGGCAGCCTCCCCACTCACCAACGCGGCCATGGCCGTGGCTAACATGTCCCCTCAGCTTCCGGGTCTTCCTTAGCCTGGAAGGCTGCAGGAAAGCGGGAGAACAGCTGTGAGCAAAAAAGGCATCAATATGTAGCCCCACCACCCGCCCGCCCTCGGGGCCAGCGCTGCTCCCAGGCCGCAGCCAGGCGCCATGGCGGCCCAGACCCGCCGCGGGACGGCCCACGCGGCCTCACCGCTCCGCTCTCGCCCGCCACATCATGGGCAGGCCGCGGGCTCTGAGAAGCGCTTTCCTCCATCCCCGCTGCTCCCTAACCACGTCCCGCCGCGGGAGCGAGGGGCGACGGCCCGAGGGATCCCAGCCCGGCCCGGCCCGGCCCAGCCCTGGCAGCACCCACCATCTTGCCGGCGTGCGAGAGAGAAGAGAGAGCGCGGCGCTCGCGGGAACGGGGAAAAGCGCCGCAAGAAGGGAAGTGGAGCCGAGCTCTCGCGAGGCTTCGCTGAGGCACTTGGGGTGGGGAGGAAGATTCGCGAGATCCCCGGCGCGGCGGCAGCGTCCGGGGCGCCGGCGGCTTGCGTCGGCAGGCGGTCCCCGAAGCTGGAGCGCCCTGGAAGCGCTGCGGTTCGCCGGTCCCCCGGGGCTGCCGCCGCTCTGCCTACGGAACGGGGGCAGCTCTGAAGAGCGGGCAGGCAGCGCCAGGTACCGCTTGGTGTTACAGCCACAGCGTGTGCGCTCTGCCGTCTGTGGCGAAAGCAGGGTCTTAAGCAGAGTTTGGGAACGTTTGCCAGCTTGGTAACTTTATTAAACATCGATAACAATGGGAAAATAAATACCATGTACTTAACTACCTGCCACACTAGAGTGACAATTCCTGGGAAGCATAATTCTAAAGCTTGGGTTTTATGTATTTTATACTTTGAGACTTTGCCTATTTAAAGGGCGCTGGATCTGTTTTTCGTCACAATTTCCTGCTCTGTTCAGTGGTGTGCTAGTAATGCTCCATCCTTGGGAACACCACTGCTTTTAACAACTTTCAGAAGGCAAGGTAACACACTTCCTGGTTTTGGTTCATCTAACCCTTTCAAACACAGACCTCTGAATCACGGTAGACCTGGTTTATATTCTTGTACATCAGCATTCCATGGTTTTTCCTTGCCTTTGTGGCAACTCTTCACTGCTGCACTTCTTCAGGCAATGATGATGCTTTATCCATCCCTTTCTTCAGAGGACTATGTATTTCCTCATGTATTTACTAGCAGGTGTTATTTGTAAAATGGCCAGAATCCACCCATACAAGTGAAGTTATTCCTAGTTATTCCTTCCACTCTGAAGAACTCCATCTAGAAGTCATTCTGAAATTTACAGCATATCTTTCAGTGAAAGGAATGGAAATTAACATTGGATTACATTTCCATTGAATCAAAAGCATTGATACTTTACAGGCTCTTCATATACACTTCAGAAGCTTTTGTACATACACGAGTGTGAGGGAAGTAAGAGAAAAAGGAAACGACTTCACCTTTTCAGTGAACAATCCCTCAATTTTGTTCTATGAGGCTGATAGCAAACCAGAACCACTGTCAGGTTAGGAACTGCGCAAGCCTCAAAGCCAGTCTAACTGAAGAAACTGCACTGCAAATGAAGAAATGTAGTGCTTGGGGTTTTAAAAGGGAACTTTAGCTAGCTTTCATTAGCTGTTTGACTTGCAAATGTATTCAAGTATTTTATATTTTCTTCAGACTAAGGGAAACACTGCACAGTCTCCACAGGACTTGTGTGACCAGATCGAAGATTGAACAGCATTCACAGCTGTGGAGGTGGCCATGGCAAGCTCAGCATTCCCACTGGGCTGAAGGGCCTCTGCTGAAACAGAACCACTGCTTGAACAGGCTGCAGTAAGTGCAAAGGAAAAGCAGGCTCCTTTGAAATGTAGGTGATCAGCTCATTGGAAATTAAGGGAAAGCCTGTCTGCCTCCAGCTGCTTGTATTCCACTTCGATCACCTAACCAAGGTAGCACAAGACCAACCTGAAAATACCACAGTTGAGCAGCAGTATCTGTGATACAGTAATAAAAGTAACTTGCTGCTAAACCATGCAAATAAAAAAAAGTTTTAAGAGATGCTCCTGTTAGGGTACAATTAACAGAACAGGGATGTAAAATGCCTTGTCTCAGCCCAATGGAAAACACTGAAGAAAAATCAAACTACATGTCATTAAATAGCAAATCTACTAAAACACAGATTCATAACCACTTCATATTTTAATTACAAATTCATTAAAAGTCACAGGGAAGTTACTGGTTTTGTAACCTACTCAACATCAGAACTGCAGAGATTTGCAATGAATATAAACAAACAGGTATATTTACAGAGTTTATTAGAAACCATACATACATACATTAGGAAAGGACGTACTGTACCTACTCATTGCAGCTTGCATGTCAAAGAGCTGAGATCTCCTCAGGTTTAGCAGTCTTAGTGCAGAATGGATTACAAGTAGTTTACTGACCAGAGTTCAAACCAAGTAGAAGTTTTGTATTGTGAACCAAGTACCTTATTATCAAGTTACTCTGTTATTTTTCTTTTAAAATTAATTAAAATGAAAAAAAAAAAAAAAAAAAAAGGCAGGGGGGGGAACCCAAACAGACAACTCTGCCACATGAAAGCAGCCCCTGTGCATACAGCCTCTCCCACGTACCCGAGTTCATTCACCTCGCAGTATTCAGGCATCAGTGTAGCTCTCACAAACATCCCTTAAGTCAGTGGTTCTGCTGAGACAGTCAGCTGCACATAATCAACTATTCATTTTTTGCACCAAGCATAACTCAGTTCATACGAAAGAAACAAAAAGCACCTGTTATTCTCAGGAATATACAAATATTTACCACAGTTTTCCTTGCTCATTACAAAATCAGTTACAAAAGCTTACAGCACATTATGTACAAATTCCACCCAAATAGATATAGGAGCCATCATCTGGCACACTAACAGCATTGGTCATCACATAAGGCAGCAGTCACCTCATCCTGCTCTCCTCCCGCACCAAGCTCTGCGACGCTGCAGGTGCCTCACGCAGTGCCATAAATACAGTCTTTGGATTGGCATTTCAACAGAAGGGAGTTAGTTCTTCTTGTGAAGGAACTTCATTTTGTTTCCTAAAGAAAGCACATTATCAGTCTCCACACAGAGAAGTCAAGGGCAATCAAAACTTACTTAGCAAATGAGTCTAAATTTGTCATGGAATTGCTGTAGAGCAACTCTCCTACTTAACAGCAGCAGGGACAGACACCTAACAGAACCTGAGTGGTCCATTGCCTTTTCTTCACCTCCTTGGGTCATGGTTTGGTTTCACTACCCCCAAGTGAAAATGAAAGCATTAACAAGGATCACAATTAAATCTGGTTTTGTCAGCTTTAAGTATGCTTTCGCTGTTTTCATGTTTCCTATCACTTCAGGTAAGGCTTTATTGAATTACAAAAAATCAGACATGAAAATCCATTTCAAAAATGCTTCTAGAGCTTTTCCTCACCAAGGCCTCGTAGAAACTTGTTTACCCCGCTTTGTTCCGTGTCTGGAAGCTCTTCCAAGTACTGTTCTACCCTCTGCTCGAAGAGGCCTGTGAAGACAGGAGAAAACGGAGCTGAGGTGAGCTGCGCCTGGCTGGACCCGCTTACCCCAGCCCCTTGCGCACCCCCAGCTTTTTACTTACAGAGCCCTCCACCTCCGCAACACCGCAACGCGTTACCGCCCGTGAGGAGCGACTCGGCATCGCGTGGCATCACGACTATCGCGAGCCCCACACGTTACGTAGAGGGTTACAGATTCGAGCAAGGAGGTGAAGGCGACACCCACCGGGGCCCGGCGTTCGCTCCGCCCGCCCTTAGATGCGCCTCGCCGCCGCTCCGGGCCATGCCGGCTCCAGGCCCCCGAGCGGGATCACCGCCGGACGGGCAGCACCAAAAGCGCAGCTCCGCTCAGCAGCGACAGCCCGGGGGACGGGCCCGTCGCCGCCGCAAGGCCGAACCGCCCCGGGCTGCGCCTCCTGCTCCCTGCCCTCGCCGAACCCGGCCCTGACTGCAAACCCCGTTACCACCCGGCGGCGCCTCTGGGTACCGGAGCGAGCGGGGCTGCGATCCGGGCCCGCGCTGCTCCGGCAGGCGGCGCTGCAGTGTCCCGGGGGCGGAGGGGAAACGCTGCGTGCGGGAGGTGGCTGCAGCCCCTGCCCTCGGTTGAGCATCCCGTGAGCGGGGGTTTAGGGGAAGCTTTCGCGCCTTCCCCCGCGGGCACCGGCAGGCGGCCTCCGGGACTGTGCCCTTAGCTGGGTGGCTCCCAGTCTCACCTCATTTAGGGCATTCGGATGTGACTATTCTATTGGTTAAAGCCTTTATATTACCACCACCATAGCTACAATCTAAGCCACAAGAAGCAGACAGTGTGTTTCAGATTTGTCAGCCCCCCAGAATTTGCTCAGCCCTGGCAGTAGAAAGGGATGCCAATCAGAGCACTTGCACACAACACAAGTAACCCATGCTGCAGGAAAGGCAACCACCCTTACCTTTTGCCCTGCATTTTCTCAGCTCTCTGTCCTGGATGAAGCCAGCAAACATCTGGGATTCCATGAAAACTTCCAAGAAGCGGCGGATACTCTTGGAGGCCACAGATTTACGGAAAGCCTCCCTTTGGAAGGCACGCTCTCCTTTTTCATTCTGGGTTAGGAACAGGGAATAATGGCCAACTGTCTCCACAAAGAACCGGATAAAAACCTCTGACACTAATCCATTCAAGGTGTTACATTCTGCAAAATAAGGCAGCAATAAGACACCAAAATCAGCTGCTACCAGAGCTGTCAGCATTGTCACCCATGCAGGGCCAGGTACTGTCATCTCATGGTTTACTGTTGCCATGCTAATAACTGGGAGGAGCTGTACCAGCTCCTTGCAGACCTGGATGTACACCAGACAGGGTAATAGCTTTATAATCAGGAGTGCAGCCTACATAACTGGTGTTTCATAACCAAGAGTCAATGAGAGCTACAAATCCTGAGGAAACAGCCCAGAAAATTGAAAGTTTTGTGGGTGCTTCATCAAAATTCCATCTCGTATTTTAACGCTTGAATACGTGTTCTTGAGAAGCTTCTGAACGACTCAGAATTAAAATGTTTGCTCTGGGGATAATAAGCCTTTACCAAGAACTGATCAAAAAGGGTAATGTTGTAGAATTTGGGTTTTCATCGTTTCTGAGATGCTAAAGCAGTTTTACATGTGTAACACAGATGAGTAGAAATAAATTTGAAAACCTGCACAGAGGCCTGTTTCATACCCTTTAACCACAGACATTTAAATTCCCCCAGGGTGGTTTTTATAATTGCTGGAGAGAAATATGAACCTTCAGAGGCAACTCAGCCCCTCTTGCACTGAAACTGTGTTCTGGAGGTACCTCCTTCTCTCCCCTGAAAATACCAAGTGCCAAGAGCAACTCCAAACTCAGACACACCCCAAGCATGTACAGTTATCTGGATTGAATTAGGGCCAAGTTAACTGCAAAGCTCTATTTGAGTTGAGGTTTAGAGGTATGTCATTTACAAAGAAATTAAAATAGCTAGCTGACTGTATTACTGTGGGTTGATGCTATCAGTCTCATTCCCTGTGTGTTCAGAGACCATCTTTGATGTTGCAAAAGGTATCTGGATACTAAAGCCTCATCTTTCTCCTGGATAGAAGGTCTCAATACTATCTACATGCTTGTCTATACAAATCCCTGTTTACAAATGAACTTACCATCATCTGAATCACTATCTGAATCCTGATTTATTAGTTCATTCTTTCTCTCTAGAGCCTGTTCCAGAGCAGCTTGCAGTTTTCTAGGTAACAGCGTGTCTTCATCATCCATCTGACAGAGAAAAAAAATAATCCTTAGATCACATTGATCTGTGCAGCAACTACAGCAAATACTTTTGCAAGGTTTAAAATTCAGAAGAAGAGTATCTGCCACTGTCATGCTACATAAACAAAATAATGAAAATCTTTGTGCAACCATCATATACTTCTAAACAAAATTTCTTGTCACTCTTAATGAGATTAAAGCCAGGAACAATAATCCAAAGAGCAAGGTAAACGTACAGAAACTTGGAACCAGCTCTTTACATGACAGAGTCCAAATCAGTGTTTTTAACTAAGTACACATCATCGGTACCTAGGTGTGTGTACACACAACTGCTCTAGTTGGGGTTAGGCAGCTTCTTTGGCTCTTGACAGTTGTTTTTACTTACATTCTAGTATATCTTGTTTTC
This sequence comes from Ara ararauna, assembly GCA_028858755.1. Classification (NCBI taxonomy): domain Eukaryota; kingdom Metazoa; phylum Chordata; class Aves; order Psittaciformes; family Psittacidae; genus Ara; species Ara ararauna. Next base: position 35,334,111 of record CM054380.1, on the reverse strand, counting down.
TGAGTTTCCCCCTGTTGCTCTCTTCATCTTTTTTAATGCTTGTTCAGCATAAGCGAGCAGACACAAAAATCTTAGCTCTGCAACCAGTTCACCAGGCATATCATCCAGAGACTCATACAAGAAAGTTTACTTATCTAACCTGCATATAGTTATTTCTGAAACTATTTAGCACCACATTGCTATCAAGAGATGGTGCTATCAAGAGATCCTTTATCTCCCTGCTTACAAGGCTCCTGCTTTTCCTACCACATTAATCTTTACCTTTTCTCACTGAGAAACTTTTTTTGCAATTTTTGTCCTTTTCACCTCCAATAGTGTGAGTTTTCTTGCTAACATGAAATTATAATCTTTGGATGTTTTCTTTGCAATGTGAATACAATTCTTGATTTCTTCTGACAGTCATAGTCTCAATCCCTTTTCCATCCCTGAGAAGTACTTATTTGCAGGTGAAACAGAAAGAGAGCACCTTTTTCTTTTTCCTCTAATCTCTTTCCCACTGCAGAATTCCAGCCAAATATCTCTAATCAAAGAAACCTAGTCATACTATAGGAGTAAACAGCTTGCTAGACTGCATGGCAACATTCTGATCTGTACTTTACCTGTCTGATGAATCGATCAGATCCCAGGTTAACCATCAAAGCCTACGGAAAAGAAAACACTGTAGTGAAATATATCTGAAGAGAGAGAAAACATTCATTTGCTTTTGGCTTTTAGTAGAGAAAGATCATCTGAACAGTCCCAAGCCTCAACATGAATCAAAATTCCTACTGTGGAACAACAGGTTTTGTGCTTTATAAAACAAGAAGATGAAGTTTTCTTTAGAGCTTAAAGTCTAATTTAACATAGTCAGATGCAGAATATCTCATACCAGGTTAATATGTAAAAAACTAAAATGGTTGGTCAGTTTTCTTTAAACCTAAGCAAGTTACTGCTGATCACTTTTAATGTGCTGGTGAAAAGTGGTTTAGAGGGGTTTAAAGAGAACCATGTCACTTGGGGCAGCAGGGCTTCTGAAGAGCAAAACTCTGAAATATTAATGATCATGAAGCAGCAAAGCCGGGAGATGGAGCTGGGATGATGTGGGAGAGCAATGTTAGGAAAGTGGGAGGAAAACAGAGAAGATATTTACATGGGCCAGAGGCACAGAGAGCCTTGAAAGCAAGCACAAGAAAAGAAAATTTCATTAAAAAAATGACAGAAACTAATTGGAGTAAGAGAGAAGAGTGGGACCTTGAGTGTTTTTGTGGTGTTTTACTGGAAGAGCTGATGAACTGGAACTCTTGTTTGATTTACAATACAGTATTAACAGAGAAAGAAAAAAAAAAGCCTTAAAGGTTTGTTTTTCTGCGCTGGCTATGGCTTCATGCTCAAGTTCTGTTATCATTAATAGGTGTCATAGCAGGTGGCACTTCACATCTTCCTCTTCTTGTTCCAGGTACAACAAAATCAGAACAAATCAGCATATTTATACTGTACTTACTTGCTGACCAGGTTAACATTCACTTCCCTCTGTCAGGGTGCACATCTTCTGCATGTGAAGCGGGGCAGAGTAAAGAGAAGACTAAAGGTACCCCTGCAGTTTTACCAAGACGCAGTTGCCCATAAGAATTAAGCAGAGAAGAAACAGGCAGAATAAAAATGAAACATGTGAGAGTTGCGTGTGAACGGCAGGCCCTCTCCAGGGTGGGACAGCTTTACTCCAGGAACACAATTCTGGTGGCAGCTCCTACCTCCTCTACAGGCAGCTCCTTCAGTTTGGGCAGAGAGCTGGAGAGCAGACCCACCAGGAAGGGGGTAGGGCAGCACACAATGTCAATCATGGACGAGGGCAGGACAGGAATGAAGGTGTGCTGCCAGGAGAAGGGGTACAGCAAGGCCACCACGGCATGTGAGCAGCTCGAGAGGGTGCTGGAAAGACAGGAGCAACCAGGTTAGCAAATGTCTAGGACAGCTACCACCTGCTGGGAAAGACAGCATGTTAAAATGCAAGTGCCCAAGGGGCCACCCTTCTATCACTTCTGATGGCCCAGGTCCCCTTCCAGACCCTACCACTTCCGTACTGTGCAGCGTGATAGTTCCTCCTGTGCTCACTCTAGGTGATTTGAAACTAAAAGTAAAAAACTAGACTCAGTTTGTTTCATTATAGCAGTCAGGAGACACTTTGATCTAGAAGACAAGGCTTAATGTTCTCAAAAGCACTCAACAGCAGTCACTTTGAATGATGCTTAAAATCCAAAAGCAACTTCCGTTCATGGCTGTTGTGTTCTTATGTCGAGCACTAATGCACAAACAAGGGAAAATGAAAATTAAAAATAGAATACATTTGGAAATGCAATATTAAAAAAACCCTCTACTAAATCAGATGTAGCCCCCCTCCCCCCCAACAATCAATATCTATGCAAAGGAAGTGTAGTAAAAGCAACACATTTTTCAAAGTTGGTATATTTTTGTGACAACTCCATATTTTTATTATAATACATCGTATTTGGCTTACTGACCAACTCTAGTGATAAAGGTATTAACCCTACTCAGTCCTTCAAAATACTCATTGGTATCCTCTAAACATTTAGACTTTATACCATTTGTGGAAAACGTCTTGCATGCATTGTTCTTCTATCTAGTGAATCTGATTCCCTTCTACAGTCACATGTTTTCCAAATGTTAAAAATAAAGGAACATCATTACCAAGCTACTTTTAGTATCAGGGGAATAAGACAGGCTCTCCATTTCAGAGCTTTGATTTTGGACTGAGCTCCAACATCTGCTTCTTGCAGCTGAGGATGACAGAAATTTGGATTTGTACCCAGCCTAGCATGACTGAGCTAATTTTCTCACAGCGCAAACTTCTGCTGTGCTTAGGGTAGTCATAAAGAACTATAAATAACTGATAACTTCAGAGCTGTTACTGCTCGAGAATGCTGGTGAGAAATGCTGATTTATTCTACTGCAAAACTTGTTGGAGACTTTAGGTGGCATCAGACCTCCACCGGAATAACCCTCAGGAGCATTTTTAGCTGAATATTCCGAGGGCAAGAGGAAGGTTTCATCTGTTTGTTCCAGTCAGTGATTAACCTTTGAAGTTTGCTGAATGGGAAAAGTGAGAATTAGAAGACAAAGAAAGAAAAGGCTGGGGAAGAGCAAATGCTAGTCTTTTACTGCAAATAATCTGTTGGGCTGGTTTTACTTGACTTTTCCTTTAATATCTGTCAATCACAGCAGGTTTTTATAACATATGTTGCCTGACACAGGTTTCTTGTGAAATGATGCATATCTCTTATTTATTTATTTTTCATAGCACTCAACAGTGCTGCCATCGCCTCATGTTCTGATCTCAAGTGTCTACCATAGCAAACAGAGTGGTGTGTTTCAGAAATGCTGTGCCGCATGGTACAGACTCCCAGCACTTTCTCAAGCTCACTTTAATGACTCTGTGGCATTTTCAACTACTACAAATTCAGTCAGCTAGGCAACTAAAAAAGGAGCCATGTTAAGCTAAAGGCAGGAACACAAACATTCTTCTGATATTCAGTTAGCATTTTTTTCCTTTCTATAGAATGCCCTTTTATAACTTGTTGTTTTACACACAGTGCTGTGACGTAAATCAGCCTCTGCATCCTTTCGTGCATGCTATTCCCACGCTATGGAAGGCTTCGGGCTCCCATCCAGGACACTGGTTTCTCTTCCAGAGCTTTCCCGGGAACTGGCAGGGGCAAAGCAGCAGCTGAATGCAGCAAGTGGCCATGGAGGGTGTCCTGCAGCAGCACCCTGCTCTGCTCTGCTCTGCCAGCATCCCCCAGGTCACACCATCACCTTTGTCAGCATCTGGACCTCTGCATTTTGAGGCTCTACACGCAGTTTTTCAAACCTCTGCCTCAGAAAGCCTTTCCCTGTGGGATGTCTCACACTGACCCCCATGAAGAACTCGCTCCGAACTTTCTGTCACCAGGTTGCCGGCTGCCCTCCCTCCTGGACGCTGCTCGAGCAGAGGGCAGCGGGAGTACCACACACAGTTACCAAACTCCTGCTTGTACAAAGTGGCTGTGTTTCTTCTGTAGCTGGAAACACTCATTTTGTTACAAGCATAACTAAAAAGAAAAAATAAATGGACCCTGGCAGTGTTCAAGGCCAGGTAGGACGGGGCTTTGAGCAACCTGGTATAGTGAAAGGTGTCTCTGATTGTTGCAGGGGCTTGGAAGTGGATGATCTTTAAGATCCCTTCCAACCCAAACCATTCCATAATTCTGTGACTGTATATTTAGAAAGAACACACATCTTTGACTTCAGTGTAAGGTTTTTGCATTTATAAGGTAAAATTCAGAGATGATAGGTGCAAGGTAACCTGCAGTTTAAATCTCTAAAATATGGTTCAGACCATTCTAAAAGGGTGTTATTCATGAGAAGCATGTTTGGTAAATTAAAAAAGAAAGCCCTACCCTGGGAAACCAAGTCCGCTCCAGTTTTTCTTTTCAAGACATGCAACCCACACATTGTCCCACTGTTCTTGTTTATGAGAGATAAAGTCAGATGGTTTGTATTCTTTAAGGTGTGTGGAGCACACAAAGTAAAGCAACAGGATAGTCAAAGAAATTACATTTTCAAAATAGTTTTACTTTCAATACTCTAAGGCAGTTTCGGTAATCCATGGGGCTGGTTTTGAGAGTGGACTTTTTCATTTGGTCTGTGCAGCTTCACAGGAACGCTGCTTAATATTCTAGCTGTTGTTCTACTGGGAAACACTTCTTATATTACATGTATACAGGTAAGTTTATACATGGACACAAGAAACCAAACCATTGCATGAGTCAACACTAACAAGCAGCATAAGCCACCACAACCTTCAGAGAAGTGCTGCTGCAGTCATGCACAAGTAGGAGACATGCTATGATGTTCCCAAGGCTGGAGTACTCCAGAAATGTGGACTACTGTGCTGGCCTGTGTCTCTGCAGAGCTGCTGAAGCGAAGAATAAGCCTTCTGCTTAAACCCAGCATATCCCTCTGCTCTACCAGCTACAGGCTGTCCTGCATGCACATGTAACTGTACACGTGGAATAAGTCTGCTAACAGTAATTGACTGTGAAAAAGTGACTGTGCTTGCACATTCTGTGGGATAAGGGAATTTTCTCACATGCAAATATGTAAGGTTATTATCTAGCCCAATGACACAGCCCATGCCACTGAGCTCATCCCATTAAGCCTGTACTCATCCCAATAATTTGCACTCCACTAAAGCAAAATCAGTGAACAATTTGTAGGAAAACACACAGTTTCAATCCATTTCAAAACACAGGCAATCCTCAACTCCTCCTTTCACTTTTTTTTTTTTTTCTATGGGTATCATATTAAAAATTATTTGGAATTTGCCCAGGTTTTGGCTCTTCCTGTGCCTTTTACTCACTAGATTTAAAAAACCTTCAGTGTTTGATCTTTTCCTCATGAAAGTGTTTATATGAGATTATATAGTCTTATTGAGACATTCTTAATCACAAATTTCTCTTGAAGAAGAAATCCTGTATCATGTTACAGACGAAAGATGACAATGCTTCTTTCCCATTCAAAGTTGCTTTATCTTCCTCTGGGCTATTTTGTTTCCCAAATCATTTTCTCATAACAGCACACAAAAACCTTTCCTTGTTGTGTACTTGGCTGTGGACATGCAAGGTTCACAGCGAGAGCTGAGGCACAGGAATTTCAGACATCACTGTGACTCAGCTGAATTGTGGAGTCTGCTTGTGAACATGGTTTAGGCCCACAGCAAAAGCAAATTAATGACTTAAAGAGAACAGTTACTGTCTTTTAGATAGGTGGATGCCTGTTATCAATTGCTGGGTCAGTCAACCAACAAATAACCCCAAGTCCAGGCTATTTTAATATCTAATCACAGCACAATTACCATGTTCTGAGAAACACACATTCTTCTCTGTTGAGCTGTGGATGGACAGTGCCCTGGCTGGGGAGAGCACTGCTAATGCAGATGCTAGCACTGGATGTGTCTGTGTCAGAGGACCATAGCTTGTTGCATAGTGGAAGTCACCACTCTCATGAAATGTTAGTCACATTCAGCTATTCATACTACTCACATTGGAAACATTCCACAGATACAACTCGATAACTCTCTTTTCCCTATAACAATAGCCAAAAGTTATAGTCCTTCTCACTTTCTCCCCCTACCACCTACAATTTCTCATAGACACAGGGAAGCATCACACACTGAGCATCTCCTAAGTGCAGGAATAAGCCTCTAGCATAGACAGTCATTTGCTGTCAGGGCTCCCTGATCCTATCTTGTTACTGTCATGCACCTTCACAATCATTTTAAATTTGCATTGGGGGGGGGGAAAGTGAGAATATCCTTTTCCTTAGAAGAGGTAAGAACATCATCCTCTTCTAAGAGACAGGCATGCTTACTCAGCCTGGAGAGAGGGAGGACCACCCCTTAGGTGCAGGGCCAAGCCACGCAGCAACTCCATCACCCCAGGGCCAGTGTCAGATCTGTGCTATGCCAATATTCTGGACCATGCACAGGACTGAGACCAGTTGTCAGAATCTGGTCCCTCTGCTTCCTCAAATGGAGAAATGCAGCCAAAAATGTAGATTCACAATTAAGTGTTTCCACTGCCCATGTTTACTTTTCCACAACCTTTTCATGTTTCTCATTTCTCCCTGATGATTTAATTATGTTACTCTGTCCACATTTGCTGAACCCTTTCATCCGCTGTGTTAACGCATACATGCTCCAGCCCACAACTGCTCAGTGACTGAGTTACATCCCTGATCCACATCCTCTCCTCTGCTCAGGAGAGCTTCCTCCCACTTGAGGTTAGAGCCTGGAGGCTCAATCCTTCCCAGGTGCAATACCTCAACTCAGGTGGGTATTACACACCCATGTGCCTTGTCACAGGCCACTAGTGTGCTCTTGTGATAGCTCCTACCATTGTGCTATTGCTGAAATGTGTAGCAAAACCAGACATTTCTCTCCTATACCCTTCACTGCCTCCCCAGATCCTGGATTAATTCTACTCACTGACAGACAGAGGGAAAAGTCTGTGAGAACTCTGCAAGACGGAATGGTCTGGGAGGTTTGCAGAGGACTCTAAAACCTCTGGGAAAAGGCTACAGGACCATGGGTTCTGCCCGTCTTCCCTCCAACACACACAGACTGCAGAGGTGAAGGACAAAGCAGAAAGCTTGAAAAGCATCAAGTAGAGAGAAAATGGAAGTAAAAACGGTAGCAGATGGCTACATTTTGGGTGGAAGATGGAGTGCATGCAGCATTGCTGTAACTGTGCAGGCAGTAATTTGGAGAAATGTGCTGTGCCGGATACATTACATACCTAAGCGCCGGGGAAAAACAAAGGTTTCTCTGGGTGTGTAAGAACAAATAAGAGCAGCACTATTATTCAAGTGGATAAGACTTAAACAATAGCATCAGGGACAAGATACAAATGAAAACATATCAGTGTCCTAAGTGATAATCTCCATAGTTCAGTCTCACTCTAATCATCTCCTGCAGCATTCCTGCAGGAGGTCAGCTTTTCAAGCAAGCCCTTGTCAGAAAAGCTGACAACAGAGAGCTTACCATCCCTGCACCACAGTGTGAGTGCTCAGCTCCAGCATCCCTCTTGACCCTCAAGTGTTCTGAGACTGCATGCTCTGAGGGCCCCCTAGATCAATGGCTTGTGCTTCACTCCTGGGGCTGCTGCTCTGTGAGGGCACATGTGTCATTAACCCCGATACCTCCAGCCACTCACCAAGTAGGGCAGACAGGAAGCAAATGAGAATTCAAGAAAGTCTTTGATACAGTGGTGCAGGACATCTCCAGTTTTCTAGCCATGATAAATGTGTCAGACATGACTGCATTTCTTCCTATGCAAAATCATTGCTGATGGTTTCTCTGTTATCACACTAGGATGTTTAAAAGGGAAAAATTCTTCAGTTTCTCTCTTTTGACTCAAACCAGAGATATTACATGGGTTTTGACCTACCCCAAGAGCATTTCAAAATAAAATCATGTGAGTCATTGTTGCTAGAGGAAAAGGGCATGGCAATGGAGCCATCTGTCTGCCCCAGGTTCGGGAATGTGCAAGCGCTCAAGAACAACAGGCGCATTCAGAGATGCAGCATCAGATGCAGAGAGGGCTGGGGAGGGGGCCGTAGAAGAAGACAGCTGCAGGGAGCGCCCGGGATAACCTTCTCACCCGGAGCAACATGAATCAATAAATACCTTTGTGCTCGTAAACTAATACTGAAGCAAAGCTGAAATGGAGAATTTTTGAGAAGCGAAGCTGTCACGGGTAACATTGCTGCTGATTAGGGATTAAAGGATACCTCTGTGAGCTCATGTGTAAGGCCTGCCATTACTGATGGGTCTGGGAGACCTGCCTATTTCTAGGATTGCTTGCATTTGTAAGGCACTGGTTTCGCGTGATCAGAATTTCACTTGTTTTCACTGAGGTTTTAAAGTTGGTGTGATAACTCTTTTGTTTTCCAATTTCAGGCAAAATTATATAGAATGATAAAGTAATTCAGGTGGGAAGAAACCTCAGGAGGTCAGCTGATCCAGTCCCCCCTGGTTTAGCATCAGAGCAGTTTGCTTCCAAAGCCAGATAAAAAAATACATTACTTTGCTACATAAAACATCTTTGTTGCCTTTTTTTGTGAAAGGGTGGCATGTTTTTGTGGCAAGGACTTGAATGCTGGCAGGGGGGAGTGCCCTGTGTGCCAAGGACTTCTACCAGTGATGCCTAAACTCACTCTGATTTGGTGATGTTAAAAACTGTCTTAAAATAGTATATTTTTGTGCTCACTAAAAAGAGACTTATTGAGCTGCTAATTTCTTCAGATTAAATTGTTCACACTTAAGCAGCACCTCCCTTTCGACTGTAGCCCTGGCTACACAGGGAAAAGGGAGGCTCATGTGGGAGAGGAAGATCATCTTCATCCTGCAGGGAAGCTAGGGAAGGGAAGGGAAGGAAACAAAGGAAGAGAAAGGAGGAGGCTGAATTAAATGCAAAGGGGTAAAAATAAGACCTGTGAGGCAGAACTGGGAGAGGAGGAAGACAAAATGAATGTGGTGAGCAGGTGAAAATGAAACATGAACTGAAGGCAGAGAGGCTGGGATGCAAAACTGAGGGACTGGACAGTGACTGGCTGGGCTGAATGACACAAGCATTGGGGAAAACAATTTAATATGAACAGATAAAATTCTGTCACACACATGCAGCCAAATTATTAACTTGAGAAACTTGTTCCTCCCTGTTGCTATGGAAGGGCTGTGAGGCTGTCTGATGCCAATTACCCATCCTCTTCTGATGCCAGAGACACAGAGAGGGGCTGCAGCTTCAGGAGGGAAGGTCAGACACTGGCATAGCTGAAGGTATGTGACAGAGGCTCAAAGCCCACTCTTAGCATAGGTGCAAATCAAATGTAACCAGTGCTCATACTCTTCAGCCACTTCTGCGCTGCTTCCTCCTTACCCCGGTATGTAAACCCGCTGACAAGCAGGGAGATACAAAAACACAGCTTCTATCAGGAATAATTTTCAAACTGAAAAGACAAGCTTCCTCCACGCTGGTTGTATTTATATATCAAAATAAACACCAGAATCATGCTCAGCTTACTGCTGTTAATTCTAATACACTGACAGAAAAATTATTTCTAATGATTATAGAGCAGCAGGAATTATAGTCAGTTCATGCCTGGCTTCACCAATTAAAACAAAGCATGAGAGGACAGGCAAACTACTGGGTTAGGCTTTGATTCAGCAAAGTATTTTAGCGTAAGTTTCAGCCTTAATTTGCTTTCACTGTGGTGAAATGCTTTGCTGAAATGAAGCCTCAGAGACCTTTTCTTTTTTCCACTTCTGCTTTAATCAGATCAGCCCACAAGTACAACACGACATGATAGCCCCTTTTGAGCCTGAGTACCCTGACTGCTGTGGAAGAGTGCTGTTGGGATGGCTGTAAAGTCAGCCTCTCTCTCCAGCAAGGCATGTGTCAGCTTCTGAGATCTGAATAATTTTTCACCATTCTAGAAGCCCTTCAGGGGTAAAGCAAACTACAGAGACTCCTTCCAGCCTTTATAAGGTGGTTTGGAATTAGAGACTGTAGGTTTTGAAGTTATTAAATAATTTTAATTTAAATTTAATGCATTATTAATATATTTATTAACTTTTAATAATGTAATTTAAATTTTAATTAAAAAATATATTTCAGCCTTCTGGCTCAAGAGTCTCCTGTGGTCAATCCAACATCTGTGTAGGGGTGCACAGGGAGAAGGATTCCTGTCCCCTGGTGCTGCCAAGGCACCTCTCCTCTACCGACCTGAGTAGCTGCAGGAAGTTGGAGTGCTTGCATACATGATTTGAAAGAGGCTTCTGAATTCCCTGTTAGTAAATCTGACCTTTCTCTGGATGTTTAAAATCGAAGTACTGGGTGCATATTACATGGAAAATGGAGTGAGCTTAGGCTGTAAAAGCCAGAACACAGTAATAATTTGTATTGTGACCTGTTTTTTAAATCAAACACTTAAGTAAGAGGTAAATTAAGAGTCATGACAAGAGGTCTTTAGGAGTTGGCCAAAATTATGCAGGTAATACTGTATCTGGGATCAATACCTGACATCCTGCTTTTCGGGAAATATGAACAGTTCTCTAATGTACCTATTTTAGGTCACTTTTTCTCTTGATGTCAGGGGAAACCTGCCAATAGAAAGCTCTGCCCCTAGTGTCTAAATAAAACCAGAAATTCTCTAGTGTAAATGTGATCATGATGGAGGGAAAACTTAAATTCCTGTGAGGATCATGGCAAGCCAAGTCCATCCAGGCCAACTTAAATGCAGCAGTCAGTTCTGAACAATTAATAAATTAGTCATTACATACACTACAACAAATGCTGCTACACTCAATCTCTGTGACTGGATAAAGAGCTCTCTAAAGCACAAATGAGAGGTCTTCCCTGGCTGTTGTGGCCTATAACATGCATTACCCAGTCTCAGCAGTGAGCTAATGGCTCAGTCCAGAAGCAGGTGAAAATTCATCACTCTGCACAGGAGCTTGACAAAGGAGAAATATTATTCCAGAGGTGAACATTTCCCAGGGTGACTGCTTTAGCAAACCAGGAGCTCTGCTACTGCTCTCCAGCCATCAGCCTCCACGGTCCAGCCACTGTTTCCTTGCCTCCCCAAGTGAGGTTGCCCAGTGTGGTAAGTAGCAGTCTGGTGCCAAAGTGAGAACCCACCTGTGCTCCTGCCAAGGGCTAAAGGCAGAATCAGGACACAGTGGCTCCCCTAATTCAAATGATGACACATTTGCTGCAAGCGACCTTTGTGATATCCCGTGGAGCGCAAACAGGTCTCAGCGATAACACTGGAAGGGCGAAGGGGGCACAGGCTGAAGAGGAAATGCATATTTTCTACATCACATCAGACCCATTATCAGTTGCCATCCTTTGCAGAATTTTTTTAACTATGCTTACAACTTGAAGAGTGTAGCTACTTAACCCTCACACCCTTCAAATGGTGGTTTTTACCTCCCAACAAGCCAAACCTAAACCTTGTTTTGTAAGAAATGAGTTACACTTTTAAGTTTTATCTGGGGCTGTTTACAGTGCAGTCTGAGAAAAGCCAAGCTTATAACATTCTTATAAAGGAATCACAATATTGACTCACCTGTCTGGCGCAAGCAGTGCTGCAGTTCCTTATCAGTGAGGCACCAGTGACACAGTTAATTTTGGGACACACTCCAGTGTGTACAGCTCTACCCAGACTACTGAAGGTGAATTACAGAAAGCCCATGCACCAATCCCTTCATGCTACTGATAACTCCAGGCAGAAGATTTTTAATGAAAAACACACTGGTTACAACCTAGTTTCTGGAATTGTTTTCTCTGACTTTAATTCATGGAGCCATGGGTTTCCATGCTGATGTGCAAATGAGTACAGTTCATGGAGCAGACTTGCCCAATGGTTTGTGTCATTGTCTGTGTCCCTTTTCTGGTCCCTCTTTATCATACTTTATTGAAAATTGAGTGGGAAACATCTTCATCCATAAACCCTTTCCTGACCATGTTCCCTTTCGCTTAAGTTGCAACATCTTGTACTACCTTGTGCTATCTTATCTTACCAGTACAATTGCATCAGCAGCCTCACTGTAATTACCTGAACATGTCCCCACAGTGCATTACAAGTACACCAGGCAATGCAGAGCACAAGGGGCAAGGGTCTAGCACGATGCTTGCCTCTCCTTTCATTGCTCCCCCATGAAAGGTTGTTCAGAAGCATGTGGACAGAAAAGCTTTTCTGTAACCATAAATGTCCCATCACACCAAAATAGAGAACGTCACAGAACGTCGGGTCATATATTGATATACTGGGCACTGTGCTAAGACATGCTAAGAACAAGGAACTTAAATTTTAGTATTTTCCAAGATGACAACAAAGAGACCAAAATTATACCAGGATACTCCAGCAGCCCATATTGTTATGCAGGATGGCTGCTGCAGCAGTCTGCACACAACTGCAATTTACAGTCAATGGCTTAAGGAATAAACAGGTAAGTTATAACCTGCTTGTGCAACTGGAGATGACATTCAGAACAGCCAGCACCTGCAGCTATCATGCTGGGATATTGTCTCCCGTTATCCCAGAGATGGGGTGAAACATAATGTGCTCTCAGAGATCTCTATTTTAAAGTTGCTGGATTTAAAATAGAGACAGACAAAGTAATTCAGATTTTCAATGTTTTATACTTACATAACGCATATGGGGATATTATCAAACAAGTAGTAAGTGCAGGTTCATTTTGACTATACAGGAAGCTTTCTTTTTGTTTTTCATTGAAATATGGGAAGACAGATATGCACAATTTCTAAAAGTTATCATAGCTTGTCAGAAGTTAGTAAATTATTTCATTAAGAGCTGCGTTTTCAGAATCCAACTCCCACCTTCCTGGAACACCGGAGGGACAGACAGTCTGAGGTCCCACACATAACCTGAAAAGCACAACCCTGTCTCATGGCACAGATCAAGATTGCATTGCGTGGAGCTGAGGGCTGCAGACCAGCAAATGCACTGTCAGGAGATCTCTCAGAGAATAGCTTTGAAGTACTTAATTTAAAAGTAAGCAGAGAAAAGCTGATTAAAGGGAAATGTGGTTTCAACAAAGATGTTGTATTTTGCTGCCTTATTACTTGTGCATAAGAGAGGCACATGAAAGCCCCTGGAGAAAGAAACATGCAAAGTGCCCTTGAGAATGAGAATTTGGCTTTTCAAGCAACCAGCATTCAATCATACTTTTCATAAAGCTCAAGCAAAAAGGATTTTTGGCAAAAAGTCATTGCTTTAGCACATCATCCACCTGCCCAAACTTTGTTAGGTGGTTACAAGAAAAATCCCCAACGTTTCAAAGTGGAAAGTTATTATTCTTAGTGCCCACAGAGTAATCCAGTCCCTCCCTGCAGGCCAGCTTCTTAGCATAAATCCATTACACCTGGTTCTGGCCCAGGTGCTCTGGAGGAGTGTTAACTACTTGCTCTTTCCACACTGGGACCTTTGCTTCCACCAGTCCTTGCTAATATTCACAGGCAATCTTTTCACTATTAACAACATGACAGCTGTAAAATAGGAGGAAGAATTTTTCTAGGTAGTAAAAAAGGAGAACAATCCCAACCCCCCAATCCTTCTCATTCAAGAGATGAAAAGAAGGAATCTGTCTAAATTCCCCCACTGGGAGCTAGAGGCTAAGTTACGAAAATGTTGCAACATACTGTTATATCTTTATTGTGCCAATAAGCAATCCAGAAGAGAACTGCCAAACAACATGGTCATCTTCTTATCACATTCCCTTTCATGGGGAATTGGAAGGAAGAGAAAATTTTGCTGCACAAATCAGAAGTGGAAAAATGATTATTTTTCCCACTGTAGAGCATTAGCCAAAGCCTGAAGAGACATGAATAAATACCACTGGAAGGGAGGGCAGGAGAAAAGGAGGAAAAGGAAAATCATCTTGGGATATGGCACATTGAAAATGATACTGAATTTCACTGCATATTAGAAATGTTATTATTAGATTGCTTTTCTCTGGGACTGTGGAACCTTAAACAAACCAGAGACTTAGAAGGTTAATTTTGTTTCTCAGGCTGTCTCTTCTGCCTGACACACATTTTCCTACTGTCTACATACAGCTCCTCTGCCAGCATCAGTCATCACATAATCTGAGTGCCAGAGAAATGTAACCCAAGTGGTACAAAACCTAAGTATCTCTTGAGAGGAGGGACTAAAGTGCAAAATTTCTCTGAGAAACATCTTGAAAGACAGCTCTGCTAGTTACCTTAAACCACCAACTTCACATCAGATGGAGCACTTTCAATTCTAGCACTTAAACTGTAAGTCAAAGCATCTTTCAGGACCAGATTGCATACAAACATCCTACTGAAAGAAGATTACTAGCTATATTTGGTAGGATAGAAAGAAGCAGAATAGCAAGAAATTGCAGTTACATTAGGTCAAATAATCACACAAGTTACAGAAAGTTAAAGGTTTTTTAAGTAGAAGTGTTTCTACTTGGTGATGTTTCATAATGCAAGCAGACTGAGAAAAAAAAGTCTCATAAAAGAAAAGCGATTTCAGGAAGGTAATAGACAGACAGACTGTAGAGGATGCTTTTTATGTAAAAGACGAAGGGAGCTGCAAGGTATTGTCCCTTAGGTAAAGCAGGGATGGTCTGTGGGTTCTAAATCACTCCTCAGTGGGGGCTGATCTGGCTCTCTGGAGGAGACAGAAACTCTCAGGTTACTTACATAGAAATGGATGGATTTATCTAGAATAAATTTTGTCTACTAGCCATGATTAGATATCGGATACTTATATGAGGGCTCATTCCCTCCACTGGAGAAACCAGGGGAAGAAATTCTCCAGCTTATGCTTAGCATGGTAGACCAGACAAGCGCAATAATCCTGACAGAATTAAGAAAGCACTTCAAGATCTTTGGATAAAAAAAGTTACCAGAAGAGATGTCATCCATCCATACTTCTGGGTTTAGACATCAGATCTGGGAGCTATTACACATTCCACAGGTACAGTAGCTTGCATCTGTAAACATCTTCAGTGTACACCTGATAACTAAAGTTTTTCCTGGGAGAAAGAACTGGACTTCTAGCACAATATAGGGCTGTACCTGATGTGACCAAGAGAAGACATAGTTGTGTCTTCCATAGACTGCTTAGAGTGTATAGCCCAGTTAAAGACTGGCAGCGGTAAACTGTCCCCGACAAGCTGGTGTCTGGCATGTGTTTGCTGTCAAATTTCTCTCACTTTTTTTGGTGGAGATTTTTGTGAGGGGGAAAGGAAAGGAGACAGATGTTTATCACTGCCCAAAGCTCGCAGTCTGTTTACTGAGCACACTTTCTCTCTTTGTCCTAACATACGTTTTTACTTTTTAAACCTGGCAGATTTCACAAGTGTTATGCTATGGCAGACTACTGGAAAGGAGCATTCCCAGGCTCCAGGTGAGACTGGTCAGGCCTATCATTGCCAAAATTAGTTTGGAAGAATTATATTCTACTTTTGTTAATAAAAAATAAACAGTAAGGAAATAGGGAACGAGATTTCACTTTAGTAACCTGCCCAAACGTTTAGCTGCTCTTACTTTTTCACTTGAGCTTGCTAAAGGACTGATGAATTACTCTTAATACTAAGATCACCATTTATTTCCTATTTAAATTTTCATATTTTAACTTGAGCTATAAATTTTTTTCTGCTCGATCAAAAGATGCCTAATACTGCTTTCCTACATAGGCACCGAGAGACGGGGACCAGGCTGCCTCTCAACTGCTAACTACCTTTGCTGCTTTCTAGCATGGCCTCACAACTTCCAAAGCAACAGATTCAAATATGATGACAAATGTCAGTGCCCCCTGAACATCCCAGCTAACATAGACAGCCCTAAGCTGTCTCTGTCCGTGAGATTAGGGAAATGCCATTGTTTGTTCTGAAAGCCTTTGCCCTGGAATACAAGTACACTCTGCTTCCTTTCTGCTCCACAAAGTTTGCATCCCACATGCCTGTGGGATGACTTCTCCCAATATTTACATATTTATACTTCTGTATTAGTCAGTGTTTCTGTCTGGAGCCCACAACCTTTGGTCAGGTCTGGGATCTGCCTGGATGTTCTACAGTTGTGCTAGAAGACATATTGGCAGTCCAAAATACTTTGGGGAGGGGCAGGGAGGCTTTTGTCTTTAACAGGATGAAGTCTTCCCACCTCACAGGCGCCTAGCTTCTGCTCTTCTGCTTGCAACAGCACCTCTCTTGACATCCTGGGGCGAGCACTGCAGAAGAGGGTTTCGGGGGTCTGCAGCACACCAGGTGACAGTCTGTTGGTCCATGTTGGGCCAGGGGATGTGTGCTGGTGGAGGGGCAGAAAAACACACAGGGGAAAAAACTCTGTAGGAAGACAACGTCATATGTGTCCATACCTAAGGGATGAAGACACTGATGTGCAGAAGCTGTATCTGCACTGAAGTTCATTCTCATCCAACATTGCCTCAGCTTCATTCCCTCAGATTTCCCTTGCACACAGGTAAAAAGTGTGTTTGGTTTATTCATAAATTTACAATATCTTGTAAGATACAGTAAACCCATCTAGCTCACAGCTAGGGTTGGTGCATGATAAACATTTGTCAGTGGCAACACCACCCTGAAGTGTGCCCATCGCAGTGCTCCTGCCCACACCCAGCCCCCTGCTCTGACCCTCTCCCAGCAAAGCTGCTCCTGGTGTGACCTGGCCAAGGGGCTCATCTGGTTTGGAGAAACTACAGAATTCCTACTGTAGCTGGGCTGGCACAGACTCCTGGGTGAGGGAAAGCATGGCACAGGGCAGGGACAAACAGGGGGAACAGGAGGGGGCACTTCCTGAGCTGGCACTGCCACCTGGAGAAATGCCTGGCACACCTTCACCTTGGGCCATGTTTCCAAGTTCACCTGTATGGTTTAGGAGCTTAAAACCCATTGCTATCAACAGAGATTTTTCCGTTGAAGCCCATGCTCCTGCTTCACTGAGAAGTAGCTGAAGTATCTCATACAAAACTGTAAGTCACAACAATGAAAAGTTATTTTGTCTTTTACAAGGACAAGGACTCCAAAAAAGATTTTCACAGCCACTAGAGCTTCGTAAAGGCCGCTGAAAGGAATATTCTAGGATTTAGATCCACAGCAAAAGATGAGCCTCATTCAAACATTCCCGCTGACTCTGGATGGTGTTGGACTGGACCTATACGTGAAGTGTAAGCAAATTATGCTCAGAGTCCTTCACAATATAGTAGATTACAGCAGAAGTGTTTTTTATTTATAAAAAATGGGGTTATAACGAAGGGTCATTGACATGTCCAAGGTCTTCCTTCCCCCTCTCCAAACAGGGTAAAAGGCAAAAAGGCTATTCTCACACACATGGAGGTATCACCTCCTCAGCAAGTCTGTTCCCAGCATAAAACTAAAACAGAGAAATATTTTTCTTCCAGCATTTGCTTTCTATTTACTTTCTGTTGCTACCTTTGTGCCTGCAGCAACACCAATGTTACCTGAGCCCCAGAACCCACTGAATTTGCATCTACTGCCTAGCCTTTCAAACACCAGAGGACTGCACTACATCAGCTCTCCCTTTGCAGCTGGCAGTCATGGGGTTGTTTCAGAGTTGGGGTGTGCAGACAGAATGGTGGTAACACAAACAGGGGCTCCCCGGCTGGTACGGGGATTGGAACCAGGAGGGGACATACCAACTCAGCTGTGCTTTCAGCAGATGTTTAAGGAATTGGAGCTTTAAGTTACCTTTCTCTAAGTTATTTTAAGTTTCTCTATCGTTATTTTTATTTCTCTGTTTTCTTCTGGAGTGTTCATGGAAAGCAAAATACTCAAAGGTCACTGGCAGATTCAAATTCATTTTTAAAGGTGAGCAAATAGCTGCATGGATATATTCCCCCGATTTCAAGCAGAAAAAAAATGTAAGCAAGATAGTGGGAAAAAAACCCAAACCTAACTGCACATATCCAACCAAGGCAACCTCACAGTCCTGTCGTTCAAAACTTTACTATTGTTTGCTCGTTTCTTTCGGTGATCACTTCCTTTTTCTTCTGCACAAAGATCAAGGACTATAAATTTTCACATTCTGGGCACTATAAGAACCGTAAGTAACAATTTATTGAATGAGTCTCACTTCACTAGGCATGACTTTCCCAAACCTGTATAATGTGTGAAATCATTTATTGCTTGGAGACCTGTTAAACAGGCAGCCACAAAACCCCACTGCATCTCATTGTTTGAAGCCTAAACCACAACGTCATTTATTTCTAAGCAATTTTTTGGGTACATGCAGAAATCAAACCCTTGTAAAATCTTTTTAATTTCCTGCTTTCATTCTTTGGGCCCACAGACTGGACCTGTCAGATATTTCACTACTTTTTTTTTTTTTCCACATAACTGGTAAACTCCTTCAGTTTCAGCCATGATGCCCATAAACAAAATTCACGTCAGACAAGGCAAAGGTTCCAAGACAGACAGTTATTAGCTCAAAGCCAGAGTGTTTCATTATCATCTTCATCCCCATGTAAACCATGAAAACCTGAGTTAGGTATTGCATTTAAATCCACTGTCACTTTCTGCAGGCCTTTGTCAATATTTTACAATACCTCCAAGATCCCCATGCTTAGAGGGGATGCGCTGTGTCAAGTAGAGCTGTGTGCGCACACACAGAGCAAGAAGTACTCTCTGTTCTGGAGCATTTAAGATCCAACACAGACCAGACAGAAGATAAGAAAGAGGTGCTACGTTTCCAGCATGAGTCACACAGCAGGTCAGAGAGGTTCTGGACAGCTCAGGGTTCACAAGTCTTAATCCAGAGCTTTATCTACCACAGCAGATTTTGTCATACTGTTTTTAAACTAAATGAACTATATGTACATAATAAAGAGTACATGTGGATATAATAAAGTATATGAACATAAACCCTTTTATAAGAAAGGTTGTGTCCCTTCTTACAGGAGCAACCACAAAGCCTCATAAGCTTCTTGGATCTGTCTGAATCCTCTCCTTTCACAAAATACTTTATAATGGTCCCTAACTTGATGCCTCGTCCTCACAATAGAAACAACAGTTCACTGAAGAAGAGACTTTGCAAGAGAGAGCAATGTTCAGCTATGTGTTTACGGAAAGGGATCTTTATAATTTCTAGTTCCTGTTGGTCTTGGTTCCCTATTTGTGTGCCAAAAGGGAGAGCAGCAGTGCTTTGCTTGTAAGCAGGACTTTGTTATCATCTGCTCTGAGGCACGTAGATATAAGGCTTGCATGGGCAAGCCTGAGCTGTTAGCTTCTAGTCAGGCTTGCAGTGTGTATAAAACCCTGGCTGCCTGATGAAGTCCTGAGTTACCATGAGCCCTTGACATCAGCAACATGACTGTTTTCCAAGCCAGGCTGCCTTAAGCCTTTCACAGTAGGTTTAAGTGTTGCTTCTTTTCTCTGAACAGTGCCTGGAAGTGCTACATGACATCGGCTAGGCCAGCTATCCCAGAGAAACGCTCTGTGAAGGGCTGCATTCCATCCCAGCCCTCAGCTGAGGATGTCTCCTGCAGCAAGCCATCCCCGCAGCATTGTGCTACTATGCCTGTAGTCCACAGATCTGAGCTTGGGGTATTTTGCCAAACCAGGACAGCACCACGAAAGAGTAACAGGGAACTCCAAAACAGAGCAACAGTTGGCGGCAGCACAGCACAGTCCTCATTTCCTATGTACCATTTTTGTGATTTTCCACTCATACCACTGTGCCATTAGAAGGAATGCAGACCTGTGTCATTCTGAGTTACAGTCAGACTTGTGGGTGCCACTAATTCTGCTAAATGAACAGTAAAATAGAAACAGACAGAACGATGTAATGAAGCATGCGATAGAAAGAGTCAGAAGGAACATGCCAACAGTTTTCAAAAGCCACCTGCCCCAATACTCATGGTGTGACTCACATATCCAGTAAAGTATTGCAGAAACCCTGGACCAGCTACACAATTCTCACCAGGAGTTTGTGTGAAATTAAGTCATCCCAAATGGTCATTCAAACTACAAGTTACCGACAAGGGAAGAGATGAAATAAAATGTTCCTGCTGTTCTAGACAACAAAAAAAGACTGCTAAGGAAGTAACTTTATAACCTGAGAAAGGTCTGCAGGTTTAAGACATTTTCCCCTAAAGGTTGTAAAGCTTTTACTATGCAAAGTATTTTTGCTATTATATACACTGGTGGCCATTAAGTGCAGCTATTATTTCTGGCGGTCATTCAGAGAAGTTCAGGACCGATAAAGTGTTTAACAGAGTTTGTTTGGGTAGATCCATATGAGATTTTAACCACCCACACGGTCTTTTGTGTGTTTTTAAAAGATGTTTGATGTTCCCGAGTCTAATAAATTAGGGTCTTTATTTTTATTTGCCCTCTTTTATTATGTATCGTGCCACAACAAATAACATCTTCTTTACAGTGTCCACACTTTGGTATATGTATTACGCAAGCATCTAAACCAGAGATGATCCTTTGCTGCAGAGCAGGAGTGCAGCCTACACAGAACTTCCATTTCCTTGGTAAAGGCCATGTGGATTTGTGACCTGTCGCTTGTACTGCACCTTGAAGTGAGTTCATGTCTCAGGGGACCCAGGGAGGAGAGACTGCAATCACAGGGTAGCCAAGTAAGAGGTACACCGAAAGGATGTAGCAAGTTGACCAATATGGAGCTTCAGAAAGCAAATGTTTTCAGGTCATTTGAACATGAGGAAAAATATCCAAACTGGTTGGGATGGACCATAATAGTATTAACACTCCTGCTGGATAGGTTTGGTAGTGCAGGATTTGAAGCTTATCCCCATTATAAACTCTGTACTGCATTTAGCAAACCAGGTGAACTTTCAGCACCCCACTTCCCTGCCTGGCTGCACTGCATGGCCACAAGATGAACCACCTCAGTGACAATCTCTGCTGCTGTTTATGAGTACTCTGTTCCAAAACCTGAAACAAAATAATCCTGGGACTATATTGCCTCAAAACACTGCAAACCTTTGCTGATATGAAGCAGGTGAGTATTGTTATTGCCATTTTACAGATGGGAAAGTAAGACAGAACAAGTGGCTTGTAGCTGGTGACTGCTAGTGCATATATGCCCCACCTGATGCAAATACCATCCATTGATGTAAATATCATTTAAATCCTCTAGCAAGAGGATCCTCACATCTGAAAACCACCTGGACATCTCAGGAAGCTTTTTGAATCCAGCGATAGTACTGTCCTGAATGTGTGGTTCAGGTCCCTTTGCTACTTACCTGAGCTTATCTGCTACAAAAATGACACGCCGCTCCAACAGGAGAGAAGCAAAGATCCTGATGATCTGACGAATGCTGAGGCACTTGAAAAGGCATTCAAAGTCCACGTGCTCCAGGCGCGAGTCCATGGGCCGCCGCAGCTCAATGACCTGAACATATCCAACAGACATCAGTCAGCATCACTAGCCAGGGCTGACAGTACCAGGGCGCTCAGCACCCCAGCCCAGGCCTTCCAGCGCTGCTTTGTGCTTTTCTGTTGGGGAGATGTAGAGAAAAACCCCCATCCTCTTTCATAAACTGTGGCTGAAGGCACAGCACTCCAGAGAAATGGCGTATTACACAATTCACAGTGAAGTCAGTCTTCTTCCCAGAATACAGTTGAGCACATTAAAACTACTGCCATTTCTGAGGAAAGTCCCCTATCAGAGATGTAAAGCTTGGCTGAGTCAACAGTATGAAGGAAGCAACAAACTGAGAACACTGGAACCGGAAGCTTACATGGTCAAAACTGCCATAAAGACAAGGTAGATTTGGTTATAAACTTAGCTAGCAATTCAAATTTATATCCAGATAGCAGCCAGGGACTGAATTTAAAGACCAGGCAAATTTAAACCCAAATTACTTCATTTACACTCTTCTATGATGCATAATTCACTACATAATGGTTAAAACTTTTTTTGTCATAAAGATATGTACATATATATACTTAACTGGGGAGTCAGGACAAGGCCTAGATGGTGACTTGTGACATCCCTTTAAAGTCTAATTTTCATACTTCAGCCATGGCCTCAGGCCCTCTGCTTCCTTTTTCAAATGCCTTTTGCTTGATTCGTTTATTATATCTTCCTTTTACTCTGCAACTGATATGCTCAGATGTGGAACTTGAAGGCGGAGGACAGAAAAAAGAAGAGGGAGAAAAAACCATGAAGAAGAGAGTAACAGAGGGAGAAAAATATGAAGTGCAAGACAGCAAATGATGAACTACTGAGGAATCTGAGGAAACAGGAGGGAAAAGGTAAAAGTTGGCCAACTTGAAGCTGTGTTGAAATCTCTGAAGACATATTAACAGGAACATATATATATATCCTTCTGTCCATATGTCCCAAAAGCACCCTCACGTTAATGCTTTAGACTGCTTTTAAGTTTTCAGGCACATGACACCACATTCCATGAGCATACTGTATTGAGTTTAAACTGAAGTAATTCTTATAAAACTCCTCACAAAAACACTGTTTTAAAGATATGATCAAGACCACAGCATACTGGAAACAAAACCAGTTCATACCAGTATAGTTGCACTATTGTTTGTGATCAGTAACAAAGGACTGTAAAAAGAAAGTCACTGTTGGAACAGTATTTGTGTACAGATTTGACTTTTCTAAGTTTGAAATACAGAAATATTATGGTGCCAGAGTATTAGATACCCATTACTCAGCTGTTGTCCCAAACAGCAGTGAGAATCAAACTGTGTAGTGATGGTGTTCCATGATTACCTTCTCAAGGAATGCTGCCTGCCTACCTGTTTCTCATATTCAGTAAAGATGCCCACTTCTATTCCTTAGCATTTGGATTACAAGATTGAACCACATTTATGTGCCAAATCATGAGGAGCTGGTTTTACTGCAAAAATTCCAGCACTAAAATCTCGCTGCGGGGTAGGATGCAATGCAAGTTACAGCAGCTTTTACAAATGCCATGGATGTTTTCTGCTGCTGGTAAAGCCCTCTGCTTCAGTCTGTTCATCACAAAGAAATATACTGTCTATTGCCCAATTAATCATCGTCTTTGTTTATGTCAGAGGAGCCACAATGGAAGGACATGATTCTGTTCCTAATTAAGCCAGTGCATTCCATTTAAATAACAAGTTTGTACTAGCATAACAGAGAGCAAAGCTCAGCCAGAAGAGAGTTGTTTGTTTGTTTGGAATTATCTCAATGTTTTTCTCTGGGAGAGTTCAGAAGCTTGAGAAGACAGAGAAGTTGCAGATCCATAGTTCCCAGATATAGAATCATAGAATAGTTAGGGTTGGAAAGGACCTTATATTCACATCCAGTGTTATCAGATCTTATCACTGTTATGCCAATCAGCCTTTCAATTTTCCTTTGCTTGTCCAGAAGAAAACGCTTGCAACCTAAACATGCCTTGCAAGTCACTTATACAAGGAGCCCTTTACATTTCATACCGAGTGACATTACAGGCCCAATCCATGGAAGTCAGTGGCATTACAATTGGAGAAAATATGATTCAATGTACAAACAGTAATAGTGCTGTAAAACTAACCCTAAGGAGTGTAAAATAAGCCTAGAGGGGAATTTTTCCTGCTTGCACTAACTGGGCCAAATTCTATTCCTATCTGCAGTAATTAATTTCCTCTATATGCTTGCCCATGTGAGTGGAGCTATTATATACTTACATAAGGACATGCAGAGAGCAGAATATGACATGGCAAACGTCTAGCAAGCCTCAATTTACAAAAAACATTTTTAAGCAAGGCACCAACATTGCAACTTTCCAGTAAGACGTATGTTGTATAATGCTAGGCTTCTAGCTACATGAGTCAGTAACAGAAGGAAATTAAATCTATTATATGTGTGCACACACACACAAAGACTTCTATATGATATGCTTTTCCAAATACAGACTATTTCGAGGGGCATTTAAAAGATATTTACTGCCAAAAAGAGCCATTTAAACACTGCTGCTCACTACTCCTACTAAGACCAGGACTAGTAATAATGAGGTTTGCAATAACAACCAGCTGCTGGACTGTTCACGTACAGTCAGCATGGGAAACGACTTTATCACTGTGATAAAGCCCAGCAACACTGTAGTTTGTTACTCACACCAGGTCAGGCATACTAAGACATTTGTGTTGTGGTTTCTTCTTAAACACAACTTATTAATAAATGCAACAGTGATGCAGCTCCTGAACTGCTCATTTGGAGGCTGTGCCACCTCACATGCCTTGCAGCATCCGTATGTCTCCTCCTGTTTTGATTTTGCTGTTTGATATTTATGGTTGGTTTTTACCTCATTTCCAGCTCCAGGCAGAAAGGTTTTGACTTTGATTGTCTTTCCAGGTGCAGGAAAAGGAGATTCCATCAGACTCCTCATAAATGGATAAACCAGGGCAGCAGATATTCCCCTTCTTCTTTCAACCTCATCCAGGATCTGATCCATTAGTAAGACATAAGAGAGAAAGAGACAGAACAAGTCAGCACCACATACACTTCTGAAGCATCTTTTGACCCACATGTGCCTGAACATACGGCAGATCTAATTCTCCTCTGCCATGCATTTCTTCACTACCATTAAAGCCACAGGATTTGATTGTACTCTAAAAATGGTTTTCTAGTTACAAAAAGGAGCCTGTTTGTGAATGCAATTAATACGGAGACAAGGAAGGAATAACAAATCTGGAAAGGAGAAAGAAGACTCAGCATGGCAAAAGGGGTCTATATTGTTGGGATTTTGCCTGAACAACAAAGGTGAACTAAAGGAAGAAAAGGTCAAGAAAAATCCCATGAGCACAGGCCAGGTCAGCATCATGTCTCAGTGGTATATCTTGAAATTTGTATTAAGGAGATATGCCTTATTCTGTCTTAGGCACCTCTTCTATTTCAACTTAAAGGGCAGGAAAAGCCCCGACCAGCAAGAAAAGCAATCCTGCCACACTATGATTCCAGCAGAAGTCCACCAGGAAAGAGCTTCTGGAAGAATCCTGACCGTGGCAGCAGCAATTACGTCGCAGTCCGTGCTGAGCTGGAGCCAGTCACAAGCAACATCATGAAGCATGCCCAGCTGTTTACACTGCGTGCCTGCATTAAGGTCATTTTACTGGTTGACATGATGCAGAGCAGGCAATGTAGTTTTGAAATAAGCCCATGAAATTTCTTACAGATAGAGAGGATTATTATTTTCTTTTCTCTGGTCACATGGGCCAGCATAAATTAGATCACAGCTAAGTTTTCCCACATCAGACAGACCATATAGATTATAAAACTAAAGAAGACGAGAAAACAAGCTTCAAAGCAGTTAGTGTTTTGACCTGAAATGGTGATCTTTTAACCACCACTCAAGAGCAAAAGGCCATACAAGAATTAGTGGGTCTGAGGTATTTTCCATTGTTTCTCTTGCAAATGCTTTTCACTGAAACAGAACATTAAAAGATACTTAAGCACAAGCTGGTGACCTACAATGGTAGCTAGTGACACCAAATGCCAACAGAGGCATTCACTGGTGCATAGTTTCCCCTTCCTCCTTGAAACACAGTCAAGACCTAACTAAAGCAAAGCTGACCCTATATACATAACTTGCATTCCAGTCCATGGAAGTGGCAGATAGCCATAAATGAAGATATCAGTTTCATTCTTGATGTAATTTGCAGCTCAATGACTATCCTCACCAAAACCAAACCAGCTGCCCAAACAGGAAGTAGTAATGAACCAAGGCTATGCCATGGGTCTCTTAGGGCTCCTCCACACTGCCACCATGCCTAACACATAATCTCCTTGTCTGCAGTCACTATTTGATGTTTCATGTTGCTGGAGTTGGGGGCCCTGTGTGTGTCATATCCCTGTCCCAACAACCTTCACAACACAAATAAAAAGGAGTATTTAAACTGGATAAAAGTTGAACAGAGATCTCAGGATATAAAATGGTCAAAAACATCTGTTGAAACCATGACCAAATAAACTGTCTGGAAGTAAAGATATCTGTGGTTCTCAAGCCTGTCTTAGCAGTAGGTATTACAACAGTGACCATAAAAGGCTTTGAGGAAGATGAAAATAATGCAGGCTATCAGAAGCATGATGCTAAATGTTTTAAAACAGAGGACTCCTTTTGTTTTTCTGATAAATAATTTTCAAGACTTACTATTTCGTTGTCTTTCATCACTTGCATTTTCTTGTAAAGACAACTGTTTCTTGTTTTGACTAATTTGACAGTGCACCGTGATGATTGTTTTCCTCTCTTTCACTGGATTTATCTATTAGGACAGCCCAGGTTCCTCTTACTAGGCTGGAAGAAGAGGAGGCTGTCTCAGTTTTCAAGAACTTCTGTCACCATCCAGACCACATCAACCTCCAAACCCAAGAAGGATGCTAAGGCTCAAACTCTGCCTCTTCCATTTAACAACTGTTTCATCCCTCCAACCCATTTCCAAATGCAGCACTTGGAGTGTGTGCTAAAGTGCCTTGCTAAATCCAGCCTAGGGCTGGATTCAGCTCTGCATGCTGCCAAACACCCTTCTCCCACTCTGGTGTTGGTACCATCAGGCGGGAGGTGACAGTACTACTGTTGACAGACTTCAGTGAAGATGGGGTCCTTTTGTGTCCCATGAGCCAATGACTTGAAAAAGAGTGCAGGTGTGTTACAGCCCCATTTGGGGCCTGATAAGAAACTAAGTGGGAGCCTTCTTTCCTGTCCTGAGTGAGGATTTGAGGGCTGTGTGACCAGGCCCTGCTTGCCACAATTCCTGGGAACAGCCCCTGCTGAAGCTGGTGAAATCACACTCACCTGCCAACCTTAGATTCACTTTGGTTGTGGAAAACAAAAAGAAGACACTTTTTTCAAGTTAGAATGAACTAGGAAAGCAGATGATTTGCAATTTTGGTGCAGTGACCTTCCTTGTCTTGCTTCATACCTCTGCTGCAGTGATACTTGGCTGTAAGGAGGACAGTTTGCTTTTTTTCCATTTTTTCCCCCCTCCCAAGTTTTCTTTTGAAAATTAGTGCACTATCAAAATTAGATAAAAGCACAAAAGCCTCAGGACATGTCTCCATACCACAAGCTTGGTGAGCTGTGTTATCCTCCCAGAACAATGCATTCCATTTCACTCACAGATATCTGTGTTTAGATGCATATTTTGCCTAAGAGACAGTTATGAACCCTTGATTTCAGAGCTTAATGAAAGATGTCAGAAGCAGAATTGCTACTATTGCAACTATAGCAAGCCATTGTTTTTCTTCACACAGGATTTGTGTTAAACAAAGTTTTATCTATAAAAGCTTGAAACCTGCTTTGAAGATAACATTCTGTATGATTATTAGTTCATATGAATAATACAATATGATTTTAATAACTTCAATGATTTACATGTTCTTTTCAGCTTTATTCCTATACAAATGAACACAACAAAAAAGTCTATGTAAGTTCTGTGAGATTTCCCATATCTGAAGTGAAAATCTCTGGCAAATTAAAATGACATCTCTATGAACACTGTCAAAACTGGAAAGGGGAAGGCAGCCATTCGATTTTACACGTATCATGGTTCTCCACAGATGACCAGCAAATCCTGTATGATACTCTGAGATACCCACTGGGTTTTACAGGACATACTCTCAGAGGACTAGGAGGTCCTGGCAGCCAGAGAGATATTTCAAATGGTAATCAATCGAAAATGTTTTTAATAGTTAATTTTAATAAATTCTTGCCTTACAAAGGAAGAATCCTTGTGGCTCTGGAGCTGAATGGCAGTTAACTGTTTCTGCAGCTATTCAATTCCCCCATATAGCTGCAATGTCCTGCTTACTGTCTCAAAATTCTTGTGTCAAGAAATGTATTATTTAGGTAAACCCTATCAGCATACAATGCAGCTTTGGATTCATTAATGTGGAGGACAATTAAAAGATTATCTATGCTTTCCTAGCCTCCTAGGATGACAAATCATGTCAACAGAGTTAAGCATACAGAATTCACTTATCAAATAATCTTTTTGCTTAACTTCATCATTCCACAGGGTATTGGAGTAAAAGTGGTACTGGCCCATCATTCAAACTGTGGATGCCAAGAATTACAACTCAGCACAGAAAGGCTTTAGAAAACAATGGAAAAACCTTCAGTCAGCCAGATCATACAGACACCCAGATGTTTTTTGAATCAAGTTGTGCCTCAGTCACAGAAGTAATAAGACATTCGTTGATGAACCCAATAATAGGGATGGAATATCCAAAACAGCAACTGTAAAATAGGGTTATTTCCCATCAAAGGAAGAAATTCGTCTCATCTGGCTCATCACTGCAGATGTGTCTCAGTAAACAATCAAATTAAAAATCTCCTTACCTTGGAAAATAAGTCAAAGCACCCCAGCCGGCTGATGACACAGTAAACTTCAGGTAGGCGAGGGCCTTTTCCACTTGGCTGATAGCAGTAAAAAGGAGATTGAAATTAGATATTAGTTTGGAGTCATAAGGAAATACATTTCTCTCTCTGATCACACAGTTGGCCATCATGTGACATCTTTCACTATCCATTTCTCCATCAAAATAGCTACTCTTGGAAAAGCATTGTGTTTCTTCCATAAGACAGGAAGCTAAAAAGCATAAATAGTGCTTATCCGCTTTGGAAATTGCAGCGCATTGGAGCTGTATTCCAATACTGCTCCAGCTTGCAGCCATAAAAGCACATTTAACTGTGACTGTAACTCATGCCTGCGTTATCATTGTCCTCTGCTGCTGCTGCAGCATGAGGAGTGGGGCCACCCTGGGGCCATGTGCTGGAAGATGAGAACTACAATACTAGTTAAGATGGCTTTAGTTCCCCGCTCACTCCATGATGCTCAGAGAGAGCTCAACTTACAGAAAGCAACCACATAGACCTAAAAAAAGGCAAGCTGCATGAGCTAAATCATTAACTTTCTCAGGTTAATGCATGATAAACATCAAACTCTTAAACAGTCGCAAGTATGAATCAATAATATGCATCCCTCCTCAACACCACCACCCCCAAAAAAAAACCCAACTCATGTAAAGACCATCCTCTATAACCATGCTATTGAAGCTATTTTCTAGAGAAGCATATGGTTTAGATAGGCTTGACTGATGTGTATTCCCTCAGCATACTGGACTCTGCAACCCTGCCTATACCTAGACAGTAAAAGCCCATCAGCACTGTCTGTGAAGGAAGGGTACAGCCACTGGCTGGATTCAGCTTGTTTACTGGAAAAGTAGAATTAGGTCAACGCTGAGCACTTGAGTAAAACCATCCTCACTGGCAAGGTCCTCAGAGCAGAGAGCTGGTCTGCCTGTGTCCTGCATGGGTACAGCATGCACAGATGGCAGTGACATCCATGCATAGCAGCTTCCCACAGTATTTTCAATAAGCTGCGATGCAGCATTCCTGTGTTGTGTAGTTGCAACTAATTGCACCAGATCAGCAGGCACACACTTCCTAGCAGCTGTTATTTTAAAAAGGCAGCTTGTTGACTTCAGATGTAGTCACATTTAGTCCCAAGATACAATACAGGCAAGTCCCAGTAGTGTCTCAACCAGGAGCTATGTCCATCAGCACAGAACTGCTGCAGGTACACTAGCAAACCGCAGTACCCAGCAGCAAAAAGCTGAAAGTGGCGTATGAGACAACAGGCAAGGCTGACGACTTCCTTGAATCTCATGAAGCCAGATATGCTTGTGCAGCATGGAGTGAAGAGTGGCTCTGAAAGAATCACTTGGCATCACAGCCTCTTTGTGCAGCTGTACATTACTGGTATACAGCAGTGACAGAATCCTCTCCATTAATAATGACTGATAAAGGAGCTCAGTCACTGTTTCCATCAACTTCTGCCCACTTGTACATTTTGCCAAAGTAGCTGACCATCTCCTCTGTATCCACATAGGCAGCCAGTATATTTTTATCTTTGTCTCATCATTAGACTCGGCTGATACAGTGATTAACTTCTCCATAGTGTGTTTGACATTTACATGCCACACAGATGTCAAATCAAGAGAAACTGAGGGGTAGCTGTGTTTTTTAAATGTGAATATTGCAATCTAGACTTGGGCAGTCAGCAGGTGTCTGCCTGTTACAATAAAGACCACAAAAAATACTAAATCTAAGTGAATACAGATGAGTCTATTTCTGGATGCAAACCTGCTCACTACACGTCACAGCTCTGAAAAAGCAGAGCCCTTTTTTGTCCATATTAGGTATAAAACCCTTTCTAAAGGCACTGAGTGATTATATCAAGCATGTGGGATTTTGGTTAAAATCATTGTGTCAAATCTGCAGGAATGCCGAAACCATGCCAGGAGCCTTGGATAGCTCCCAACCAAAAGCTGTCTCACTGAGTGCCAGTAAAAACATCACATTCCTGGGTCGTCTATAAGACCAGAAACAATAACTGCTTAGCTCTTACTCAAAGATTCGCCTTTATGAAATCACATTGCTCCCAAACATTTTGAAGGCTCATGTCTCTGAGAGCTGGGATTCTGCCCTCCTCACACTCATCGTATAGGACATCCTTTCCTGTTATTTCAGGAACCTTTTCCTGCAAGCAGCACAGCCTCCCAGATGCACACGAATCAAAGAGGCAGCAAGCAAAAGCCTCAGGCAGAGCCACTCTGAGGGGCAAGACTTCTCAAATTTCCAACACTGGCAGCTCTTCACATAACTTCCCCTCTCAGCCATTAGTTTACTACACCTCAAAGATGGATCCAAAACACCTGCTTATTGTGCTTTAGTTTGCTTCTTTTCTAGTAAAACATCATATGGGAGATGACGCTTCTCCCTTCTCTGCCTGGACTCATCTCTCTTCACTTGGAAAGACTTGGGCACAGGGTCTGGCCAACAGTACTGGTTTAACCTCCTCTTCTCCCAGAAGAGAGCGCTTCCAAGTTGCAGTCTGTGCTCTACAAGGCAGCTACAACGCCTTGGAGTCACGTCCTCCAAAGCTCACTCCTCCACAGGATGAACAGGTCCAATTCAGGAAGCTGTATGGTAAAGTAGCATAGATGAGAGGCATCTGAGTGGCTCTGCCTTGTTGCACTGCATTCCTTCTGGAAGAGGGATGGAGGGGACAGTGTTTTGTTTTGTTTTCAGTTTGTTTTTATGGAGACAAGGATATTTTCAGCCTTAGTCTAGTATCAGGAATGAAAATGTTAATGAGTTTCGTTGATAACAAGGCAGTTTCCCAAAAAGATGAACACGAGATGACAAGAACCTGGCTACAAGATGAAGGAGGTGACATCTGCATCAGGGCTGGTCTGCAAGTGGCTAAGGACAGTCTTTTTTACAGTGAGTGTAATCTGAAGTTCACTGACTAAAGCCCACTCCAAAACCTGCTTTGGCAGGAGAAACAAAAGGCTTTTGCTCCAAAAAATAAGCCTACCATTTTTCTCTTTCAAATCACATCTCCTTGCCCATTTGCTTGAAACCTAGGGGAGCCTTCAGAGATCTCCTCCTAATCTGGCATAGCACTGAGAGTCTCTGAGACAGTGCACACGTCTGCTTTTAAAGCAAGGCTGGCTGTCCCTGCGGTGCACATACTCACCAGCCATTCAGACACACAACACAGGGGTATGAGTGTTTTTAAGATACCGGGGAGGCTGCGGGGTATCAGGAAAGTTCCTGGATTCACAGCTCCAGAAATAACTGGAGAATGCTAGCCCCAGCATGTTGACATCAAGAGGAAGCAAAGCAGTGGGGTCCAAACACAATATTTTTCCTCCTGGATTTCTCCTACTAGCTTCTCCTGCCTACCTGAGGATACATTGTGTTTAGAGGAAAGGCAGCAAAAACAGACCTGCCAAACAGCAAGAAAGAGAAGCACGCACCATAGTCTCACCTGCCATCTCAAAGAAGCAGGAGTACAGCAAGAAACAAACCAACTTCAACATGAAGACTCCAGAAAACCTGTGCCCCTTCCTGCCCAAAATGGGACAGAACTTCTCACCTGAGATCTTCTAAATAATTCTTCAGAGAGCACTATTAGGAAAAACGGAGCAGTAAGGGCTGCCCCAAGGCCAGGTGAAAAAGGGCCATCAAAAATGCACAACAGCAGCTGTTTCCTAAAGGAATTGGCCTTTGAAAGGCACATGCATTAGCTCTGCATAAGCCTCTAAAACCTGGGGCTCCCTTCGAGACCAGAACTGTAAATGCTTCAATTGCAATTAGCCCTCACAAGAGCAATGATCATGTAACAGAGACAGTACATAAAAATATTTAACTCTAAATGACAATGCAAATGCCATTTTCACACACCCATTGTGTGATGTTTGTTCTCTTCTGCAGGAGAGTGAAAAGGACACTGTTGTTATCCTACCTGGCTCTAGGACCATTTTGATCTTGGAACAATGAAAGATGTAGATTCAATCCAAAGCTTAAACAGGGAAATACGGTATTCCTGAATAACCTCCCAGCACATTTCTCCTGCTCAGTCATATTAGTCACACACAGGCTGATGGGGTGCATAGCTCCAATGGATGATATCAAGAAGTTAGAGGAGATGCCTCCCATGAGCATTTTTCTGCATATACTAGATAAGACTTGGTGGTTTCAGAAAGAGATATAGACATACTGAAAACCTATCAAGGCCCCTTCTTAGGAAGTCTGCTGTTTTGTTACTGGCTTAATTTAAACAGTGACAGACCTCAGCAGAGGCTGAGAAATAGGTTTGCAGGGTATTTTGTCAGGTCAGATCACCATTCCTTTAATCTCTCTTAAGCCTAACTAATCACATCCTCATAGCCACACAAGCCCTAGCCTCACCAGCAAGCCAACATACCCAGAACAGAGATGCTCCTTAATGGTGTCAGGAATCAGAACAATTCAGATGTTAGGAGCCTAAAATGAATATGTCAGTCACAAGACAGCTGCTGTGGCAACTCTTGACTCCTTGTAAGGGCAAATCCAAATTCAAACCATGAGAAAACTGTGGGTGTTTTAAATCCAAAATCTTGTCTTAAAGTCATCTTGTGATATGTGAACCATTAGCTTTTAATGCCAGAGCACCCAATGTGCACAGGGCTGCCAAAGGTGCTTGGGGGAAGCAGGATGGAGGGAAGGAACCAAGGGGAAGAAAAGGTTTTCCAATGAGTTTTTTTCAGTTCCATAAACATTAGTCTTCATCCCACAAAAGTTTCTTCACAGTGTAACGAATTCTCTTCTCCTGCCCCAGCAAATGCAGGATGAACTAGTCCCACCTAACAACTGGTTTTCTTTTTAATGTACACACTTCATGTTCAGGTACCTGCTCCTTCACTGACTCCTCGGGCTGACTCGTCTTAGCCTAGAAAAGTGGTGGAGGAGCATTTTTTATGTGAAGAGGAAGAGAGAGATAAGACAGGGCAAAACAGACCCTGAAAGTTTTAGTCTTATTTATGCAAGTACAAAGTTACCAGCCAAGAAATCCTGGCATTGTCAGGCTTTCTGCTCTGAGAACTGGGTCTTCTCAGATATCTCCCTTATATGATTTCTATGTGTGTCTCCTACTATTCCCATTAACTAGCTACAGCAATGAACTGCAGGACATTGTTTTGAGGATGCAGTATCTTATATACCATTATTGCCCCACTAGCTGTAACTGGCACCCCTCAGCATCTGCAGCAACTCCCACAGCAGTAAAGCCCAAGATGTTCATGAAGATCCCATAAAGAGCAGCTTACATGGTATGACTCCCTGGGGACAGGGACTGGCACAGCTGTGGATCCCTGCCATAAGGTCACTGTCTGCCCAGGCTGCTGAGAAGCTGCACTGGATGCAAACATCTCCTAAAGGATACAGGCCTGGTGTCTCTCTGGCTGTCTACACCCTTTTTCTGGTCTTCAGAGACCATTCACAGCCTCCCAGTAAGGAAAGTTTTGCAGATTTCCTAATCCTGGTGGGTCTCGCAGCCGAGGCTCTGTCAGCAGAAACCCACTGAGAAAGTCCCTGCTTTCACCACTGTGATCCTTATATATCCACTGTGCTCTTACTCGCACAAGCCTACGGGGTTGCACAGATAAAGAGCTAAAACTTCAGTCACACCCTTTAGTAGGAAATTTTTAATGTATTAAATCAAAGCAATTAGTAAAATGAAACTACACACTAAGCCAAATTAAAGACCTGTATTTTACAAGGAACGCTCAGCTTCACCCCTTTTTGTTCCCTGCTGTGTGCTCCTGCTGTTCCTGTGCTCTTGCTCTCCCTTCTGCCCCTATGAGGTTGCTGTCCCATAGCACTGGGAGCATTGCAATGTCCACTGGAGAGGGCTTTGACTGGTGGGGTGAGGCTAAGCCCTCGGCAGGAACTGCTCAAATTATCTTTGCTGCTGCTACGTTCATATTGCAGAGCCACAGCCCAAGAATTGCTCCAGAAAAGAGCCTAGCAAGTGGATGGGTTAATTAGCGTGGAAAAGAAAGTTAATCTGTTTTATAAAAGAAAAATGTCTTATTTGCAGCAAAATGTCCTAGTAGTGAAAGTTAATATCTCTACTATATATAGGCCCGTTTCCTTTTGTATGAAGATACATACTTCTCACATCAAGTCACTAGGAAAGCTGTTACAGTATTGCCTTGGAGGTATCAAGATGTAACTGGAAACTTGCTATCTATGGAAGTGCAGACTGTTTGCTGCAGTACAATAGGTTACATTCCATTCTAATCCCATTCCAAAATGAAACAAAACAATATAAATACATATAAAGGGGATACTGCATAGGATCTGCAGTACAAACAGAACATAATTGTCACTGTATCTCTTGGGGTAGTTTTTCAGGGTTTTAGCACACAGGCGCCAAAAAGGGGGTCTGGAAGAATGTGAAATCTGAAGGCAGAAAAGAAAAAGTAGAGCAGCTTGCTCATATCACAGCATGCCAAAGGAGAGCAAGGCTGACAAAAAGTAATTGTTTCATAAACAAAGGACTCGGAGCACCAGCCTCCACGAAGACACAGGTAGCCATCCCCCCAGGATCAGGCTGGTTGGCCCATCCAGCCATAGAGCTGAGGACTGCCAAGTGCTCTGGAAGGTGTGACACCTCCAGCTGGGTATTACAAGAGCATTGCTTGCCAGGACAGCTGGGGAATATTTTCTGAGGAATTAGCCTCACAGCAGTTGGCTTGTCTTGAAGCAGAGCAGTTTGTACTGATTTTAGGGTTTTCTTATGGCTCTATATTATACACTGTGGCCCCACCTTTCTCTAATGTTTGCCAAAAACTGCATGTAGTTCCCAAATTAAGGTTGTTCGGGTTGGATTTGACAGAACTTGTGGGTCAGGAATGGGACTAACCGGAGGAGATGCCATGTGCTCCTGGACATCAAGAGCCACCCTGACTGAATCTCTCAAAAACTGCTCAGGAAACCGAACATCCAAATACAGAAATGTGGTTTAGAGCCCAAGCCTCTGGCATACAAACAGTGCCTGCAGAATTTACCTGCTCCTCGTTGCTGTACAAATTTGTATTTGCATATACAAAATAAAAAAGCATGGATGTGACTGTAAACAGAAATGCCATACTGAGGTACGTGACAGTGAAAGTATTCCACCCATATGTCAACATTTGCAGAGGACAAGAAACTGTTATTTTTTGTGAGCACAACTGAACCCTATGGAGAAGGCTTTTCAGGTAACAACCCCAGTTCCACCATTTCTCCCAGCAGGACAGGAAGAGGTTGCAGGATCCAAACAGTAGATCTCTGCTACTTTTGCTGTTTCCCGAGATAAACAAATGTTGAGATGTTCCTCTGCAGCTTCCAAAATCTTCTATCTTTCTAAGCCCCAGGCTGTACCAGTTTTGCCCTCAGAAGGCCACAGAGAGGGACAAATTGGTAAAGTACAGGAGTATCCCTCCACGCCCTGAGGGGTAGGTTGTACCAGTGAGATGAGAAATGTCAGCTTCTGCATGTCAGGTTTTGATACCAGATGAAACATCCTGATTTAAGTGATCTCCAGAGACAGCAGCAGATCAGCTTTATAGCTAGATAAATAACCATTAGCTAGACTTAAAAAGTACTAATTTTTCCCATTTTTAAATTATTTTTTGCTATCTGGTTGATTGAGTTTTACCATAGCCAAAAATCATTTCCAATCTCCAAAAACAAAACACCATTTATATAAAAGTATGTAGTATTGATTTAATTCTGTTCCCAGTATTTCCTACTGTGCTAACATATCTTCTGCACCAGCTGAAACTCAGTGTTCTATTTTTATGTCGCTTTTAATGAAGGGTGGATTTCACTGACCCTTAAGCCTATGGTAGTCCTTCACTGACAAGCTAATTCAACATTCCTGTGCATACTTCTTTTTTATTGTTGCTGATTATTTCAGTTTCAGTCTGGTCCAGGATCAACTGTTTTGTATTTCACAAATGTAAGCTCTGTGCATGATTCTAAACTTGCCAGTGTTCCCAGAAATGTAAAATTCTTAAACCACCTTTACTTGGTGGTGAAAACATTCCATAATTTAATTCTAGCCAACACTTTCTGAGGTTTGGTTATTTTTTTCCAAATATACCTTATTACCCTTTTAAATGACCTCACATTCAAAAGTAATTGAATTGTACTGTTGCCCTACATCTTGTTACGCTTGTTTATACCAGCAAGGACACATCTGAGGTGCTCCTCTTTCTTATCTCTGAATCACCCCCTTAACAACCCCAGATTTACTGCAACACAAGCCTTCACTGACATTTTGTTTCCATCTATAAACCACGTTGTGGCCTACACTTACACACTCTGTTATACAGAGTGAGTCTCTGGGATGCTACCTGCGGCAAATACCGCCCACAGAACTGATAAACAAGTTTTCTGTTATGTTAGTTTAAAAGAAGCTTTTTACAAATAGAGGAACCACACACAGCAAAACCTCCCAGACAGAGCATCTGCTGTCTGCACGACAAGGAGCTTTACCATAGACAAAGAGCAGGGTCAGGTACAGGCAGCGCACAGGATGGAGGGTGCTGTTCTAATGACAGCAAGTTGCTTTGTGTATGGAAAGCCACTGAAAGCTACTGAAGGCAGGTGCGCCTGCTTGGAAAGATGGGAAATCATGACAGAGAGGGAAGGAAGGGAAAGCGCCAGTGTCACTTTCTCTTAGATAGGTGGTACTATTTACAATCTGCAATGCTGCTGCAGACATTTATTTTGCAGAGAGCACACAAAAGGCTCCTGCAGAATCCTATACCTGTAAAAGCGCTCCAGCCAAGCGTAGACAACTGTCATGTGAACAGCATAGGAGCCGTGGCTTTCCACCTAGTCACTCACAACCAGCTCCAAGCCTATCTGAGAGATGATGAGCACAGGCTAGTGCAGGAACAACCAACTGCTTTACCCTTCGCTACCATCCAGTAGGTCTGCAGGACAGACCCATAATCCGTGTTTGCACTGTGCTTCATTCACCTGCCTTAATACACTTTGTAGCCTTTGTGCAGTCCTTCCCTCAACACACACACTGACATGCTCTCAGTTTATCAGGTGACCAGTGATTTTCCAGGTGATGAGATAAAACTGCTTGACAGTCTAAGTCTTGTCCTCGACCATCCCTGGTCAAGAGAACTGAAAAGGAGCCTGAGGACCTAGACTTCCCAGCACTGGCACCAGCTTATTGCATGGTCCTGAGCAAATAGTTACGGTGACATGCTCTCAATCATTGCTGTCCTCCAACCTGGCAGGGTGGCTTATTTACTTACCTCATGGACCTGCTGCAGACTGATTAAGCAGTGTTGGCAGAGTACTTTGGAGATATAAGCAGCTGTCCAGGAGATAAACACTATTCACAAATGTTTAGAATACCACATTTGCCTGTTTGCAGTATTTCTGATTCTGCTTGAAAGCATGTAATATAAAGAATTTAAAAAGTAAGCGCTCACACAGGAAACTTTTCACATTCTTATGTATTTTCTACAAGATGGGATGCTTTTGACTGAGACGGCCATTACAAATTATTTACTCGAGCTTCCAAATTTCAGAGTGAGTAACTCCCTTTTCTTTTAAAACCATGAGAGACACCCTCACAGTTCAGACTACAGTTTTGAAATAATGTTTAACAGAATTCTGTGTTCCAAGACGAAGCTGATGTACTTACCAACAGCCTCCTGCAATAACCAAACCGCCGGCTCCCATCTTCCCCAGTCAGCATGAAAGAGAAGGTCTCACTAGAAGAAGATAAATTTCCCAGGTCTTAGTATCAGAACTACAGCATAGCTATGAGACAAATCATCTAGAAAGGGATACTGCTTTATCCAGTGAGAGGTTCTACTCACTGGAGGGTCTTCCCTCCCTCTGCCCATCATCTGGAAAAATTCAATCAGCTGTAGGGCAAAAATATCTGCATAGCTGTGGACAACCTAGTTGTCTTCTTGTAAGAAGAGAGGGGTGCTGGATTTCAGTGACATGGCAGCCTCTTTTACTGCAGAAGGAGTGCAAGAAGCAGATTTGGAGGGCACTATTCAAATGCTGTATCTCTCTTAACTTTTGGTAGATCCTGTCTTTGGACTGCGCTTTGTTCTTAAAGGGAGAACCTTAGATTCTCCAAGATTAGAGAAAATTTCTAATCCAGAAACAACATAGATTTCCAAAATCCAGCTCGTTTTGTAACCCTGCCTTGGAAAAGTAACATTTGTGACAGAGACGTAAAACAGGGCTTGAGGCTATAATTACAGCACAGGTAAAGGGATGGGTCTGTGAATTTGCACCCAGACTGATAAACATTCCTGACTGCTTTTCAAGTATTAAATGACATTACATAAACCACTTTTTCTTTGTGCTGGAATGCCAGGGTTTATATAATTATAGCTATATATGGGAGGAATATCTTGCTTCACAAACATGGGCTCATGAAAGACAGCAGCAGCAGAAGAGGTGAAATGCTGCGTAGTCAGGGCTGTGTGCTTCTCATACCAGTGTTGCCAAACAGTTGTCAGCTTTTCCTTGTTTTCAATAACTCACTATTCAGGTGCTTCCTTGTACTGAATAATACAGCCAAGCAACAAAGAACAGAACATGGTAATGCTGCATGTGCCGTACGTAAGCCAATTAAAAGTTCCATACATCTTCTCGGCTGCAGTAATTCACGCAGGCAAAAGCAAGTTTCTCAACATTGTTGAAAGTCCCTCTAGACACACTCTGAACAGGTCTTCATCTACCTGTCTCAGACCATGCATCCTAAAAAGCCATCTCATATTCTAGGGGAAGGAGACACCACCTGGCATCCTGTGTTCAGCTCTGGAGTCCTCAGCACAGGAAAGACATGGTCCTGTTGGAGAGGGTCCAGAGGAGGACCACAAAAATGAGCAGAGAGATGAAGCACCTCTGCTATGAGGACAGTGTGACAGAGTTGTGGTCGTTCAGCTTGGAGAAGAGAAGGCTCTGGGGAGACCTTATGTGGCCTTCCAATACTTAGAGGGGGCTTCTAAGAAAGATGGAGACAAATTTTTTAGTAGGGCCTGTAGCAATAGCCAGGGGGTAATGGTTTTAAACTGGAAGATAATAGATTCAGGCTAGATATTAGGAAGAAATGTTTTACAATGAGCGTGGTGAAACGTTAGCACAGGTTGCCCAGAGAAGCAGTAGATGCCCCATCCCTGGCACTGTTCAAGGCCAGGTAGAATGGGCGTATTTTAAATACTTCCATTTATGCTTTTGGGTTTAGCACTGAGAGTAACTTTCAGATCTCCTCCCCTCAGCCACAAAGGCCTACGAGGTGGGGAGAAAAGGAAGAAAACTAATACAGAACTTAAAAAAGATTAACTACAGCTGATTGAGGCTGCAGTGTCCAGGACTCAAACTGCTGCTTCCTTAACTGGACATCAGCGAGTCTGTGCCTACTCCAGATGCACTCCATCAGCACTGCAGCAAAGGAGCACCAGAGGGTTTACCTGTTGTATTCAGAGACAGGGAGCCAGTCCTTGGCATCAGGAAAGCAGAACTGAGGGATAGCCTTGAGGCGCTCCTCTGCTTCACGCATCTGCTTGGTTGGTCTTTCAAGCTGCGGGGGAGAAGATTGAGGTTCAGTCAGTTACTGTTAGTGCCAGCTTCACAGCAGCTCTCAGGAGTAGGGCTATTAATGAGCTCTGAAGAGCAAGGGCTCATCAGCTAGTTCTTATTTGTGCTTAGCAGAGTGAGGCACAATCCCAGGACAGGCTTGTAGATGCTAGTACAATATAGATAATCACTGCTGGGTTGCTTTTGGTGTGGTTTTTGTTTGTTTGATTGTTTCTGTGTTTGGTTTTTCTTTTAAAATTGCCTAAACTCCCCTGCTGCACAATGGCCACTTAAAATACAGTCCTAACTCAAATTCCTTGCTGCTGGAAGAGCACAAGAGAAATGCCACAGATCAGCAAAAGTCTTTCCATTGACTTCAGGGATTTTGGAACAAAACCTAATGCAGCCAAAATGAGTTAAAAGTTGAATATTTAGAAACTGAATTTAAATGAGTCTTTAAAGCACCTACTACTGTCAGGCCAAACTCTCCAGCACTGGAAAAGCTAAATTTGTAAACAGGGAAAGCTTTCAGTCATCTTCTCTATACCTTTCACTTTGTAACAGGTCACTTTGGAACAATTACGAAAGCTGAATGATGAACTCCTTTTAAAAAATAGTTTTATATTAAATTTCCCACTTATTCACCTTATTGATCTGAGAATGAACTGTACATAAGAGTTTTTCTTTTACCTTGGGAAACTGGTATGTCACTTCTGGGA
The DNA here is from genome assembly GCA_028858755.1 of Ara ararauna. Lineage (NCBI taxonomy): Eukaryota > Metazoa > Chordata > Aves > Psittaciformes > Psittacidae > Ara > Ara ararauna. The sequence goes on along the minus strand of CM054380.1, from coordinate 35,293,381 downwards.
GGTAAGTGTTTTTAGTGGGCTTCTTTTTCAGTGACACTACCACAAAATACTCAAATAACTCCCGTTCCTGCCACTCAATCAGCTCCAGTTCCAGGGTTCGATAACTTGGAGCCCTCTTCAGCATTGACTGGATGTGTACTAGACGCTGGGTATGAGCTAGCATTGGGGAAAAAAACAAAGGAGAAAAAAAGACAGATCATTACCTGGGACTGTAACATGCATGTGTAAGCCACAGCCATTCACAAAAGACTTTCAATTTGCCAGTGTATTATTCCAAGCACGTTTCCCTTTCAAAAGCAAACCTCCATACTGTAGTCTCACTCACTAATTGCATCTATAAATCAGAACTATCTCCAAGTACTGAAGTGATGCAACACTAAGTCACTGAAATAATTTGCAGTTCATAACTGTTATCCTGACGAAGGTCTGCTTTTTCTTTTCACGTAAAACTAGACTGTATGCCCTTACACGGGTTGTGCAAATGACCGAGGGTCTCCAAGGTGACACAACTCAGGCCTGACTTAGACCTGGTTTACATTGGTGAAACACAGTTCTCTGACCTGTCCCTTCTTAGCGCATCTTTATGCTAAGAACCACGAAGGAGTATTTTCTCCCTTTCTACAGCACAGGCTTAGTCCATACAAGCCATGGAATAATCTCCAGGGAAGGGAAAAAGTGCAGATTGCCGCCTGTGGGATTTCTTTGCTTGTTCCAGTTCAGCTGAGGGGCAGTCTTAGAGTCATGGTCACATTCAGTCCTGATTCAAAGATATGCCTTGATCCAGTGACTTGTCACTAGACACCTATGGCAGACTAGTCAGCAGCATCATTACCAGTTCTGGTAGACCAGAAAGTGAAAACAGCTAAGTAAAACCTGCTTCCTGCATGTTCTTTCCCACCTCTTCACACCAGCATCTCAATGCAATGGCAAATGAATCATCAGCAGCACATGTCAATCCCATAAGGCTATGTTCACTGACTGCCCAGTTTGCAAAAGGCAAATTTCCCTTTTGGCAGGCAAATAAGATGTCACAAGCACTTGATCACAGCAGTAATTAATTGAGAGAAAGAAAGGGAAAACCCTTGATGATCAGCTGTCATCAATTCACCCAACACCAAACATAAACATTATTTTGATAAAGCACTTGGGTCTCGATGCGACTGCACAGCTAGGGAAGCTAAATCCCAAGAAATAACCTGCCTTGTCCTGCCTTGATGTAGCTGCACACTGCTGGCCACTGCTTCGTATTTGCACAAGATAAAATGAAGAGCTCACCCCACCCCAACACCTGGGGACCCAATGAATCCTGTCTTGCTACAAGTGACAACTGGATCTTTGACTCAGGATGCTCTGAAAGTATCAATGCAAATACAAGGTCACACAGGAGCAGTCAGTTAGGCAGTCATCAGAGTGAAGATCCTTCATTACACAACAGTCAGGGTAAAAGCTTCCAAATTTCCAGTGAAATCAGAATATTCCCTCAGCAACAACAGAGAGTCCAGGCCCTGTCTATCTTCTTTCAAGGGCTATGGGTGAAAGGAGCCCCTATATTTTTTGACACAAAGAGAAACAGAACTGAAAGTGCTTTTGGGCTGGCACCTGTCTACAAGACAGCAATGAGTCTTTTTCCACATATCACACTACAATGCTGTATACAGCTGGTTTTGGGTGGTCTTGCCACCACCAATTTGGAACAAATCTTTTTCCCTAAGACAATTTTTTTCCAGCAAGTTTTCCTGCATGAACAATAAGCAGGTGATATCCGCAGTAGATAGACACAAATGGTTGCCCTTATCTTATAACCACAGCTCTGCACTCTTGGGTTTTCTCCCTCATTTACAAACAACATGATGGGGTTCTAGTAATAAAATCCTCTGTTGTTGCCTTCAACTTTTTTATAGTTCTCTCTGTGTATCAATACTTTTGAAAATGCGCGACTAATTTACTAGCCTGGCTCAAGCAGAGTTTGTGCAGGTGCTGTGCACTGATAAAAGAATTTCTACAATTTCAAGACTTCAGACCTATAAAAGACTATAAGAACCACTATGTTGGATCAGACCCAGCATCTGACCTCCAACAGCAGCTAGCAGTAACCACTTAAAGCATTGTCTGAGTAAGAAGAGAGCATATTTATCCAATCTCATCCCTCTAAGTTTGCACCCAGTAGTCAGTCTGGAAAACATCAGCATCTGTGGAGTGGCTGACAAAGCGAAACTATCAAAGGTCCTGTTTTTCATTATATGACACAGTTGCCAAATACTTCTTAGATCCTCACAGCTCATTTTGTCCTTGCTTTCCACGTTCATGCTCCTGTGTTGGAAACTTGGTGAGCTCTGCAGTAATGGAGTTAGCATAGTTCAGGAAGGAAAATGCAGGGCATCATGGAAAGGAACAACATGCAGTAGCAGGAGAAGGTACACTGTTAAGGTCTGTGACAGTGGCTGACTAGAAGTTATTGAAGGCTGATCCCTTACCTTTAAACCTGTCATCTGAGTCACTCTCACTCTCACTGTTCTCATCTGCAGAGGAAATAGAGGGATTAGTTAATGCAAAACCAAAGCAAACATAAACTTAGTTGACAGCGGTGAAACTGGGAAGAATCATATCTCCCACTGAGCCTTGTGATCCACACAAGTTCTCTCCTCAGCTTTAAATAACTTGAAATAAAATAGCTTTAATGGCTCCTTAGATTGTGTTTCCCTCAGATTAAGTTTCAATTTTGCTTGAGAATAAGAGCGTTATTTTAATGAAAGTGCAAAATTCATTCTCCTTTACAGCAACTGGTTCCACTGAACCCACGTCTATGCTAAGCCACAAAGATGAATGCGCCATTTGGAAAATGGATTTTAACCCTTTCACTTCTTTTCCAGACCTTAATTATTTTGAGTAAAAGCTATTCAGTGTTTCAGAAGTCGAAGTGAGCCCTATGAGCTTTGTCTGCTGGGTAACATTTTCAATCACCAGAACTCACCAAACCGAGCAAGAGTAATATGCAAAAGTATCCTCATAACAAGATGTATTTCTGGGGTGAACTCCCATTGAAAATCTATTGTGCTCCTACTACAAACATGGCCGGAATTTCTTTTTGGCTCCTGCTTTTGCAGAAGCAGTCTGAAGCACAGTGTGAGTTACATTCACATGCCAGGAAAAAGCATGAATGAATTACAAGGTCAAAATTGTGAATTTTGGACAAAACTTACAGATGCAAATTACTCAAAAAGTGAACTAAAGAAGCAGCTGAATATTCTAGCTGATTATGGGATTAACAGGACAGACAATGCTGAGAATTTCACTTATTTTTAGCTCATCCCCATTTTCTCCTCCTCCAGACAGAAAGTTATCATTCTTTGCAGAGGAAAGTTCTAAATGAAGTAGACCCCAGGGTAGATGTAGATGAAAAAAGGGAATCAGTTAACCCTGTAACATTCAAATGAATTCACTGAACCACAATTCTTGTGTCATACCTCGTAGGGATGCTGTCTCAATATTGGACATAGAAAGCTTTTTCAGTCGTTTTTTCCCTCTTTTTGCACTGTAGATGGAATTGATCCTTTGGACAAGCTGCAAAACAAGATGAGGAATCAGTAAGACCAAACACTTTTCTTTAAGGAAACTTTTAATTTACCTATCCAAACAAAGAATTTGACCATAAATGACAGGCCAGCTGAGGCCCCAAAGCCTTTACTATTTCAAATCATAAAATCATAGAATAGTTAGGGCTGGAAAGGACCTTAAGATCATCTAGTTCCAACCCCCCTGCCAGGGGCAGGGACATCTCCCACTAAACCATGTCACCCAAGGCTATGTTCAATCCAGCCTTGAACACTGCCAGCGATGGAGCATTCACAACTTCCCTGGGGAACACATTCCAGTGCCTCACCACCCTCACAGTAAAGAATTTCTTCCTCATATCCAATCTAAACTTCCCCTGTTTAAGATTGAACCCGTTACCCCTTGTCCTGTCGCTACAGTCTCTAATGAATAGTCCTTCCCTAGCATCCCTATAGGCCCCCTTCAGCTACTGGAAGGCTGCTATGAGGTCTCCACGCAGCCTTCTCTTCTCCAGGCTGAACAGCCCCAACTTTACCATCCTATCTTCATACAGGAGGTGCTCCAGTCCCCTGATCATCCCTGTGGCCCTCCTCTGGACTTGTTCCAACAGTTCCATATCCTTTTTATGTTAAGGACACCAGAACTGCACACAAGACTCCAAGTGAGGTCTCACAAGAGCAGAATAGAGGGGCAGGATCACCTCCTTCGACCTGCTGGTCATGCTCCTTTTGATGCAGCCCAGGATACAGCTGGCTTTCTGGGCTGCAAACACTCACTGCCAGCTCAAAATGCATTTATCTCTCTCATTTTGAATCCCATTTGTTTGAATCACTTCTTTTGAAGCTCACTTCTTTACCTACAGATACATTTTTTAAATTATTAAGTAACTCAGAAACGTAAATCCAGTTTTTGAAAATCTTGTTGACATCTTCAATAAAAGCACAATGAGCCTGGGGACTAAAAGGTAGCTGTTATCCTCTACCACCTCTTTCTCTATGCCACTGTTTCTGTCTTCATTTCCATTGTCTAAGTAACAGTGATCCATTAGTCATATCCAACTTCACCAAACTCTTATGAACATTAAGGTCATATTTCATTTTGAATATGTAAGACTAACGTGTGTTAACACCTCTCTGAACTGAGATTTTAGAGTGTTCAAATGAACACAGAAGGAGAAAGCTGTAATTTTTTAAAGCCTTTTCAGGTACAGCGTGAATGAGCATCTTTAAGGCTATATAATTTCAGCTGAGGATCTGGCACTTATGGACTTACCCTCCCTCCCTTTTCCAACTCATGCTCTACTTGCCTTACATCAGGGGTGCTTTTTCTACTGTCTCCAACCTTATCCTTATCCATTAATGTATTTTGAAGTCAGCTGCTAGTGCCTCTTTTAGCTGGCTTGAATCAGCACTAGCCAGAATTTTAACTCCTGGTAATCATCTCTATGACTTCCTTCAGGAGGGCTATTGCAGATAATGACTGTCTATCCAAAAAAAAATCTGAGATGATAAAAAATATTAATGAGATAAATTCTGCTTAGTGCCTTCAACAAGTGGTTGGGATTACTAAGAATTTGTAATTGAACAGAGTATTATAACTTCCGGAGAGTCGTAAATATGTAGCAATTAATCTTCTTAATGTTTTATGAGTCATGAATAGTATATTTCATTCCATAGCAGCTTTACTCATAGAACTGTAATATATTTTACAAAAGCTGTTTTACGTCAGCTTAAACTCAGTGAAACTTGATTTGCTGAGGACATAGTAGAAAGTCAGTAACAGAGCCGAGACTGGAACAAAAACTCATGCAACCCCTCCAACAGAGGAAGAGAGTCTGGCCCAGAACAGGCAGTGTGAAGTTCTGGTTCTTCTGCTTGAAGTAGGATTAGGGAATTTATCTCTACATGTTGACTGAGCCATGTGCATCCTACCAGCAAGGCTCAGCTGGAACTTCTCTGCTTGCAGCCATGTGCCTGGCCCACCGGGAACCTGCAGAGCATCATGGCAGAGCCAGCAGAATGAAACCTTGCCCAGCTCCAGCCCATGCCCTAGCCCAGAAACTCCTGCACATAAGCACTAAACAAGGCATCAGGAACCAGGAGTGAGGGACCTTGCTGGGATTGTCTGCTGGAGCTACTTCAACAAGGGTAAAATACAGAAAGCCCAGATGTTTAAAGCATTTGGATATTGTTTCAGAAAGCATTACTGGTGTGGTACAGAACAGGAGTTTCTCAGGGTCAAGCTTTTCTCTCTAATAACTATATATTATAGTTGTTTGATTGAGAAAGAAAAAGATCAATTCTCCAGTAATGTGTGATTCTAGGAGGTACAGTGGTCAAAACCAGAGATTATTATTTATGACAATTATGATAATTATAACAATTAATTATGAGATAATTAATGATAATTAATGATGAGCTTTATGATAAAACTATTAACATCCATATGCAGAAAGCAGAATTTCATATAAGGAGAATGTCTGTCACTTAAATTTAAACAAATAAATAAATAAAGGTTGGCTACAAAACTAACATCAAAACTGTCCAAATTCTACTCAAAACCAAGCTACTCTGCAAGTTATTCTGTAGAATCCTTCACAGTTGTATGCTCATTCATGCAGTAGTATATTCCAAGATAGTAAAAATATAGTAAATACTAAGGAAGTAGGATTAATTTCCTCCTTAGGCAGAATTACAGACTAATAGACAAGAGCATAAAAATCTCCCTCTACTCACAGTACTCACAGTCATGTACTTTAAAATATGCTCTCTAATAAGAATAGGAAAGAGCTGAATATACGATAAAAATTAACTTTGTTCACAAGCCAAAAAATAATATATTGGCAGTTCTCTCTGTTGCTATTGTACCAGAAGAGGTTCGTTGGTTTCTTTTGCTGTTGTCTGGTGGCTTGGGATTTTTTCACATCCCATTTTGAATTGGAAAACTCCTTGAAAATGGAAAATTAACTTTTGCTTCAAAACTATCAATACAAGAGGATTATTGTGATAAGGTGGGTTGTGAGTAAATGAAGGAAAAGATATTAGGCCAATAGTTGTTGTTTTCCTGAGACCAGTACAGAAATGATGGTGGGGAAAAAATAACTTCAGATGCTGCTGCATGTCATAAATAATAATTGCTTGGCCATCACCCATTCAAAATCATGGAGTTAGGTACACAACAATGCTCTTGTCCACAAAGCTCCAAGTGAAGTCTGGAAAATAGAATTGGCTTAAAATCAACTCTGCGCAAGGATGGCAATGAGATGTTTGCTACTTTTGGATCAGGGCAGTTACCCACTTCTAGAGAAGGGATTTTCACAGTATGACTACATGTGAAAAAGGAGTATGTCTTGGGTCCTGAGACTGACTATTTCTGTTTTGATCTCAATTTTCCCTTAGGATACAAAAAAAAAGCTTTCAGTGATGGCTAAAGGCTGGATAGTGCAAGCTTCTGCAGACAGGTGACCTATCCTCAGCGTAACCCTGATCACCCTGCCAGTACCTTTGGGATCCTCCTGGCCCGCCGTGTAGACAGCAGCTCACTTGTGGTACTCAGGCTATCCTCGTTGATGCTGGAAGGGGAGGAGGGAATGCCAAGCTGAGCCAGCAGAAGCATGTCATCGTGGCTGTGCCGCTTGGGCAGCCGTGGTAAGCGGTGGCTCTTCCTTTCTGACCAGTTGCTGATGCGCAGAGACTGGCTGCTGGGCTTCGAAGGTAGCTACAGGAACAAGAACAGGTTGAGCTCTTCCCCTCCTCAGCAACACTAAGTGCAGAAGCAGGCCTTTGTGAGTGGTGGTGGCTACACAAGGACATTATGCCAGGTGAGACACTCCTCTGCAGGTTATGTGCAAAGTGAGGGTTTAAGGTCAAAATGAAGGGGCAGGGGTCAATAACTAACACTTCAAATTTCAAAGAAAACAATAGTACTGTTGGCTTTGGTGCATTTCCATGTTCCCACATCACATCAACTTTATGAGCCTTCAAATCTAATTTAAAGGCTTGGCTGACATCAGAACACTGACCTGATCCATCTCTTTCACTTGCAGTAATGAAAATCAAGAGCAGCTACATAGAAGCTGCTATTTTATCTTAGAGAAAAGGTAGAAAATCAAGCTGGGTCTATATCTATGATGTTAAGTAGTTTTAAGATCTGTCAGTGTACAGAGGTACGGTTACCCAGTCCTGCATCTCCAAAGAATTCCATTTAAAATACAAAACTTATTGAGGTGGAAAGGGAAAAATCTCACTGACAGGATTAAGCACCAAGTAACAGCTGTCTTTTAAAAACTGGAGTTCTTTTGGAGCAGCCATTTGAGCAGCTCTGCCCAACTCTTAGGAAGGTTAATCAGTTGGCTGGCAAGGCCAGGTCACTGCTTTCTCCTCCTGAGAACAAACACTGTAAGAAGCTTAACCAGCATGTGTAGGAAAAAATACCAGTGTATCAAGCAGCTGTCAACTAGCATTTACTAATATTCTATTAGCAGTACTATAAGCTAAAAACCTGCAGTAATAAATGACCCATTTGTTTTACTTGGACAGCTTAACTATTACAGCACCATACTATCTGGGATTAAGCACAGGTGTTTCTGTAGGTGTGGAGTTTGCACCACACATATAATGTCATCAATAAAACATTATTTTTATATCTGATGACTTCAAAATCTGATGAATGGGAGAGAAGAAGACATAGCGGGATTCAAAATGACCACAAGCCAGTGTTTCAGAGGCCTCTGCTTAACACAGGTTAGCAAGCCAGGAAAATCTGCAGCAGTCTATACTTTAATGAAAGGAATTCCTTTTGGAGATGATTGTTGAAACACTGCTGACCTTCTGATCTCTTCCATCTTGTTTACCATCATCCATGACTGAAAAGTAAGGTTGCTAATCCAGCTATGTTGCTATGATGGAAAACTGGGCGATAAATCATTGCCAAAGCCTCCATTCTTCAGGAAATTGAGACTTTTCTATTTCTGGTCACTGGAGAATTACCCAGGCCCATAGCTGACCTGCTGTTAGTGTCTCTTGGCTTTAAATATCAGCACAGTGACAGCACAACGATGGCAGGACAGAATCCTGGCAGGAAACTCCTGGCAGCATTTCAAAAGAAGCTACCAGAACAAAGATAGTCCTGTTGCAAAGATACCAGAAGGGCTTATTTACTGAGCAACTTTACAGAATTCATTTTAATCTGTGTACTCTTTGGTAACCCTGTGTAAAACAGAAAACAGGCGGCAGTATCTTACTATAGACCTATATGGTTCCTACCCTAATCGTAAACCCTGTTGGATCCTCTAGATGCTACACAATTCTTGTTGAATTCCTGCTGAAAATGACTGTTATGCATAGAATGTTTCTTACTATGAATTATCTTCATGGCTGCGGTTTCTGTTTCTCCTTACTCTGCCCAATTACTACTTTTCACTTGTCCCCTTTTCAGCAGCTTTGCTCAAACCACTCCTGTTTTATAAATGATGTGTTAGGTGCATACTAAAAACCCTGGTGATGCTTCTTTTGTCTGTTGGACTGTGATGCACACATGTACACAAAAAAAGTGAAAGAAAATGTAATCAGTTTTGTTCTAGGTCTGTTTACAAGACAAAACTGTAAGTTATTGTGACCTTTTTGCTCAACTGCAGTTTCTATTGATTCAGTGCAAACCAAAGTTCTTTTAAAAGGCGTTTTGAACCTCAAAATTAAGTATGTGATGAAATTTATATTTTTCCTTATGAACACAATGATCCCATAAACAACAAAGCAACCTGGCATTGCACAGCATTCACAAAAAACCAGACTGCTTTGGAAAATTCACCACAAAATGGAAAGTCTTGGAAAATTCACCACAGAATGAAAAGTCTTCAGAGTTCCAGTCTTTGACTTTATGCTGTAAATGCAACTTATACAGCCTTGTTAAATGCAGGCACTCAGGTTTTTCTGATTATTTTATTATTCATTTACTGGGGGGGCATACTTGGCCTTCACCATTTTACAATAAAACATGCCACGCTATGCACTTCACATAAGCAGCCACAACAGGCCACACATAACAATACATGGGCAAGATTAAGCAGCTGACTTTTCCCCTTCCTAAAGCCAAGCAGCTTTTTATAACTAAAAGCCCAGCAGCAAGTGCAGAGGCAATTCACAAACTGATGCAGCCATACAGATAACTTAGGGCCAGATTCAGCTCACGACCAACCGGTGGAAGGATGCTGCTGAAACTCATCAGGCTGTAGCCCAGCACAAAGAGCCATCAGCTTCAGCAGCACAGCGCTGAGAAGCTGAGCCACGGCTGCCAAGAGCATTCCCAGCAACGATTTATGCATTTGATTGTACTCCTTTTCCAGATACCTTTTCTCGTTCAGTACAACTGCTCGTCCTCTTATGCCATGATTGATTTTCTTACTAAAGTTTTAAATAAGCTTCAAGCCCAGAAACACCCGCGTTACCTGGGGAGGTGATGTGTATTTCCTGTCCTGCGGCGTCCACATCCTGTGCAAAGAATCTAGGGAATTCTCGGAGAGCTGATGAGGTTTTCGGCCCGCGTGACGGCCTTTCAGCTCCACATCTTCGTACGGGTTTTCCTTGGGTGACTCGCCTGCACGTTTTGGGTTTTTTTTAAGAAAAGAAAAACAGACAGGAATGTAGAGTTAAAAAAAATCATGTGAACCAAGTGAAAGGCGTTTAGAAAAGCTCCTCGGCTTTCAGCATGACTCATCCCTCTAGCTGCAGCTGGAAGTATTTGGAGGAGAACTTGGCTATGAGGTCGACAAGTTTCTTTGGGTTTTTTTACTGGCTTTTTTTTTTTTTTTTTTCTTTTTAATAAAATGCAAAGATTTCACAAGATGTGCTTCAGAGCATCTGCAGCTGTGGAAAATTTATTGATATATAAAAGCTAAGGCACATAACTACTTTAAAGTCTATCAGTAGATTTTATAAATCTATAGCAGCCACTGACAGGGTGAAATGAATACCAATAATAACTGTTCTCAACATACCACTCTTACACATAATAAGACAACTTTTATTTCATGCTACCTTTATCTTCCTCTTCCCCTGAGAGAAGGCAGAGAAAGGACAAACACTTCAGCTCAGCAGTGCCAAGAGAGAAGATTGGAAATGTAAAGATGAGGGAAGAATTTCTGCCCCAACCATACTGCATCCTCAAAGTGTTCTTTAAAACAGATCATGCCTTCTAATTAAGCAGCTCTCCATTTCAGTTTACATTAAATTAATATCTCCCAGAAGGAAACTCATCCTGCCAGTAATACAGAGAGGCTTGAACAGTTTATCACTAAATATAACATAAATGAAAAATACATCAACAAGCAGACTGCAAAATTTGAATTTCTAACATCTGAAAAACAGGACCAAAATTTATTGTCCAAATTTAAATGTGATCCAATACACTTCAACAGCATAAAAACTAGTGGAATAACCCACCCTCTTTTCGAAACTCCTGACCTCTCTAAACCTTTCACTGAACCAAGAAGCATGGAGACGAATAAGTGCCATGAATGAAATAAACAATTTGTATCCATTTCTTCAGCCAGTTCATAAGCGGCAAATGGTTTAGAACTTCAAGTCATTTGAACACAGGGCCCTTCCAGTTTTCCAAACATCTTACACAGAAAATCATCATCACAGAAAAGTGATCTACTCAAATATAAAACTTGAATTTGCAGAAACTTGAAACATGCAGGAAGTGCAAAGCTTTTGAACCAATTTGATTTTGATTTTATATCTAAAGATGACTCTAAAACTCATGGGTTTAATACAGAATATACTGCAATACAAGCTATTAAATATAAGAAATTCAGAATTACTACATACTGGATCAATTAAGAACTGAGGACAGAAAGCTATAGCATAGATTATTATTCACATTGTTAGAGAAAATACCCCTTTTACAGAGATGACAGTTGAGGCATAGGTGTTTTCAATGAGAGCAAATGAATTAGGCAATATCTAGTTCACTTCACCTCCAGTTTTCTTTTGTTCTAGACAGAAAATTACATTTCCTTGTGTACAAAAGAAAACAAAAGCAGTTTGTGCTTTCTACTTTATTGCTAAGCCTGGAAGCATGAGGCTGCTTGATTCATCAGTTGTAGCCATAGGAGGTTTTGCTTAGCAAGTTCACATATTAACAACTAAAAATACAGTTTCCCTTTGGTAGTACATCATACTAAGTTTTCTAGTCATATGTATTCACAACAGTGAATGTTTCAGCTTTGTTTTAATTAGAAGCCTGAATAGCTGTTGTTGCTCTTGAAGAATGTTTGAATTGGCAATCACAGCTTATTATTTCATCCAGAGGGAATCTGATTCTAGAGACTACTCTATCATCACAGTTAGTCCACATGCCACATAGGAAGAATACATTCCGGGTACTTTGAAGACAGACCTTTTGATGAACACAACAAACAGGGTAAATCTTAAGCAACAAATATTCCTAAAAAAAAATAAGGCTACAAATGTAGATTGATTCCTTCTGTAGGAAGAAAAATAAATAGATATTGCACACTAATTCTGTTACTTGTAAATCCTTGAGCTCTAGATATGACAATAACAACAACAGTAAACAGTCAGCTTTGCAAAATGCTTACAACTAATTGGGCTGTACTAGCACAATAAAATTTCTTTAAGCCCAAGTCAACTATAGGTCAAGCAAGCATTTTAGAATGGCTTAACAGATTTCAAAGTACCCAGCTACATGAGACAGTGCTCAAACGTATGCTTCCTTGTGAAAACATATGTAAATACATTAGTCTGCAGAATGTCCAAACTCCTGAGAAGAAACAGCCCATCCACTGAAAAAAAAAAAAAAAAAACAAACTTCTTCTTTTAAATGTAAAAGGTTTAAAAGTTTTAGGGTGATTCTCTTTCCAAGTCACAATGTAGAACAGAATTGCTTGAACCCAGTTTAATTCAACATTATTAATGTTGACCTAAAATATTAAGTATAGAAACAGGTCCAGAGAAGTCTTGGATAAGAGAAGAGGGAGGAGCAATGAGCCATGAGCAGAGGCGGCTTTTCTGACTCAGATTCTTTACCAAAAGAAAGCTAGAGCCAGTTTCCTCTTCAGTGTAATGTGGAGGTCAGTGAAGACACCATAGGGGTTTTTAACCCTTTCCCTAGAGCTGCGAGAGCTTCTTCAGATGACTGGTTTGCTCTTCAAGAATGCTAGCTTATTTTCTTTTCTTTTTTCTTTTATTTTCTTTTTTCTTTTGTTTTCTTCTCTTTTCTTTCCTTCTCTTCTCTTTCCTTTTCTTTTCCTTTCCTTTCTTTTATTTTCCTTTCCTTTTTTTTATTTTCCTTTCCTTTTCTTCTCTTTTCTTCTCTTCCCTTTTTTCTTTTTCTTTTCTTTTCTTTTCTTTTCCTTTCCTTTTCTCATTTGCTTAAAAATCAAATTATTTCAGCATGTGCTTTGGAGGGTTATTTGGTTTTGGTTTTTTATTCTGAAATGGTGCCTTCAGACCAGATATGTCTCTCTTTTAATTTTTTTTTTTTTTTTCCTTTAAAAGAATAACCTCCTTCCACACCAAATCTCTGATAATGAAATAGTCTGATCAATCCAGAACAACCTAGTTTTGCTGATTTGGCATTTGAACCAAGTATTTGGTTCAGGCAGTGAACTAGAAGAGATTACTCCCCTGTCTAGGTCTTCAACAATTTTCATACCTGAGACAGCCACCATATTTAGTATGCATGTTCTCCCTGGTAGATGAGACACAGAAGACCAGCTATGCAAAGCGAGCATTAGGCAGCTCGGTGTGGTTTCTGTACAAGTGACAAGAAGCCCCCAATGTCTGGTAAGCTAAAAAGATGTGAAGGTACCCTGAACTGCTTTAGAGCAGCTTTTAACCCCATCTGACTGTAAAATGTTTTTTTTCCATGGGAGAAAGACCTGGAAACTGGTGGCCACCAGCACGTGTGAGTCCCACACTGGAGAGAGGCTCTGGGAAAGAGCTGCAGTGATGGGCTGCTACTGCTCTGCTGCTGCAGCACAAAAATGAGGGAAGTTTCCATACAGATGGGTTGGCTCAGAGCTTTGCAGCTTTGATCTCTGCCTTTCTCCTCAACACCATCCCTTCTCTAAGTCCCAAGATCCAGGCAAGGAATGTTCACAATGTGCAAGCTACAGTGCTTTTGCATTCATTTGGATTTGTTGCAAAAAGAAAACACATTAACAATGAAAGAGCAAGGAAGCATCCTTGTTCCTTACATACGGATATCTCTATTGGAAGCCAAAAGGAGAAATATTATGCAGTATAGAGGCCAGGCTTGTCTTAATAAGGCTCATCCAACTGCCACACGGGACAACAGCATACTATCACTGACTTCAAAGTAAGCTGAATCAGCCCCCCGTAATGCATACGGTCACATGAAATAGTAGGTCTTTGACAAACACTGTCTCTAATCACTATCCCTGCTTCCAGATCAGGTCCTTTCATAAGCATTTTTTTCCAAGCTTCCCATTCTCTTACATTCTACGTACCGAACTGCTGAGTAAGCAGGACATTTATCTACACGGCACTTATCTTCAGAAGATCTCACAGGCAATTTAGTGATTGATCCACAGGGGAAAATAAATAAATTAATTAAATAACCAGTGATTTTTTAAAAAGTCCTGTGGAATGCAGTGTCTTGAGCTTAAGCATCGATGAGTTTTGTCCAGCAGTTGCAATTCCTCACTCTGTGATGCTCTGCGGGTCAGCCCCACCGAGTCCTGAGGCAGCACACAATGTTCCTCTGCTCAGCCTCTCACACGTGGCAAACGGGAAGCAGAGGCAGACTCAGCAAGCCTGTCTCATGCTGAGAAAGGAGTGAAAAGTAAGGCTGAGGGGAAAAAAAGCGCAGGCAGACACTTCTCTATAAATGGCAGAAAGCAGGGAAGCACATCATTTCCATCCAGATGGGAGGAATAATTATCAGAGGAATGAAGTGCTGATTATAACTCCTGCCTTTTGCACCACCAGGAAACAAGAATCAAGCAGCAGGGATACAGTAAGGGAAAGGGTTCTTCTACTTGGGTGCCTAAATTAGAAGCCAATGCCCACAGAGGAGATACTGTGTCCAGAAGGCAATACTGTGTCCAAGCTAAGAGCCTATGGCCTTACATGCTCACTACCTAGAAAGCCCAGGCCCCTGAGCTGTATGGCTGAGGTCAACACCCCACAAACGTGTATATTTCCTGCATACTAGAGCATATGCACAAAATACAAGGCAACTGATGTGTTTTGAATTATACTGAACTGAGAGATGAAAGCTTCAGCTGCCACCCAAGGACAGACTTGGCAAAAAGAAGCACACACCTCCAGAGGCAAGGAGCAGGAAATAGTCGTAAAAATGGGCATGAAAAGAGGCCCAGATAGGCAGAAACAGGACTGAACAACAGCCAAGTAAAAATACCCAAGTGAGCAGTCTGTAAGAAGCTCTTGTAGCACCTACCCTCCCTGCAACCTTTTGCAATGTTCTTGTAATGACAGAAAAAAGGCACATCAACTCCTTTCAACATGTAATCCCTCTAATAGCACCTGAACTACCTTTTTCACCTTCTGGCCGTGACCTGTGCCTAGTTGTTCATACAGCCCAGTTCATCAAGCTCACGCATATTTGGTGCACACAAGCCTTGCAGAAGATTAAGATACAATACCACTGAGCAAGGAAGAAGCAATCAGAGAAGGGTGTTCGGGGAATTCTGCTTTGCTGACATTGAAGAGGAAGCAATGGGAATGAACCCCAGAGTGCAAGCACTGAATGAGGGAACAGCAAGGGATCATGTGCTGTGCAGACTTAGGGCTCCCCAGCATCTCTGGGCACTGAAGTCCAGCAAGCGGCTCAATGGTGAGAATCCAGGTGCATCCACTGCAATGCGTAGGCATTACTCAGTTATTTTATTCATAAAATTACGCAAGCGCAGATTCACACTGCCAGTGCTGGAGGAAAACTCAGCCACGGGGATGTTTACAAGCATGTTCGAATCAAATGGGTGAAACCCACAAAATCTCCACACTCTCATAAAGTATGTGAGCTTAGATCTTTAGTATGTGGATGAGCTCTTTCAACATTGGAGAATCTGCAACTGTGCGTCTCAGCTGAGGGATTTACCCCAGGAATCTGCAGAAAGAGGAACCATTTCAATATCAAATTACAGCTGAGACACATTACAGATGCTTTGAAAAGCTATTGCTGAAGAGTACCAAGTTACAGACCATTACTTGCTTATAATCCTAGTACCCAGTGTTTCAGCTCAGTAGCGTGTTCTCAGAAAAATCAAAGAGCATCTGCAATACACAGAGCGACAAGTCTAAAATGTGATCAGCCTTCGGAGCATTGGTCCATGGAGCCTGTAGGCAATAGCCTGTGCTTTCTGAACTTTTCCAGTTTTACTTTGCCTTGCAATAAGCATAAGAAATGCTGGAGATACCCTCAGCTCCCTGCTATCTCTTCAGGGACTGTAAGAGCTCAGATATGTAAACATAATGAAGCATTAGATGGAGAAGAATTAGCATTGCTGATAAATCAATAAGAAATTTCACCCCCAGAAATCATCCACTTAACAGTCCAAAATCATGTGCCGGAAAACATCTGATGAGCAACTGTACAACATCAGCATGCCTATATTGCTTGCACTTCACAGTGGTCTAACTCTGCTGGCTTCAACACAGTCTCTGCATTTAAACTAGGATTTGGCGGAGCAGCCCCGGGATCATTTTACTCACTGCTTTACTAACCTGCAGCACTGACTAGAAAACCAGGCAATAAAGGTGACAAAGACTGTCAAAAAAGAAAAAAAAAGAAAGCTGTAGTGGATGGTATAGCAGTGGGACAGAGTCCACAGACAGAAATGGAGATCTAAATCAAGCATGAGATGGTGATTAAAAATAACTGAAATCCATGTATCCCAATGTAGTAACAAAGCAGCAGGCTGATCATCAATAGGATAAGACAGCTAGAGTATTTGGCCTTTCTTTGACAGGCTTATATGGATACTGTTTGATTTCATGTGCTCTAGCTGCCATTACCCTACAGCATCTATTATTAAATTTGCCACTATTACACTTTTCAAAAATTCACATGCTTTTTAGGCTGTGAGAAGCAGACTGGTGGTGTGGAAGAAGGCAGGAGCATATGTTTCTCTCATCACTGCCTGCACCATCATTTGGTATCAATCCTAGCTCCGCCTTTGACTAACAGCTATCCAAAGACCTCCTGGTAAGGGTCTGACCAAAAACCCAAAGTGTTTTCAGAGAAGCAGCTAGCACAGCACTGTTGGCAGAGGTGCAATCTCTTCGAGTTTGCTTCAGCCTCACAACAGACCAGCAACTCCAGTTTCTTCCAGATTTGTACTACTCTTCTGATGCGAGATGATGTGAGAGGCAATAATTCAATATGAAAGCATGACAGGCAATAACACGGCACGACGATGGGATTTTACTGGAAAGATCAGATCGCTGTCTTTCTAACCTTTTTCCACATTTACTGGAATAACTTTGCAAATGTTCTAAGTTGAAAGCAATGTCAAGCTGGAACATCTTCCAGCTGGACCTCAGTCATCATTTCTGCAGCTCTTGTCACACACAGTGGAGGATTCAGTAAAGCAGCTAAATCATCCCATTTGTTACATGACATGCACTATGTCCAGTTTACATCAGAAGATAAAACAAGTAGTCAGTTTAGGAGAGATGAAGTGCCTAACTAGGAGTGACAAAGGGATTGACATGCTGTTCTGGACTCCACAGAGGAGGTTAAACCACCAACAATCCCTCCACGCTTGGGATCTTGCTTGCAGTTCCATACCTGCCTATTTTAACTGCTCAAGCACCTACCTGGGTTAGGCTGTCTTAACACTTGATGCTGATTTGAGACATATTGCTCCATCTCCTATGAGTTCTGGTACACTGAGAAATAGATCAGAGACGTAGATTCATCTGTTCTCATCTCCCTGAAAGTGACTGCATTTACCCAAGTACAACCACCCTGGCCCTCACTAATTTCAAGGACAGTTGGGATTATTTTTCACTCAACTCTGACTTGCAAAGAAGGCCCCTGCAAACCAAGAACTAATTGTCCTGTTATCATGCAGAAGTAAACAAGCAGCTGATTCTCCCCAAACTGAAGTGAGATACTCAAACTGACAGAGGAAAACAGTTACAGTTGTGAGTAACTATGCTGTTTCACTTTCCAGTCACCTGGGGCATCAACTGTAACAAGATTCCATATGTACTCCTCCAGAAGTGCATTATTGTGTCACTATCATCAGTCTAAGTCCTCTTACAGTGCAAAAAATATTTGTCAAGAGAAGTATCCAGCTATAGAAAGGGATCAAAAATCTCCTAAACCTGATGTTGAACAGGTCCAGGGAGCAGAAGGATGCATAAGAAACCCTCCCCAGGAGAGCCAGCTGCCCCTGGGACCATGTACTGCAGGACAGTCCCATCAGGGGCCCACCATCGTGATCCCATTCAGAAATTCATTTCATCCTGGTTTTAGAGATCCCACAGCAATGTTTCTGGGGCATTTCATTACTTTATAGACTTCTTCAGCTACGATTGTCCAAACAGAAACAGTAGCTCTCAGCAGCTGCTTCTCCTTCAACTGTTTTGTAATACTGTAAACTGGTTTCTGATATCAAAAACCAAAGATCCAAATATCTGTGGTCTTTTAGAACCAGGATTCGACTGTTGACTCCCAGCTTTAAAATTCAAACATTTCAACTTTTAACTTTGCATGACTGTGGCATTGCCTGGAGGAAAGGTTTCTTTCACAGGAATTTGTGCCAGTTGCCTGACATACACTTTTGACTATCCTTCTCTTGCTCATGCTATCTGTCCCTCGTTTACAGCTAATCCATTTGCTCAGATTCACATTCTGGCTGCTGGAGTCTCCTTGAGAAAAGCATGTCCTCAGTCAGCAGGTATTTGATGGACTCCATCTTCCACAGTATACCCTATAATGTTAGTTGAAAAAGTACCTGTGCTTAATGAACAATGGAGCTCCATCCTGCTGATTATATCAACTGCAAGGTTAATGGACATATGGCCTAGTGATATGCACAGCACTGGGACCTGCCACCAAGCAGCTCTAACAAGTTTTGGTACTGATACCTATCATGCCTTTGGCATGTCACCTAACTTCTGGCATAGATAGAACAGGCCTGGGTATATGTAAGTGGCATGTGGTGGCATCCCAAGACCTTGTGTTCCTAGGGACACTGCTGCCAGTGAAACACCAAAACTTCCCCAGGGCAGGAGCAGGCACTTATATTCTCCTCACAGGAATTTCATGAAGAGAAATTAACTAAAGATCTATTTCAGCCCTGGAACGATTCCAGCAGATCTATGCACTGGGGAAATGGTTACCAGGAAGCCTGCCAACCAGTGCAGAGGAAGGGCTAACATCACCGCAGACTGCCGGCCACACACCAATGCATGTGACCAAGCCAGACAGAACATGGGTTTGTCCACTGCAACCCAGCACAGTGAGCACTCAAAAGACCTCCAGCCAGAAAGTCAAGCCAGACTTCTCCTAAAGAAAAGTACAGCCAAATCCCAGCTGGGGACTCTAAAAGAGGTTAATTCATGAGTGTTGTCTTTCATGTTAGTTATCAGAGTTCTAAGAGTGCTCTGGACCTTTGCAGTTTAGTAGAGCAGGGACCAGTCTTGCACATGGACCAGTCAGACAGAACAGGAACCTCACTGGGGCAAGACCTCTCTGGGGTAATATATGTGGCTGAAATAAACCCATTCTTACACAAGCTGTACTTTTACTATTCCTTCAGTAAGAGACTACAGCCGTTAGAAGACAAATAATCTGATACTCATAAGCCTTGGCTATGTGCTGAATAGTTACAAAGAGAATAAGAAGGCTTGTCTTGTCAAAGATTTCTTCCACTACATTTCAATTCTGAATTGTGAGTGCAATTTCTCTTACAAACACTAACTATAAATTGCATGTCTTTACTAGATTTTCTCAAGTTGAACTTCATATTGTGCCCTTAACCTTGCCTTCACTTTACTCATTCAACTTTTTTTGGTGATAATAAGTGCTTTCTTCTAGATAACAGGTGAAAAATGCCTCAGAGACACCAGATCTTAAATAACAATATTCAAATATCAAAACTGCATTGAGGGAAACAGATTGGAAAACTGAAACTGTATGGCGCATATGACAGGAAATACTGTTGTCCACAAAAATAGCAGAAGCAACCATCTCAGAAATCTCTTAATACTATGATAGTTTCTTGAATTCACACAAAGCCAAGCGTGGTTCCCCCAACTGGATTCATAAAGCCACATAAATTTTGGTCTGATTAAAGACTCACTCAAAACCACAAGAAGCAAAACAACGTTAAGTTTACTATGACTGCCACATTCCTGGAAGTGCTAGTACAGAAGATGAATGAAATCCACATGGCTCCTTGCATGTGCAACACAGCTCTGATTAATATTAGGAAAGCGTACCCTTTTATACAACTGCTTCCTGATTAATGCAGAATGGATCATTATGGTCCAATCTAATACCTGTTTTGAACTTAACATGCAGATATTTCATCTATTAAAGTGTACAAAAATATTACAAAATTAAATGGTGTCTGGTTTAATGTACCTTAATTATTCTTTTTAATTTAAAGTCAGCCCTCGAAATAACATCAACTATGCGTAACAGTTCATCGCTGTCCTTGTTACTCAAGAAGGAAACAGTATAAGCACAAAGGTTTAGTGTGCATATGCACCACATAAGGAGATCACGTAGTAACCAACAAATCTGGTGACTCTAGTCCTGGCGCGCACATGCTTAGAAGCTGTATTTTGATCCTTGCACTATTCTGAATAGTATCAGTGTCTGAATAGCACATGGTATCTAATAGATATCTAACATTAAATCTGCTTTTTAGAGGGTACCCTCTGACAGATAACTAACAACATATCCACAGCTCTCCTCTGCTTTCCAATGAGGGAGAGATGTCCTGCTGAGGGGTACCAGGCTGGGAGATGCACTGACAGGCAGGAGTACTGAGCTTCTGTCCCAGGGACCTCAGCAAACTGAAGGAAAAGCTTGACAGAAACTTCAGGAAGATTAGGAAAGACAAATTTGGTCCCATCTGTGGGTCAGAATAACCCTGTGATAGCACATGCTGGGCAAGGCAGGCAACCCAGACCTTGGCCTGACATTAGCAAGAGTGTGGCCAGCAAGTCACAAGAAGTGGTTATTCCCCTCTATTTGGCCCTTGCAAGGAGTATTCAAAGTACCAGAGAGACATCAACAGGCTAGACATAGTCCAGAGCAAGGCTGCCAAGATGGCTGGGGGCTGGAGCATACAACATAAACAAGAAAATGCTGAGGGAACTGGAACTGCTTAGCCTACAACAGTCGGAGCGGAAACCCAGCTGCTGTCTTCCACTACCTAGAAGGTGTTATGGAAAAGGCAGAGCAAGGTGTTTCTTAGAGGATGAAAGAACTGGGTCACAAACAGCAACAAGGAGAATTCTGAATGGATAGAATGAAAAAATTCTTCACAGTGGAGGTTAAGCAGTAGAGCAGGCTGCACAGAGAGAGAATGGAACCATCCTCCTAAGGTGTTTTGAAAACTCAACCAGATGTAGCCCTAGCACCCTGATCTAACTTCGCAATTAGCCTTGCTGTGAGCAGAGGTTGGACCAGATGACTCCAGAGTCTCTTCCAACCAGAATATTTTTTATGATTCTGTCTCACAGTACAGTGCTTAAAGCATTGCTCATGATTTGCAGCCTTTTTTTCCCTTGTGTTTTAGCACCTACTTGCATTAAAAGTTTTAATTCTACAGGGAAGGGTGAGGGGAAGAATAATAAACTTAATAAAGTTTATTACCACAGTGACAATATTTTAACTACCTACAAGCTTTTAGGGAGGCAGGAGTTTCAACCAGATACAGATACCACCGCCTCTAGAGCAACTGATCGCAAAGAAAACCAAAAGCAACAATGACAGAGTCCTTTGCAGCTTTGAAGCAGATGGAAATCTATAAAATAAACTCACTCTTATGGACACCTGGTTTGCATGAGTACAAAAGTGCTACTTAGAGGCTGGGGTCTAGCACTACTGGTATAAATTATGCAGATGTGATACACAAAACTACGATAGTTTCTTTAAAGCTGGAGATCAAACTACTTTGGCTTGTCTTTAATCACGCTTGACAGTTTATAAGAATTATACTGATTTGGTATTCCCCCTGCACTGCCTGTACAGAATGAAGTGCTTTGGAAAGAGTTTGTTAAAAAGCGGTACAAAACAATGAAGTTCTCTGTTTGTCCACAGATCTGAAATCTTGCATTCTCTTCCCACTGCCCTGCCAAAATGCCCAAATTATAATCTGCTGGGAGCTGATTTACAGTTCCCATGAGTTGGAAAAGCCCACTATGATTTTGTTTTATTGAACCCAAGTTTTATTCTCATTTGAAGAAAGCTTCTTACCAATCCTGCACATTTTATTTTAACATTTAACAAACCAAAGCAAGGAAAAGAAGCATTACCACCTAGCATCTGGCAGCACGCTGACATGTCCTGAGCAAAGATGAGCACTGTAATTAATGCACTATACATTTTCAAGTGTGAATTGCAAGGACAGAAAAAGAATTTTTACTGTCCAAAAAAGCTCTCAATTTTTATTAACAGATACTGAACAGCAGCATTTTTGTGTATTCTGAAAGGGAGAGTACAGATGAAAATGGGAAGAGTAAATTTCTGTTTTCACTAATGCTGACAAGCTAGAGGCAAAGAGCCTCAGGCTGCAATTTGTGGCCACTACTCCTTGCTGTATCTGCTAGGGCCAACAGGAGTTTTGCTCTATCATCTTTGTTTGCCCTTCAAACATTTGTGAGCAGTATTAGGTCGCCTCTGGTCCTTTTTACCAGACTAAACAAGCCCAGCTTGTCAGCATCTCTTCAGAGGACAAGTGCTCTGGGGCCCCTGACTATCTTGGTGGCCCTCCAGTTTTCTGTAAATAAAGATTCATTGTCTAAAGTAAAATGAAGTACCCTCTGTATCTGTTGTAATGATACAACACTGAAAGAGTTAAAAACAATGCAGATAGTCATCATTTTTGTGGAAAATCTGTGCTTTGAAGGGCTGCCCAATGTTCAGTAATTATAACAACTTTTTTGATGTTAAAAGAATGTATGCATAGGCCATACATTTCCTTCTAAGACCAAAAGAAACATGTTTTTCTTGTGAAGCTTAATCAAAACAGTCTTTTTGTTGCACATTCCGGATGGCTGTACAGCTAAAGGAAATTAATTTTTCTTTAACTAGCAACTGGGACTTAAGGGAGACCTAGAACTGTGCTACAAACAGCTGCTTTGAGGCATCCCATATAGGAGTCCTGAAAAGCTCAGGTTTGCTCACAAGGCCTATGAGGTTAATCTTGCTGTTGGATAGTTCTGTAAACACCATCTAAAGTTCAGTTCTTTACATTTTTACACCACTCAAGGCTTCAAACCAAAGCCTTGATAAAAAGAATTGGTTCTTGAAAAGCATGGCAAAAAACTGACCAAACAGTCTTTTTCCAATACCACCCAATGAAGTCTGAAGGCATTAAGACCTCCTGTAAGATGACTGAGGGTTATGTTTGCACTGATTCATAAAACCCATTTACTCTCCATTTAATCCCTCTTTACTGACCACACTGAATATTCTTGCATAGGGCATATGTTCACTGCCGACAGCAGATCAACTTCCTGCTGTGAGCACATGTTCTGCAGCAGGTTCTTACCTACAATGTCTTCATAGGCATTTTCTTCTAAAGTGCTCTTGGATCCAAATTTATGCTGGCTCTCAGTACCATTTTCAGTTGGTGAGGGAGGGTACAGGGATTGCAGGCTTGATGCATCCTCAAACTCAAAGGATTTTCTGAAGTTTAAAACAGTAAGTAATTAGTAACTAGAATGTAAAATGACTCAAATATTTAGCCAAGCATTTGCTTGCTAAGAAATATTTGTAAAATAACCAACAAATCACACATCATGCTCTAAGGACTAAATTTTAGAGGACCTCAAGTCTGTGCTCACAGCAGTCTTTAGCATAGCAATATGTGACACTTTCATGAGGTTGGAAGTAGTTATCCCCACTGTGTGGACAAGGAGAAAATACGGAGAAAATACGTGATATTTTTCAAAGGCTACAGAGTAAGTTAGCAGCACAGATTACAAATTGCCTTGTTCTTGCCAGGGCCCCCAGAAACACATGGCCCTCTCTCCCCAAGGAAGATGTTTTTCTGGAAAGCATTCCTCCACCAATTGCTCTGGGAGGTGTAGCCCTTAGTCTGAAAACACTCACATCTTGAACCTTCAGAGGTGTTCCCACATAACGGTCAGTCTGCAAATGCCAAAGGCAGACCCATGTGAAAGTCACCCATTGCCTTGCACAGCCTGTGTCAAGCTCTGGCAGCAAATGACAAAGGACAGAGGAAATTAAGTCTCTCTGGGATGGACAAGCAACCTGGGCTTGATGGTTGGGGGCCTGAAAGCTCAGGCTTTCTGGCAGGAAGGTGAGGGGCAGCTGGGTCAGATGAACCCAAACACCTTGTCTCCTACCTGGGTTCTTGAAGGAGGGGGGATTCACCAGCTCTCATCCACACCTGCCCCAGTGCTGCTGAGCAGCCCTAGGGGAGGAGGAGGCCAAGCCCTCCGTGTTCTCTAACTTACTTGTTCTGAGGCACCATCTACACTTAAAGCTGGGAGGAGCATGGTTTGCATGCCAGCTGTACCGGGGCTAGCATTCATTTTATTGACTTAATGCTGAGGATGAAGTGGTAGAAAAAATGGGCTTATGTCAGGGTGTAAACCCCAGAATGCTGTAAGGCTTGCAGAGGCTGTGCTGATGCTCATACTTCACTCATTGATACTCAAACTAGATTAACAGCAAACCATCCTGCAGTAAAACCCCCTTTTCCTCTTCTCCCCAGCTACAGTGAAACATATGTTGACAGAACATCCACATGGCAGTGGCAGAGTCTTGTGAGACCAACTTCAGCTTGTGAATTGGTTCAAGAGTATCCCTATAGGCAGTACAGTGACTATTATACAGACACTGCATTTGACAAGAGCATTTCCTATTTGTCAGCTGGAGCAGATTTATGGGTCTGAGGCAGGCTTAGGAGCCCTCTCTCCTTTCCCTAATTTAAGAATATCCAGATCCACTTTATGCACATCAGGATCGTGACAGAAACAAACCATGCATTTCAGATCCAGATACCCACTCCTCCAGACATACTCACAGTTATAAAGGATGCTCAGGCACTGAATACATACCTATGTATGAAATGAGACCTTCTAAAGTAGTTAAATACCTAACTCTTATAGATTTCAAGGCAATGCTATGATGTAGTGACACTGGATAGGAGCATGGGAATAGTTTTGTGGACCAGCACTCAGCTGTGGCCCATGTGTCCCCAGCCTATCCCATGACACTCCTCTTCTGCGTTCTGCCTGCATCAGGGGATCTCCAACTGCTAGGGTATGTCCAGCTCACATCAGTCTGAGGTGTAAAAGCTACTGTGGGCACCACGTGCTCTGAATATAGACTGGTTCTATGCTAGCAGGCAAATATGAGAGACTTCCTCCATTTTACTATATTGTTGAATTAGCCAACAAAACAAAAACCAGTGTTTTCAACCAAAATGTTAGAAGAATAAATATTCACAGTTGATTCTCATGATATTCTAGTGAGTACAAACCACATTTGTTCAAGCTGGAAAACACAGCTACAGGCTGTAGACATAACGTTTCAAACAGAGAACAGTTCTCAAAAAAAAAAAAGATAACATCTGTTTTCAAAAAGAGAACAGTTTAGAGACTGAGATTTCAATAACTAATACTAAATATTGCCATCCTTAGATGACTCGTATGGTCTCATGCTCATTGAAAATGATGGCATTCTCCTTACTGTAACTAAAGAAAGGACAGTAGCAAACAGAGCAAAGGTAATGTTTGATAAAGGATTTCCACCCAGCCTTGAAGCCAGCCAGCAAACCTGTGATTTTGGGAGACTGAGTTAAGCTTATTTAGATCAACATTAATCAAAGGTAAGTCCAGAGAAATCTCTAAACTACAGTAGGGTAAAGCTGTTGCAAACAAATGGAAACCTACCCTGTACAATGTTAAAATGATTTGCAAGAATCATCAGGTACATACGATAACACTGCAAATCCTTCAATTTACCCTCCACTAATCACAACTTAAATTGATAAATATTGCTTTTCTCTTAGGTTTGTACTTACTAGCCCCACCCAGAAGCAAGGCTGCTTTGCTTAACAGTGCTGCTGCCTAATCCTGCTATGACAGGAGACTGAACCTGCAGAGCAGCAGGGACAAGCATGAATTGTGCCTCTTCTTGAAAGAAGATTCAAAACTTCAGGCCACAAAATCATTGCAACAAAATACTGTGGTTCTGAGATGACTTGTGCGGTCTCAAACTCAGTGTGAGCATGTACTTGGAGACTGACTCGGATCTCTTAGCCACGGGTGATTCTCCGCAAGAATTATGTCCTGTTATTCAGTCTTCTCTGCCACCCACTATACAGAGACCATTTTACTTCTTGCCCATTAATTTTCTAATAAAGGCTATCATTTATAGCAGAACATTTAAAAAACAATGTCTTCAATGCATTGGAAATGCTGTGCTGAACAAAATTAGGTCAGCTTTGTTACAAAAATTCTTGTTAAAAGCTAGATTTACTTCCTCTAACAGATTATTGCCAGAACTCAAAAGATAAGCACTGCTAATCACAGCCTGGCTTTCCACACTCCCTCCCTTTCCCAGAGAAACAACGCACATTAGCAGAGCTGTCTGATCCATTTCAGAAGCAGGCACCTCTTGAAAGTAGAGCAGACTGAAGGCTTCTCTTCCCCATTTTCAGACTCAGCATACTTCAGGTCAGGTTGTGCTGACATGAACTTTTAATTGATTGAGCCAACATCAAGCATCAGGCGCTGAACTGATAATGTGGGCCTGAGATGCTGTTTAACATTTACTTGCAAAGTCCATCACTAAATACCAAGAGTCTGTGTATCTCATACAGATGCACAGATAAGTTAACTTTTTAAAAATGCCATACTTTGAATGCTTATCAACAAAGAAGCCTACAATTTTTGAAGCGGTGAGCAGAATGAGCTTTGCCATGTCCAAAACTCAAGAGAAATCATCTAATTAAAAGAAGCCAAGCTCCAAGACTCCTGGGAAATGTAGCCATATCCTCTGCTCACCATTAACTCAGAAAAGACACAAAGCCTTTTCTATGCTAAAACATGGTTTTCTCAGCATTATCCTCTGCAGCTATTGATAGTAATTTAGGACAACATTTCTAAGCACTGAATAAAGTAAAATCACCAACACTGCATAAAAATGACACAACTGCTGTAGTAACAAGCTCTGGAAACACAAACCCTCTGAAGGTATGTTTTGCAGTGAGCAGGAACACAGGACTACAACAGACCAGCTATGGTCCCACTACAAGAAGATGGTGGAATTATGCTCCATTCATTAAAAACCACAAGTTAAAGCATTTGTGCCAAGATGAACCAGATAACCTTTAGCACAAATATTCTAGTGCCTTTTTCAGGGATTGAGGAATGAAAGCTGGAGAACTCCAGAACTGTGGCGCTGCAAAGCTATTGTACCAGCACGTCCTATCAGTGCAATCTGGCAGAAAGAATAATTGTCTCGTACACAACTCCTAGCATTTCTCAAAAACATTGCATTAAAAGGAGAATGTAAAATACTGTTACCAAAAAACCACAGCATATTTATTTATTTGAAGAATGAATGAGCACATTTCTTTGTATTTTACCTATTCTGGGATTTTCTGTGAAAGCGCGACTCCTTCTTCTGCCTTCTGGTCACGGGGGGTGCCGGGGTGGACGGGAGGGGAGGAGGAGCAGCAGGTGTAGGAGATGGAGGTAGGCCATTGCTTGGTTTATTTTTATGGTTTTTGTCTGCTTCATATTCAAAGGTGCGTTTGGGCTTGGGGACAGGATTCACTGCGCTGTTAGCTGGGCTTTCGAGGAGCAGTTTAGGGCCAGCTGAGTTTGCAGTAATCCCCTGTTTTATCTTACTGCTTTTCTCAGTCTCAGTAGGTGTCTCTGGTTCACTCCCCAAAATAACACTCCCTCCTTTGCTATCACTTGCGGCTTCACTCAGTCCCTCCACAGTACTCAGTGTCACAGATTTTTTCCTCCCTTTATCAACACTGTAACAGCTACTTGGTAACTGGGGGAGGCCCCTGCCCGGCTGCTCTTTCAGCGCCTGCTCTATCTTCTGTATTCTGTTGAGCACAGCAGAGGACTCTTTCCTCACATGGCCCTTGAGGAAAGCAGCAGCAGGAGTCTCGCTCCTGCCTGATCTCTTTTCAAACCTATGACAGGAATCTCTGTCCAGCAGTTCCTCCTCCTCTGTTTCTGGGTAAGAACACTCTGAAAATGTTCGGCTCATTCTTCTGAGCCCTTTGAAATCGAACGTCTTCTCGCTGCAGGGAGAGGTCAGCACGCTGGGGCAGCTGTCACTGCCCGACCTCTCCCCAGCATCCCTCTTGTCCATACATGCGCTCATCCTGGGGGACAGCTCCCGGCGGCACTCCCATTCTGTGATTTTCTGCCTGATGTCCAGCGCCTGGGAGCGTACGCTTGCCCGGCTGAGGGAGAGGTTCCTCAAGTTGGTGGCAGTGCCCAAGGACAGGGTGCTCCGGGTGAGTGGATGGCTCCCTATTGCTTCCCCATCTTGAGCCTCCTTTGGACTCTCCTTTTGGTCCTCAGCCTTGAACACAGACAACCTTTTATCCAAAGCACCCACACTGATGGCTTTAAGAGGGTGGCTCGGGGAGTCGGTGTCCGATGGGCTTGTGGAGGTGCTTCGCAGCGTAGACGTATGGCTGCTCCAGTCCTTCAGGCACAGTCTGGAGTTGGAGACCTTGGTGAGCCGAGTAGAGCGGCAAGAGTCCTCACTGTCGCTGAGGGGGTAGGCTGGGCTTTTTCGCGGGGACAAAAGAGGCGGTGGAGAAACAGAGTGACACCTAGAAGCAGAAAGAAATACAAAATCAAGTCCTTGGGGAAAACAGTTATTTGCCAAATTTCCTCCACCTGCACGTGAAGCAGAGGGTGTCTGCATGCTGCAAATCTACCCCAAAGTATCACTAAGACACCAAATATCATTCAGCCACAGAGGCAGGAGCAGCTGTTGACAGCAATTAACTGATGTCAGTGGTGAGCTGATGAGCAGGGCATTCAGCACATCCAAAGCCAGTTTTCTCTCCTCTGTTCGACCTCCAGCTTTTCCAAGTTTCCCAAGTCTAAAGGCATCTGAGATTCTCATAAGAAACTATTACCTTGAATACATCTACCACCTCCAGCAGAACAGTTCCTGACCTCCCAAATTAAGGAGTCCCTCTACAGGAAAAGTGGACTCTTAAGGAGAAGATTCCCACTGCAACGGAAATGGGGGAGGCTGACCAACAAGGAGCACAGTTTACTCACTCGTTGCAGTGAGCAAACCAATTTAAGAAGATATCAGTTTTTGATTCAGAAATCTGAAGCAAAGTATCAGCGTGCTCAGCCACTGCAGTATTTTAGCCAGAGCATTTCAAATCCTTGATGTATACAGTAAACTAAATAAAACAGCAAAAGGAAGACCCATTTCATCTTTGGGTTGATGTTGTGGCCAACAGATTAAATTCTCATTATAAAACAGAAATATTTTGTTATTGAAAGAATATTACAGACTGAATAAATGTATTAATCTGCCCACAGCATGTGATGAAGAATATAAACTATACAGAAAGGTCTTGGTGTTACCTTTGAAAAAAACCTTAGAACACATTTTTGCCACTGTTTGGAAAATCAGCTATTGTTACTTGGGTTTTATACATCGTTGCAAAAACTTTTAAGAACAAAAAGACAAAGGAAATTAAACAACACCTTAATCAGCTGGCTTATCACCAGTGAGCCAGCAATAAGAAAAATAAGCCAAAGCTGTGTCAAAAAGGGGTTTACTGAACTGCCACCATACATACATACAAATAGTAGCAAAAATAAACATGACTCCTTTAACACTTTTTGCCCTAGCAAACTTTCTGTTCCAAAGAGTATAGAAAGAAGAGGAAAGACCCAAAGTAATGCCTTGTGTATGCAGTTAAGTTTCTGTTCACTGAAGATTGTGGACAAGTTGGTTTCTTTATAAACTGTCCTGTATACACAAAATCCAAACAAAATAGCTATTTGACCAGAAGTAATCATGGAGCAAATGTCTCCACTACAGCAAAGGCAGAAAAGATTCAGAAGATTCCTGCTGCTGCATGGTTTTCTCCCCAACAGCCAGCCAATACCTACAGGCAGAGGTGCCAAGTTCTGTGAGTTAATCAAAAAATCTGGGCACTGGGGCAGTTTCTGAGAAGTTTATGTTGACATGGGAGATATTTTCTTCTCCTTTAAATGCATTCCCAAACCCAATTATCCATTTTCATCCTGATTTCCTACAGTGGATAATTTGCAAGCAAAAGTTGGAAGTGTCACAAAAGAGCAAAGTTCTGGTCAGAAAAGGATAATGATCAAATTATTACAAAAGGGAACTTGTCTCTTTTTCAGAGCCCTCTGATAGTCAAGCCTTGAAGTTTAATTTCCTTCTTTCTATACAGCTTCAGACAAGTGTCTTAAAGAGATCTCAGAAGATCAAAAGCAGGTGACAGATGATGAGAAGTTTCTGCTGGTTGTGGCAGCATAGTTTGTAGTGAATTACCTAAAATTACCTTGGCCTACATGCCTTTATAGTGCCTGAAGGTGCAACCTAAATCAGCCTCCTCAGACTTGGTGAGGTGCCCTGATTCTTCATTATTTCTGTCTCATCTTGATCTCTTCCATTTAATACATTTAATACAGCATCAAAATTGTACATTATTCTTAACACTTAATCTGTACTAACAACTTAAAGAAGTACAAAATGATTGGGGGAAAGCGAGTCATGGGAAAGCAGAGGTTAAGGATGCACTGACCGTCCTCTCTCTGCCTTTAACTCACTATGTAGAAAATACCATAGGCATGGACCTTTATCTTCTTACACTGTAAGAAACATCTTTTCAGTTGTTTGACTGCCAGGAAAAGGTTTGTTGACTCATCAGGAGAGGAGAAAAAGCTGGATTTGCATAACCTGCAGAAGTTGCAAAATGTTTCTACTTAGAGATATGAGCCATTGTTTTTAATGCCAGGTCACCAGTAAAGTTACAGCAGTTAAGGCTTGATCCTGAACCCCCAAATTCAGTCACAAAACTCCCACTCACTTCCACCGTGCGAGGCTGCAACTTCAGAGCAACAGGCCCTCTGGAGGTGTATGGTGTTAAGTACCTGGGATACCACAGCTAAGAAAAAGATGGTTTATATCCCATTATACAGTAAATTTAAGTGATGCAAATAGAAGCTATTGGACTAGTTGAAGATGAAAGAGAAATAAAGCCTTGGCTGTTTGGTTTCAGATGTGCATTCTCTAAAGGACAGTTGTAAGTAACAGAACTAAAAAAAGAAGTCCAAAAGCTGATCAGTGGATTATAAAATGGTTGTTTCCTGAGAAACCCGCTTCCGTTGAAGAATATTCTCTTGAAGGCACAATAGTTCCACAGACTTTAAAACTAGTATTACTGGACAGAGACAAATAATTAAATAACTTGCGATCTTCCATGCACACTGTAAACCCATATGTTTTGAATGTTTTTATTGAGGTTTTCTATATACACAATGATATATGCAGCACCTTACAGAGCAGATCATTACATACACTTTCAAAATATTATGTATAAACAGCATAAATAAAGATTATGGGATCATGTTTGGGTTTCTTAACAAGTTCACTCAAACAGCACCTTCTTTCTGGGCAATAACATTTTTGGGAGAACATCAGGATTTCACTAAACACATTGGAATAAGTAGCTCTGATTCCCTATCTATGAAGGGTATTCTTCTAACACGCAGCCTTAGGTGCACAGCTCTCAAACCCCTGCCAAGTCAGCAGTGAGTTGCCATCACAAAGGAAACCACCTGCCAAGCAGCCCTCAGTGTCCTCGAAATAGGTCACAGACCCTGAAACTACCTTCCTGGTGGGAATTATTGCTGCACAGAGCAGAGATAATCCAAGAGATGGCCTCCAGCCCTCCAGACCATGCTTAGCTTTGATGATGTGAGTTGTTCCCTGAGAAAACAGCAGAATTACCCAAAGTAGGAGAAAACTGATAGCATCAGTCATGCTCTGTAGGATTTTGAAATCCCAATGCACTTGATCTTTAAATTCCGATTCAAACTCCTTACTTTCTCTTTTTCTCACCCAAACATGGGAAACTTCTAATTCATAAAAACTATAGCTCTCCAGGCCCACTCTCATTCAAATATAAATATTCAAATAAAGATATTAATTCCATGGACCAATGTATGGATTCATACTGTTTTCTCGACTGAAGGCTAGTGTCAATAGGCATCTCCTTTGACCAGTTCCTATGAACACCTGTGGATAACAGTGAAGTTGAATCTCACCTGCCCCCAAGAACAGAATCTCCTGCTGAGATAATTTGTACCCTACTCATCAAAAAGCAAAAATGAAAAAAAGAAAAAAAAAAAAAGAAGAATTTCTGCTGCAAGGGCTCTAGCAAGGCTGACTTGTGCTGAGACTCTGTGGGGATGGGCAAAGGTTGGTTCTTGGTGTCATAAATGCCCAAGCCCTCACCCTGTATCTGTCCCAAAAGTTGGAAAGGCTCTGATTTTGGACAACACACCAACCTTTGACCTACAAAATGCGGGTGCCAACACTTGGCTGTGTGTAGGAGACAGAGAATTTAATTCCTGGAGACCACTCTGAAAGTGGGCAATACAAAATTAGTACTGAAGGCAGTGAGCCTGGCCTTTTGATCCAGTTGGGCTGGATCCACAGCTCCTACCTGCTTTCATTGCCAAATATCAACTCCAGAAAGGAGGGAAAATGAGTGCAGACAGCACACACAACTCCATGAAACAGCTTTCAATGACAGGAGGCAGCAAAAATGGTGGCCAAAGAGGTGGCTTTACACATCTTATGGAAATCAGAGTACAGTGGATGATAAAAATGTGCATGCATAGAGGAATTTGCACCCATGATCCACACGTGTTTTATAAATACTAATAACAATATTAAGCTGCGTTTCACACCAGAGATTAAGGAGGGTAGTTAGAGTGACTCACCTTGGAAGAGTTACAGGACTCCTAACTCTCCATGCCCTGCTCTGACCTCTGAGCTAAGCAGCAGACTCCACAGCACTGCTTCAGCTCTCCTGAAGCACCAGGAGTGACTCCACAGATCACTCAGTGCTGACACAAGACAAGCTGGGAGAAGCTGCTCAGCAATCTTTTGGTTTTGCAAATCTCATCTGCCCTGCTTAAACCAACACTTACAGAATAATAAAACAGCTTTTGTTTCTGTAATCCAGGGAATTTCCCATTTCAACATGCTCAAACTCAGGAGCCCATTTACCGAAAAAAGAGCAAGAAACCTGCTGGCAAAAAGCTACTGGGTCTTTCCAGGCTCCTGCTAATGAGATCCTGTCATTTCACAGTAGCACTGATGCTTGTTTGGTGAGCTCAGTAAACAAAGTCAAAGCACTGTTTATATTCCTCAGGACTTTCGCTAGGAAAACATTGCTTTCTTGGTATTTTATGTAGGTTTTCTGCTTATCCCAGTTTTTCTCAGTGCATCATGCCGTTTCATCAGGACAACCGGCCTGTTTCAGAGTAATGGTAACAACATCAGAATCAGCTGTGACCATAAGCGCATTTTTTGTGTATTGAGAAGATTTGGCCTGCCACACAAGACTAGAGACTTCTTGTTGCTCTAGCAACAAGAATTTAAGGACATCTGAAAGAAAAGCAACAGAAATTTCTCCTTGCAAGAGCAGCAAAACTCATTTTTAGTATGAACGCTAAAGCTGCCTTGATTTCAGGTAACTGAGGATCTAACTTCAAATTCTCCAGAAATTTGTAAGAGAGAATGCTAGGAAACGCTCAGCTGCCAACTTTCAGATTATTTCATACAACATTACAAATTAATAATATTTTATTATTAATGACGATTTTAATTTCTTTAAATAAAAATCCTATCTCAAGCAAAAGACTACACAAAGATGATCATTTTGAAGCACTAATTCAGATATCCATAGCTAACACTCCATTGGACAAAAGCCCACACCTTTCTGGCATCTTGTCAGTCCTTCTGGCTACTGAGAAAACAAAACACGTGTTCAGACTTCAAGGTGAGAAACTGAAATTACCTTTAAAACTGAACGTTGAAAACCCCCTAAATCCCAGGGATTTTATTGTGTGCCTAGATGAGCTTATCTATGTTCACATCTTCAACCAGTATAAAGCCTCCAATCATTGAAAGGAAAATAAAATAAGAAACTCAGAGAACAAGATACAACTCATTAGACTCTTCCATTTTCAAAAGGGTATTTTCTCCCATGCAAGCTGGAGATTTCTCACCACATTAAAAAGCTGTACTTGCATTTTTATATTCAGACTAAAACCGGATTGCATTACGGGTTCAGACCTGACTTCTATCATAATTCAGGATGCAGAAGCAAAAATGAGGATGCAAATTTTTTTAACTGAGTAAGAAGCAAGATGATGCCCACCTGAAAGCAGGGCCTTGTACAGTCAGAGTGTAATTCAGTGGCTCAGCAGTGCAGAAAGGTCTCGTGAGTAAGGAGCAGCTCCTACTTTCTGCTAGCCACCATGAGTGCGAATACTGGGATCCATCCTTCCCAAGGTAAAGCGAAGTGAGAGGGAAGCACACCCTGCTCACCTGTCAGCTGGAACCAAGTGCACCATGCTCTTATTACTGAGAACAGTTGTGATGGCTTGCTATGGTATTAATTTCCATTGAACTTGCCCTTGATTTAACATTGTAGAGAAAGAGAGGAGACCAACAGGCGCTCAAATTAGAACAGTGCTTCTGTGTCATTACCTCCTTGACTTGCACAAAACAAGCACTTTTAAAAAGGTTCAGTACTGACAGCTCCTGGTAACTAGTACAGTTTCACATCACCTTAAAGGGCACAGAAAACCAATCTTTGGTCTCTGTCAGACACAGTCTTGTGAAAGCTCCTGGTACAAATCAATACTTCTGCACAAACAAAATCTGAACACACTACTGCAGTACTGCAGTCTTCCAGTCATGCTTCTTTAGGTGCAGAAAAGCAGAATAATTCAAAGGACAAAAAGCCTGTAATGACTTTGATTGAAGCAATGTTGAGGGACACTCCTGAAAAAATTACCTCTGCCTCTCTCTATACAAGAGCTAGGAATAATTTCCTCTACATTTTACTGCAAAAAGTTATGAGAAGTCCACTTTTAGCCATCAAACCATACCAGTGAGTGGTTTGGCTGCATTTTGAGGTGAGTTATGAAATAAACCATTGGACAGAGAAGCAATGATTCAGCATCATTTGTTTGTGATGCAAATTTCCTTTTCCTCACCCCTAGCTATGTCCTCACCAGCAGTGAATGAAAGGCAGTAGCAGTGATAGCTGCAAAGCACTCTGGGAGGCATTACTGTAAAGCAAAGAAAGCTCAGGGAACAAATGCAGGTAGTCACAGTGGTCTAACTGTGGTTAGCATGCAGGTCAAACATGATCAAACTATCACCAAAATACGTGGCCTGAAATGGCCCCATTGCTTAACTGAGATGGCCCAAGAGGATCCCGGATACAGATGATACTTTGAATTTGACATTTTCTTTCCAAATATAAATGAGCATCTAGGCTTGGACAACTGCCTTGTACACAATATCAAAGAAGACTAATTGCACCAGGTGTAGAAAAGGACTTTAAAATTAATGTTATTGTTACTTCTTGTAACTAGGAATTATGGGAACTTTAAGATCAGACAAAAGGGACCTCCTGCACTACTGAATTTAATTCCAATTTCATTCGGCACTAAACCTTTTTATTACAATATATTCTGCACTCTGGCATAGCATACAGTGTTGTCGTTTTCTACATTACACAGTAAATAACTACAGAAGATATTTAATTACCTTAAATCTAAATAAGAGCTCACAGTGAGTAAAGGAGGCGAACTTTTCACACTCGAGGCCACACAGTAGTAAGGTGGTTTTTGAGCTGATTCAACCTGGTAATGAATCAGGCAGTACAACCTGTCATATCTTGCCTCTTGCTTGGAAAGGAAAGTGACGTAAGTGGGACAACAAACACTCTTCCACCAGACCCTTCATGATTTTTGGGCTCTCATCAGGAACATGGGTCAAATACCCTAAAATCTGCATTCCAGATAGCCACCTCCCTTTATTGTTGACTTTGGGATTGTGACAAAAACAAGACGGAAAATATTTTCTGAACTGAAACGTGAATTTGCATTATATGACTGTTTGAAATAGGCTCATGCACATGTGCTAGTGATGGAAAAGCCCCAGAATCTAGAGAGAATGAGGCAATAAAATCAGTGTGGATGAATATCACAAAATATTTAAAGATAGAACAAAAATACAAACACCAATTATTTTTCTATTTGTACTTCCAATTTTTTTCCCCATGGAATTTTGATACTTTCTATTTAAATAAAAATGTAGATGATACCAGAACTAGCTGCAAAATTATAGGCCACTAGGACAGTGAAACAAACCAAAGATCAAGCTCCATGTGCCGTTTTTAAAAGCTCTAGTTTCCGTGCTCCCAAGAAGTACTGAGTTAATGACAGCAACTGTGGGATGCATTTGGAGTGCTGTGGTGAATTCCTGCATATAAAACCCTGCCAGAGCTCTGGGTCTCTGCAGTCAGTTCGTGGAGAAAAGCACATAGAAACACAGCTGGCTGCAGATGAACTGTATTTTTATGGCTCAGAAGCAAAACGTCTGATTTACACCAGTGAAATTCAGGAGTCATTCTGCCAAAGAAACTTACTTGAAGTGGCAACTATGCTCTACAACTGTACAAAAAAAGGGCAAATGAATCAAAGCTGATGAGTCAGATCCTAAATACTTAAATTAGACTGAATCTGTAAAGCAAAGACAGCAGGAAAACCTGACAATGACGAATAACTGTGAAATAAAATGTGAACAATCAGCGTGCACTAGGTACATGCTTTTGCCAAGAAATTTCTAAGGGTGAAGAAGACAACAGGAAATTGTGAAATTATCTAGACTGAGAGGGCTAGATTCCCTGCTGCCCTGGATTTATGGCCGTCTTATTCTCTGTTACTAGGCAAGTGCAGGATGGTTTTTAAACAATGCCATGTTTAAGCTTTTTTCACCCCTTTCCTTCAGATAGAAATGACTACCTAAAGCACAGATCAACTAGCCTGCACTGTACCATCCATCACCATGATCAGAAGTTGGCTGCACATGACAAAAATATCAGAAGCAAGAACTGAAATATCAGAGAGCGCCATTTGCTCTTTTCCACTGACGTACAGGCACTGGTTTCAGAGGACCATCTCTCATTTTCTCCTCCAAAAATAAGATGATTCAAAGCTGAAAAATGGAAGCCTCCCTTGAAGTAACTCTTTTCCCAAAACATGTTCTGAATAATAATTTATGCAATAGATATTTCCACTGTTATATATCCACTGTTACTTATTTTTTTATGTTCTGAAATGGTATAACATGTTTCAGTCTCACCTGCTTTCTTAAGATCTCGAGAGTGTTTTTGTAGAGAGTGGCAGCACAACCAAAGTTAGCATTTTCTTAATCAGACAGAATACATAAGCTCTTAATTGTCTATAGAAGAACTGCCAGCCCTTGAAACTTTTCTTCAGCAGCATGTGTAAACATGCTGACTTCAAAATCCCAGGACACATGGAAGCTCTCAGCTTTGTTTTTTCAGAGCATAGGGGATTTTTCAACATGCTTGTTTATCTGCCCTGGAATCTCAAAGCAATGAACTCTGTGGAACTGATTCTGCCAGAGCTTTGCAAGGTTCTACATTTACATACACACAAAGGGTTAAAAATCATTTATTATAAATTGTGATACTCAGTTTTTAACACATCCAAGACCATTCTTGGTTTGGCAATCTCAAAGTCTAGAATTCCAGTTTGGAAAAGCCCTGTCTGAATGCAGCTTATCTGACCCCATCCCTGTCTGGATGCCATGCACTTGAAGCTCATGTATTATGACGGAAGCTCACTAGTAATAGGTAGTGAGGCAGGGCAAAAAAAGGAGTAATTCTGATTGTAGACTTTGCCTAAAGAGTGCTGGGGGGGTGTCTCATCTCTGACCAGTAGCTCAGTGCCATCCTTTTCTGAAGACAACTGCGGCAGCTTTGTTCAGCTTTCTGCAGACTCCTCTGCAAGTACAAAGCTGAACCAGTGACATGCAGTCAGCACACCCCAGGTTAAGTGACGCTGAGAAAGCTTATTTGTCCTCTGAAGGGCACTTTTTGTACATGTTTCTCTATGTACAGCTTTTTGTTTGTTACTGTGTTACTCATACAATAAGACTAACGTGTGTTCTTCATTCTTAGCTTCATTTTAGAAGTTTTACCCTCTCTCCTTTGTCCCTTAGAAGAGGAATTTCCACCTGTCTAGATCCCCAAAGATCTCTGTGCCTAAAACTTGGACTATTTTTTAGACATAATAAAGGTTATCACCTTCCCAGTGACTTTGTTATCGATTGCATCCTGACAATTGTCTCTCACCCTGTCTTGACACTCATGCCAACCTTTGAAGACAGGCAAAACTATTTTCCTCACAAGTTACACCTTTTTTTGGGAGTGACAAGTTCAACACTTGTAACAGACTTTGCAGGGGGGAGCACTACTACTGTCTCTCACAACACAGGACTTTCATGCAACCACTGCAAGAAAAATATTAGATGCAGAATGAAAAAGCAGAAAAGAGAAGAGCCACTTGATAAGTGAAATGTGACTCATGGAGGTGCTGAAGCAAGGGAGAAGGAAGGAAACACATGGACATTTGATGCTTTCTCAAATATCAGAAATGCATGCTCAAATGATACACAATACTTTGTATGTTCAGAAGAAACAGGTAGTACAGATTTGCAGGACAGCTTTGGTATGAGGACAGGTTGAGGGTATAAACAGCATTTCAGAAGGTACCACTGCCTGCCACGACTTATACTGACCTGTAAGTTGTGGGCTGACATCCCTCATATAATCAATCATATATAACCCATCCAAACCTATACAAGAGACCACAGCTGCACAGCCTGATGTTCACAGAAATATTCCATGTTTTACAGATGTTACAGTGAGACGATCAAAGGAGAATAACTATGGGTAAAATAACAGGAAATACACATTAAGAGTCTGCCCTGCACATGTTAATTTTGCACAGAACGTGTCTCATCTTCGGAGGCTGCATCCTGACTCTGAAGGAGGAAAGATTTGAAGGTTTACAACCCTGGCCTCTCTTATCATCATAATTTTCTTTAGTGGCTCTGACCTTATGGAATGCAAAATAAATTCCAGCTGTGACGACAGACATGACCCTATGCACATTACAGCGTGCATAGATGAGGTGGGTTGACCCTGCCTATACTCCCCATGCCCACCAAAGCTACTCTATCACTCCCCCTGAAGGAAATGCAACGAAAGGCTCCTGGGTCAAGATAAGAACAGGGAGAGATCACTCACCAGTTATCACAGACAAAACAGACTTCACTTTGGGAAAAAATTAACTTCATTTATTACCAATAAAATCACTGTAGGATAACGAGAAATAAAACCTTAGAAAATAAAATCTTAGAAACACCTTCCCCCAATCCCTCCCTTCTTCCTGGACTTTACTCCTGGTTTTCTCTACCTCCTCCCAGCAAGCAGCACAGAGGGGAGGGAATGGGGACTGCAGTCATAGCTCTGCTGCTCCTTCCTCCTCACACTATTCCGCTGCTCCAGCATAGTATCCCTCCCACAGGAGACAGTTCTCCATTAACTTTTCTGATGCGAGGCCTTCCCACAGCCTGCAGTTCCTTATGAACTGCTCCCGCATGGGTCCCTGCCATGGTGTGCAGCCCTTCAGGAACAGACTGCTCCAGCGTGGGTCCCCCATGGGGTCACAAGTCCTGCCAGTAAATCTGCTCCAGTATGGACTCCTCTCTCCAAAAGGCTACAGGCCCTGCCAGGAGCCTGTTTCATCCCCTGGGCTTCCCACAGGATCACAGCTTCCTTTGGGCATCCCCCTGCTCTGGCATAGGATCCTCCCTGGGCTGCAAATTGGTATCTCCTCCACCATGGACCTCCATGTGCTGCAGATGGATATCTGCTCCATCATGGACCTCCATATGCTGCAGATGGATATCTGCTCCATCATGGACCTCCATATGCTGCAGATGGATATCTGCTTCACCATGGACTTCCATGTGCTGCACATGGGTATCTGTTCCACCATGGGCCTTCATGTGCTGCAGGCGGGTATCTGCTCCACCATGGACCCCCAAGTGCTGCCGGGCACAGCCTGCCTCACCATGGTCTGCAGCACCTGTAGCACCTCCTCCCCTCTTTCTGCACTGACCTTGGTGTCTGCAGGGCTGTTGCTCTCACACATTCCCACTCCCCTCTCCAGCTGCAATTGCTCCTGTGCAGCCACCTGTCCCCGTTCTGAACTATATCATCCCAGAGGTGCTACCACTGTTGCTGATGGTGTCAGCCTTGGCCAGCGGTGGGTCCATCTTGGAGCTGGCTGGTATTAACTTTATCAGATGTAGGGTAAGCTGTTAACAGCTTCTCACAGAAGCCACCCCCCATGGCCACCCATTACTAAAATCTTGCCATATAAACAGAATACGATGGGTTTGTACAGATTAAGAAGAAATTGAATACTTTACTTGAATTTAAGAGGAATTTTTCTTACAGTTTTACTGTTGGCCTTTTTTCATTCACTTTAAGTATCTGTGAATTAGGATTTGATTTTCTTCTGGTTTATGTCAGCATGAATCAAGAGTTACTGAAGATAAGTTGCTGCAGACGCAAACTGATGCAAAACTGTTGTCAAAGGAAGATCTAAGGCATTGACCTGGCACAAATGCACACTTCTGAAAAGCAAAGTTTCAGACTAAATAACACTGAAAATTAAATTAGGTTACTCTGACTGGTTACTGTATGCTTCATGCTACTTTGTTTAGCTAAACAAGCCAGG
The DNA here is from genome assembly GCA_028858755.1 of Ara ararauna. Taxonomy (NCBI): domain Eukaryota; kingdom Metazoa; phylum Chordata; class Aves; order Psittaciformes; family Psittacidae; genus Ara; species Ara ararauna. Next base: position 35,252,687 of record CM054380.1, on the reverse strand, counting down.
AAAATAAGGAAATGTGTTGGGCATCCCCACAGCTGAGTGTCATATGAAAGCCTTTGTCAGCCAAGAGTTGTTTGGGGTTTTTTAGTTGAATACAGCTTTGAAAAAATCTTTGATCTATTTATTCCCGAATCTGTTGCCAGACACACATAAACTGACAAAGTAAAAAAGAAAAAGAAAAAACCTTAAAAAGCACAAAGTTATGACTTGCAATGGTTGCTGCTATCACACTTATTTCCCTTAGAGTCCAGACAAGGCCACATTTGCCTTGATCAAATCCCTAAGTCTGCTTCACTGAATATTAGCCAAAGAGCGGCAGGCCAGTGCTCAAGCACTGCACACACCGACACTCAAAAACATGGTCCAAAGGAAACTTTCCAAAAGATCTAGACATTGGCTTCTCTCTGCTTTTTACTGACTGTGACTGTCAACAGGAGCAGAGTTAGGTCAGGGAAAGACACTCCCCATCACTTTGCTCACCATGATCAAGGGTAACATAAACGTGTACATTACTCACCCAGCTGAAATGAGCCTCCCAGACCACATTTCACCACCACACCTACAAAAGCTGTGGGATCCCTAGCCTAAATTTGGAACTGGGATAATATCTGGGGGGATTTATATATCCTTTATAAATATTTCATTCTCACAAGCCCTTGGCTTCTCATAAACCCATGGATTTAGTTTTACACTCTTCTATTGGCCTATTAGGTTTTATAAGAAGCTAGCCAATACATTTTTATTTTTCATATTATAAGCTCATCAGCTGTGAAAATATTTGCTCTCTGAAGGCTACAAAACCTAACAACAAACTCTTTGCTGTAGCTCGTGGTCTCTCAGCTAACGAACATTTGAGGCAACAGAAGTCCAGATTCTGACCCTAAGTTACATCCCTCAGAGTCTCACAGAGCTTGGCAACACTGATTTGTTTTTTTCTTGAAAAGCACAAACCTTTAAGACTTTTGTTATTTATCTAATGGAAAAACAAAACTCAAACTGTCTCATACCCCAGAAATTAAGTTTCTTAGAAAACATAATACAAACAAACAGTTGAAACCAGGCATAGAAACCAACACAACACACTGAAGTTATGCTGGCAGCGCTGCGTTTAACTCTGAGTTTCCATCACAGCAGTTATCCAGCATTTAGAAAAGCATAGTCATTGTAAGTCATATTCAGCCCAGGTATAAATAAGTACAGCCTCTCTCTAATGGACTAACACTTTCTATATCATAAAACCAAGTTTAACTTGTCCAAAGTAGGCAATCCAACTATACCAGGAAAAAAACAGTGTGTTATTCCTCATACACACTGTCATCCAGTGGGCATATCTGGTGAGGGGAAGAAAGCAATGGCAGAATGCACAGCTATGGATACTGCAGCATAACTTAAAAATCACCTTTAAGTATTAAAGAGGAAAAAATGGAATCTCATCAGACTAGACCAGAAACACGTATTTAGCCATGCAGAGAAATTAGGTTCTGTCTGAGAGCAAAACAGGTAAGGGGAGGAAGGGAAAAGAGGGGCTGCAAAAATTAGTTTTAGTCCCACGAAGTCCCTTGTCCTGTAGCAGAGCTGCAAACTTTAGCAACTAAAGCTACTTCTATTGCTGTCTTTAGTAAGCTGTAGGCTGGTGTTGAGTTCCTGCATATGAGTAGAAAGCCTATCTATTGCAAAACTGGCTTTGGGAAAGGATATTAGAGTTCAGTGCTATGGCACTTCATGCTCTTCACTTCTGCTTTATTTGGTTTCCTACTCTCATGCCTGTGACAAGCACAGAACTACTCATCACTACAATCACTTCAGCCTACCAATCCCAGACTTACTCAGAAGCTCTTCCCTCCTGGAAAGATGCAGAACGGAGAAGGAGGAATTCTGCTCTCAGTCCCTCATGTCCTGCCGTAGCCACTGTGCTTCCCGAATACTGCCTGCTTCATTTGTTAGGCGGTAAATGACACACAGACCGAGTACGTATGTCAAAACTCTGTCCCTTTGTATGCTTAAAGGGAGGAAACTGGTATTAATGTTTAACTAGCAAAGCCCTTCTCCGCTTTCTCGCTTTCACAGGTGCATGAAAAATCTGGCAAGCCAGAAGTTTCCTCCTGGTTACCCACAGCTTAGAAAAACTCTTGTTTCATTTGGGTTTTTGTTTTAAAGTCACAGGGAGCAGCAGTTTACAATTCATTCCTGAACCTCAGAACCGGGGCAATCCAACTGCCTGTTGGTAAAGAAATCATAAAAGCTGAATCAAGTACTCAACCACACACACACACAGACACAGTGAACAAGCCCACCAGACTCAACACATATCTGGAAGACCACATGGGTGACATTATTGTTTGACAGGAAAGGGAGAGGTTAAAAATCCACATTAAAATGCTTTCAGGTCCCTGCCAACAGTTTCAAATGGACACAGGCTATCTGCCATCTCCCCTGTTTGCCTCTGTTGACATAAAGTGGTTTTCAAATCAGCAGCAAATCAAGAGGGTAGAGGTTTCATGTGAGAGCAGTCTGATTACTGGGCATTTGTTCAATCGTCTGTACTGACAAGTCCCCTTATGGGCTCAGCTTCTTCCCTGGATAAGCATCCACTGCACAGAAAACAAGGCATTACGAAAGGGCCACATCTAATGCAAAAGAAAAAGATAGGTGACCCAAAAATCCTATGCACATGTAGCTAAGGTCTACAGGCACACTTTTTTCGCAAGTCCTTGGCTCTGTGCTGACAGGGACACTAGAGTAACCAAGATCCGCTGCTCTCCTACAGAGGGCTCTCACTGACACATCTCTTGCTCAAAGCCTCCCAGGCACTATGGGCATTTTTTCATGTATATAATTTAATAATATGGATGACAACTGTGTATTTCCATTAGCTCCCATTTACCTTCTTGTAAGAAAATGCTTACAGTTTCATTTGCTTTTAAAGGCCATTTGCTGTTAACGTTCCTGAAGTGCAAATACACGGTTGGTGCTCAGTATGGAGGCTGAATCAAGCACTTAACTAATTCCCAGTTTCTGTTCACAATATTACCTGGTGAATAGTTATTATGCTATTTGGAGGATAAAGCCTGTGAAAAGACTGTGAGGATGCTAGTACAATGGTACTTCTTGTTTGGATTTCTGGACAAAATGGTTTTCTTCCAACCAGGAAAGAAAAGCAGAATAATTCTTTCACTTATATTTCATTATGGTTGGATCTTCCCTTCAGTCTTACTCTTTACAAATTCTGCTATGCATTCTTTCAATTTTCTCTTCCACTCAAGTGGAAAATACCTTTTTAGGATAACTAAACAGTGCAGAAAACTGGTAAGAGAGCACAGACTCTTTCATTGCTAAATCACTGATTCAAATCCAGACTGATTAGGGCACAGAACAGAAATTGTTCTCCAGTACCGATGGCTTTTCAACAGCTGAAGTGTAAAGAGATGAGGGTCATACACCACCTCCTAATAGACAGATACTCACAGAACATAAAACATCATTAGTAAAGCTCATAACTTGTATCTTTGTTGGTATTTTCAGTGAGATTGCCAGCATCATCCTGGCCCAGATTTTCATTCTAAGAATGACTTCCTCCATAAAAATTGAAACATTGGTATATGATGTGAAACTGTTTAGCACAACTACTATGCTATATCACCTGTGGACTTCTGCCTCACTTCATATCAACACCCAATAAACAATTTCACAGGAATCCTGCTCCAATTTTCTGATACTGCATTGATAGAGACTCTCATGTTTTAACAAGGATCTTGCTCATTGCTTATACTCACTCCATTTGGTGCAGTAAAAACACTCAAAAGACATCAGAAACATTTCCAAAACAATACTGTTGTAATAAATTTGTGCAAAAATCTGTAATAGTTTAGTTGAGGTCTTAATACTACTGGTTACGCTACTGTAAATATAGGGATTAAACAATTGAAGATTGTGGTGTTAGTCTAAATAGTCTTTGTACTGGAACAGAACACAGTTGCATTAAAAATGCCACTTTTAGACTAACCTGTCAACTGCAACACTCTGCTTTTTGACAGACTTACTGCTTTTCACTTTCTAGTTAGTTTCCAATGTTTTTACCAAATATAAACCTTAATAAAAATGTAACTTTAATGATGATGTAGTATTTGCTGCATACAAAAGCATAGATCATTCAAAGTAATATGTGAATTAAATTACTATGGGAAATAATTTGCCAGGGTACATTCCTCGAACCTCCAAAAGCATAGATCATTCAAAGTAATATGTGAATTAAATTACTATGGGAAATAATTTGCCAGGGTACATTCCTCGAACCTCCACATAACAATAAAGCAACCTTGATCTGAAACTACATGAAGCAAAATGCAATGAAAAGGTCGTTGGTTTGGTTGGGGTGTTTTTTGTTCAAAAACCTGTGCAAATGGGAGGGATATATTAACACAACTTCCATCTAAGAAAGTTATTTGCTTGGCTAACAAGAGCATAAAAATTAAGTAGTAATGCTTCTTCCTGAACAGATATCTGTTAAAAATTAGAGTCAAATGAATTGGCCAACAATAGAAATGGAACAGCAAAATTTCCACCATTTGAGGAAGCCCAAAGGATGTATCCAAAAGTCCATTTCTTCAGTTCTATCTCTTGATCTAATTAGAAGCTGTTACCTTGTTTTACAGAGCATTCTTCTTTTCTGTGTCTAGACCACTGTGCTTATAAGAATATTTCTGCAACCCTGTTAAAGAGATCTCAGGAGATTTTAGCCTGCTTTCTGATCCGCTGCCCCAAGGTCACTGCTGAGCAGGGTAAGGGAGGAGAACAGTCAGACTCATTGGAAATCAGCACCCCACCAATGCCGCTTACCCAGATGAAGGACAGCAATGAAGTCAATGAATACAAAGCCTGTATTCAAGCTCTTCCCATTTCAGGGTCATTTGAGCCAGCGCTTTGACTTGTTCCCACTGCTGACATTATCTTCCTCATGGCAACACCTTACTCCCACCTCCCATGGCCCAGTTCAGATTTGAGCTGCCAGAGCTCTGTGTCCCAAACACACCTCCAACCTCACAGGGTATATAATGGCTGCTATTCCTTTCTGAACCAAAAGTATCTTTGTGCTGCTGGGAACTGACCAGCTGAATATTTGTCAGCTGCACGGTTCAAGCTGTGTCTGCTTTTAAAGAGGTGCAATAATTGCTAATAGATTACACATCAGTTATTCAGTTTCCACAGTTTGGCTGAAGTTTATTTGTATTGTTTTCTAAACATCAGTGGTTCTAAAAACAACAACAAAAAAATAGAGTGTCACATTATGGCTCCAGTAACTTTGTGTATTGCTTACTTTCAGCAGAATTTTATTGAACATTATTCTTCCTATTTTCAAGCTTGCTGTCAAAATACTAAAACTTGATTCCTTTTTTAAGTAACAAGCATTTTTTACAGGCTTTGTTTCACAAATTCATAAGGAGATTAAAAGTTTCTCACTACTGTTTCTGAGCAGTAAGCAAATGCTTCTGGCAGGAGAACACATCTCAGCAGTTCAGTGCAGAGCGCCTCTTTGCCTTAAGCCACGCACAGCTGCCAGGAGCTCTCCTGCAGCTCAGCAGAGATGAGCGGTCAGGGCCCTGCCTCCAGTGCTGCCTGGCACAGGCAGAGGCAGGGACATGTCAAGAATATACGAGCTGAACTCATACCACTGGCCTCTCGGTGCTCTACGAAGTCCCCAGGGTCTGCTCTGAACTGGGAAAACTAGGGGCTGTTTTAGCTCAGGCTACACCACAACTCATGGACCAAAAGAAACTTTTATTTTAAAATGTACGTACAATTTCAAGATATTTAAATTAAGACTTGACTCCCTGCTTTAGGTATACATTGCTCGCTCTCCTTTCCAAGCTTCCCTGCACTACCAGAGTCCCTTGAAAACAAGAACTTGTACACCCAAATAGCATGAAACAGCAACTGCTAACTTAACAAACTATGCACAGATCTCCCTAAAGTTGTGCAACACCACTAAGCACTTCCAGACCCACCACCTTCTCTGTCACTGTTTTCTGCGTGCACGTCTGTGTGCTCTCCAGAGAAAGGTTTTCAGAGAAACATAGTACTCTTGGCTGGCTGTTTTGGTAAGCATTTCAGCATACAGTTGAGGCAGCAGCAAACACACCAGCACTTTTCCCCATGGCATATTATTATAGCACAAATTGAATTGGCATCCAAACATCCCACTAAACTTTCTGTTAAGCATGGATGGGAGCGTCATCCACACAGAACATTTTATCACATTGTGAAGAACAGTATAGCCATTACAGCTGATGTTTTATGGAGATTCCTTTAAACCATGCTACTAACTGTAAAGCCCAGGCAGAGAAAATTTTTTGCCTGTAACTGGAATGAAGCCATCTGCAAAAGGGAAAGCAGATTTTTTATCAGTCACCTGCAGCAACACTGTCCACATACTCTAGCAAAGAAAGCATAACAGACGAATACTTTATCTTAATTGGGCTAAGACAATGACGACACATAATAATTAATGGGGAAATTGCTTTAGAGTTTCAAATTAGACCAAAACCTTGTAGTTTTAGAGCAACCCAGGGAGCTAAAGATGCATCCTTTGATTTCCAAGTGATTGCTTTCTTCATGATGTTCTCCATTCAGAAAACTCAGGACATGTAATAGATATCACAGTCTTTATATTTATATGAAATAAGTAAATACAAAAAGTTACTTTTTGCCTATCTTACTGTTAACATTTTTCCTACAGTAGAATCATAGTGGGTGCAAAGTTCTCTTCCCCACCACACTCTGATGTGGCAATAGTGAGGGAGCTCTTCTGCCTTATCTGCCTCCCGAGGCATTCAGCAGCACATGAACACAGCTCTTTGCAGTAGTCAGAAGAGAATTCATTTGCTAGTGCAGGCAGAGTGGACCACATCTGGATGAATGTCTTGACAGTAAATTTGAACAATGTCTACAGCTTAACACAGAGCTGAAGGACACTGCTTTGGTTTGGGTTTTTTCTTTTGTTAGGGGTGGGGAGTTACAATAGAAATGATACAAAATAAGTTAAAATAATATTGTTACATATCAGGTAAAAGCAAGCAAAAGCGCTACAGTTGCATCCATGAGCTGATCCCTTTAAATGAGAGAAAAAGCACTGCCTCTCTGAAGACAGCACTTCCCCCAGTGCAGACTAGGACTGGTTTTGGAAGCGACTGTATATTTCAGTATTTTAAGGCCAAAACACGGACATGAAATCTTCCTTTAAATAAGATTTTTCTGAAAGTTTGTATTGTTTCTGCCTTCATCACATAAACACAGATATAAAACTCAAGACCTTGATGTGCACGTGAAGCAGCTGAGCATGGACATCAGCACATGATGGGGACAGGCACCCAATCCAAAACAACACTTCTAGTAAGCAACCCAAAAAACACTTCTACACTGCCTCGCTTTGCTGAGTTCTGTCATGTGCAAATAAAAGACTGCTGCTGTTAAAACAAACTAGAGAATTTGTGTTTGCTTACACAAATGCAGTGATTATTTACCAGGTTCCCAAACAAAAGAATCAGGGTGGATAGAAGAATACTGCTCCAGAACTCTGCTGGCTCTGCAAACATCTCAAATCAGGCCTGTAGAGCCTTGCACCTCCTGCAGTCATCTGTAACCCCAAAAGGCAAGCGCAGACCATGTGCAAAGACCTGTTGTTCTAAAAAGAGAGCATCTGGCCACTACTCCACATGACTGATGATGGCCACACAGAAGCTGAGGCCCTGTGGAAGCAGGTCCAGATCTGGCCCCTAGTTTAGCTAACTGCAAGGGAATGAATCAGCCTGGGGAGCTGTCTCTCTGTATTTCCAACAGTGATTTTACCTATGAATAACAACAGCAAATAATCCCAGACTCATGAAAAACCTGGACACAACACTGCCCCAGAGGGTCGCTTGGTTAGGAAATACAAGTCATTATTTTATTTGATATTTAAAGAATTATAAGCAATTCAGCTAAAACACTCCTTAGGTACTTCTAGAGTTCTATTAGCACAGATAGTCATAGAATCATAGAATAGTTAGGGCTGGAAAGGACCTTAAGATCATCTAGTTCCAACCCCCCTGCCAGGGGCAGGGACACCTCACACTAAACCATGTCACCCAAGGCTCTGTCCAACCCTGCCTTGAACACTGCCAGCGATGGAGCATTCACAACTGCCCTGGGTAACCCATTCCAGTGCCTCACCACCCTTACAGTAAAGAATTTCTTCCTCGTATCCAATCTAAACTTCCCCTGTTTAAGTTTGAACCCGTTACCCCTTGTCCTTTCACTACAGTCCCTCATGAAGAGTCCCTCCCCAGCATCCCTATAGGCCCCCTTCAGCTACTGGAAGGCTGCTATGAGGTCTCCACGCACTCTTCTCTTCTCCAGGCTGAACAGCCCAAACTTTCTCAGTCTATCTTCATACCGGAGGTGCTCCAGACCCCTGATGATCCTCGTGGCCCTCCTCTGGACTTGTTCCAACAGTTCCATGTCCTTTTTATGTTGAGGACATCAGAACTGCACACAAGACTCTAAGTGAGATCTCACAAGAGCAGAGTAGAGGGGCAGGATCACCTCCCTCAACCTGCTGGTCACGCTCCTTTTGATGCAGCCCAGGATACGATTGGCTTTCTGGGCTGCGAGCACACACTTCCGGCTCATATTCATTTTCACATCAACAAAAACCCCCAAGTCCTTCTCTGCCCAACCTGTAGCTGTGCCTGGGATTGCTCCGACCCAGGTGGAGGACCTTGCACTTGGCATGGTTGAACTTCATCAGGTTGGCATCAGCCCACCTCCCAAGCATGTCAAGGTCCCTCTGGATGGCATTCCTTCCCTCCAGCATATCAACCGAACCACACAGCTTGGTGTCATCGGCAAACTTGCTGAGGGCGCACTCAGTCCCACTGTCCATGTCACCGACAAAGATGTTGACCAAGACCGGTGCCAACACGCATCCCTGAGGGACACCACTCGTTACTCGTCTCCAGCTGGACATGGAGCCATTGACCAGAACTCTTTGCACGTGGCCATCCAGCCAGTTCTTTATCCACCAAGTGGTCCACCTATCAAGTTGATGTCTCTCCAACTCAGAGAGAAGGATGTCGTGTGGGACAGTGTCAAACGCTTTGCACAAGTGCAGGTTGATGGCATCAACTGCTCTACCCCTGTCCATCAGTTCCGTAGCCCCATCATAGAAGGCCACCAGATTGGTCAGGCAGGATTTCTCCTTAGTGAAGCCATGTTGGCTGTCACCAACCACCTTGTTGTTTTTCATGTGCCTCAGCATGCCTTCCAGGAGAATCCGCTCCAAGATTTTGCTAGGGACAGAGGTGAGACCGACTGGTCTGTAGTTCCCCTGCTCATCCATTTTCCCCTTCTTGAAAATGGGGGTTATATTTCCCTTTTTCCAGTCATCGGGAACTTCACCTGACTGCCATGATTTTTTACATATGATGGAAAGTGGCTTAGCAACTTCATTTGCCAGCTCCTTCAGGACCTGCAGATGGGTTTTATCAGGTCCCATGGACTTGTATACATTCAAGTTCTTAAGATGATCTCGAACCAGATCCTCTCCGACAGGGGACCCAGTGTCTTCATTCTCACAGTCCCTGCATCTGCCTTCCAAGACTTGGGTGGTGTGGTCAGAGCATTTTCCGATAAAGACTGAGGCAAAGAAGTCTCTAAGAACCTCAGCCTTCTCCAAATCCAGGGTAGCCAGTTCTCCTGATAGCTTCTGGAGAGGGCTCACGTTGTCCCTAGTCTGTCTTTTATTTGCAAGGTACCTATAGAATCCCTTCCTTTTATCCTTATAATCTCTAGCCAAGTTTAATTCTAAGTGGGCCTTAGCTTTCCTAACCTGGTCCCTACCTTCCCAGACAACATCCCTGTATTCTTTCCAGGCCGCCTGCCCTTGCTTCCACCTTTTATAAGCCTCTTTTTTCCTTTGAATTTTCCTCAGCAGCTCCTTATCCATCCAAGGAGGTCTCATGGCCCTCCTACAGCACTTCTTTCTAGTAGGGATGTATAGCTCCTGAGCTTGCAGCAGGTGATCCTTGAATACCAACCAAGAGTCTTGGGCCCCCCTGCCCTCTAGGGCTATATCCCATGGAACCTTACTGAGCAGGTTCCTGAAGAGGCCGAAGTCTGCTCTCTTGAAGTCCAGGGCAGTGAGCTTGCTGCACACTCTTCTCACTGTCCTGAGGATCTCAAATTCGACCATCTCATGATCGCTGCAAGCAAGGCTGCCCTGGAGCGTCACATTTCCAACCAGACCTTCCCTGTTGATGAAGACGAGGTTAAGCATGGCACCTCTCCTTGTCGGCTCCTCTATTACTTGCAGAAGGAAGCTGTCTTCCACACAATCGAGGAACTTTAACCCTGACCCACAAACTCTCTGTCGACTGCTCACCTGTCCCCAGGCACAGTTCCATACTCTCCAGCCAATCCCTAACATAAACAGCAACTCCACCTCCCCGCCTGCCGGGCCAGACTTTCCTAAAGAGCCTCTAACCTTCCATTCCAACACTCCAGGCATAGGAGCCATCCCACCATGTTTCTGTGATGCCTGTGGTATCATACCACCGTAGACATGCATACATCTCTAATTCCTCTTGTTTGTTCCCCATGCTACAGGCATTTGTATAAAGACATCTGAGCCGAGCTCCAATTGAAGCCAGCTCATTGGCTGGAGCAGCTGGAATATCTCTACATTGCTCTGAACTTTTACTATAGGTGCTGGCAAGTGATTGGGTGTGTTGGGATGGAATGATGCCCCCCTCCCCCAACACATGTAGTTTAAAGCATCCTTGACCAGCCTGGCAAGCCTCCTACCAAATCCACTCTTCCCCTTCTTTGTCAGACCAGCTCCACCAGCCCCCAGTAGACCTGGCCTCCTAAATTGAGTCCCATGTTCAAGGTACCCAAACCCCTGACTATAGCACCACCCTTCTAACCATTTATTAACCTGGCCAATCCTCCTAGCCTTTTTTAGGTCCTACTCTGTATTCTGGAGAATTGATGAAAAGACAATCTGCATTCCAGAGCCCCTAACCACCTCTCCCAGAGCTCTGTAGTCCTTCTTTATGTTCTCCTGGCTACTGCTATCTATAACAGTAGCACCCACATGGATCACTAGAAGTGGGTAATAGTCAGTGGGACCAACTAGACCAGGCAGCTTCTCTGCAACATCTCTGATCCAAGCCCCTGGTAGGTAACACACCTCCCTTGAGCCTGGGTCAGGCCGATAGATGGGTGCCTCTGTTCCTTTCAGAGTAGAGTCCTCTACTACTATGGCCCTCCGCTTTTTCCTGGCAGCACCAGTAGAGATCTTTTTTACCAGTGGACCAGCTGGTTGTTCCTGGTGGGAGTGTGTTTCCTCATCAGCCCCCTGCAGGACAGCAAAGCGGTTCTGGGTGGGGACAACAGATTTAGGAGGAAGCCCCTTGCTTTTAATTGTCCTCTTCCTCCTTTTTTGTTGTTTTTTTCTGTTACTATTTCCCAGCTTCCTGGGTTAGCGGCCTCCTTTCCCGCATGAGTGACAGTGGATGCTTGAGGCCCCTGCACAGTCTGGTCCTGGAGCAAGCAGTGCGGTTTCCCCTCAGCTTCCCTGACACCTTTCAGCCTAGTAACAGCTTCCCGCAGCTCAGCCACCTGCTGCAGGAGGACCTCCACCAGGGAGCACAGAGTCCAGCCCTGCCCATTGCGCACCCTCCTCCCTGGAGAGCAGTGCAGGCGCTCTCTACAGCCCGAGCTCTGCGCTGCAGCCTCCCCTCTCATCAGCTCTGTCTGGGTGCCTACACTGGCCACCGCCGGGGCAGCCGGAGCCGGGCTCCCAGACCGGAGCCTGGTCATTTGGTTCATGTGGTGCATCTCCACTGCCTTCACTGGCGGTAAGCCAAATCCTGTCAATTAAAATTTTGCCACATTAACTTAAATTCTGGAGAAGGTCTGAGCCACAAAGCCAGTGCAAACATATCTCAGTGCATGTTAGACTAATGAGGCTGACAAATTGTTGGTAGCAGCAAGAATGGCCTCACACACTGTTGGAAGATAAAAACCAAAGCCTATAGTAAGATGCTTGTGGGTACCAGCTCAGTTCTTCCCAGGCAAGGACAAAGATGCAACTCAGTGATCAGATTTCAGTTTTGATCAAGCAAGAGTATATTTAATTTATTATATTGTTAGACTAGGCAATTAACAACTCGCAAGTTTGTGCTCACAGCAATTTTCAGGTGTAATCTTTTGCTGGCACAAATTTCTGATGCCTTCCTATACAACCCACTGATATCAGCACTCTCAGTTGATTGTGTCATTAAATCACGCTTGCTCAGCTGGAGAACACTCTCCACCTCAGTGAGGACAACACCTTTCCTGTGCAGATTGCTTGTAAAGACAACAGCCCACATCAAAAAATTCAGTCCACACCCAAACTCACAGGATTCCAGTGATGTAGTTTTCCTCAGATGCACAGACTCTGAGACTAGTTCTCCTCAGACATACAGTCCTTTTGCAGAACTGGAAGCAGGATTGGTTTCTGCTTTGGCTATCTTCCCAAATCAAGCCCAGAGACATGGAACTAAAAACATGTTTGTTCTTACCAGTCCCTCCATATATACTAGCAAAACACTTGAGCAAACTTGATTTTTGTTCACAGTAAACAGTATAAAAATGTGCTTACAAATGAGCTTTCAAAAGCTCACTCCTAAGACTTCATTTGTGAAACTTCTGTGCCATCATTTTAAATGTGCTTTACATGGGTCTTTGTTCTGTTCCATAAGAAATCAGAAGACAATCACCTTTACTTGCTTCTCAAGAAACTGAGAGTAAGTGTAATGATATTATTCTTGTAAATGATGTTTCTTGTTAAGTGCCCATATTGCTTAAGTCACCAAAATATCTTCCTCATTTTATCGACATTAAGTATTCCATTTACAAAAATAGATACTGATGTGTGTATTTTTTTTCCAGTTTAACAGAAATTTAGCCTAAAGTTATTAATCAAGAAAGTACATCAAATCACTGTCTAAATAATTCTGCTCACAGGGATATATTCTATATTTACAGCAGAAGATTATTGCTCATGTTTTTAAATATTTTTAATCAGATAATTTTTAAAAAATTCTATCTTGCACTAAAAACTTGTCTTACAATATTCATTATGTTTCTCATCCCAGCACTACATGTAGCAGGGGAACACTGCCTGGCAGGAATACAGTTCTACATCCAGCTCACAAGGTGGGACTCATATGTCGTGCACAGCGTGCACCACAGAAAATATTAGAGGTAAAGGGAAATTCTATCACTTACAAATTCACTGGAAGAAGACTGCATCTCCAAATTCTGAAATAACTTACCCTCAGTCAAAAATACCCTCAGACAAAAACTGTAGGTCAATGGGCTCCTCTAAAAAAAACATGCAATACCCCTTTGCAATTCCCTCAGACGAAAACTGTAGATCAATGGGCTCCTCTAAAAACAAACACTTGCTGTACTCAAGTCGTATACTGCAGCAGGTGATAAGGCTCAAGATAAGTGTATAAAAATATTTGAAATCCCAAGTTCAGAGATGGCATATTAGCCAGAGGTAAAAACATCAGGACTGATTTACAGAAGTTCTGTAGCCACAGTAACTTTAGACACTTTTCAGCTGTGGACTTGCGCTTGCTGCATTTAGCATCTCTAACTAAATTGTAATTTTAAGATACAAGGATAAATTAATATAATTTTGTTCATGTTTTTTTTTCTCCTTTTCTTTGGTAGACTAAACAGGCTACAAGTAGAGCATGACCTCATAGACATAGCTATAGGCCTGTTTTAATATAGTATAGTATTGAGGTGATTTTTAAGTCAGAGCTGGTAGTGCCATTTCTACATTTATCTTTTCACTGGAACAAACACAACATTAGGACAAATACTTTATAAATTAATTCATTAATTCAAATAAAGTTTCTGCATAAAACATAGACTCCAGATAAATACTGAATCATTTGCAAAAGGAAAGCAAGCCACATTCTGAGGAGAGAGCTAAAAATGTTGTTATGCCTATTATTTGACTTCTGTTGTCTTAAGGTTTCCTCAGAACTAAACTGATCCTCTTAAGTATGGTGCAATCAAACAAACTACTCATTTGATGCAAAAAGGTCACAGACTAGCCCTGAGTAAGCTATGGGCTCCTTTGTCTTCTGTTGAAGAGTTAATAAGATTTCACAGAACTGCCTCCTGCCAGAGTTGCTAAGTCTCTTTTAGCTACACAATAAGGTGCTTTCCGAACTTCCTGCTCCTTGGCCCTCACCTCAGTGACTCATAAGTTAGGATTAAAGTTGTGTCCTTTAAGCTCACTGAAAGCCAGAAAGTCTTATTTCGTAAGTGTAACAATCCTTGTGCAAACTCTCTAATACTTGCTTCCTATAACTGTCCTGGGTTCAGCAGTAGCAGTCAATTTTTCTCCTTCTTAGTAGCTGGTGCAGTGCTGGGTTTTTGACTTTCAGCCTCACAACAGCGCTGATAACACCAATGTTTTCAGTTGCTGCTCAGTAATGTTTAGTCTGACCAAGGACTTTCTGAGCCTCATGTTCTGCCAGGGAGGAGGGGAAGCTGGGAGGAAGCAGAGACAGGACACCTGACCCAAACTAACCAAAGAGGTATTCCATACCACAGCACATCATGCCCACTATATAAACTGGGGGCAGTTACCCGGAAGGGTTAGATCACTGCTCGGTCGGGCTGGGTATAGATCGGCAGGTGGTGAGCAGTTGTATTCTCTTCCCTTGCTGTTTCCTTTATCATTATTATTATTGGTGGTAGCAGCAGTGGTTTGTGTTATACCTTAGTTACTGTGCTGTTCTTATCTCAACCCGTGGGAGTTACATTCTTTCGATTCTCCTCCCCATCCCTTCGGGAGCGGGGGGAGGAAAGGGGAGGAGTGAGCTAACAGCTGTATGGTTCTGGATTGCTGGCTGAGCTTAAACCAGAACAATAATTGATCCTTGTTCCAGACAACCTCACGGGTTTGGGCCAAAAAGCATGCCTACTCCAAGCTCTGTCACTGACCATGACAGTTAGCAGGTGCCTAGAGAAGAGTGTAAGAACAAGATGAGAATACAGTGCTACTTAACCAGTTTAACAGTCTTTTGATTCACAGCTTTTGTTTCAGTGGCTAAAGGCCTTTGGTAGATTTTTCTTCCATGAATTTGTTTGATTACAACATCCTGCAGTAGTAAGTTCCATAGTTAAAAACATGCTGCAGAGAAGTACCTTCTTCTCAAATTATTTTCAGCCTGTCATAGAATCATAGAATAGTTAGAGTTGGAAAGGGCCTTAAGATCATCCAGTTCCAACCCCCCTGCCAGGGGCAGGGACACCTCACACTAAACCATGCCACCCAAGGCTATGTCCAATCCAGCCTTGAACAGCACCAGCGATGGAGCATTCACAACTGCCCTGGGTAACCCATTCCAGTGCCTCACCACCCTTACAGTAAAGAACTTCTTCCTCACATCCAATCTAAACTTCCCCTGTTTAAGTTTGAACCTATTACCCCTTGTCCTATCACTACAGTCCCTAATGAAGAGTCCTTCCCTAGCATCCCTATAGCCCCCCTTCAGATACTGGAAGGCTGCTATGAGGTCTCCACGCAGCCTTCTCCAGGCTGAACAGCCCCAACTTTATCAGCTTGCAGTTTCATGTGATTCATATAGGTTCTTAAATACAAAGAGATTTTTTTTTCCCTATTTACTGTCTACAGTACATATATCATTTCAGAGACTTCTATTACTTCTTTTTTCCCTTTAATTCTTTCATTTTCAGGATGAAGATTCACAGTCACTCTATTCTTGCCTTGTAGTGAAAATGTTTCGTACCTTCTACCACCTTCATCATCTTTCTACAATTTTCCTATTCAGAGCACAGTCAAGTTTGTCTTGCAGTCAAGTTTGGTTTGACACACAAAAATCTCCATTTGTAACGAGTGGTGAATGAACTTCAGATAACTTCAGAAAACATGCATCAGTGTGGATGGATGTTTATTTAAATCACCTCACTTCAGTTATAAAGGTTTTCCCTTCCTGTGCTCACAGCAGAAGCCTGTGAATCTCACAACCAGTTTATCAGGTGAGACTCACAGTTATCCTCCCTCACTCTGCTCTCTGTCTCTGCCTCATTTCCTAAACTGCCATTAGCACAACTCTGGTGGAAAAATGACTGTGGTGCCTCACATCAATAGATCCACACTCTGGTAAGGACCAAACAAATCTCAGTTACTGCAAGAATCTTGATGCAGTTTTATAGATGCTTACTTGTAGGCACCTCCTTTTCACTGAAGATATTTATGACTAAAATTTAAATCCATGATCTAGGAGGGTCTAATTAGAGCCAAAGGAATTTGAAAGACTTCTATAGACTTTACTGACCTTTGCTTCTGACCCATAAGGAGCCACAAAAGGTTGAACCAGATGGCAACACTCTATCACTGTACAAACCTTGCGTCTTAGAATCATAGAAGCATTTAAGTTGGAAATGACCTTCAAGATCGAGTCCAACTGAACACTCTTGCAACAATAAATCCCACCAAAAATAGCAGTCCTAGCTGTCCCAAAGCTGTCCTAGCCACCAGGAGACTAATACACCAGTGTTTCACTAGTATCAACACTTACTGAAACTCTACTCCCACAAATTATAGAGAAAGCACATTTACAGATTTCCAAATCTCCAGTCAAATCCCATACTAAATGGAGACAATGACTGTTCAGTTTCAGTGAATCTTTGAACACGTTGGCAATAAATCCTGAAAGCCTTAAACTTTTATTATGCCAGCACTTTGCTGATTTACAGTCGAACTAAAATGAAGAACCCTCGTGGTTAACTCAAATAACATCCTGATACAGAGTTTCACAAAGACAGGTGAAGAAGATGACAAGGCAAAATAATGGATGGGGAACTGGTGCATGACAACCTATTCATCTCCTCATTTGTCACGCAAGTGCAACTCAAAGATTTTCCATAGCTTCAGGTGCGTACTTGTATTTAAAAAATCTTTTCCTGGCAAATTCTAATCAAAACAGATGTTGATGATAAGGAAAGTTTATTTGACCATTGTTATCCAATAACTATCCCACAGTACTTTCTAAGCTATTCAGAATGGAAAAGATGGAAAAACTAGGTCCAAAGTTTGCTTAAGTTTAGACCCAAGTTCCCAGCACCAATCTGTCTGCACTGGTGGAATGATGTTAAATGAATGCCACATATCATTAGGGATCTGGTTTTAATGTCTACATATGCATCACTCTGTAGAAATTCCTCTAGCCACCCTCACTGCCCTTTTATTTTATGTTTTTTACTGTTTTGTACTATGAGATGCCAAGCACACAAACTAGTAAACTGAGAAACATAAGAGGATATTAAGTCCATTTCTGCTGAGCTTTAGCACAGCATAACATGCCTAATAGAAGAACTAGAACAGATGCTGGTCATCTGTATCTTTAGTCAACTGAACAATTTAAAAAGAACAGCACCAGAAGGAAGAAAGGCAAATCAACCTAATGAAAGGTTTACACATAGGAAGGGTGTGACAATGCTGCAAAGGAGGTCACTAGGAGAGACAGGATTAGGGTCAGAGTTCTACCTAAGGCTCTTGATTATTAATTCTTAATCGTTACTTTGTAGGGCAACCTATCCCTTGGTAATCAGCATAAGGCCATTTTATCCAGTTCTGGAATATTGCCTGGGATTCAATAATATATGTAGATAAGTGGAAAGGTGTAGCAGAGAGCTGGAAGTAAGAGATAAGTTTTTAGAAGAAGAAGGCAATACAGATGCAGCCATATGTGCATGAAATATAGAAACACAACCAAAACCAAGAACAAGCTCAGAGCATTTAAATGCAAAACAGTTGTGTCATGAAAAAGAGTTTTTCCTCTAAATAAAAACAGAAAAGAAATAAACGAGAAAGCAAGAGGAAGAAAGCAAGAAAAAGAAAGGAAAAGGAAGAAAGCAAGAGAAAGACAGAAAAAGAAAGAAAAAGAAAGCAAGAAAGTACCTCTTCTATTGCTTCCATCCTAAAAATCTCAGATTTTGATTGCTATTTTCCCTTTTCCATTGTTGGCATTTGTAAAAGTTTGGAATACAATGGCAGGTATTTCAAACCAAGCCAATATTCAACATCACTTTCAAGTTCCCTGCTAGGATTAAAGCCAGCTCTCCTCCATTTCTGTCTGAATTTCTCCATCTATAACAGCTGTTCTATATCTGGCAGCTGCCAATACAGGGACATTTTGCCCCTGGTATCTTATTTTCAAATGGATAAAATCAAACAGTAATTCCATGATCTAATCACTTAAATCACAGTCTTTACTAAAGTATTTGAAACAGTAACATTCTCCCCATATAACCCTCCTATGCACACACAGCGCTGCTGTCAGCTAGGAGTAAACCTGGCACAGCTTGTCAGGTGTAGTACCCTCAGTCAGTGATGACAAGAACAGATGCAGACTGCCCAAAGTGACAGGAGCATTTCATTGACATTGGTACAACCTTTGCTCTTATTCCAAAATGCCCTACAAATAAAGAAGACCTCCACTACTTTTTCCTTTATAACATTAATTTCTTGGCACAGACCCATTTCACTGCAACCTACTGAACGCCTTACAGAGTTATGTGTTGAACTTTGTAAGGCAAAGAGCATCTTCTTTATTTCTATGTCAAATAACTGAAATAAAGATATTAGTGCAGTACAGAGACTCTATAAGGACAGATCAAGTTATTTGCATGTTTCTGATGAAGTTTAAGCATGCCAAGTGCAAGGTCCTCCACCTGGGTCGGAGCAATCCCAGGCACAGCTACAGGTTGGGCAGGGAAGAGATTCAGAGCAGACCTGCAGAGAAGGACTTGGGGGTTTTTGTTGATGTGAAAATGAACATGAGCCGGCTTCAGTGTGCACTTGCAGCCCAGAAAGCCAACTGTATTCTGGGCTGCATCAAAAGGGGTGTGACCAGCAGGTTGAAGAGGGTGATCCTGCCCTTCTACTCTGCTCTCCTGAGACCTCACTTGGAGTATTGTGTGCAGTTCTGGTGTCCTCAACATAAAAAGGACATGGAACTGTTGGAACAAGTCCAGAGGAGGCCCACGAGGATGATCAGGGGACTGGAGCACCTCCCATATGAAGATATGATGAGAAAGTTGGGGCTGTTCAGCCTGGAGAAGAGAAGGCTGCATGGAGACCTCATAGCAGCCTTCCAGTAGCTGAAGGGGGCTGATAAGGATGCTGGGGAGGGACTCTTCATGAGGAACTGTAGTGAGAGGACAAGGGGCAATGGGTTCAATCTTAAACAGGGGAAGTTTAGATTGGATACGAGGAAGAAATTCTTTACTGTAAGGGTGGTGAGGCACTGGAATGGGTTGCCCAGGGGAGTTGTGAATGCTCCATCACTGGCAGTGTTCAAGGCTGGATTGAACATAGCCTTGGGTGGCATGGTTTAGTGTGAGGTGTCCCTGCCCCTGGCAGGGGGGTTGGAACTAGATGATCTTAAGGTCCTTTCCAACCCTAACTATTCTATGATTCTCCTCTATGCTGTTTATAATAGGGGTAAAGTCTTGCTTTGAGCCAAAACACAAGAAAAATTGAGACATTAGCATGTTATTGTGTAAGGTAGTGTAGAAGAGCCCCTCAAAACAAAGCAGGACAAGATAGCCATGCAAGAATCCCCTGGAGAGCTGAAAAAATGCTACAGTAAGGACAGAGATATGTCAATAGACATATTTCATGCATTTGAAGAAAGAGCTGCACAGTTTATGTGGCTTTCTACTCACCAAACTAAGATGACATCCAAAGTTTAGTGCTTTGCTCTTATGTTCAAATGGTTAATCCATAAATGTTTGGTAGTCTAAACTTTCCCAATCAAAGCATACTGAGGCTGCCTTTAGATCTAAGTGAGGGGTTTGCAACTGTCAGCTCGAAAAAGAGAGCAGCTGCTGGGCTTGTCCTATGTGAAGACCACAGGTTGAATCTGTCAGCATTACTTTGTAAAGGCTGTGGCTGAGAACAAGGCTCCGGCTGACCTGGATGTGAGAACTTGTTGGTTGCAGGTGAGTTCTTTACTTGCATACCAAAGCAATATGCCAAAGCAGAGTTGCCCAAAGAAAACATCTTGTTTTCAGAACGCTGCCTGTGATCAGTATAAACTGAAAGATAAGGGATCAGTAACTGATTCTACCCATCTTGCCATTACACTGTACTAATTCATGAGTGCAAGGTATCTGATATTTACAGGCATCTGAACCACTGTGTGCAGCTGCATCACAGCCTTCTGATGGACTGGAACTTTCTTAGGATAGTGTTTCTTAGCCACAGGTAAGCATGCACAAATTTGGAAGCACAATCTAAACAGACTGATTCCCTCAGAATTGTCAGGCTTGGGAGCTTAAGGTGTCCTTGGCTCAGATTTCCCCCAGCTGTCAGTGACAAAGTCGATCTACTTTGTAAATAACTTTGATGCTACAGAAAAGAGGACATGTAAGCAAAGCAACAGAGATGAGCCCTGTACTTTGCATTCAGTCTTTTCATGCTCACTCCCTGACCTGCAACAGTAGACTGTCTGCACACTGTCTGTCAAGGCAGAAGCAGAAGAGAAAACATGGCAGAAACCAAAACAAAATACAAACTGGAGATTGGCAACAGAGAAAAGCTCACACGCAGTCATATGGCCAAGAAATTCAGCCCAAACCTCCTGAGGCCTACACAGTGCCTTCCACACAGTTCCTTCCTTGCAATCATTTTCATCAAAACAAGCCAGCAAACAGCAATAGCTTGACAGAAACATGCCAGAAGCAGACCTTTACTCACACTTTGGTCCCTCCAATCCCTACAAAACACTTCTCTCAGCCCAGCAAAGCACTCTCTGTGTCAGGACAGAGGTCATCTTCCTTTGAACAGAGATTTTATTCCAAACAGAGAAACCTTTCACAGAATCTACAAAGCCTGCAGTTCACCACTTACCTATCCAGAGGGTCCTGAGGCACTTTACTCCCTCCAGCTCTGCTGTTGACATTGGCATTCTTGTTGGCAGTCATGGTCATTTCTGCTTTCTAGAAATGTGGATATCTGTGATGAAAAAAAAAATCAATGGATTTTTCAGCAATTAACCTTCAAGACTGTTAGAAGCACTGTGCTGTGCAAAGGCAGAACTCCAGGCTGCTTTTCATTCTATGCAATCAGTCTCATTATGATCCTGAAAAACCACACACAATCTCTCTACTGCTGCGCTTTCACATTCACAGACAAGTTTATTAGGGTCTACCGCTGTAAAGGGAGATATGGGAATTCGGTGTATGCTTCAGGTTCTGGCATGTCTGACTAATGGAGCTTGATACAGAGTTCACAAAATATCACAGGTTTTGTGTGGTTCTTTCATCCATCAGTACATGTGGAGAACCCAGTAACTGCACTGTGTGATCCTTGCAAATACCACAGCTATGACTGGCATTTTGGCCACAAAAGCTATTCCAAGGAATGAAGAAACTTTTCTCAAAATTTAAAATGCAGTTCTATTATGGAAATATATTCTAATAGAGAAATATATTCAATACAAAATATGTTGAATATAATTTTCAAGTCTCCTTGTGGTATGAAAATACCTACAAATGGTTTTCTCTATTGGCCCCAAGATTCTTTATGTAGAACGGTCTTAGGATATTTTTAAGACCTTGGGTAATATAAAGAATCATTACTACTTCTTGCTTATTTCCTAGTAATTTGGTAACAACCCAAAAGCTGTATGTTTCATTTCAGCCATTGTAAAAACCCTATATACCTAGTTGAGTGACCAAAAGATGAGCCTTGTGTAACATTGCTCCATAAATGGCAAAAAACCAGCCCAGTGTAATGATTTATTTTGCTCTCATCCCATTATCATAATAGGACTGGTGTGCTGTGACTGAAGGGAAAATATGACAATATGGATATAGGCCAGGATGTAATCCCAGAGATGCAAAGGTGGTAACCTCTAACAACATGCCCCTCTGTTGATTATATCCCATGTTTCTGCGGTGTAGAACACAGCTCTTGGGGGTAATTTCCTCTGTCATTGAGATTGTTTGAGAAATATTCTGCAATATGAGGGAAAAAGGTGTTTTCATATCATGATAAGATCTCTCAAATGTCAGCAGAGTCCCATGGGAAAGAACTGGAACAGGATTTATTCCACCTGCTGCTGCAGGAGTTATTTTCAAGGATTGTGTAGCTCTGCTGGCATATGCTCTGGGTGACTTTTGAGACTCTCCTTAGTTTGTAAGCTAAAATACCTACTATGGTTTGCAGCGCTGGCCTGTAGGGTCTGACCAGAACTACAAATTTTTATGACCATTAATGGTACGGCTAATGCAAAAACAAGGAGTATTACAAAACTTCTTGTTTACTCAAACCCACAGTAAGTCCAGACTGCTTGAGAAGCCAACAGTAATGCGATGCTGAAAAGCAAGCTGGTTACTGACAACACACAAAATCCTTGTACTAACAGACCCATCGAGGGAAACAGGACATTCCCTAAACCACTTTATTCCAGACAGCTCTGCCACAAATAAGGTCAGCAAACCTCTTCCGGATTGCAGCTCCAGAAGCAGAGTCAACCATGCCCACCAAAGACTCCAGGTCTACTTGTCCTCCTGGGATTGTCTTCTACCTACGGATTTTCCCAGTTTAAGTGGAGATTTTTTTCCCAGCTGGTAACATTTTTTCTACACTGAAGATCACCATATTCCTCCAGTGTCTTGTTGTTATTGTTGGTGTTACAGTATCAACATAACACCACTCTTAAAGAGCTGCCTGGTCTGATTGGAAAAGGGCTTGCTCAGGATGAGAAAGGAAACCTGCTGACGCTGGCCAAGCTTTCTAGGACTGCACATTCCACAGAGAGCCAGCAGCTTTTTTAATGTTTTCCATGCACCAATTCGATCCTTTTACTGGTGTTAAATCTGTCTAAATCACTTATTAGCAATTAGGTGAAAAAATTAGGAGAAATAAATGTGGCAAAAGGTGAATAACAACTGTTAGCACAGTTCAGGATCATCTTCCAAGATTTGCTTTTTCTGTTCAAGATCAGAATAAGCTGAAGAGAGCCTCAAAAAGATGGAATATTGACCTGGCACATTGAAAATCCAAACAAACGAAAAAAGTGCGCTTTTGTGATGTGGTTTTCCAAGAGTCTACTTTTCCCATACCCAAAATCCAATTAAAAAAAAAAGAAAAAAAAGAAAAAAAGAAAGTACATTGAAGCTTGATAAAAATTAATTTGGTCAGTATTTTAAAA
The DNA here is from genome assembly GCA_028858755.1 of Ara ararauna. Lineage (NCBI taxonomy): Eukaryota > Metazoa > Chordata > Aves > Psittaciformes > Psittacidae > Ara > Ara ararauna. The sequence goes on along the minus strand of CM054380.1, from coordinate 35,229,390 downwards.
AGTGATTATTTGAACCTCACATTTCAAAGCTACCTTAAATGTCAAATAGGTCAAACTGCTTTGTTTTCTGCAAAAGATGAACTGAGTTTTAAAAGACAATTTCACAAGATATGTCAAATTTACTGGCATAAGTGTTTTTCTTCCCATGCATTTGAGACCCTGGTACATGCAGTGATTGATGTCAACTGACTTTTCTATGCAATATTTCTTTAATGCTACTTTTGTAAGAATATTTTGCTGCAGGTGATGCTGGTAACATCGCAGCACATGCAGATAAATTTCACATAGCAGAAAACAGTCAGTCCAGTGCCTGGAAGCAAAGGTTTCTTACCAAAGGAAAAAAAAAAAAAAATTCTATGATTCTATAAGGTCTAAGTGAGAAAATAATACCAAGCCATTCACATAGCTACATATATCATAGAATCATAGAATAGTTAGGCTTGGAAAGGACCTTAAGAACATCTAGTTCCAACCCCCCTGCCAGGGGCAGGGACACCTCACACTAAACCATGTCACCCAAGGCTATGTCCAGTCCAGCCTTGAACACCCCCAGCGATGCAGCATTCACAGCTTCCCTGGGCAACCCATTCCAGTGCCTCACCACCCTTACAGTAAAGAATTTCTTCCTCACATCCAATCTAAACTTCCCCTGTTGAAGTTTGAACCCATTACCCCTTGGCCTCTCACTACAGTCCCTCATGAATAGTCCCTCCCCAGCATCCCTATAGGCCCCCTTCAGATATTGGAAGGCTGCTATGAGGTCTCCACACAGCCTTCTCTTCTCCAGGCTGAACAGATACAACTTTCTCAGCCTATCTTCATACGGGAGGTGCTCCAGACCCCTGATAATCCTCGTGGGCCTCCTCTGCACTTGTTCCAACAGTTCCATGTCCTTTTTATGTTGAGGACACCAGAACTGCACACAATACTCCAAGTGAGGTCTCATGAGAGCAGAGGGGCAGGATCACCTCCTTCTACCTGCTAGTCACACTCATTTTGATGCAGCCCAGGATACGATTGGCTTTCTGGGCTGCAAGTGCACACTGCCGGCTCATGTTCAGTTTCTCATCGACCAACACCCTCAAGTCCTTCTCCACAGGGCTGCTCTGAATCTCTTCTCTGCCCAACCTGTAGCTATGCCTGGGATTGCTCCGACCCAGGTGGAGGACCTTGCACTCGGCATGGTTGAACTTCATCAGGTTGGCATCAGCCCACCTCACAAGCATGTCAAGGTCCCTCTGGATGGCATTCCTTCCCTCCAGCATATCAACCGAACCACACAGTTTGGTGTCATCGGCAAACTTGCTGAGGGCGCACTCAGTCCCATTGTCCATGTCACTGACAAAGATGTTGAACAAGACCGGTCCCAACACCGATCCCTGCGGGACACCACTCGTTACTGGTCTCCAGCTGGACATTGAGCCATTGAGCACAACTCTTTGTGTGCGGCCATCCAGCCAGTTCTTTATCCACCGAGTGGTCCACCTATCAAATTGATGTCTCTCCAACTTAGAGACAAGGATGTCGTGTGGGACAGTGTCAAACGCTTTGCACAAGTCCAGGTAGATGACATCAACTGCTCTACCCCTGTCCATCAGTTCCGTTGCCCCATCATAGAAGGCCACCAGATTGGTCTGGCAGGATTTCCCCTCAGTGAAGCCATGCTGGCTGTCACCAACCACCTTGTTGTTTTTCATGTGCCTCAGCATGCCTTCCAGGAGAATCCGCTCCAAGATTTTGCCAGGCACAGAGGTGAGACCGACTGGTCTGTAGTTCCCCGGCTCATCCATTTTCCCCTTCTTGAAAATGGGGGTTATATTTCCCTTTTTCCAGTCATCGGGAACTTCACCTGACTGCCATGATTTTTCAAATATGATGGACAGTGGCTTAGCAACTTCATTCACCAGCTCCTTCAGGACCCGCAGATGGATTTCATCAGGTGCCATGGACTGGTATACATTCAGGTTCTTAAGATGATCTCGAACCAGATCCTCTCCTACAGGGGACCCAGGGTCTTCATTCTCACTGTCCCTGCATCTGCCTTCCCAGTCTTGGGTGGTGTGGTCAGAGCATTTTCTGGTGAAGACTGAGGCAAAGAAGTCGTTAAGAACCTCAGCCTTCTCCAAATCCAGGGTAGCCAGTTCTCCTGATAGCTTCTGGAGAGGGCTCACGCTGTCCCTAGTCTGTCTTTTATTTGCAAAATACCTATAGAATCCCTTCCTTTTATCCTTATAATCTCTAGCCAAGTTTAATTCTAAGTGGGCCTTAGCTTTCCTAACCTGGTCCCTACCTTCCCAGACAACATCCCTGTATTCTTTCCAGGCCGCCTGCCTTTGCTTCCACCTCTCATAAGCCTCTTTTTTCCTTCAAATTTTCCTCAGCAACTCCTTATCCATCCAAGGGGATCTCCTGGCCCTCCTACAGCACTTCTTTCTAGTAGGGATGTATCAATTCTGAGCTTGCAGCAGGTGATCCTTGAATACCAACCAAGAGTCTTGGGCCCCCCTGCCCTCTAAGGCTATATCCCATGGAACCTTACTGAGCAGGTTCCTGAAGAGGCCGAAGTCTGCTCTCTTGAAGTCCAGGGCAGTGACCTTGCCTCACACTCTTCTCAGTGTCCTGAGGATCTCGAATTTGACCATCTCATGATCACTGCAATCAAGGTTGCCCTGGAGAGTCACATTTCCAACCAGCCCTTCCCTGTTGGTGAGGACGAGGTCAAGTATGGCACCTCTCCTTGTCGACTCCTCTATTACTTGCAGAAGGAAGCTGTCTTCCACACAATCGAGGAACTTCCTGGATTGCTTGTGCCGGGCTGTACCATCCCTCCAACAGATATCAGGGTGGTTGAAGTCCCCCATGAGAACAAGGGCCTGCAAGAGCGTGAGGCTGTTCCTATTCGCCTATAGAGTGCCTCATCCACTGAGTCCTCTTGGTCAGGCAGTCTGTAACAGATCCCCACAATAATGCCTCCCATCGCTCTTCTCCCTTTAACCCTGACCCACAAACTCTTTGTCGACTGCTCACCTGTCCCCAGGCACAGTTCCATACTCTCCAGCCTATCCTTAACATAAACAGCAACTCCACCTCCCCGCGGGCCGGGCCTGTCTTTCCTAAAGAGCCTGTAACCTTCCATTCCAACACACCAGTCATAGGAGCCATCCCACCATGTTTCTGTGATGCCTATGATATCATACCCCCGCAGATGTGCACACATCTCTAATTCCTCTTGTTTGTTTCCCATGCTATGGCATTTGTATAGAGGCATCTGAGCCGAGCTCCAGTTGAAGCCAGCTCATTGGCTGGAGTAGCTGCAATATCTCTACTTTGCTCTGAACGTTTACTATAGGTGCTGGCAAGTGATTGGGTGTGTTGGGATGGAATGATGCCCCCCTCCCCCAACACATGTAGTTTAAAGCATCCTTGACCAGCCTGGCAAGCATCCTACCAAATCCACTCTTCCCTTTCTTTGTCAGACCATCTCCATAGCCCCCAGCAGACCTGGCCTCCTAAATTGAGTCCCATGTTCAAGGTACCCAAACCCCTGACTATAGCACCAGCCTTCTAACCATATCAAAGTCACCGACTGAGAACAAGTGACAATGTTTGTGGATAACAGAGACAAAGGAAGAGGGCTGCCAAACTTTTTGTCTTTATGATACTGCAGAAGGCACAGATTTTACCTGGTATTAACTCTAAAATCTCATTCAAAGTTTTCCTCCCTATAATCCAGAGACAGCCAGGTTCCAATCAAGCCAATGATGACAGGTTTACTTCCAGCACAAACTTCCTAGTATAATCATCAGTGGTAATGTACTTGGTTGTCACTGCAGCCTTGCAATGCCCACCCACCCTTTCAGCAGTGAAGTCCCCACTCAGCTGGAATAGACACTATTAGGGAACTGATGTTGCAGCACTTATTGGAGGGGAAAGCTGTTGCCTCCAATCAGTGCAGGCTGTCAGACCCGGGAGGCTGCAGACCCAGGCAGGTGAAAAGCAGGCATGTTGCCTAGAGAGGACAGCTGTCTACTCACCCTCCTTCCCTATTTTTCTACCACCTAAAATCCTTTCCCTTCTTCTTATATTTGTGCATTTGCCTATTTTGTGCTTCCTCATCTGTCTCCCTCACCCTTCTTTACCTTATTACTTCATTAACATTCCCTCAAGCTGTTTTTTTCCCTTGAATTGAAACTGGAGAGAACAGACCTCACTTGAAACACACTGCAGTCCAAAACTTGTGTCCAAATATAAGAATTTAGCTCTAAGCTCTTCTGTTACTTTCAGTGCTGCTAGAGCCATCACAGCTTTGAAATTTTGGTATTTGCAACACAAACACTTCCATGATGACCAGACATCACTATGAAAACAGCCTACTTATGAATTGTGTCTAATATACATCATAGTTCCTAGGTATTATTCTTCCTTTGTCTGTTCCCTTCATCCTCAGGATATTTGCATGAAAACACCCATTCAAGTCTCAGGAGCTCACCTGCTCCTGTTGTTTATCCCTCATAGTCATGTAATTGCAACATCATTTGCATAGTAATGAATTGTTTCTTGTGACACAAAAACCAGATTATTATTTTGTTAAGGAATGAATGTATATTAGCTTTAAAGAAGAGGTGGGGTTTTTTTTTTTCATTAATATTTTTTGCATCACAAACATCAGAAATGAGAAAATAGACTGTCCTTCAGTATTTCCTGCAGGGAGTCACCAGTCTCTACAGACATCACAAAAAAATTCAAAGCACAGTTCACTGCTTAGGACAGACTGCCTGGGAGCACAGGCTGCAGGGGAGACACAAAGTGAACAAACCAAGCTGAAAGTCTTAGTGAGCCTTGAAAGGAAATTCCCTGTTGAGCTGACACCAACGACTGAACCTTCCTCACCTCAAGGCTGACTGACAACGTCTGCCATCAGCTGAGAAGTATCCTGAATTTGCGTCTACAGTAGGTTTTGATTCATTAGAGCATCATGGGAGGCAAAACATGGGTCAGAGCTAGGATACAGAGCAAGCTGCTGTACACAGTGGTGTTAGCACACCTCCCCTCCTTCCTGCCAGACACACATGGTTCCCACTCAGAGCACCACTACAGCACAGACTGCAAAATTAATAGCTGTTATGTGCCTCATACAAGGTTTTAATAATACATGATGGGAGGAAGGGGAATCTTGGTGCAGCTGCATAAAGACTTGAGAGAGAGGGATTAAATCTTCATTTGCCATACATTTCTTATGAGTCACTGGGTAAATGGCTTGAGTTTTGCTAGTTGAGCTATTTCCTGACTAATTCTGTCATTTTTTCTAGAAGTAAGCTGTGCTACCCAGGAACGTCTGAAGCACATTCAGCCATACAGAGGCTTAATAAGATCTCTGTTATATTGTACTTTAAACCTGAATTAACTATCCAGTGTAGACAAATTACATCAATTTTCATTTCTCAATTCATACTCTATAAACAAGAGCAGGAGCAAGTCAGAACTTGTTTGTGCAAAGAGGATAATTTACAGCACCCCAAATACTCCACATGAACTCTCCATGCAGATGTTCTTACTACATGTTTAGGGTGGGCAACACACTTTCCAAATTGCCTTACATAAGGTCATGCTTATGAGTGAGACTGTAACCAGTGAATTAGAGCAGGCAGCAAGTTATAAATTAATAATACGGCTTCCCACAGCCTGTGCAAACAGACCCTCGAGCTTCTCCCTTACCCTGAGATGCAGCAGGGAAGTTGGCACTCACAAAGTTTGAAAACCCTTGAAATAGCCTTCGATTCTGCAGTTGACTATTTGTGACAATGTGGGAAACAGTGCCACAGATAAAAACATGGGAATCAAAATGTTTAAATGCCCAGCTGGACGACGGCTGCTGGCAGCACTATTTCCATCTATTTTCAGAAGGCCACGAGATTTCTTTAAGCATGTATGCCTCAGACTCCTTCTGCAGAGCCCTTTCTGGGAGCAGAGAGGAGGAAATGCGCCAACCAAAGGCCAGGATGGCTAAGGAGACATTTTGCTGGAGAAGGATGTGGAAGAGATGCTTCATGACTACCAGGAGGACTGAAAATCAGAGGTCTTGAGCAGAAGTAACTAACAGCAACAATTACACTGTCCTGTGCAAAGTCCTTCGACTTCTCTCTAATCCCATGCAGTAGAAGAAAACTTAATTGGTGGAAACAGAAGGCAAGCTGACATTGTCACAGAAGTTGCTTTTAGTTTCAAGCAGCAGCAGGAGACCTTCAGTATGGTCTCAATAAGGTCAACTGCTATGTGTTGTTACTATGAATCTCATTCTGTTTAGATCACTTGGTCATAGTAATTGTGTTACTGTTGTGAGTCAGTATCTCCAAGAAGCCGGTCCTGTCTGTGACACCTAAGCTGCCAATGCTAACACTCCTAGTGAAGCAACTATTAATTTGCATGGACTATCTGTATATGATGTTATAAAAGCACCCTGGGAGAATGAGGAACTGGCTGGAGACCTCATGGATATAACCAGAAAATATTAGCCAAAACTGTCTTGGCTTGTACAAAGAGATGAGAACAACCTTGGGTCTGTCTCTTTTAGTCTTGGCAGTTACCCAGGGAATCTGTAGAAAGGCACCAAGATGATCTTAATGGTCCTGTATCCAAAGTACTTCCAGAAGTGACCCTGGACACAGGCATTAGCAGCAACAAATGGGATGGCAAGCAAGTCTGTTGTTTGTATTGGGGATTTATGCAAGAACTGTTCAGGAGAGCTATCTGTTTACATTTAGAAACTATGCTCTTGCACTTAAAGCACTGTCTGCAGGATGCAGGAGCTCTGAGCTGTGTTTGAGCTCTGGCATGGATTTCTTTCGTAGCCTTAGGAAAACTGCTTAAAGTTGAGATCCTCAAACTCAGTGCCAGAGAGAACACCCCATCACCCACATTCTGACATCTGAGTGGACCATTTTCCCAGAGATGCTCCTATTTTTCCTACTCCAGAAATCTGTGGTTTGATCTTTCTAAATATCACTGCTCTACCAATGAACTAGGAGTAACTTTATGACTTAGCTCACACACAGTGTTCAAGATTTCCTGAAACATGATGGGGCCCAGACATGTTGTTATCACCAATGGTAAAAACATCACTAACAGAGACAAACCATACCTCACCAGCTTTTGTGGTCACCAAAACCGCCCTCTCCTGTCTGCCATGGCTGCCTACCTGCAAACCAGCATCTCTCAGGGCAAAGAGCACAGCGGTTTTCTGATTCCCTTCACGTTTATGAACCTCTTGGCTACTGCCTCCCTCTCCTTCAAACTACACATTCTAAGCCAAAACAAATAAAACCAAGCCCCTGTGCTTCCAGGATGATAAACCACATCGAGGTGTGAGCAGCCTGACTGAGAGGGTGTGGTCCATGCCCTGCCTGCCTGACTCCATCTCCCATCTCAGATGACTGAACAGACAGGAGACAGGAGAGAAGCATGGTGCTAGCAAAATGAGTGCACCTCAACCTTTCTCCTAGCTGTGCCGCTGAAACAAAGGAAGCCCACTGAAGAAGAAACAGGGAGGAGGGGTGAGGACCAGGCAAACATCAGAAAAGTTGAACACTGGTAGAACAAAGGTGAGAGAAAGAACAGCTGACATACTGTATCAGAAAGACACAGGTGGGAAACAAGGAAGTTAAGAGACACTTAGAAGTTAAAAAAGGCATTAAGAAACAGCAGGAGGGAAAAAAGTACACTCCCCTTCTTCACCTCCATACTGGGACTGCACTCTGTGTCCCCCAGAGAAAGTAACCCACCTTTCCTTGTGCTCATTCCATGGCTGAAATTTCCCTCATGGAATCAAACTCGAATTTTCCCAAAGATACTTCAATGGATCTGCGATACTGCAGTAACCTGACATGAGACTTCACTGAAAGAGACAAAAACTCCTGCTGCCCTGCAAAGCAGGTGTGACTTCATGAGTGTGGAAATTGTCCAAACTCTGGGTAGCTAGCTGCTCATTCAATACACAAACTCAAATCCCAACTCAAGTTCTTGAGTCCCTAATTCCTGAGTAGATGCTCATTCCCCCATGTGCGTACTGCCCTGTAGTGACTGCAGGAGTCTAGCAGTTCCCAGACTCCTGCAGTTTCTTTAGAGAATTGACTTGGGAGGGGGAAGGGAAGAGAGGAGAGGAGAGAGGATGGAGAGAATATTGGCAGCTATACCAGAATCACAATAACATAAACTAAGCACAGCAAACTACTTATTGCCTTTGTTAACAAAAATTATAGTAGCTATAGCAACAGAAAAGTAGGGGCAAAAAAGCCCGAGACTTCTTTAAATCCCCAAAGAACACAGTTTTCTAATATGGAAAAATCAAGATTTATTGCACCAGCGGCTCCCACGAGGCAGGGCTATAGTAGTGCACCATGGTTTCAATTAAAAGCATGAATCATTAACCAGTGCAGCTGGGCTTAGTACCTGGCAGACATCATCATCTCTTCCAGTGAGCCATGACTTCTTCAGGGCCTCAACTGGTTTCTCTTGCTGTGTGATGTGCCCTTCAGACCCATTTCTGGTGGCTTTACCTCATTCTATGTCAAGCCCTGTGACAGAGTGACTAACACCACCGCTCAACAGGAAAGATCAGGGAAAACATTCCTGTACTTGAGTCTCTGTGCATATACCCCTTGCCAGCCATCAAACACTAATATCCCTACAGCACGGCATGGCACTGCACGCTCAGCCAGCATCTCCAAAAGAAAACCCTGCTGCCTGTGTGTATTTTCCTTCTCAAATACACAACCTCACAAGCTCAAAGAGGAGAGGAATGTCTGGCACTTCTGCAGTGACCATCTGGCAGAAGCACCGCTCCATTTTCTGGCAACTCAAACAGAGTCTTAGAACAATTATCTCAGTTCCTGATTCAAGCACTGGAGACAGAAGATCAAGTTACATTTCTCTCCAGCCATCAACACTAATTCAGTTTTCACTAAGTCAGCCTTGCTGGAATTTCACTCTTCCACACTAAAACAAAAGAGGAAAGTGTGAATCAACACTGAAAAGCCATTATAAGAAACATAAGGAATTTCAGGAGTTGCCCTTCACAAATGTAAAAAACAGCAATAAGATCCTGCAGAGAAGGAGCTGTTTCTTCCTAGAAGGGATATTTTTACAAACTAAAATGATGACAGAATGAACCTATTGCAAAAGAAAGTGGTACTATGGTCCTCAGTTTTATCCACTGGCTTTATAACTGCTGTGTATTTACACAGCTTCCTTCCCCTACAACTACATGCTGGTTTATGAATTTGTGGAGAGCATCTTCCCAGCTACCGCTCAGCCACAGGTGTCCACAGCTGTCAGAAGGGGCTGTGCTTTTCTCAAGGAAAGAGTTCAGCTCCCACAGCACTGACCTTTATCATCTGCACGAAAGGAACATTTCGACAAGCTACCGCAAGTTTAAGTGTTATAAATCTCCTTTCATCAGGCCTCCAACCACTAGACAGCAAAACAACTGGAAACATTTAAACCTGTTTTAACATTGGAGGCAGCAGAACACTTACCCACCCACCCACCCAGGCTGATTGCAGCCACCCAGCCACTATGGACTGCAGCTCTTGCCAACAGAGGGGTTTCTGTTGAAGCTTCCTGGAGCAACAGCCTTTCCCAGCAGTGCAATGAAGCAGGGCAGCAGCTGCAGACATGCTAGCTCTGCTCTTGGGCATGCTGCATTCTGAGTGGCAGAAGGAGAAAGGGGCTTTTAGACAAAACAAAAACAAACCCACAAATAAACTTTGAATGATCTCAAATCTCCTTTAAACGTTTCCAGGTCGTGAGATGGTATTCGATGATTTGAAAGACCTTCTCCTCCTTCCTTTCATGAGAATGATTTATGTACTGCTGGGTACATGACATGTTAGAGACTTCTCAAGAGACCAGCCGCTGTTCCAAAGAGCTTTCACTTCTATGACAGGAATTTCATAAATGAAGGTACTAACTATCTTCCCAGATGCAGGCTTGAATAGACCCACTGTACTGGTGAGTTCTGCTGAGGGAACAATCTTTCTCTACAGTCCGCAGCGCGGGAGTAAACCCGATGCAAAGCAACATTACAGCATTAACTGCTTCACTCTTTCCCTGGAGGGGACCAAGACCCCCAGAAGCAGTCAGACAAGCAGTGTGCCACCTGTGAGCACTGCAGCCGAGACCCCACCACATGGCCTCATGCAGACTGCTTCCACACTGCATCTTGCATGGGTGATTCAGACTTCCCAAATCCCACTTCTCTGCTCCCATTGCAAGTCTTAACTGGTGCCATGCCAGAAAGGGCGTTAGATATGCAGCTTCAAAATCATGTCAAGAAGAAACGGTGATCCCACATCCTTCCATTCAGCTGTATATGTTCAGGAAGAGCAAGTAGCCAGTGCATTCAGGAATAGGGTCCCCTTTCTGGTTTTCAGATTGGCTACAGTGCCATAATGTGCTATCAGTCATGTTTAACAGTATTAAAACATGCAATATGAACTTGAAATATTTGCTTGAAATGATTAATTTTATCCAGACAGCATCTGGAGTGTCACTCCAACACCAGCATTTCTATCTAAAGTTTTAGCACTCGTGTTCCTACTTTAACTCAATTCAAAACTGTGAGTAAAATATAATTTCATAGCAATTTGATTTTGCAATGATCTCATTGAAAAAGCATATCCAGCATTGCCATTGCAACACAGAAATGGCCACAGGAAAAGCCTGAGTGACATAGATTAAAACTCTGATCAGATATAATTTCGTCCCCTTCTCCCTTGCAGGGAATGTTTTGGCCTCTTGCCAAGCAGAGAACATTCCACACACAGTAGGGTAAATTTGGTATAGCACCTATATGGAAATAACTACTTCAAGATATGGCCAGGGTGTAAAATCTCTTATCTGAACACATGAGCTTTCTCACCCCCAAAGTTTTGACTCAAACTTTCCCCACCTCATGGGAGACCATATTTGAGCAAACTTTCGAGTGGTACCATTGTACACCCTGGCACTGAAGCTGGCACTCATCTTCCTTTTATTCTTTCCTATGGATTTAAGCCAAGGTCAAATTTGGACCTGCTCCCTGTACAAGAATACTTTTACTGTCTCTTTTCAAGTGTGATTGGTAAAGTAACTCTGCATCAACCTGGCCTTCAAAATTACACCTGTCTATTCCCAAACCAGCCAATCAGCGAAAGAAAAAAAGTCACTACAGAGTTTGTTACGATCAATCAAAATATATAATTCACCTAGTGACAGGGCAAACCTGAATTCAACTCTGCTTTCTTAGAGTTTATGCTTATGCGGTTGTCAGCTAAATTCTAGTTTCAGACACTCCTTTGCTAGAGTTTGTAGAGGATGGCATCAGAAATTAAACTGTATCCCAGACTTCTCTCTCGTCCCATATTCCTTCACTGTTCCTCCTTCAGTTCAGTTGTATGGGCACTGATCTTTCTAATACCAGTAAGCAGAGAATTGAAAATGTGCATTTACACAAAAACAAAGTATTACAGATACATAGATACAGTTATGCACATATATGCACAATACCACATACACAATTTGTTCATAAATTTCACAAACAGAACTTGTCTATTTGTAAGCAAATTAGCTGGAATAAAGTATACACACAGAGTATAAATAATGCTTTCCTACTAAAAATTCCATCATCATAAGACAGATACAGCCTTTGAGGCTTATAAAATCAACTACACAAAAACTCTTTAGCTTCATGTGAACATATTTTCTCCTGGGTTTGATTAATGAACAAATCTAAACATTCAAGGCAGAAATTAATCAGCTTTGACTGGCATTAAGTCTACATTACCAAATTCCACATGGTTTCCAGTTGATACCACAAAGTTGGCCATAGTTCATTCAAATCTCAGTCCCAGTCCTCCAAAAAGTAGGTAAATACCTGTGAACCCTTTTATTATGCTGGGACAGTGACTTGTATTCGAGGCAGATAGAATTGTACCTGTGCACAGCGTACAACAGTCAAAAGCTGACTAACAGCAGATTTCATCCCACTAGAGCAAAATAAATGCCTTTTGTGACTCCAGAAGGTAATGATTTATGAAATTATGAATATATTTCACATAACTTTTGTGACTATCTACTCATCTGATGATTTGGGGCTAAGGTATTTTAGCCGATAATTTGCCTTGAAATCTGTAGATGTTATAAATGCACCAGATTGACAGGTTCCTACACAGCACCAATTCCTGCAGTTTCCTGATGGAATAACTGCATCACTTTTCTGATGTGTGCTAATATCTGTGATAATCTGAACTCTTACCTCATTTTCCCCAGACAAATCTTTTCCTGTTTAACCTGAAGGAAGAATGCACAGTGGGACATCCAAATACAACAGGTTTTCTCTATCCTATGTTTTAGATACAAGAGACATGCAAAGAATCCTTTTTCTGATCCTAGGAAGTAAAATGGTATGAAAAATATGCAGTTAACTTTAGCTGAATCTTCACAGCAGCAATACTCCAGGTGGGGCTCTACAGAAAATACATGCATGAAGATGGTTTGAAGTCTGAGGGCTTTATTTCAAACTGCAGTTTAATTTTATGGCACAGCTTCAAGGTATTATCTCTGCTGTTCCAGACATCAGCATTTTCTTAACCATTTGACCAGTCTTCCTATTAAAAAAACCAATACAGTTGGAGTTCCTCTGAGTGACAAATACACCTCAAACCATAGCTATAGCTCCAAAACATCAAGCAACTGAGCCATTCAGTTCTCACAGAAGCAAGTTTGGGCCCTTCCAGTTTTAATGAGAAAACTGGAAACACAATACAACAAATGTGAACCCTTTGGTAATGCTACCACACCCCATTCATACTCAGCTCTGTGCCCAATACCCCCACCCAGCCACAGATACACAACAGAGAAATACCAGCTGTTGAAACTTTGCAGACGGCAACTCCAACATTGCGCCATTTTGGACTTCCTCCTCAAAGGATCACTCCACATGGCTTCTTTTGTAGGTCTGGGATTCTGGGGGCATGGAAAATAGCTTTGGGCATGAACAATGGGGAAATAGCATTTATAAACTGAAATAAAGTCCTTCAGTTTGTGGAAACAGCTGGAGGGAGGAATGAAACTTATGAATAACATAGCTGAAACTGAACAGACAGTTGACAGGAAGTTCTTTCAGAAGTTGACTATGGCTACACTTTTACATGACAATGCAACACTTAAATCTACAACTACAGAAGACTTAATGCGCAAAGACCTATCCTGCATTTTCTGATTTAGTGACATTAACCAGTCCATCCTTTCCCTACATATAATTTTGAGGAGAGTAGTTTCTTTTGCATTTTGTGTATTTAGCAGTGCTATACCAGTCCTGAACGAACATTTTTTTTTCAGTGCTATGTGAGAGTACAGCATACTTGTACCAATGTAGAGATGCTCCCCAAAAGGAAACAAATGATCCCTGAGGGGAAACACACACTACTTGGAAGTCTTTGTCTTGCTGACAAAAACAGTACAGTCTCTACGTGGAACTATTCAAAGGCAGTTTTACAGAGTATGAAATGGACCTTCTCTGCGGGAACTATAACATGGGCTGACCAAGCCAGTGGTAAGTCCAGCAGCTTGTCATCAAGGGAGCACATACAGGCGTGTATCTGCCTACAGGTGAAGTAGAGCCAGGCTTTTACTTCTTCCAGTATCTTGCTCCTCCTGTTTTTATCTCCTCCCTGCTCATTTGATTTGGTGCATAGCATCTGCTCTTCTCCTGCTGACTTCCACCAGACACCACTGCTCCAGGCAACTACCAAAAACTACATTCACACAATTCTCAGAAGCACTTAACGGTAGTCTTATTCTCATGCCCAGCAATGGTTTGTGTACTCAGCAGCCGAAGTATCATTGAAAGTCAATAGCATGCAACTGTGTAAATTATTTAGGTGTTTATAAAAAGGTGAATCCCCCTCAACACAGCTGATACAAACTGGATGTTATCTGCTTTCAGTAGGCAATTCATTCAATGCAGAAGCCAGTGAGCCTAGGCTATAGTGCATAGGCCTCTTCAAGAGAGCACCTGCTAAACTTCATGTTTCTCAAAAGATATTTTTCACTTCTGCTTCACAGAATGAAGCGTTCAGGTATCAAGAAGGAAACACACTTCTTACAAGAAACAAGAGAGAGACCTCAAGTATGTGTCATTCAATACAGAACCTTCTCAACAGAGTATCTTTTCAGAGGAACCCCACAAGTGAATGCCCAATGAAAATAAACAGAAAACACAGAAGCAAGATTCCATACAAGGAAAAATGTTAGTAATCTTTTTAAGTGTATTACAGGAATCTTTCAAAACACTGTCAGTAAGGTATTTTACCCTTGCTAAGGAGAGGCACATCTATTTCAAGAAAAACTTTTATATTTCTTCTGGAAGAAATAAAAGCTATTTTCAGCTAAATCTTTTCTTTCAATGCTAGCCTGCTTCAGCCAAGCCTTATTATTCATTGTGCTGTTAGACAACAAGATTCCTCTAATGTCAATGGATCATACAGAAGATTTAACTCCATAATCTGTCTGAAAAAGTCAGTGGTAAGGTCAAGAGTAAACCAAAAGTGTTTACCTAGTTCTGATTTAGTCAAGAGCTCTGTTTGTTTCACATAAGCCCAAGAAGTTTATCAACTTTTGATTGTTATTTTATCAAGCACTATGTACTGCAAAGCCTGGTTCTTCTGTTGTTACTGCTGCCTGACTTGTCCAGTCACCTTGAAACTCAACCATCCAAGGAGAAACAAGGACTAAATTAGAAATACTCTTGTCTATAACTGGGCTGTACAGAAGGCACCTTGCTTCTGCAATGTTACTGAGTTTAAGATTACAGATTCGTATTTCAGAACTCACAGCTACAGAGACATGGAAATGAGGAAAGGATATGACCAGGATTATAGAAAAACACAATGCTCAAAGAGTTGGGAACTGCTTGATTTTTAGTTTAGAGGATTGTCCCTACTGATAAATGTGTCAGCCCAAAAGCTCACTGAAATCAGCTCACTCAGAAACCAAGCAGTTCAGACTGCTTTCTTAGCAAACCCAAAATTAGAAGCAGGACTTCTTTTTTTCTGTCAACAGCAGTAGTTCATAAGTAGGAAAGGTGCCCCGATTCAAAACCTATTTGACAGTAATGTTCTCACAAAATGTAGTCTTTGTGCCCGCACGCTGAATCCTGAAGTACTTCATTCCTGAATGAGTTTTGTCTGAATGATAAAGGGTCCCTGTTACTTTTAGAGGAAGTTCAGGCATCTGGACTTCAGGCCAAGGGCCACTGTATTTTAATCTGAATCTTATTCCTAAGGCTTACTTTAAATAGCACCAAAAGTGATTTATTTTTGAGCTACAAGCTCAAAAAAACCCACCCCAGAAACTGGAGAGGGGAAAAGAAATGTTGACTTTGAACAAATGGAATCCAAAGACCCTCTTCGGACTGGCCAAGTAATTAAGTCTTTTTCTTAGCCAAGTGGTGGTTTATTATATGTTCTCATTCAGGGCTCTGGGGAGCTGAAAGGTTCCACACAGATATGAGGTGGCAAGTGAGGTAAGGCAGGGTCCTCCTTGGAAGAAAGGATGAAGACAGACATGGCTGCTTTGTATGGACGCAGCAATCAGACAGACAGTTCATCACGTTTATAGTCCAAAGCATGTGACAATTTTACACAGACTGAATCTAAAACAAGCTCCTGTACAGATCTCTTCAATAGTTCATCAGCATCTTTAGTCTCAGTTGCTTCCTACTGTTTTTCTCACCAAAGACCCTGCTAATCCCTTAGAATGTGGGCAAAACACAGGGTTTGGGGTGTTTTAGCGCTTGGGGGGGGTGGAATGAAAACAAAAGTTCTCTTTCAGCATTACAAACAAGATAAAAGCCGCTCACCACCTCTCCCAGGCAGTGAATGGACACTTCAAAAGCTAGTTTCAGAGACAATGATTAAAAATTCCGTTGGAAAATAGTCAAGTTATGGTTTATGGACAGAAAAAACATTTAAAAAATTATGTTGGTACTTCCATTAAGAAACCAAAACTACAAATCTATAGACAAATAACTATTTGAACTGATGCTCTGGCAATAAAATAGGTTTAAAACACCACTTCACAAACAGATTTGAGCCAGATTCCTGCCCTGTGTTTTAAGAGAAAATTCTTAAGAACAATTCAGAAACATGTTGGTGCTCCTAATTTATCTCTATTGTGTAACAATATTCAAAGCTTCAGTAAAAGACTTGCAACGTCCTTCCCCACTTTGCTGCCTGTACCTCCTTACCAGTGAAGGCTATGAAGAGAAGCTGAACTAAAGCTGAAAACAAAAAAATACAAAATCATTTGAAAAGGAAGGGTGTAAGTAACCTTTCTACATAGAAAGTAAGGGCCCCAAAGGTTCTGCAAGTGCAGTAATCTTAGCTCCTTGCCACTGAACACACTCCCTACTTCTTGTGACAACTATGTTCTCTGTTGAAATTGCTGTTTGCTTGTCTTCTGATTCTTGTCCCTCTTTTCTTCAGTTCTTTTATAGAGAGATATCAAAGCTCCTGCCAGCCTTCGTTTTGCTTTGGTTTTGCAAAGCTCAACCATTTTTTTGGCCTTCCGTGGTGCTAAACATCCTAGCAGCTATTCTTTGTGCTTGCTGCAGATTAAGTATCACACACTTGAATGTGGATGACCAGAATAACCACAGCATGCCAGAAGGAGACTCCTCTGTGCCTTCCTTATCCCCACCAAAAATATGCATATTGAATTAGGTTTGCCATTTTCACCATATTTTGTCACTAGTCAGAACCCAGGTTCTTGTCCTCATCTTCAGGTGATGACACTGCCACGCCATTTCAGTTATTTCAGTCTGAAAAATCACCAGTGTAGGCAGAGCAAATTTAACTACATGTTCCTTTTCATGAGCATTTTAAAGTAGATAGTGGACAAAACCAGTGTTAAGATGCTGTTCATTAATAACCTCCCTACGACATGATATTGTTCTCTCAACACTTGTCTGATATTTTCGTCCTTACCAAGTCACTTCTAAATTGCTCTACTGATTCCAAATTTCTCTCACTTAAGAGACTTCCACTGTGGTCCTATTATCAAGCAGAAGTTTAAAGAGAACAAACTTGCCCCTTCTCTGCCTTCTTGCCTTCTCTGCAATAGAGCTATCAGAGAGAGATATCAAATTAGTCAGCATAATCTACTTCTTACATTTAAACTCCTTTCCTTTCTGGCTGGTTTATCATGACTAGAATCATTTACCTGCATTTTTCCTCTTCTGCAACACATATACTGAATTTGTAATTTCCAAGCACATCATAGAAGTTCTGTCCTTAAAGGCTTGTTGCTGTTGCTATTTTCATATGCCTTTTATTCTACTCTTGTTTCTTTGCCTCTGGGGCCAATCTCCTCCATCAGATCAACAATATTCACCACCCCCTTTTACGCTCCCTTGGGAATGAAGACAGAGCATAACTTGGTTTCCGCATATTCTGTACAGTCATTAATAACTAAAACATTCTTCTCATGCTAACTATCCTACCTATCCTACGCTTCTTTTCTACTTCTGTTTGCACAAATTTTGGGGGGCAAAAATAATCAAAAATAACTTTGTTTTGTTTTAATATCCTTAGCAGTGCGTAATCCAACTTCACCTTTGGCAGTCCTCACTTTGTCTTTATGCTTCTTGAGGTGAAAAATTCACTTTTATTTCCCCATGAGTTTCTCTGTCCTTTTGCTATAGGCCTTTCCTCTTTCTTCTCTGTGGCTTTTCCTCAGGACACCAATCTTTGGCGACTCTAGAGTCTATGACTTCAGGAAATTCCAGGCCTACTTCATGTTTAGGCACCTATCCAAATCAGCCCAGCTTGTGCTACTAACTAGTTGCTATATCTCTATCACAATTTGCTCTTTAAAATAAGAAACCTTGTTATGCCACTATTTTTAATTCTTCCCATTTATTTTAAAAATAAGAGTAACTGATCTTTTGAAAGATTGCTTAAACATTCTATTTGGCCAGAGCTCCTTCATCTCCATATTACTTAGTAAAACCAAAGCAAAAACAAAACTCTCTTGTTAGTTAAGTGCTGAAGAAATTCCTAGACATCAATAAACATGCGGGTCCTGTATTATTAGCACTATTTTTCTCCTATTTTGCTGCAAAGATGAAGCACAAACCACAATAAATCAGTATTTTCTGAAGAATCTTTCTCAACAATATCAGAATCTGTGCTCATAGGTGTAGTATTAACTGAAAGTCAAAGAGAAAATTTCTGTTTCCAGATGCCTAGACTAAAAACAGACTAACTCAGCTGATTTCAGTATAGGTAGATTGCATTCCATTGGTGAGACAGGATGAAACAATTCACTCCTTGACTTTGGCTGGGCTGGGCAACAACACCCCTTTCAGCACAACAGGGGAACAGGCAATTCTCTGCAGAGGTGGGCCAGCACACTTCAACAGAGTCCAGCAGACAAGTGGTCATTTACCTTTCCTTGCCCAATATGCGCAAGGACACTGTGAGCAAACTGGTCAAAATGAGCTGCTTGTATTGCCCCCAACTTGCTACTTTTTTCTGGTGCAACTCAGCTGCTTTAAAAAATCTTGCCATGTCTCAGCTTTTACGCCAAGCTCCACACACTGTTACTTAGAAAATAGCTTGCACTAGCTCAAAGGAAAAACCTGACAATTCTATGCTTTTAATCTATGACCTAGGAAAACCAGCAAGAATGTAGAGAGGCATAAACATATCCTTAAAAAAGAATTTACATTTTCTCAGCCAAAGTTATAGGAGGTCAGCATCTCTAAATATCACAGAGACACAATAAATAAATAATTTTTTAAAAAAATTAAGTTTTCAGTTATTAGATGTAAAAATCACACCTCAATTTTTGTCTTAGTTTTTCTTTTTGCATCTCATTTTTATTTCTGTCAACATGATAACATAATCTATCTAAGAGGTCTAAAACTAAATGGGTTTTAAGCAGTGGGTGAAATCACAGTGTGTTAGCTGACTGGAGGTTTTGGCTCCTTCATCTTTAAGCATGTATTTCTCAGCTGCTGTTTCTCTGCAGCAGGGGCTAGAAAGGTTACAGACTTCAGACCAAGGCTCCTAATTTCCTAATGCATGCATCCTATGCATCTTTCAATTTGTTTGTTTCTTTGATAAATACATTATTGTCATCACCTCTGGAAAATGACATGAAGAGTGAAAAATTGAGGTAAAGCAGAAATTCAGTTGTGATACCTCTGAGCATTTTACTATTCTCCTTCAGCCAAATATAAAGCTACTTTGAACATGCAAATTGCAGACAACAGTTACTAACCGGTTTCTTTTTTAAAATGTCATGTTTTTCTTATGGCATATTCTCCACAGCCATCTCCAGCACATGAGGTTTTATATTAGAACAATCTGAACAATGGAAGAATGAAAGCTTATAAAATACATATCCTTGTCTATGTTGCAAATTGCACAATTCCAAGACAGAGACTAATGCTGAAATATAATCCAGGGGCTGTGCTTCCATTCATAAACTGTTCCATTTGAACACAGAGTCTGGAATGAGTTTTATCCTCAAGTTCAACCAGAGAGCCAAGATTAATTATAGTGCTGCACTTTTCAGTTTCAAAACCATGTCCCTAACATTTTTCCCTGTCAAGTCCAATGGAGATTAGAAGACTTCTCAAAAAGGATTATCCCATACAGACAAAATGCAGCAGATTCAAACTGCCCAGAGACAAAAAGAAGCAAGTCCAGTTATGTACCAGGTGATTCAAAGAAAATGAAACCCACTGCATGCACACAGCTTCAACTGTTTGAATTGGAATGGCATCAGAAAGGTCCTTTCATTAGTAACAGCATCAGTGGGATCTCAAATGTACTTACTTCAGCTCCACCTCTAACTAGACTGTCTATACAGCAGGCTAACTATTACTCCTGTGTAATATCATGCTAATGCTCCCTGACAACTTCAAACCCCCAAATAAATAACCAGTGCTTCCCATTCACTGCATATTCTGCAGCTGAGATGCGCCACAAAGGTTATTTACACCAGTGAAATTTTCAGAGCTCTCTCATAGAGCTTCCCAAGGCTCTTTAGGGAGTCACTACCCTCTGATGTTCAAATTGAAGTGAAACTGGGATCCAATAGTGTTTGTCAGTATGACCAATTTCAATCTATAGACTCACTGCTTTTTGCAGCATTTGTTTCCAGTTTTCCACATTGTCTTAAAATATTTCTCTGCAAAAACACCACACAAGAAATTGCAACAGAGCTGACAAAGTTTCCATCAATAGATATCCGTATACAGCAAGATGAGAGAAGCATCTGATGCCAGGATACCACAAACCAAGAGCAATTTAAATATCTAAATCAAAACCGCCATTAAGTCCTGGGTTAGAGTAATTTTCTTTTCTGTAAGGGGGAAAGGAAGAAAATAAAATAAAAGGCACAAACCCTTTAAAATTGGTAACATGCTCCTTCAGCCCAAGGATGAAATGCAGCAATTCAATCTGTGATTTAAGAGATTTCTAAATATTTATTTTAATCACAAAACTATTGCATCACAAATTTTTAACTTGGTCAGGATATAGAATCATAGAATGATTGAGGTTGGAAAAGACCATAAGATCATCTAGTTCTAACCCCCTGTCACGGGCAGAGACACCTCTCACTAGACCATGTCACCCAAGACACTGTCACCACAAATCAGATTTTCACAGTTAGTAGAAACTAGACTAAAGTTAACATAAACCTTTAAATGAAGTCAATTTAAATTATACTGGCCATCATGTACAAAATCGTTCAACAGTAAAATTTATTAATATGTTAAATATTGGCCAAACTTTCACATGCCAGTAAAAAGCTTTCCTTCTGATAAGTCAACACACGTTTTGCCCAGTGTAAAACCACCACTCTGTCTCTTTTGCACGGCATTCTTACATTTTGTATACTTAGTCACCTAACAACATCTACCGTGAGTGGATCAGTCTAGATCCCTTCAAGTCTTTAAACTCTCTTTGACTGTCACTGGGAAGTTGTTTTACAGGGTGGATGACAATTTAAAATTACCTCTGCTTCGACTAAAGTTCCTGTTTAGCACCTTTTTAAAAATCAGCTCTGAGTGGCTTTGTGACCAAGGTAAGAAATATTCTTCAGCAGAGCAGCTATAGCTCCATCAGGAGAAGTTTCACCATCTATTTTGGAAGGCAATATGCCAAAAGAACTGTGGTGCATTTTCATTCACCTCTTGGCTACTACTTCTTCCAAAATCTCTGTCCAAAGACAGCCAAGACCAAGTTCTATGAATCATAGCTTAAATGAGATATAATTATTCAATTATTTTTAAAGCTTTTCCTTATTTCTTCACAGCCTTACACACCACTTATCCTTCAGGGCATTTGTCCTCATGTCTTTCCCACAACTGGAAGTGCAGGCAATTTCTTTCTCACCCATGAACAGCTTCCAGATTGAGAACTGAATACAATATCCTGCATAGCCCCTTTGGATATGTCCTTTTTTATCTAAGGATAAAGGAAGAAGAAAAATCTGTATAGTCACCTACTCATAGACACAGTTTTCTGAGACCTGATCTGCTGCTTTGCATACATCACAGATCTCTCGTCTTGTACAGCACATATCTATTGCACCTTATCTAGGGGCAAGTTAGCTCCCTCACAAAGATATGTGTCACATTTACCTGAATATCTAGAATTGTTAATATAGCCTCAGATATGAAACTGGAAACATATGATCCACTCAGCTATGTTTATGTAGGGGAAACTTAAAACTGAACTGTAAAACACAAACTGCTTCCAAAAGTGTGTTCATTGGAAGGTTTTGATGATGGGGAAACATAAAATCTCTCTCAACTGTCGTTCTACTGAACATCCCTCTGATTTTGTATGGTGCAGATGCTACCCCCTTACCCTTTTACTCCCTTCACATTCTTATTTTTTTTCTCCCCTCCATCTCTTATTTTTTTCTTCTTACTGCTCTTCAGTTTCACAGCTGAAGGAACGCTGCTCAAAGCCCCACAACTCCACAGGGATCCATTTTGCCTTCACTGAGCCAGCTTCCGCACAGCTCAGAAGGACAACTTGGTTTCAGTTTCTCTTTCCATCTAAAATGCAAACTGTTTATATTTCTCACTGTACAGAAATGGCTACATAGTTACAGAAACTAAACTTTTCTATCCAAAAAAAGTGTATTAAATTCCATGCGACAGATGACTTTAGAAAGAGTTTGAAGATGCAGTATTATAGCCCACAGGGGAACACAGACTATGCACACAGAAACACCTTGCAAAGATTTGAGTCCTGCTTTCAGAGCACTGAGGACTTTGACATTTCTGGAAATCAGTAGGAGCTCAGGGCTTTTGAGAACATTGTTCTCCTTCCCCAAAAGCACAGTTGAGGAGATTTCCAGGCATCTATTTAGTGGAAATGCCACATACATCAACAAAAAAACAAATTGATTTTTATTTCAATGGAATTTCAAACTGCTTCTTACAACTCTAAAATTCTCTTGTGCGATCAAGTGCTCGAATACATCAGAAAACTGACCCTGTGTGTCTTTAGAGTGCACTTTTGAATTTGAAGAATGGTTTTGCCTCCAAATTGCGTCATCACATTTAGGCTATTCTCTGGCTACTACAGAATATGTTACTACAGGGATTAAGAGGCCTAGCATTACAGCATTGAGAACATGAATTCTCCATCTTACTTCTTGTGAGTCACACCGTGTTTGCTTTGGCTGCTACTACATCAGTACAAAGAAAACCTCTTCCATGATAATGTTGTCTGTTTTCTCCCTGTATGATTACTCTCAAAATAATTCAATATCGAATAGTATAATATCAATTTACAATTCCTAACTATCTGCTCATCTTAGTCATCAAGACCATAACTCCAGGCGACAGTGATCCCTCAATTCCCAAGGCATATGACTCAGGCACTTATATGGTAATACTGCCTGGGCTTCAATCTCACTTTTCAGGGGGCAGATTTTAACGGCACAATAAAAATTCCAAACTAGAATGCAGATAACTGAGAAATGAAGCACTTCTTCACAGTTCTAAGAAGCTGGTTTTCCACTTCCCCACCTGCACTGCCTTCAGGAATGCGCTGCCTCCAGAAACACAACAGAAATGCAAACTTCCCATTGAGATACAGGGTAGAGAGATTTTCCAAGTACTACATTTTTAGCCACAGATTTCTGATAGGATTGGGAGAAATGAGCAAATGGATATGCACTAATTCCTTCTCCCTTCCTTTTAACCAAAAGAGAATTAATGGTCCTGCAAAAGCTAAATGTATCTTTTGAATAGCTACAGCTAGAAAAAAGCAGTATTCAATCCAATTCAATAGTGATGCTTACCAAGCCTGATTTTTATTAACCTAGATATTATTACACCCCCTACCTCAGAAACTTAGCCACAGATTAGGATTTAGCATGCTTAACATTGCACAAACAAAAAAAAAAAACAAATTGGCAATCTTGAGTAGTTTCTCTTCAAACATTGTGGCAACCTGAGTTTGCTATGATGTTTTCATAGTTTCTCACACCACCACCTCATCTCAGAAAGGTTCAATGGAAGAGGTAACTTGTTGAGACTATTACTGCGAGAGGAAGAAAACTTTACCTCCAGTAAACTTCATGACCCAACTAACACTTCCTTTTGCTGTTGTTTTGTAAAGAATATACAACATGATTGGTAATGCTGCATACCACTGCGACCAGATGCCCTTTAGCTCACAGAGGTTCCCCTTGCAAGACTCTCCATGGCTGGGTCTGTCTTTGCTATGGTGACTGGCTCCCCTCTGGTGTCTGGCTGAAGTCCTGGAAGCCCAGTGTCAGTCAGGCTACCCACAAAGTTCACTCAGTACAAAAATTGTTTTGAAATCATTTTGATTGACTGTCCTCAAATGATGTTGTTTCTACTTTCGATGACATAGACATCGCAGAATCTTAAATCTTGCAGAGAAATGCTTAAGCATCCACTTAATCCCTTAAATTCATTAGGCATCCCCTTCCTTTTCTTAACAAGTCTTTTTTCCCTCATTCTCAAAATAGAGAAATGTTTTTGCTTAAAAATGTAAACCAAAAGGTATTTCCTCACAAAATACCCAGCAAAGCTGAGGTACATGGCACTCTGAGAACGAGCACATTTCCATTCCTTGTCCTCTATTATCTTACTGGCTATACTTGATCAGCCATAAAGATGATCTGTTGCATCTCTCTGCCATGGCTCCCATGGAAATCAGGAGAGTAGACATTTGCCATTAGGACGTGAAAAAAATTGTCTTTATGAGGTATATCTTGATTTCTTTTTCCTCAGTTTCTCTTTCTGCATTAGCAGACATGAGCTATAAAATGGGATTCACATGTTTCATTAGGCAGTTTAGTCTAGAATTTCCAACAATGCTTAAAAAAAGCATTGACTTTATTTGTAGCAGTAACCACATAAATAATACTTACATTTATTACTCACTGGTTTAAAATAAATATATTCACCTATGTTTGTTTCAATCAAAGTCATCACCTTCAAGTCTGGAATAATCCCTCTGTGACCCCATAAACAACAGTGCACTAATAAGCCGCTGAAGTATCACCATTTCCTATCTGGGAGAAAATACTGGAAATTACAGGGAGTTACCCAGTACTGCCTGTGCACGGGCTGGCTTCAGCCCAATGAGATGGTCAGTCCCAGGATATAGACTTGAACCAACACCTTTACTCTCCTGGAAACCTCTCTTGGATGAAGTTAGGATCTCCTAAACAAATGCTTCTGCCTGGTTCGAAGATAAAATGTTCCTGGTGAGAGTTTTACTACTTTGAATCAGCCAGCACAGATAGCTGAGGAGAGCAGTAATTCATACATACACGTGTTGTATGTTCACACGCAGAGCAATTAGCTGAACTGCACAAGAGTGGTGTGTAGCACCAGGATTCAGCCTCATGACCTTCTGATACAGAG
The DNA here is from genome assembly GCA_028858755.1 of Ara ararauna. Classification (NCBI taxonomy): domain Eukaryota; kingdom Metazoa; phylum Chordata; class Aves; order Psittaciformes; family Psittacidae; genus Ara; species Ara ararauna. Next base: position 35,204,417 of record CM054380.1, on the reverse strand, counting down.
CCCCAGGGTCTGTCACTTCCGTAAAAGAAACAACTCCAGTACCTGCCAGTATGAGCAAAGCTGCGTCCTGTCTGCAATTCCCTGCAGAGATGGACTGAATGCCTGCAAGCAGAACTGATTCTATTTAGGAAAGGGCAATCATGTTATACTTCACAAAACTCAGGAGCCCTCCTCATTTTCTTATTTATGTCAGATTATCTAATTTATTCAACTAGCATTTCCCTTCTTTTATGTCCCCTGCAAAAGAGGGGCAAATATATTAAAGACCCTGCTAGATTTCAAGATTGATAAATTCCTGACAGAAAGAGATCTTTGCATGTCTATAATTTTATCCTTTTTTCCTAATTTCACATATAAACATGATTTGACATACAACATATTATAGATAACCTGCACATAACGAACAGTTGCAGACTGAAGTTACTCATTGAACACTAGAAAATGAAGAAAAGGGAGAAATTAGTTGACTATAAATTAGATGCTCCTGCTTTTCCTTTTTTTCTGTTTTGGGGTTTGTTTGTTGGGTTATTTTGTTTGTTTTGTGTGTCTGTGTGTGTGGTTTTTGTGGGTTTGGGGTTTGGGGTTTTTTTTTTATTAACTGCAATAGAACAAGGGTGACTGCTTAACCCCACAGGTTCAGCCCCTGCCAAATACCTATCTGAATATCCATAACTCTTCTGCAAAAAAACCTATTTGGTTCAAGATGGCCCAGGCTCATCCTGTAGCAGTCAGAACACTGGTGCCTCTGCTCCATTCCCCAAAACTTCAGTCTGACCTTTAGAATTTCCTTGGCCACTGAAACAATGACTTGAACTTCATAACAAATGGAAAAAGGTATTAATTCATCACTGGTTCAACCCCATACAGGAGGTACTGCAAATTACACAGGAATGCAACCAGTCCTAGCTGGCTGGTTCACATACAAAGAGCAGAATCGGTCAGTAACAGAGCTGGAAGAATAATTTTCTGTTCTTATCTGTATGCTTTCCTGACTAGGGCCGGCAGGGGATTTGCTGAGGGATTTGATAATAAAACACAGCTTTGTCACATTTGTCAGCCCTGAGGCTGCCATGGAAACATAACTGATGTGACAACCGTTAATAAGCCACTGTCACAAAGGCAACCTGTTCAAGCCAACAGATTTGCTGCTCCTGTTCAGTAGTGGGCAGCAGTGGAAAAGTCTAGCAGGCTCTCAGGCCACTCCGTTGCCACTAGTGTTGTGGACTGGGTTTTAGGGGGGAGCATCATGGGTCCATGTTACTGAAAAAATATTTCAATGGCTCAGTCGGTTTGCCTTTAAGTCAGATTTTAAGCAGATGTTGAAATAAGTGTTATGCTGAGCCAGAAGTCCGAGTTCCGACTTCTCTTCTGCCCACCTTACAGGAAGTAAACCACTCAGTCAGAAGAGCAATTACCTTTTAATGAGGTTTTCTTTCTTTTTTCACAGATATTCAGCTGCACTTTTCCTTTTTTACATTCTTCCTCCAATCTGTTCCTAGCATCTCCCTTTTCTACCCAGGCACAGAAGTAGCCAACTGCCCCCTCTCTGCAAACAACAGGTTTTTCCTTTTCTCGTGACAAATCGATTTTCAATAGTAAACACTTTAACACTTCCATAAGCCAGCATATCATTTGACACTAGTACAGGCAGAAGGAACTCATCCTTAGAATCATAGAATAGTTAGGGTAGGAAAGGACCTCAAGATCATCCAGTTCCAACCCCCTGCCATGGGCAGGGACACCTCCCACCAAACCATGTCACCCAAGGCTCTGTCCAACTTGGCCCCAAGCACCACCAGGCATGGAGCATTCACAACTTCCTTGAGCAACCCATTCCAGTTCCTCACCACCGTTACACTAAAAAACTTCCTCCTTATACTCAATCTAAACTTCCCCTGTTTAAGTTTGAACCCGTTACCACTTTTCCTATCACTACAGTCCGTAATGAAGAGTCCATCCCCAGCATCCTTCTCAGAACCAGTGGCAGTTCACTTCTGCAGTCCCTCCTGTCACTGTGTCCCCAGGGGAACATGTGATGCCAGACCTCAGAAGACAGTAAGTCCATTTGCATTGCTACTGGAGGCAAGGCCATACACCTCATTATGTGTAATGTCAAAATCACATTACACACCTGATACAACTCAGCAAGAGGCTGAGGCATGAGAGAGCTTTGCGTAATGCAGCCTAGTTTTGCACATGGAAATTTTATTGGGTGGGGAAAGAGGAGTGTGGCCATTTGCTCAGGATTGCAGGACAACAGGCTGCTGACCAGAGCAGCCATTGAATGACACCTGAATTCTCCATATAAATGACCACTCTGCTCTCAGTCTGTCCTATCCAGAACATGAACTGCACAGATTTTCTAGAAAAATCGTGGGAACCTTTAGCATCACTCTACTGGCTTCATCTTCCTCTCCCTGAGGATCTGGCTATACTTTTAGAACAGGTAGATATACTCACATTATCAAAGCCATCAGTGCTACAGGCACAGGAACTGCGCTGGGATCTGCCCACAGGGTGCTGCAGCTGAAGATCTCAGGCTGCCTCTTGGACACCCGCTTGTTCCAGACGGTTATAAATCCCCAGGAAACATTCTGTGCTATTGTAATACACAGCACCAAGTCATGTTTACATTTGTTTTCTACTGTCCATGCATGTCAGCCAATAGTAAATAAAATGCAGCAGGGGTCTCAGCTCTTGATGTGTCTCAGCAGAAAATTGGATAATGTCTCCATAGGAGAGGAAAGAGAATCTTAATGCAAATGTCAGATTTGACAGTATATTATGCTATCCACTGAGTCAGACATAGAAGATATTATAATCCTCTGATGGGGTCCCCTGTACAGCCAGTTTGTATAGCAGCCTTATCACACACAAAGAGCTCCAAACACATAGACATGAATTGAGCTTTCTAAATGCATTAAGATTCAACTTCTGCTTTCACTCAGTCTTTACACAAAACAAATCTCATTTATGTGAAGACTTCTGTTGAAACAGGAACCTGGGCTCAACTGCTGGACAGAAAAACTCTCACTCCTCACTCCTTGTTAAAGAGAAGGATGAAGGCAGCACATGGCGACAGGCAGGGTCTGTGAGCACCTCAGCTCTGCATGAACTTTGGGACCACCTTCTCCCTGCCTTAACAGCAGCTACAGCTTGGCTGAAGGGGACAGTCTTCCTGACAGCTGATCACCCTTGAGGACAGAAGCTCTCTGAGCTGAAAAACCGTCTCCCTCAATGACTAGGGGGGAGTTTAGATTTTTTGCTTTGCACCCCCCTCTTTGCTCTCTCTTTGCTTTTGTGACCCCTGCCACCCAAAGCATCCCAAGCAGGGGCAGAGGCAACAGTGCTATGAAAGCAGGTGGCATTTTTACAGTGTCATGGCAGAGGAGACAGAAGACCTAACTGGATCATCTTATGCAACTCCAGGGACAGGACTGGCTCTCTGTCTCCACTAAAGCCTCAGATCAGAAAAAGAGAGTTGTGCTTCAGCTGCCCAGGCTGGGAGCAGGGTCATGCTTACCAGCGGCACACAGGGCAGTGCTTTCCACAGCAAACAAAAGGGGTGGCCAGACAGCATGTCCCGAGGTGATACTGCTCCACTTGCAACCTACTGTCATGTGCTGCTGCTAATAAAAAGAGCACTGAAAAACCAATGTTTTCCCTTAGGTATTCATACATTCCCAAAAGTCAATGTGGTGCATCAAGCACGAATGTAGCAGGGTCAGTATAATGGTGAAACTGTAGTGGACTGTAGTGATGGGACAAGGGGTAACTGGCTCAAACTTAAACAGGGGAAGTTTAGATTGGATATAATGAATAAATTCTTTACTGTAAGGGTGATGAGGCACTGGAATGCGTTGCCCAGGGAAGCTGTGAATGCTCCATCCCTGTGTTCAGGGCCAGGCTGGACAGAGCCTTGGGTGACATGGTTTAGTGGGAGGTATCCCTGCCCATGCCAGGGGAGCTGGAACTTGATGACCTTAAGGTCCTTTCCAACCCTAACTATTCTATGATTCTGTGATTCTAAGAAATAGAATCTGGTGCACAGCCTGATGCACAGGGGAGCAGCTCTAATCCAGAGCACCAACTTCCCTCTGAAACCAACGGAACTCTTCTCCAAAGTATACACCAGAATGAGTCACTTGAAATTACTTTTCGGGTGGGTTTATGAAGACTGAGTTGCAATGTGTCCCCTGCCCTGCAATGTGCTAGGAGACTCTCAAAAGCTCTCCCAGGAACTGCCACAGGCTGAGCTTCTCAGCTTCTCACCTCCCCCAGCACGGGTTTGAACATGCTGACAGCAGAGTGGCATGAAGATGGCTTTGTCCCATACAAGTCTTTTGGATAAACAGGACTGTGCTCTACATCAGAGATTAGTCTTTGTAAATTCAGTCAGTACTTTCTTGGCTTGCCACTCTTGACAAATCAGTCATAAAACAGCTTTCTGGAAGACGTTATTCAAATTAATCAGCTGCCAGCTATTCTCCTTTTAAAACTAATAATAGAAGGTCTGCATGGGCCTGTGAGAGACTGAAACATGGGATTGCAAATTGTGCAGCTGCAAATATTTCCATGCTGCTGCAGCTCTCAAGTCGCTTTTTGCTGCCTACGAAGAAGGCATGAAATAGCATTGTAGGGTGCAGATTTTGTACTGTCAAAATCGTCCAACTGTCCTCAGCATGTCCATAATGTGATAAATGCTTAATGATGCCTTTTAACTTTCAAGCATGCTTTAAAAAGAGGGGTGGTGTTCTGGTCATAAACCAACAAGCTCAGCTGGACCAGGAGCACAGATAATTTGATGGCTTATATCCTTTGGATGCCAGATGTGCAAGGGATGCCAAACTGTGCTCTTTCCATTGACAGAAGTTTTAGCCTCTTATTAATCTTCTTGTCATCAAGCTGCAACAGGATGGGGAAAAGGGACTTTTTTGAACAGCTCCTCACATTACAGCAGTTTGGCTCCAAGTGGGCAGAGGATTAAGGCTACATGAGGCTTGAACTAAGACTAAGAGCTGGCACTGGAGGAAAGCCAACTATGGAACACTCCTCTAACTGCTTAGGGGACTCATCATCATGTGAAACTGTGGAACAACCTGGAGGCTCTGTTCATAAAGTGCACGGGGTGGAAGCACGTTTACAAAGCCCAGTGAAGGAACAAGAGCTGCACCTGACTCTTCCAGGCCTGCCTGCAGCTAGTACCATCAGGGAACTTTGCCTTTACCAGCAGTACATTCATTTCTAGCCTGAAAAATATTATTAAAAGCCTATCAGGCTTTTAAGAGAAAAAAGAATTTTAAACCCCAGACCGGAAGCCTTAATTATAATGGATTTGTGTGAAAGTTGCCAGATCTCTCCCTGCTCTGTGATCAGGGCTGTGCCAAGAGTCTGTTTTGTGTCACGCTATCAACTGTATTAAGTTCAGCAAAGTAACTGGGTCAAAGATGCAAAGGCAGAACACAGATCACTGAATAGCACTAATGATAGCCAGCACTGCAGATCAGAGACAGTGCAATGGTTTCAAGGGTCTTGCTGTAATTAAAGGTAGCTGTACATATTCAGTGTGAGCTGCTGAGAACAAATTTTTTGCATGTCACATTTTACACTTTGAAAAGTCATTCAGAGTGACCATGACCAGAAAACAACACGAGAGAAAACAACTATGACAACTAATTGTTCATACAGTTGGAATTGAAATCAACTTACAGAAAATAAGGAAAGATTTGAGCATCCTCATGAACACCTCTTCTAAATATGCAATACTTTTGTTTTCAGTCAATTAATTCCATCTATTGTGAGCATCAGATTACAAATGGAGAATACTGATCTCATGTGCAAGAATTTAGTGGTACATCAGTCCACAGCTGTAATACCAGTGCCCTAAAGAAAACCCAAGCTTCAAAGAAAACAGCAGAAACAGAGACAACTACAGTGTTTTTCCAGTCTCTCTCAGACTTTTCCTAAGAAGAAAAACTGTAGAGACTGGAGTTATTTAAAGAAGGGAGTAAGAGCAGAAATAAGTACTGAATTATGATGTAGTCAGTCCTAGGCTTGTAGGTAGCCCCAGCTCACTTGCAAACAAAGCGGTGTATTTCAAAGTAATAAAGACAAACATGTCAACAAAGCAATTGACCTGGAACTCACTGCAACAGGCAACAGGGAAATATACGCTGTTGACCTATGGATAGAGAGAGTACAAGCAGTTACACAAAATATGATCTTATGCAAGACAAAACAAGCAGTTAAAACACTGTAACTGAATATAAAAAGTACTCATTAGATAGAGTCGTAGAATCATAGAATAGTTGGGGTTGGAAAGGACCTTACGATCATCCAGTTCCAAGCCCCTGCCATGGGCAGGGACATCACACACTAAACCATGTCACCCAAAACTCCATCCAACCTGGCCTTGAATGCTGCCAGGGATGGAGCAGCCACAACTTCCTTCAGCAACCTGTGCCAGTGCCTCACCACCCTCACAGTAAAGACCTTTAAGTCAAGGAGAGAGAACAAAAGGAGATTTTTACCATGCCCTTTCACTTTCATTCTAAGTGCAATGAGACAGGACCAAACTAATCCTATCAAAAAAACACATTAATCTCTTTGAAAAACTCGGAGGCACTGACTATTCCCAGACACGATGCGGACATACTGCCACTGGCAGAAACATGCAGGGGACCAATAAGGAGATTTATATCAGGACAACAACATAAAGCAGCTCTGTGAGATACAGAAATTAATGCACTTACAAAGCGACAGCTATAGCAGGCTGCAAACACTGATCTTAGGACCTGTCCACAGGAGCTGTGTGGAACACAGAGCCACTACAACTGCATACATTGCTGTGAGAGCTCCACCTGCATTATCAGGTTTAGCAGCAGCCTTCTGGAATTGCTTACTCCCTTCATGGATTAAGAAACAATGTGCCAATACCTGTGTGCTGCTGCTTAAGTTTATGCCCAACCATAGTAAGTCAGCAATAAGGTATCTTGTTGTGAATGTAGTTATAAATATATTATGATTTATTGCTTTTATCTATTTATTTCCTACTGGTGAGGCATACATAGTATATAACACGTGAAACCTTCATTTGAAATTTATTCTAAATTCATTCATTCATAATGCTAGTACATACGGAAATTATACTAAAGAACTATGCAAATGATGCCTTATAGCACTTTTCAAAGTAATGGGTAAATACAACAACGCAGGCCGTTAAAGAAAACGCCACTCAGCCACGAGCACTGAGACAGGGGTCACCAAGCTTCCCACTGCATCACAACACTCAACAGATAAATGGCTAAAGGCAACTGTTGCCATTGGGATGCCCACTTTGCAACACCTTGCAGAGATCTCTCAGGCTTATCAAGCTGACCATCTGTAAAATGCAAGCACTAAAAAGATTTTGAAAATCATGCTCTTTGTCTCAGAAATTTCAAGGACAAATAACATTTTCCTACAAATGAGCCTTCAACTTGGGTAATTATCACAGTGTTCCTCCTTACAGAGGGGGATAGTTCGAATTAAAATGCCAGCTTCACAGATTTTCATTTCTAGCAAAAAATGGCACAAGGATATCTTATTAAAATGCTCCAAACTGTTAAATGGATTAAATATTATTATTTTTCTGATCACTTTACCAGGTTATTAATTGATAGTGAAGAACAGTGTCTTATTCATAGAATCAAGTTGATCAAATGTGGTGGACAAGAGGGGGACACAAAGTTAGACTGTGCTGACCAGCCCTCAGTTCTCAGATGACAGCTGTCTGTTCTCTACGCATGCTGTACAAAGACTGCCTGCTCCAGGACAGCCTGCTTCTCCCTCATGAGTGCTCTACTGGCAGATCACAGCGATAACAGTGTTTTCCGCCCAAAGTCTTCCTGGAACTTCTCCCTGAAGCGCAGCCAATATTGCCCTTTAATCAAGGAACAATTTGCACACACAGACACACACTCATAAACAACAGCCATTTGTGAGGAATAAAGGTGGAATAGAAAGATCTGACTTCCATTCACTGCACTCTCTCTCCCTTCAAGGACGATTTTAAGAGCAAGCAAAACTAAGCATCACCACTATCTCCAGCATGTGTTAGCAGCCACTCTGAAGCCAGTCAGCAGTGCCTGGCATTGTTTGGAGGAACACAAAAGACCTTCTGTTTGGAAAGATCAAGAAAGGAAGCGGAGAGCCTGTGGCCTGGTCCTGCAGTCAACAGACTGAAACAGAGGTTCTCAGGCAGAGGCTGATCTGAAGCCCTTTGAAGTTGATGGGAGAACTCCCATGGACTCCAGCAAGCTTTGGATCATGTCTGAAATGCACAGAAGTGAACAAAGCAGCCTAAAAGTAGAAATGAGCATCTGCTAAAGAGGAGTTTAAACAGCATAGGGATTAACTAATCTTTTCATTATGGTTATCGGTACAGTGGATTTTTGTGATGTTCAAGGAGGCAGGAGTGTATGTATTTTCTACATCTTTTCATTATGACATAGCAGTTGTACATTAATACCTTGTAATTTTTCAGCTTAAAATACTATGCATGCTATCCTAATGTTGAGCATTGAATATAGCAGTTAGCAAATGTCTCTAAGGAAAGAGGGAGGGGGAAAAAGACCCTTCCAAATTGCCTAAATTATTAGTTTTCTGCTTTCTTCCCATTATCCTCTCCCAAAAAGGCTTGTTTAAAGCTATGAAAACACAATCCAGGACTGAAAACCTTATTAAGAACAATGCTGCCAGCATCATCTATTCATAAGCAGCTGTTTGAGACAGAGCCCAACCCAGAAGAAACTCTAGCAGTACATTCTCTGAACAATTGCTAAAGGATCCCTAAGTGCATGGAGGTTCCAAATCTTCCACTTAATTATTGTGCAGTTAATTTCCTCATTAAAGATGCATATAGGAATAACCACGAAGAAAGAAGAGTCTTCTGAACTCTGCAAAACTTCCATAATTATTTTCTTATAGATAGAAGTAATTGTTGCAGTGTTTTTAAAGTTTGGTGCTAAATCCTAAATGTCATTTTCTGGGAATTAATGGTAGAAACTGTCTTTAAGACAAAAACCCAACAAAACCAAACAACATTGCTTGCAGCCTTTGCACAAGATTCAACAAAGAGCCAAAGGTTTTTTTATATTTTTTTTTTTCCTTCAAAAATGCAGGATGTTTCCTCTTTCCCTGGCTAATAGAATCCAACTGTTGCCGCATGACATCATTCCCAGGAGCTAGGGAATCCAAGCTCAGCTTGCACAGGCACTCGGCTGGGCGTAAACACCACGGAAAGAAGAAAAAAAATGTAACAAACTTTATAATGGGAGGAAACAACATTAAAAGGCAATTTTTGTTACCTGAAATTTGGAGCACTTCCCCTTCCACTCCATTCTCAGATTTGTACTTCCCAGACAAAACTCTGCCTTACTATGCGAGGCAATCAGAAAACCAGTCGTTTAGCGTCTAATACCTGCTGTGCTTCCCACAGCTCCTTCATATGACCTTTCGCAGCATTGACTCCAGCTAATATGATTGCAGGGAACACAGACTGGCCAGGCCAGTTGTCATGGAGATATCTCTCTCTCTCTCTCCCTCTCTTTTCATACGCGCGCGCATACACACACAGATTTAAACAATTCTGGGAGGCATCCACAAAACAGCATGCCTTTTCATCAGCTAAGTTTTTGAAGCATTCCTCCCCTCCCCCAAGCCCTCCCCAGAGTCAGCCCAGGAAGCTGAGCTTTGGTCAGGAATCGATTGTTGAAATTAGAGATATTACCTTTTCTAAAAAAGAAAACCACCGCAGAACTTGTACTTTCCTCCCCCCCCCCCCCCCCGAAGGGAAACAGAGAATTTCAGTTGCCTAAGCTTTGAACTTAAAAGTAAATCTACTGCATTCAAGCCTGCAGGCTATTTGTCTTCACCCAACTTGTTATGAATTTGATATCTGAAAGCACTAAGGCTTTGTTGAAATACAGCCATGCAGATTACAAGAAATGCCGCTGGCACGGCCTAACAGCTTACCTCGCTGTTCTCCCAGTACCAAGCCAGTGACTTAATTAGCACAGGTATTCACTGTAGTCATGCAGGACTTCCTGTATTCTTTCATGTTTCTGTAATTGAGAAATAAAATGCACAGGTCAGGAACACGAAACTCAAACAAACAGAACCCCCCCCCGATTTAACAAGAAAACATAGATACATTTGGAAGTGTTCTCACACTGACTATAAGTTTACATGCCTCTAACCCCAAATCTACTCTCTCCCAGTTTAAGGGGAAACCCATTTCAATGACGTCTGTGAATACAAGAACTGATTAATTTACCATATTCACTCGCACCATGGTTGCAAAACAAAGCTTACTGCAAACATAAATAAAGACAGACAACATTTTTTCCTTGACAAAAAAAATCTAAATTAATCCGCAGCAACATCACATAGGGAAGCATGGACTGATAAATCCAGAGAACAGAAAATACTTTCAAAAATGAAAGAACATCTAGTAAGGAAATTCAGCAGAAAACCTCTGGACTCAGAAGAACAGCACTGTGCCCAAACATATTACACTTTGAGAAATAGCTTGGAGACTTAATCCTTAGAGGATTTAACCAGAGTCAGTCATTCAAAGTTTTAAAACTTCATAAAAGATACTAAAGGGACAGCATGACTCTGGCTTCTGCAAGGAGTAGCGTAAGCAACAGTCCCTCTAGTGGGCATGAAATTGCAAAGCTGACTGCCATACCAAGTAGGAAATAAAATTCTTTTTCCACTATCAACTGCTTCATTATGCTGCTATGATATCTCACCCCTGCATTAAAAACCTAACGTAAAATTCGCATATGCAGCCCTTTATAGGTTATTTAAGGAGCTGAACACAGGAAAATGTGTATGTACATTACATAATCAACACAGGTAGTTTTATACATAAGGAAATACAAAAGAGCTCCAACATATTACTCTTCTGGTTGTGTTTGTAACATGATAGCAAAAGTGAGATTAAAAAAATAGAAACTAGACAGCGAGATAGCAGAGATGTCTTACAGGAACACCCGTGTCTCCATATAACTATTATAAGGTATAAACTACACTGGAGCATATTACTGACTGAAAACTCTACATATACATGAGGCGTGCTTTACAGCTACCAAAAAGTGCATGCAGACTATTCACAGGTAGATGAATCTAAAAAGACAGCTACTCCAGCTGCCAAGAATCCAGAAGATGCTGAAATGTCATCACATGAAAGTTTTTCTAGACATGAAAGCACCACATGCTAAGCTTGCAAGTTCATGCCAAGTTCCCTTAAGAACACACCAGTGAAATCCAGCAGAACCAAAGAAGCCAAATATATAAATTTATGATATGTTTTTGTCTTGAAAAGTTTCCTATGGTGTACGACTTAGTTAAACACATCACATGTTACAAGTGAGCACAGTTTCAGCAGCGTAACTGGGGAAAAGGGAGACGGGGAGCTCCTCCCAAGAGAGGAGTATTTTATGCTATATCACCTCAGAGGGAGTGCTCAAAGATATGGAAGTAATAAAAAAAAACAACCTAGGAATTGATCAACAGACAGGTGAGATAGCTGATCAGCCTCAGATTTTCCATAGACCCCATTACTGGTAGCACGTACTAACTGTCTGCATCACATCCCACTCCAGTTTATCACAATGCTCTGTAGCACTTTATTAGGTGACCACATCTGCATATATGGCAAGGATCTCAGGGGAGCATGCAAGCTAGCATTTATAAACAATTGAAAATACTCATTGCATTACATATATACTCAGTTACAGTTCAAAGTTCCAAACAAAACAAATGAAGTCATTAAAATATATTACACATGCACAAATATGTAAGTACAAAGCACAGTAGTAAAGCTATAGCCCAAGCTTCGGTCCTGGGCAGGTTATTACCACAGAAGACCCCAGACAAGCACATTCCTATTCTAAGTTTCATGAATATACTCCTAATCGATTCCTTGCCAAAGGTGAAACATTCTGCTCAGTCTGGCCCAGTGAAACAAGAACCATTCCCACTTTTTTCTCATTGGGCTTTTCCACAAGCACATCAACACCTCAGTACAAAACTTAGGATCGGGATAGAGTTTGGAACCATAAACAGAGGACATGATGAGCAGCTGGCATTATGTTAATGACAGTGTCATGGCCTTACTATCATCAAAAAACATTGGAATACATATCCTCATGCCCTCCAGCAGACAAACAATCCATTACTCACACATGGCTGATGTCTAGTTTCCTATTTCCAATGCACTTCTCATTTCTGACTGGCTGAACACACTCCTTCCTACGCTCTGCAGTCACAAGTGCAGGATGCAGAAGCCACATGATGCACACAGGAGCAGGCATGCACTGCAAAGGATGAGGGTACAGTGAGAATCCTGGTGTCTGCCCTTGAGACTGTAAAGGGAAATATGAGCCACTCTCAACACAAGCTGCTTGCTTTGAGATTCTTCACTGGATGCTTTCCAAATCAAGCAGCCATCATCAGCAACAGGAGAGGAAACAAAAAATCAAATTTGCTCCTAACTGGCTCATGAAATTTTATCACTTTCAGTAGGTGAGAACACAACATCAGCTTTGGGATTTAAAAGGATAAAACCAGACATGAGGTACACACTAAGCTACTCACAACAAAAGCAGAAATCTCTGATAGGTGTAAACAGAGACTAAGCACTGCACCAACTACAGTAACATTTTCCTTTGCATTTTTTTAAGATAAATTCAAGTTCCACACACAACCACTCTTATAAAATTCTTCCCTGTGAGGGTGGTGAGGCACTGGCACAGGTTGCCCAGAGAAGTTGTGGCTGCCACATCCCTGGCAGTGTTTAAGGCCGGGTTGGGAGGGGCTTTGAGCAACCTGGTCTAGTGGAAGGTGTCCCAGCTCATGTCAGGGGGATCGAAAATAGATGATCTCTAAAGGTCCCTTCCAACCCAAACCATAATTCTATGAAAATTATTTCCAATTTTTCACCTCCTCAAATAACTTTCTGCCCTTCAGAAGGGCTTCACACCTTTCTCATAGATAACCACCTTGTTTCTTTTCCTCTTGTGCCATCTCTACACCACAGTTACTGACCATTTTTCCAGTGACCTTAACGAATACCTGTCTGTTTGAACTTAGATAATTCAAGACTGAACAGCAAAAAGTGAAGTTTGAGTACCGTGTCCCAGTACGTTTTTAACCCAATACTATGGCAAAGCAAGTGTCTGCAACTCCTACTGATCTCACTGAGAGAGGCAGACAGCTATGCAGTAGCACTTCGTCGTCACCAGTCCACGATTTGCAGAGGTATGGAAATAAGGGAAAAGGCGCCAACCAGCTCATAATACAAAACATGCCTGCACTACAAAATCTGTGCTCTTTGCACTTGATTTGGAGGCCCAGCACTCCATACATACGTGCATTCTGTGGGTGGGACAAGACGACGACATCCAGGACAGCAGCCACCATACTCTTTGAAGCAGTCTACGAGACTACCAGGTTCTTTGAATTAACAGTGCCCGGCACTGGCCTTTATTGTTAACACTCCTACACACCATGTAAGAGCACAGCAATAAATCAAGTGGCACAAGACAACACTTCGGGCCCCAAAAGCATCATTCTACTGAAGGGAATAAAACTTCCACCAATGTCAGTGGCACGTTAACTTCAATTTTGCATCATGTTTTACTAGGTCTGTACTTACTAGGACATACTAAGTAGTACTAAAGTATAACACAGCCCTGCAAACCACAGCAAAGGAGCTGACCCAATATATGAGCCCCCCCCGTGGCAATGAGACTGCCCAGGCGTAGGTCTAAGATCAGTCACCTATGAACTTGTTTTCTTCCCCCATTTCAGTATCAGATCCATTACACATAGTACTTCCACAACTCTCTCTTCTAGCAGGATAATAAAAAATTTCCATGACCTCTTTAATAGCCCAATGAGGATCACGTTTGAAGCACTGCACTGACTTTACTAACCAGGAAAAAAAAAAGTGTGTGTGTGTATATATATATATATATATATATATATATATATATACACACTCTATGTATATAGGAAATGAGTAACCATAGCTGTACACTCTTTGAGTTGCTGCCAATCCCTTTATGGCCAAATATCCTATTTCAGTTTGATCTCATTCTGCAAATGAAAGCCTGCCATACTTGGGTCTGACCTGACATCTCAACTTGGTGCAAGACAGCAATTTGCAGAAGTTGCTAAGTGAGTCAATGAAACTAAGAGTATATCTGTACCTGGGGGGTCTTGACAAGAAACTGACACACATTCAACTCCTGTGCAAACACTCATTCAGAAATAGAGTGGCTTAAAGTTGTGGTTATTATTGGTTTAGGCCCTGATTCAGCAAAGCACTTAAACATTGACTTCAAAAGAACTTAAAAATATGCCAAATGTGCTACAATATTTTACCAAAGTGGTGTTTTAGTAATGTTGCATATTTCAGAAGAGAGAGATGGAAAGAGTTTTCATTTGGCAATTAAATCTTTAAGACATTGTTTGGTGATACAACCAGGACATGGTCCCCATGCTAAACCTACTAATGAGGCTGAAAACCTGCTGAGCAATAAGATGAATAATTCCTTAATAAAACAACTTCAAACCTGAATGGTGTGGAATTAACTCATGTAAATGTCTGGTTTGAGAATTATCCATACCTATGGCCTGATTCATGACATGAGACACATATTACAGCTCAGCCTGCTAGGAAGGTGGTGCAAAGCCAAACCAGCCATACAAACTGGCTCTGGGCCCAGGCAGCCAATTCAGCCAGCCCTCAACATCCGAGAGCTGCAAACTGTGTCAGATGGCACAAGGCCAAGGCACAAGCCAAGCCATGGGGATAACCAAAAGGTGGGAACCTCATGTAAATTAGTCCTTCTGCTTCTTTACTCTCCAGAGCCAGCCCTGTCTGCAACTCATCTGCGCTCCAGTCAACACCCTTCCTGTGCATGGCTGTGCTGTACCCCAGGCATGCCTGAATAGGAAAGACAGGAAGCTGTAGGACCAAAACTGGTGGAGGGGGGAAGCCCCAAGGGGGTACTATTTGTCCTGCCTGGACAAAACAAGAAAGTTTTGCCCTTTATAGGTTTTAGTCTCTTCCTGTACTTTTTTTTTTACTACATGTATCCCCATCAAGTGTGGATTTACGTCCCAAGAAATGGGGCAAATGAGACAAGCAGGCTTCTTCTGGGAACTAGCCATATCAGGAGAGATGTCAGTGAGCTGCTTGAAATTCCACAGGAATTGACCTTATGTAAATGTGAGATACCTCAATTTGTCTTAGTTCACTACTGTTTCTTTTAAGTAAAAGCCAAAGAACAAGTTTCTGTTGCCCTCATTCGCAGTACACATCCTGCGACACAAGATGCTACACATGGGACTAGAAGGCAATCTAAAAAACAGATCCCCTCACACCTGGAATTGCAATGCAAGCAGGACTCACAAGAATAGCTCTGGGAGGACTAAACCTTGTGTGAATCTGACCAACTGCTGCAAAGCTTTGACAATAGGGACAGAGGGGCAGAATCCTTCTCAGAGCACATGAATGATGGGAATACAGATCTTTTAAGCAAATCTCCACCTGAAGAGGCACTTTTCAAATTGTTGGCAAGGTAACCCTTCCTGTACTTGCATTCAGGTAGTGGGACAAAGATGCCGCTGCTGTCAGGAACTATCGCTATTGTTACGCTGGCTCTACAGAGCTAATAAAGGTAAGAGGATCTCTTAGCAAAGCAACGGACACAAGGACAGGTATATTCAATAATGCAGTGCTAGTTTCCGAAGCAGAACATGGGGGTCGGTTTTACCCCACTGCAAAATAGCTCTTCACTTAAAATGGAAAAGAAGAGGGCCTAAGGCTGAGTATCCAGTATGGTATCACCTTGTTTACATGAGCAAAATCACAACCAACAGCACTGAGCACTCTCTGAACTTTTAAATAAATAAATAAATAATGGCAACATGTTTTGTGATTCCTTTTGATCATCAACTATGAAAGTTCACAGGAAGTTTATGCTACCCCCTTCTGACTGGAGAAATCTTATCTTCCAAGGACTACTAGCCAAGAGACTAAGAAGAAAGTGTTAGCCTGATGTTCCTTTGGACAAAAAGCAATGACTTATCTGTGTGCTAACTTCTGCAGTTGGCTCCCTTTATTTTAGTCATGACTTGAACTTCTAAGTTTTCCTGGAGACCCCACAAACTGCTGCTAACAGGCTGGGGGATTGCTGTAAGCCCTGCTTAGCATCTCTGGGGAGGAAGGGTGCTACAGGCACTAGCCCAGGACTACTCCCATCACCTACACCCCATCAAAATCAGAGCCTGCAACAGCATGTGTTTTCTTATGCATATAATAAGTTTGCCTTTCATGTTGTCATAACCATCACAGCAGACAGATTTTCCAAGCCACAGACAATAAAACTATTTTTTTCTTGGATAGAACAGATAAACAAAATATTGCTTTAAATATGCACAGCTCTTTTCAATCTTTCATTCATAGCTCTCAGTGCACTCTGCAAAGCTGAGTAAATGCCATTTCTGTGTGGCTGCTTGGAAAAAGCAGCTAAGTGGCCATGGGCATGAGGCTGCACAGTGGCCCTCAGAAAGAGTGTGACCAACTGGGTTTGGAGCACCAGGCTCTGCTGCCTCCCCTGAGATCACAGTTAGGACCTGGAAGGTAGCTGGGGTCAGCTGAACTCCAAGGAACATGGGAAACAGCTGAAATTAAGCTTTGCTTCTAGCTAATTTCCAGTGCCATGGAAGAAATGAAAGTTAGTGACAGCAGAGTGAGTAGGACAAGCTTGTGCAAAACAAAAGAAATCCAAAACCAGACCATGCAGACAATTCAAAACCATTTTGTGAACTTTGTGTTAGTTTCACAGTGCCTCGGCACGTCCTGGGTTTAGCAATGGAGTGTGGTACAGAGATGCCCAAATGAGCCGCATCCATGATAACTGGAGAACTGGAAGCAGCACAGCCCCAGCAGCATCCAGTGTTCAAGCAGTGCTTGAACTAGTGCAGCTGTATTTCTGGGGGAAGGTCGTCATGCCTCCACACAGTGCCCCACCCCACTGCAGGGCTGTGCAGACCTCCTGGTGTCAGCTCCAGGGCTGTGCAGACCTCCCGGTGTCAGCTCCAGGGCTCTCTGTGCTGCGCTTCGTTGTGCGGCACAGACATCCCCTGAGCAACATGCTGCAGACCACAGAGGAAGCCAGTCCTGCTGGGAATTCAGCTCCCAGTACTGGAGTTCCAGATGAATGCCTTAAAAGCAAGGTCATTCCTCCTCCTTTGGTTCTGTGCACTCTTATGTACAAAGCTGGAGGAAGCCTCTGAAAACAGCCCCACTTTCAAGGAAGGACTCTTCCAACACCCTCTTTTAGGCTGCTGGGGAATCACACACTTAGCTATCTCCTCTTCACCACTAAGAGTAGAGGCTATTATATAAGAAGAAAAAAAAAAAAAAAGAAAGAAAATTAAAAAAAAAGTACAGTCTGCTTTACTCTCATCAAAAGAGATGTCTCAGAGATAAGATTTTGCCTCTTGCCATGAAAAAGCATAATTTATTTTAATTAAAGTATTTCTCATCTTAGAGACAAAAGAAAAGCAAGAATCAACAAATTTTTTACATCAAACTGAAAAGGGCGGAACTTGGGAAAGTACCAGTGGTTTTCTTCCAAGTCTGGGAAAACTATACAACTTATATAGGCCAGGACACTGTTACAGATATTTTTCCTTTAAAACACTGGATAAAGTCCATGTAGTCACATGACGTTCCCCATTGCTATGTACATTGCTTTAAGGGGATGGACAACTCACACCTTGGAACTGCTGCTGCTTGCTCTTCATACTATGAAAATGGTGAAATCCCACAACACAGGCCAAGTGTTAGCCATTTAGTGTGCACAGACCACCCACCACAAAGTCTGCAAAAGACCTTGCTGCCAGTGAAGGAGTGCTAGCTAAAGCTCTGCTAAAAGTCTTGATTTCTAGCTAACCCCTAACCTGGCCTGCAACACCATGAGCACTGAAAGCTGCACTAACATCTCCATCTAAACACTACAGTGGGACCACACTTCTTCAGGCACTGGCCATTCAGTTTATCATAGAATCATGGAATGGTTTGGGTTGAAAGGGACCTTAAAGATCATCTGGTTCCAACCCCCCTTCCATGGGCAGGGACACCTTCCACTAGAGCAGGTTGCTCAAAGCCCCATCCAGCCTGGCCTTGAACACTGCCAGGGATGGGGCTGAGATTTAAATATGTACTTTATGGCTGTTACCCTTGCAATTGGGTGTGTATGTTCACTGCAAACACAAGTTAGTGCCTACAATGCTGGAAGCAGATCATGGAAAGTCTGAACCATAAGATTCGAATCATTAGAAGCATGCATTGCAGCTTGCTTTGGGGAAAATTCCCCATTCATGAACAGACATGCTGATTACGGCTCCAGTTTTCTGATTTCCTGACATGTGAAAGTCCCATCAGTAAACATGAGAGCTCTGTGCTTACTGAGAGCATAAAGCAACACTCTCAGTTTGCCAGAAAAAGCTGAAAGGGCTTTTTTTCTGCATATGCATAGGGTTGAAACCCTCTACTCTGCTTCCTGCACAGTGTGGAGGGACCTAATAAGGAGTTAGAAGAATCAAATGTTGCTCTTGATTTTGACACCACTCAGTTCTATGACCCTGGATAGCTTTCTTCGCCTAGCAACACAGTACCTGTTTGGCTTTCTGAAGCACTTGAAAATCAGAAGCAAACAGAATTCGAATGATGTAGTAAGTTGCAATCTCACCATAACCTTCAAGCAATGTGTATCTTTGATCATGTTATACAATTTTGTACATTGATCAACCTCCAACGCTGTTTCCAGTTTCTTGACCTGCTTCACATCTGTATATTTTTAATACTCCCTCCAGCCTAAAAAAGGCCAAACATGAACAGGGTTTCTTCATCATTCCTACCACCAAAATAAGAAACTTTCTTCACAATTTAAACAGTCTCAGAACACAACAAATGCAAATGCAGCCCTGAGCCAGTGAAATATTTAGAGGCTGATTTTTCCTGCCCGTGTATGATGAAGTCAGAACTTTGGACAATTTTTCTTAGACAGATTTTGTATCTCGTCACATCCTAAAATATTAGATATTTGCACTGCAAGATTAAAAAATAATAATTAAAAAAAAAAAACCCTATGTTGTGGCATTTTAGAATCCTCTCCATCCTGCTGTGTTCAAAATAAGCTGTGCTGCACCTGTCTTGCAAGAACCTTCACAATGGTTAAAAATCCTATACAAAATGTTGTGGTTTATCACTAGTTTCATCTCTGGTTTATCAGTGTGTGACCTGGGGCAAATCTTAGCAATTCTAATACCTCGCCTCCTCTGGAGTAGCTCTCAAGGGTAATTCACACGGCCTGTGAACCAACTGTAAAATAAAACATGAGTTTGCAACCCCACTTTCTAGACAGCTAAGACATTTAGGGAAAGCCAACAGACCAGCGCAAGAGAAAACATTTGTAAAACATGCTTTCTATTGTGTTTTACGTCCATTTGGAATGGCACTTCCACACTTCAGGAAATACAACCCTCCCCTGCTATTCAGCATGAGGCACAGGTAACTGAAGCAGCTTTCTGCTTTCTGTCTTTCTAAAGAGCTGATAATAACTAAATCTATTAGAAATACTATTAGAATAAACTTATTAAACTTCATAAGTTGGCCACAGACCACTGTATCAAGAAAGAGGCTGACTATACCTCTTACTTTAACCACATTCCCACTACTAAGCACATTTAGGAGGCTATATTAATATAATCTTCAGAGACATTTTCACTATACAATTCTAAACTCACAAGCTGGGCTACAGAATGCAAAAGAAATGTCATGCACTGTCATGCACACATGGAGAGAATGAGAGTCACCTGCTTGAACGCTATCTCCTGGATGAAAGAGCAAGCTCATTAACAGGAGAAGGTGATAAAAACCCCCATAGGCAACGCAGTGCACCTCTAAAAGGCAAAACAACAAGCATGTGAGGTGGACAGTGGAGCAGATCGCTATGACTCACAGGCTGTAAGTCTAGTCAGTGAAAAATCTGGCAGAAGTGCGCTGTTTGACTGTGTCTGTACATTCCTGAGAGATTTATAGCTGCTTATTAAATCATCTGTTCCTGTTAAAACCAAAGAAACTGTATATGTTTCACTGGATTTTACATCTGCTAGAAAGACCCATTAACCATTAATACCAACCAGAGTAGAGTTTTTCTATTGGGTGAGCCATTTAAAAGATTTTAAGACATTACTTGTGACAGGAAGCAAAATCTACACAAGGGACAATGGGCTGCAGGGAGATCTCTGCATCAGGATGGGTCTCCCTCACCGGCATCTCTGGTCTGCCTGGCTAAACTTCAAGACAAGTTTGGTCTTTCAAGTGACAAATAGTTTCTGCACAGGAAAGAAAAGAAACTGCTTTCTACAGAAGAAAGTTCTGTTGAAGAAATAGTTATGTCTTCAAGAAAATGACTGCTGTGGCTTAAGACAGGGCTTGTGGGGCAGGTTCATGGAGTGTGGTGACACACAGGCACACGCTGGTGACAGAGGACCTGTCAAACTGTGAGGAGCGGGCAGTAGTACTGGCCAGTTAACTTCTTTCAACACATAAGTTGCTAAGTTCGGGAGCTGGAGGTAGCACTGCAGTTTCATCTCAAAATCCAGGGAAAGAAGAAAAGGAGATGTACATGGCCCTGCTCAAAAAATGAAGATTGCTGCTTCAGTGCGGTTAGTTCGCAAAAGAGGGAGAGAGAAAGATGTGTAGGCCTGTCATTTCAATCCACCCCATTGAGCTAAGCAAGATATTTTGTTACCTCGAAATACTCGTTAGTGCATCTCCATCCCTACCCTTCGCACACATTACCCACTGAAAAAAACCTGCACTAAGAACGTTGCTTCTCCCATCTCCCTCCCCTCAGTCTTACTTTTTTGTTCTGTTTTCACCCTTGTGCACATCCACAGCTCAGCTTTCAGAGATAGTCATCTCTCAGTGGCAACATACAAAGGTGTTATAAGAAGCCATTTGCTGAGGCATATACAGGCTGAATGTCCTGAACTCCCAGAAGGGATGAACATTAAGCATATTTTGAATTAACTCCTTAAAAATAAACAAAGACCCAGGCATATTTACCTAACATCTGAGAATGCAGAAATACTGTATCCCTGGCTACTTCAGTGCTGACACTGGAATAGAGACATGCGTTAAAAACACAGAAAATGTCCTTCTTGGTCAGAGAGCAGAGTATCTAGCTCAATACTCTGCGTTCAGAGGCAGTGAAAGGCAACAGTAGTCAGGGCAAGCCCAGAAACCTAACTGCTTTCTGGCTATTTTTCTTTGTCCGAGACTGCAGGCTACGGGTAAGCAGAGCTGAAAAAGCAGCAAGACTTGCAACGTTCTGCTAACAGTGCGTTTGCTACTCTTGTTATATCAGTGAAATCCTGTTAAGCCTGTAAAGTGAAACATGACAGAGAGCCATGTCTGAACTGCCATACTTAGCTGAAAAGTCAGCAGCTTGGGCATTTGAGAGCACAATAACAGAGCCAGGACCCACACCAGCTCACACACACAGGATGGCCAAAGCATGTAAGAGAGGGAGCTGGGCACCACCATGCCCGTGGGTGCAGCTGTGGCAGATTTACCAGCGCACAATGGATGGGAGGGGACAAGAAGGGATGGATTGTGTAGCACATTTCTCTTTCATGTTTCTGAATTGCTGCCTTGTAAAAGTCAATTTGCTAAAAAACATGACAAGATAATGGTAGATCCTACTGAATCTGCACAGCTACACTGTGCCAAACTGATTTCTGCAGTAAATCATGTGCACTCCAAAAACACAAAGGCAGGGCTGTACAGCTCTGTGAACTTGTTAAGAGTACATTTATTTTTGCCAAAAATAACAAAATGTCTGTCAGCCTTCGGATTTTTTTTTCCTGTTTATTATCTGTGCATTGAACTGCCTTCGTTTTAGCATGCTGAATCAATACAGAAGGAACAAACACAATGAACCTGATCTCCCAGCAATCTGTATGAGTTACCATAGCTATGCTCGATAGGTTTGAGTCAGTCTCCTACCCTGCAGCTGCACAGACCACAACCATCACCAGCTTCCCACCCTTCACAGTAACTAATTTTCTGGGATGTCAGTTGGCCATTGATTTTGTGTTATTCCTCTTAAAAAAAAACACTATAAAACAACATAGGGGACATAATTATGGCAATATCACACTCAGCACAGTAATACCACACCTCAGCCCCTTCAGGGTGAGACATGGCATGACTAAGGCATGTCATCCCTGCAGCAGACTGCTTAACAGCCTTTTGACTAGTCACAAGTTGAAAGTCTCAGATGGTGGTATGGAAAATCAAGAGTGTTATTCAATCCTGAATAATCATCTTCATTATCTTTTGATTTGGCTCTACTTCTGTAACTGGAGGCAGCTATGCTAGTTAACATAACTTGCTTGCTTTGTGTCAACTTTGTCTCCTGTGCCATGCACACAGCAACACTGGAACTCACCATCAGTGAACTTGGAGCAAAGATGAATCTGGGCTGACTCATTCCAGATAAATCCCATCATATCAGTAGATGTCTGTCACCCACCCACCCCTCCCCAGTGATCCAGCCACATATGTGTGAGAGTTTAGCACTGATAGGGAGGAGTGATCACTGTATGGCACAGGGAGCACACAAACATTGCTGCCCGCTCTCACCAAAGGAAACACCATATGAGAACAGCTGTGAGACCTACAGCAGCCTTCCAGGCCAGCACAGAACCTGGGTCAGCCCTTAGACAAGCTGCTGAAGTCAGTGCTCAGCTTTCAAGCAAATGCTCAAGTATTTGGCTGAACTGGGACCATTTTCAAGTGTGGGATGCAGTATCCCACTCAATGGTTGCTCCAATGACAGACTACAAATGTATTCTGGATATATAAAAATGCAGTAATTTATGGGGTGCATTCTGCCTTAACCAGAACCTCAGACTCATCTGTTCTTCACAAGTGATTGTTTCTTAAAGACAATTGCTGTGCCCATCATCTGCAAACACTGAGAGGACATCTGCCAGCCTTGATAGGAAATGGTTTACGCTGACTGAAAGTATTTCTGAAACCCCATCAATTCTGCTTCACAAGAAGAAGAAAAAAAATAAATGCAAGTAACAACAAGAAAACCCAAGATAATTTGATAGTCTTTATTCTGCATCTTTGCTGAGAAATAAGAATCTTTGTTTTCTCTTTCAGACCATCCTGTTATTCACACAGAGAATTACAGACCTAACCAATTCTATAAATAGTTGTTCCCTGAATTCATGGTTGGAGTTTAGGTCAGAGGATGATCATTGACATATGAAGCATGACTCTTCCCTGTCATTCTGTGAAAAAAAAAAAAAATAAAGCCATTCTGATTCCTGACAATGTTAGAGCCCATTTTAACTGTCCTGATCTGCTGCGCCTTTTCCTCAAAATCATCGAGTGGCAGATGTCAGAAGAAAAAGATGCTGCAATCCTTAGTTAGAAAGAAAGGTCTCCTTGAGGGAAGCATGGAGCCAGGAGCCAGGTCCTGCCATCCCCAGGCTCACCCAGCCCACAAGGGTGCACCGCAGCAGTGGAGGTGCAGCCTGTCCCCGGCTGGTGTGAGCACAGGTAGAGTAACACCTTCCAAACCCTAAGTTTCAATTGTAACATGGTTCCACCAACCTACCCAAAGTTACATCAAAATCTCCATGCCTCAGTGCAGGGTTATAGCACTTGTTTTGTCTAATTCATGGGTTATCATAGAGATGTAGTTATTAATAAACCCGATCATTACCATTTGTAGATGACTAATGCTATTCTGCTGCCCATAAAGCTGTGACTACTACCTGAAGACTGAGACCATTGATAAAACAAATAATGCCCTGTAAAAGTGTTTTAAAATAAACACATATTAGGCAATACAAGGTTAACCTTGTAACCTTAAGGTAATGCAAGGTAAACTTTGCTAACTTGCTACAAAAGTACAGCAGCTACCAAACAGAGGTAGCTTCATGAAGTGGGTAGCATCTTGTTTCGAAGTCATGGATCATGCCTACAATTAGCCAAGTTTTCAGATGCCCAAGTACCTGTTTGCACCTGCTGATCAGGTGCTGAAATGACTGATAAGTCTATCCACAGATGCTTGAAGGCAAAAGATCATTCCTGTCATTAATGTGCCCACAAAAATGCAAACACCATACCAGCCGCTGGCTCCAAGGCTGACCCAGAGCATACAGCCATCTAAATACAAACAGGACCCTGGTAATCTGCCAGGTTTCAGAGTTATAACAATTCCATCAAGTAACAGGCTCTCCAAAAAACACACAGTAGAGCGACTAGTGACACCCCACTCATTTGATTATTATTGATGCAAACACCTTCTTCCTGCATGCCATACCATCTGAATCAATAGGCAAGTTTCTATGAAGCTTCAAATTTTGGAAGTGTTTCCTGGGACAGGGTGGGTTGGCAACAGGTTGGACGGATTTTAATGGTTTTGGATCGTTCAGTGCTTTCAACATGTTTGCATTCTCCCAAATAAAACTGGGCAGGCATTGAAAGGCACCAAGGACCAATCAAACCTTCAAGAGTCTGAAAATTAAACCTCAAAATACTTTGTTCCCAATTAAAAACTTTGGAAGCAAATTAGACAAGCCTCATCTGGGTGGATGGCAGAAAAAGAGACTCAGTGCACAATCACATCTGATTTCCTGCAAAACTCTGCTCTGAAAAGCAGGCGTTGTAAGGAGAAGAGTGCTCAGGTAGCAAACAGCCATGGTCAAACACCCCTGCTACCTTCACTGCAGACTTCAGTGCAGCTAATTACTGAAACAGAAGCAAGGTGGAAAGGATGCTCATAAAGCTGTATTATCCTGATGCAGGAAAAAGCCTCCAGCTTATGAGTCAGCACCTCATTTCACATGGAAGATAAAAGCAGTTTGTCTGCTAACTGAAAAGTTATTCCCTTCCCCCCCCCCCCCTTTAGAGAGGGTATTTTTGAGACAAACGGCACACAGAACGTGCAATCCTCCTGCTTGGACAATTTTGCCTGTTATTAAAATAAAATGAAAACCAAACAAACGAATCCACTTTAGATGGGTTTGCTTGTCATGCCAAGGCCCCCAGCTTCCATTCTCAGGGATTTACTGAAATACTTGCTTATTTACACAGAGCTGGAATCCTGGACTAGTCGGTTCTCTCCTGGCGAGATCTTTGGCCATGCCAAAAGGTAGTAGCAGTATTAAATATATTCCCAGTGACATCAGTAGAAAAGTAACTGTGCTGTAAGTAATAACAGTTATGCAAAGGTGTGGGTTTGATCATCCCTTGTAGATACTCCTCTGTGTTAAGGAGAATGAAAGATATCTCTTCAACCCCATCCCAAGACAAGGCATCCATCCCTTTCCATTCAGCAGACATAATTGCTCACCATTCCAGGTAGACTTGATTTTCTCCTGTGGTGCCTATCTGCTCACTGGGAGGAGGCTGAATCACAGACTTGTCTCCTGCTCTCCCCTCCAGCACCACATCAGCAAGTGGACAATAAGAATAGAAAGAAATTCATACTACCGGATGTAAGGACTTCAATGCCTTGAAACAAGACTCTGAGACCCTGTGAGATGAGCTAAAGAAATCACAAAATGTTAGGTATAAATGAAAGTTGAACTCCTATTAGCTTTACAGAATACAAACCTCTGGCACTCATGCTTCCAAGCTTTCCCATGTAGCTATAAAAGCCAGAGAGGGTCAATATTTCTAATAATCACTGAACTCCAGCGGGCCTTAAAAGAAGGAAGAAAAAACTCAAACCAACATTAACAAAAATATCTCACATTAAAATTGATAGTTGACAAGTAAGAAAGAATAATATTTTTCTTCCCTTTTGCATTTATCATCCACCTTCTCCCACATAATCATTCTGTGTAAGACCTGAGTAAGAGTACACTGTGACAAAATACTCCTAGCTCTCACTTTAAATGCCTTAAGCCACTGTAACTGTATACAGAGCAAACAAGAACTGGTTTCACTTGCCAGCAAAACACAGCAGCATGTGGACCACAACATGGCAGGATGCATAAAGATGAAGAACAGTGAAAAGAATTCAACCACACTGAAATTTGAATACTGAAAGGTCAGACCAGCACACCCTGGCCCAAACTTAGACAGGATCCACCAACCTAAAGCACAGTTTTCACACCATAAAAACTTTCTGGTATCTTCTTGGAGCAAATATCTTCATGTTCATCTGCACATCAGGCTTTTCTCAACAGGTTATGATGTTCAAGTACATCATCTTCCCATTCACTAGCTCTAGTTGTAACCCTCTCCATAGCTATTCCTGAAGTTAGTTTCCATATGAAACATTATGTGCTGCCCATACTTCATCTTTACTCCCAAAAAATACCCGGGTTCACTGCAAAAACACATGCTACCAAAGAGCTTTCTTTCAGATCAAACTGCAAGCAAGAAAGCTGCTGTGTGCTCCTGACCTAAACAACCCGATCAGAACTGCTACAAAATAAACACACAGGAACCCCACACGCAGAACTTTATCCCAGTCCCCAGGGTACATGTGTGTACAACTCATAATCCTGGGGAAGCAGGGTGCATCTGATGTTCCCTTCTCTGGAGAGGCCCCACACTACAGATGGTAGCTGCCTGGAAGTATACTATTGTGGCACAGATCAGCCTATAAATATTTCTCTGTGGATATACAGCTCCCTTTGAATTCTCCACAATTACACTAGCCTTGTGCACACATGTTCAGTGCCTGAGCTGTGGGTGGGAGATACATCTGGCACCAACTCTGTGCAAACCTTGTAAGGCTTAATTCTCAAGAACACTGAAGTCAACATGGGCCTTCCCACAGCCTTTCCAAGCCTGGGACCAGACCTACCGTCCTTCATTTTAGAGGACATCAGAACTGCACTGCATATTTTCAGGTAAATGCAGAATATCTACACTACCACTGCATGACAAGGAGAGTGACCTGCTCAGACAGCTTTTCCCACAAGCTCTCGAGGCAGACCTCATTCTCTGCACTCTACATTCATTTTCTCCTCATTGACTCAAGGACAAATTAGACAGAAACTGGCCACAAATAATCCTAGACTGGAAATAAGAAAAATGCTGCTAGCCAGAGGACTAGTGAAGTACTGGAACAGCTTTCCAACAAGCAGATCCACAGCATCAAAACAGTTCCCACTGCATCATTTAAAAGGGAAACGTTCATCTCCCAATAGCAAGACATTGCATTGGCTCTGACTGCCCAAGAGAAACTTGCTAGGGCTGTTGATGCCTGAGGCACCACTGCACTGCTGCCGGGCAGGCAGGTAACTTCCCCGCAGCAGGAACCTGCTTTCACCACATCCTGAGCCCTGCGTGCCAGTACAGCTCATTAGCACTGCATATCCAACACCCAGTGAGAGAAAACTGGAGGAGAGACATTATTTTCTGAGCTCATGTTGCTTGGAAGTCCCAGTTCCTGGGAATTTACCACATGCCAATGAAACCAGTGTTGGAGCTGGTATCAGTGATTAAAAAGGCCACATAAGCAGTGATGCTTGGGTCAGAAGATTACACTTCTCCATCCCCAGCCTTCTCATCCACATGGATTCTGCACCTTGGCTTTTCAGCAGCTCTATTCAATATTCAAACCAAACACATGTACTAAATCAGATTTATTTTTGTGTTCCTTTAGTGTGTATGCAGAATTACAACTGGTCCCAAAGAAACAGATTCAG
This sequence comes from Ara ararauna, assembly GCA_028858755.1. Lineage (NCBI taxonomy): Eukaryota > Metazoa > Chordata > Aves > Psittaciformes > Psittacidae > Ara > Ara ararauna. Next base: position 35,176,589 of record CM054380.1, on the reverse strand, counting down.
GGAAAACACTTTTTATCCCTTATTTCAAAACTTATGTTCACCCAGACTCTTCATGAACACAACAATGTGCCTTTCCTTGGCATGCATTAATGTAATTAGCGCACAAAGGGCAAGACAGCAGGATGCCATGAAAATGCAAATACAATACTGTGCTTTTCACTCTGTTGGATTTGGATCAACAAATAATGTTCACCAATGCCACTACCCAAGGACAGTATTGTGGACCTTTTGGGAATCCTCCCACCCATGATGACAGGACAGTGCAGGACTTTCCATTGCCTTAATGGAAAGTTTTCTTCTACCTTGCCAGGCAGCAGCAATGCCTGGAAAGCTTTAAATGAAAGATGCTGCAGGGCAGAATGTGCCTATCCTGCACTAGCAAGCATCTCCAAAGACAAGGGTCACCATTACTCAGCAGGCAACTGCATGTCAGTTTATAGTTCAGCCTCAGGCACATGTGAATTATTACCACAAGGACTAGCTGTAACAGCTGCCTGGGTGAAGAGGCACATGCTCTTCCCTGCCTGCTTTACAAGAAAGGCTTCTTCTAACTCAGCATAACTTTTCTCACTCAAGTGTGCAGAGACCGTGTAGAGCACTGGCAGTACTGTACAACAGTGTGAGGAGGAAGGGAGTGGATCACCCACCCCAACTACAGAGAGCTTTACTCTGGAACCACGGGGACACAAATAGGCAGAAGACAGCAACTTCTGCCTATCACAACACAACTGATTTCTTGGCCTGCCCCTCGGTGAGTGAAATGGACTCTGCCTTGCTTTGGCTTGGTGTACACTCATAACTTGCAATTTGGCCTCCTGAAAGGAAGCCCTGCTGTTCCTTACACACACTCAGTAGCACTTCCTTCGCAGAACTGTCTTACAGAGCCCAAAAGGACCTCTTGCACAGTAAATGAGACATGCCATCGGCACATCAGTGTCTGGCCCACATCCAAGCATCTGTCCAGGTGCCAAATGCACCAACAGCCCTTAAAGGCCATGACCAGCCTGACCTGGGACCTGCACCTGCACAGCCACTGCCCAAGGGACCAGAAGCCCAGTTTAAGCTCAGGCGCTGCCACGCTGCAGGTTTGCCCACACCCAGCCCTGTCCTTGCTGGGCCAAACTTACTGCTAGGTTGAACTTGGTCCTGGCTCTTCCCTGCTCATCTGCCTTGTGATCACTGGGCTGCCAGCAAAACCTGTCATTGCCACCAACCTGGTGTCACTCAGGTGCTGTGGAACTGCACCATGGTCAGTGAGAACACTGTCCTGCCTGTGCTGTGGGCACCCTTAGCTCCTGGCTCATCCTTACTTATGGGACAGACCTTGCTCTCTGCTTCCTGACAGTATCATGCACACCATGCTGCATTCCCCTTTGCTGGTCATCCTCCCTGGCTTGATGGACCTTGAATCAGGATTAGGACAAGTATCACAGGATAGCCAGGGAGAGCTGGCATTAAAGGTGAATTTTGGAGGAATGAGAAGCATCAGAACATCTTTTTCAGAGGCACTTAGCACCTTGCTTTTGACCCATGGAGTAGCTTAAGAAGCAGCAGCTATGCTGGTATCAGAGCAGCTTTGGGGAATGGGGTAGCTGGTTTTCTTGATGATAAATTCCAGGGTAAGATACTGATCTGGTTCAGGCAGAGTTCAAAACATCCCTGCTTTCACAGTCAGATGTAGGGAACACGAAAGGCATCTTTCCTTCAAACAGAAATACTGCATCACAGAAACATACAATTTCCTGTTCACAGAAAGGGCTGATGGGAAAATTCAACTACCCACGCTTAGCAAGGTTCTCAGCTATGCAGATTTTCCTACCTATTCTGAGAGTAAAAACAAACACTTAAAATCAGTTTGCTATTCACGAGTAAACAACTTACCAAAAGCTTCTGCCATTTTCACTAAATGCAATGTGCCAGGGAGCTTCTTCGCAACCCTGCAAGACAACTACGGCTACAACAGAGCTTCCCTCAGGATACACAGCAATCCTAGTGAGCACTCTGGCCTCACTAACTCTGCCCTGTTGGGAGCACAGGCTGGAAGCACTGGCAAAAAAACAGAGTCTGGTTTTGGAGCTGTTTTATTTTTGATTTTGGAGATTCACACCTCTTTCTTTACACATGATTATTTCCAGCAGAACAAATGTATTTTTCTTTCTTTCCTGATCATAGGTAAAGGTGGAGAAATCCAGAGAGCTGACTTCCACTAAAGAAAGACACCAATAATCAGGTGCACTGTATGAACTCTCTGAAGTTACTGCAAGTCCTGCAGACTGACACAGTGATCTGTCAAACTAATACAAGGCAAAAATAGGGTGTACGGTCAGCAGAGATATTACACAAGTTTCAAATCTTTTTTTTCAAAATAGTATAAGCTGCATAGGAACCTTCACAGTGGCTTCCTATACTATACACCACCAGAAAACCAAGATACAGTTTCTGGATATAGACAATTTTGTTTTGGGAGAGGTGCCATTTTACATACAGCCCTCTGCTTTCCAAATAGCCTACCAGCATTGTTTGTTTTAATTTTCAGAAAGCAGATACTGCCTTAAAAATCAGTATGCCACCAGGATCTGGAGGAGATTGGGACTAAATGGTCTGGATATTTCCATGACTGTCAAAATGGACAAGAATATTCGAGCAAGTTGAATTGCTTTAAGTGCTTTGTTCATCAAAAAAGTCAAATTTGGTTGTACAAAATCTATGCTGAAATATTTTGCCTGTAAATAAGTAAGGACATGGAGTTTTTTCTGACTTTTTTTTTTAAAGGAAGTATATTGAGATTTCATTTCAAAACAAAAATTGTACTTTGAAGTCCAGCTGGAGTTTAATTTAGAAAGCTTAATAAAAAATACATGGCATTTGATTCAGACTGTATTTCAAGCAGAAAAAAAAAAAAGTTATCCCATAGTGAATCTTCCTCTTTTCTCAGACAGGGACATCCCCAAAAGCCAGTGAAGCCCATGCCTCATAGCAAAGTACACAAATGCTGACCTCACTACTTCACCTGTGCCTGGCAATAGTGTGCACTCACAGAATCCAAATCCTACCTTTTAACTAGAATAGTCCTCATTTACCTCATTAAATATGTTATGCGTGTGGTAATCCCAGCCATCACCTGACTAGCAGCAAAGTTTTACTTGCTTAGTCAAGTAGAGAGGCAACACCTTTAAAGATCCATGAACTAGTCCATCTGCAGTGATTCACACCCTACATAGCAAACACTGCTTTTCTAAAAGAAAAGCCATGGAGAAAGCTTCGTTCATTTAAAGAAAACAAACTATACTACAAGTTTCAGGAAACATTGCTGTTTCCCAAGAGCTTTACCCAAAGTCTACTTACTTAGATCATTAGAATGACAGTCCCTTATTTCAGCAGACTTCTGTTCAAACACTGTGTTCAGGTATTACATGTCATTACACACAATGGTTTCATAAGACACCAGGGAGTTTCATGGTTCCTTTGTAAATCTGGAGAATTAATATTTTCTTGCTATAGTGTACACAGTAAATGATACCTTTTTTTTTTAATTCTTCTTCTTCTTTTCCTTTTTTCCCCCCAGAAAATATAAATTGTCTCTGTAAATGACCATTCAAAAGCTCTTGCAGTGTCACTGCCTACATGTGCTGGTTTAGGGGGTGGTTTGGGGGTAATTTGGGGAAAGAGGAGAGACTGTGCGTGGCTGGTTTTTTTTTCCTCCCCAGAAGATAGAGGGGACTTTGCTCACCAACACTGGTCACTTGAGCCTTTGGTGGTCATTTGGTCCACACATCTACAAAAGACACACTCATGCTCTCTGTGAAGGCAATATGAGAGATATTAACAAAGTGCACAAGTGGGCTGGTGTGTTTGCCCTGGGAGTCCTACAGGTAGTCCAAGTTTCCAGGAGGGAAACCTGGAGAAAGAAGACAGATCCTATATGTTCTCCCCATGAGGACACCTTTAGGGGTCCAACATCTGTCTGCATTGCTCTACTTCAACACTACACACCTGCTCAAAGAACCAAACCCCAGTTTTCCCAAAGAACACTCAATTCTGCAGATACTTATACATAACAGTGATGATATGCAAAAGGTCTTTGACATAATAAAGAAAATACATTAAAAAATTCTCAGCAATGAACACGAGCTTTATGGGAACACAGGCTATTTGGAACTGAATACAAAAGTTTAAATAATTAGGTTTTGGCTGTGGTGAACTTAGCTCAGCCCTATCACACAAGCAAACCTTCCACAAGGTTCACAACACAGGAAAGATTAGGATGAGCAACAACAACAGTAACTGCAAGAAAATAAACTTTATCTGAAACTAATCAGGTATTAACCATTTGAGGAAGTTTGTCAGCTCCCCATATTTGGGTTCTTAATCAGAAAGGGTGAAGACCTATACTCCCAAGTAACAAATGTGATTGGTTTATATTTAAGTTACATGTTCTTCAATTCCTCTTCACAGGTTCCTCAGAAGGACAATGGAAAATGAGTTCTAGTGTTAGAGTGATTTCTACTGAGGGCTGAGTCTATACACACTCCATGTATTCCACCTTCCATACAGAAACAGATCAAGTGCTTTACCGTGAGCTTTTCTAATGAAGCAGTAAGATTCAAATACTTTCTTGATATATCTTTTTTAGCAAATGAATCCAACAATCAACAGTACAAATAATACAAGAAAAACTAGGGCAGGTGTTCCAAATGGAGTGATTTGGAAGATGACTGCATACAAAGGGGAGTGCCACAAACAAGAAGAGAAACGGAAGAATTTTTAAGAACCTGAAAGGTGTTCCCCTAGAGACCTCTTGCTATCATATCTAGTAGAAGCTTTGAGTCCCAAAGGCTAAAACATGACTTGGGCACAGACACCATTGGGCTATAAATAGAGACAATACCAAAAGATCAGTGAGAATTGTGAAGGATCAGAAGCACCCGCTGCCAGGAGGACTGAGAGATAAGGCATATGCCACCACTGTTTTTATCAGCCTCTTTGAGAACAACTTATGCAGAGGAATGGCTGAGGGAACTGGGGTTGTTGCCTGGAGAAAAGGAGGCTGAGGGGAGATGTTATCGCTCTTTATAACTACCTGAAAGGAGGTTGGAGTCAGGTGGGTGTCAGTCTCTTCTTCCAAGTAATGAGATAGAACTAGAGGCAATGGCCTCAAGTTGTGCCAGGGGAGGTTTAGATTGGATATTAGGAAAAATGCCTTCACTGCAAGGGTTGTCAAGCACTGAAACAGGCTGCCCATGGAAGTGGTTGAGTCACCATCCCTGAAGGTGTTTCAAAGACCTCATGAAGATGTGACACTTAGGAGCATGGTTTAGTGGTGGATTTGGCAGTGTTAGGTTTACAGTTGGACTCAGTGGTTTTTTCCAACCTAAACAAATCTGTGATTCATAGAATCATAGAATAGTTAGGGCTGGAAAGGACCTTAAGATCATCTACTTCCAACCCCCCTGCCAGGGGCAGGGACACCTCACACTAAACCATGTCACCCAAGGCTATGTCCAGCCCCGCCTTGAACACCACCAACGATGGAGCATTCACAACTTCCCTGGGCAGCCCATTCCAGTGCCTCATCACCCTTACAGTAAAGAATTTCTTCCTCACATCCAATCTAAACTTCCCCTGTTTAAGTTTGAACCCATTACCCCTTGTCCTCTCACTACAGTCCCTCATGAAGAGTCCCTCCCCAGCATCCCTATAGGCCCCCTTCAGATATTGGAAGGCTGCTATGAGGTCTCCACGCAGCCTTCTCTTCTCCAGGCTGAACAGCCCCAACTTTCTCATCCTATCTTCATATGGGATTCTATGATTCTATTTAGGGTATTTGATTATATTCACAAATCTAGAAACAGCCTGCTGCAATGCAGGCAGAGTACAGAATATCTACAAAGATTTTCCTATTGCTTCCTGCAGAATTCCAGTCTGCTGGCTGGAACTCCAGATCCTCAGATTTGACTCTTGATGCTCCTGCTTGACAAACTATAAGCTTTTCAGGTGCTCCCCTGATGCCAGCCTGACAATATCTCCAGTATCTGTCATAAACAGTCTCAGATGACACCTGTCTAAGGTTCATTTGTGCTGCGAGGCCGCAGGGCAGCTCCAGTTAGAGGAAATCTGCTCGTGGCTTCAGCTATGTAGCAGAAAGCTGTGCTAATTGCTCCCTGCTAGGAAAAAGAAAGCGCTCCATGTCCACGTGCATGGATTTGTTGCAAGTAGTTCCCTGAAAATTGAAGGGAAAATCCTAGAGGTACAATCAGTTTGGTGTCAATCACACACTTTCTTAACTGACGCCCAACTCCTTCAAGGAGCTGAATTCCTTCAGCTGGAGAGCCAACAGACCCTCCATCCTCAGGATTTTGATGGGAAGTGTCCTGAAGCTTTACAACACAGACACAGGAACAATGCCTCTCTGTATCTTCTGTGAGCATTATCCTTGCATGAAATGAAACATAAAGATTTTCACTAGACACATGCTTAAGGATGAGAACAAGAGTTCCAGTAGGTTTTGCTCTATCCCTTTAGGCACCCTTAAGCCTCATACACAACAGCTGAGACACACTAGCTATAATCTCCTTAAAACTATTGCCGTTGATGCAGTTTCCTCTGATCAGGAACGTCAGGGATATTTTTTGGCCAAGAACCTTAATGACCTAACAGCACTAAAGACAAACCTTTTTCAGCTATTCGTCTGCATTCTTCAGGCATGAGGATATGAAGAGGGGGAAGCACTGAACTATGTAAAACTATGAAGGAAAGAGAGACAACCTGTGCTACAAAGCTATTCAAGTTAGCATCTCATTTATATTCTGGGATATAAACATAACTTCTCTCCCATATGTGATGAAGATTCCCGTGCATAATTTTTCAAGACCAATGCTGCATAAACTTGCTCACAGCCTAGTCACTCCACAGCCTGAGAATTTTTAGGGGGTGACATATTTGATCATTTTTTATTATACTACCAATAAATGAATGAAGGTTAGCAGGTATTTCTCCTCCTCCTGTCCACTTTTTGTATCTGCCTTTTTCCAACCAAAAAGGGACCTCTGTTACTGCTTACACACAGTTTATATAAGTAGAAAGGCCAAGAAATCTGGCTTCAATCACTAACTTGGTGCTTGTAGACAACACTGGAATAAGAATAAAGGTAATAAAAGTCAGCCAGTGGAAAAGACATCCGAGACCACCACAGACTTGTTAGCAAACAGCATGGCATGAAAGTAGGTATAGACACTGAACGCAAAGAAAAGTAGAAGGTGAGGTAGGAGGGTGCTGTGTTACCCAGATTCCTGCCAATGCCAATAGGAATGAGACAGATGGGTTTAGATAGATAGCTAGGCTTGCCTCCAAGCTAAAATTGCCAGCGTTCCCAAGAGAAACTAGGAGTACATTTCTCTCTCTTATTCATGCATACTTTGTAAACCTCCAGAGACCACTCTGCAAACTGGAACAATAAAACAAAATGTCAAGACAATAAATGGGGCATCCAATCTCTGCTGTTTGTTAGAGGAAAGCCTCTTCTGACTTGATGGCAGTACCTTGTTTCCTTTCATAAACAGCAAAGTGATGCAGAATAAGCACTGTCAATTAGAATTACCTAAAAGAAGATAGGCTGCAGCAGCACAGCATTCCTTGGCTGGATCAGTTACTTTTAAAACCTTCAACATGAAATCCATCCTGCCACAGGTATATCTTAGTATTTTCCTGTCATCTGTTCTGTAGCGTCATATCAGGTAGGTTGCTAAGATTTAAGAAATAGCAGGAATACATTCAATTTTTTATAATCTGAGGAAATTAATTCCAGCTCCACCTTTGCTCCCAAACTTGTATTATAATTTGAGAAAGTCAGAACTGTTGCAATAAATCAGCAATGAAACAATTAATGTTTCATTCTCATTTACAGTGGAAGCATTTAAAACTAAAGGTAGATGTATCTTCCCTTTTCTTCAAACAGGAGAAATTCACTGTTATTACTTACCTGCACACTTTGTTTTGCTTGGAACCATAAATTTAATTTCTGGAAGAAAATAATATTGCTTATGCAAAAGGGGTAAAGCAAATACCTTGCTAAATTATGGTGAAGCATCACAGAGTAGCTGGATGAAGCATCACCTGCAGCTGGAGAACCCAAAACCCCAGCTCCACCTTTGGCATATTAGACAGCTACAGTCATGCAAGTAATTTTATTTCCATCTGCTTTGATTTCTTAATCTACAAAATGGAAATACTGGTTGAGGTCATTCCAAGACATTACAATATTCACAGTTTCATTCTGTGCTTTTAGCTGATATTTGAACGAATCCAAAAAACCTTGTGTTGCACAAGAAGCCAGTTGTGCTGATAAATCTGTTCTCCAATAAAAAGCAGTTGCTGGGTTTGCTTCTGCTTCAGTTACACCTTGAGCCCACTCTGGCTCCTTTGGAAGCTCTCCTAGCAGCAATTTAATTCCACAGAGTGTTTAACACTATCAAAATAGCATATTTTTATTGTGCTTCATTTAATCAAAACCTTTCAATTAGCCCTAGTAATAGCTCTGATTAACTCTGCAAAGCACTTTGGAAAACTACAATGAAAAGCACTGTATTGGAGCTAGATATCACCACTTCCACAAATATGACTTGAAGACTTCAAAATACACGTAAAACTTCTTTATGCCTTCGTTGACTCAAACACTGCTCCAAGTCATATGACATTCCTCAAGGAAGAATTTCAAAGCCTTTAACAGTTAATAACCTTGCAACACCTTTGAAAAATAAATAGTGAAAAGTGGGCAGTCACATAAATTTCTTCATCCACTGCTGAAATACATCTGTCTCTAGGGTGAAGTATAGTACTCATTTAACAGTACAAACCCACAGAAGGATAGTGGGCACAAAGGAAAAAATACTATTGTATCCATTTAGAGCTAGAGGGGAAGTTTGTGGGGGCGAAAGTGCAGTTAACCAAACCAGAATTTAAACAGCACCCTTTGCTTGGTGCCAAATTGGTCAGAAATATCCCATGTTTCTAAATTTGGTAGTCTTCGAAGGAGGAGTCAAAAGCAACAAGTCTCTGTAGGGGTTGGTAAGGGTAGATGGGAAGTTTTGTCCTTATTTGATTTACTGGTTAACTTAATATGTACTGTTTATGACTGTTTAATAGGGTTGGTGGGCTGATCTCATGTTATCTTCAGCTGATATTTTAATGTTGCGGTACAATCATTATTACATTCTTGTGAGCTTAGAGTGCCTAGAACAATTGCTTTAATCTAATAGATGTACTAGTTCCTCAGGCAGACAGGCACAAGTGTTAAGCCACTAAGTCCAGCACCTGACCCATATCCCATTTGAAAACCATTGTCTCCAACAGGACTGTGCCCTCAGCTCCTCTCTGGACCACCGATACATATCTTCTCTGTTCAGGGGACAGCTGTCACACACTAAATCACAGAACAAAACATGCTCTTGGGAGATCTCCTACCCACATAGTGAGCCTCTCCCAGTACAGTTTAGCTCATGAGAAGCTATTTAGTCAGAAAGTCCTAGGAGGACCTTGCAACAACCAGTTTCATATTGCACACCTTTGGGCTTTGCCAAACCCACTAGTCCTAATTCAGATGCAGATTCCACAATGGTTCCAATCCTGCTGAAAAATTTACATTCTTCTTTAAGCAAAGGTAACACTCTTACACTGGGAGTTTTTTCACCCTTTTATATTAAGTGGGGCAAGAAATATACTCTGAGAAGAATAGAACTGGGACACAGACTATTTTTCTTTCAAACATCATTGCAGAAAACACTTACGTTCAGCCTTACAGTAAGGAGGGGCACTGTAGGTGGTCATTGCAAATTCCAACCAGGAGCACTCTCCTCAGTGCAGCAATCCTCCAGGAGCTACTTTCTAGAGAAATGGAGCAGAAAACCAATATAGTGAAGGTGCTGGTTTTCTTACATCTGAACTCCCAGGTGGACAACAACTGGGGATCTCTCAGTCTTAGAGAAGGATATATAACCCTGATCTTTTTAAGTATCAGTCATGGGAAAACATATGTTTGTCCCTGCTTTTCAATTCACTTGCTGTTGCTACTAAGCACAGTACAGAAAACAATCAACGGATGAGGTTTCTAAATGGGAAACAAAACCATTGGGAAGATCTAACTTCTAGTTCACCTTGTTGGGAGGTTTCTTCCACTACTTCACTATCCTCTTCAAAGAGACACAGTATCATGCTGTTTGCATGCATTTTAATGCATTTGCATTTTGCTGAGATAACTCAAGTATTACACAGTTCAAGGTTTAAACATCTATTTCCCCTATTTTGAACAACATCCTTTACAAAATATAAAAGACAGACACATTGTCAGGATATTTTTTTTTTTGGCTAAAAAAAAAAAAAAAAAAACAGATGGGGTTTCAGTCCAAAATATGCAATTGGCATTTGTCCCAGTGTAAAGACATGCCCAAACTGTTTGAGGATGGAGCAGCTGTGGGGCCAGGGGACAGGTCACAAGCTGCCTAAATGAAGGAGACTGCAGGAGCAATTCCCTCAGGCCAGAGAGCAGTTCTGTGGAAAACAAGTGGGGAGTATACTAAAATCACTCCATTCAGTCTTGCCATACACAAGTCAAAACTATTTTCTGTACCTTTAGTGTTCCTTCTTCACCCATCTGAGCCAGAAATTGCCACCCAGCCTCATCACTTGTTTAAACCACCTCTCACCATCAGTTTACAAGGACAGGGGAGAATTTCCAGAGTAGCGACAAATCTAGTATGACACTGAAAGAAATTTTTGGTAAATACAATAAAGTGCTGCCATGAAAGAACAGCCAACTCAGCTCCTGATCCAAGCATTGTGGAAATGTCTACACGAATGTAGAAAAGGACCAGAAATATTACTGGGGGAGGAAACAAGAGGAAAAGAAAAATATTACAGAGGGAGGAAAAGAGAGCAGTTCACTTAGCCAGCCTGCATCCCCTCCACAACAGAGGGGAAGGAGAAAAAAAGCCCTTATAGCTACGGTACCAAGCATGAGTAAAGCCACTGTAGAAACCAAAGCACAGTTGATGTAAATGAGGATGTTGAGTTGTAAAGGATGTAAAGTTGATGAGGATGTGAATAAAGCTCCTGTTACCTGCTTATTCTCCCACTTCTGTACGTTATTCACATAACTTAAAAAAAAAAAAACAACCAAAAAAACCCAACCAAAACAAAAACAAAAACAAACAAAAAACCCAAACATGTGCAATCCATTTACGCTGTAGAAAAATGTATTTTGGAAAAGCTGCAGCAAGGTTTGCTTCACGGGACTCAAGTTGCTGTAGCAATTTAAATAGGCAGCACACATAAAACGCTAACAGAGTTCCTACACAATCCAAAGGACTGAGAAAGAAATAGGGTTATTTGAAAGGTTTTTTCAGTGAAAGTGAAAGATAAAACCCAATTTAACTGAAACCTGAAAATTTTAGAGCCCAGTAAATGTGCAAGAGACCTACACACTGTTTCCTATTAGGTGGCTGCCAAACAGATTTGTTACACATTTAATAAAGCAGTAAAATAAGGTATTTATGTCAAACGTTTAAATCTAAACGTATTTGTTACTTTTTTTTAAATGAAACGGTAACCTGATAGGTGCTACAATTACTGGACATTGGGAAATATGATGAGAAAAAGGAGTCAGAACTCCTGCTGCATCACAAAAATTAACCTAACAGCGCCCTTGGCACAGGTCTGCTTTAACGGACCTATAAAACCTATTGCTTCGAGCCTCTAACATGAGTGCCCAGCTGGCAGTTGATGGATTTTCAGATGCCTTGGAGGGTCCACCTACTTTGAGGGAGTATTCTTGAATACTCTGCTGGGTCACACATCATTGCTATTCCCTCCCTTCAGGGTTTCACCTCATATTTGGCAAAGGAGCATAACGGAGCTCTTTCCAGTGTCAACACCTTTTCTTTGCTTGGCTAGAGGTGTCAGGGCAGAACAAACACAAGGAACTGCCTTTCTAAGTTCAGAGCTCCCCAAGTCACGTGCACTTTTCAGGCTCAATCTTCTGCTCATTGAAACTTTACAGTAAAACCGCCATCACCCCTCAGAGTGGAATTTCAGCCCATCGCACCTTGTCCTGCTAAGGAAAGAAATGCAACAAACTGCAAAGGTACATGTCATAACAAACAGCTCAATATAAATATCTAGAAAATTTTGCTTGTTTAATGTGCAGATCTCAGGAGAAATCAGTTATCCCTTTACAGATGCACAGAGAAACTAAGGTTGCAGGTTATGGAATGACTTAGAAGACCTCTGAGCAAGTGAATAACAAAGCAGGAAACAGGAGAAGAGATTTGCAAGCTAGTAACCCTTTACCTGGGTTTACAACTTTCTGTAGACATTGTCATTAGTAGTAGTTGCTTCTGAAAAAATGAATTGTTCTCTTTTGAAGAAAGACAGATGCTCTTCTTTATGGGTGCTTATTCTCAGAGCAGAGAAAATCAAAGGGGTAAGATTACAAAAACACTAATGTTACAGATCAAAGCTGTTTTCTTCTGAGTTTGAGAACAAAAGTAAAGCAGATATTTTGGGGTAACATTATTTTAAGAAAGAGGTATTTTTCTGTTTCAGTAGAGATATATAAAGACATGTATAAGTACCTTTAATACAAGGAAAACACTGAAACAATAAGTTGCTGACTTTTGTTTGCAATACTTACATTCCTAATGTGAAGATCCTGAGTCCCCTCTAAAAAGAACATGAGGATGCTTTATTGTTAAACAATTAGGCCAAAACCAGGCTGAGGATTTTTGTTTCTGGTTCAAACTGACTTTAATGGAAAATGAGCATCAAACTCTCATAAGTGACTTAGAAAATCTCAACAGGGTTGTACAAAAAAGCTGGAGCATTTTTCTTCTATTTGAAGCTAGCCTGCTTAAGGCCTTTTAGAGAGCTGAGAACCTATAAATAAAGATAGAAAACTGTGAAGGCAGAAAGGGCCTTTGTCTCCTCTGTTCCCTGTTCAAAATGAAGTTTCAGTTATCCTGAAACATCTGCTGTGCTAATTTGTGTATCAAAGCTAACCTCTGTTTTCATCAATAAAAAGTGTTTTACAACTAAATTAATCAGCACACAGAAAATGCTGCTTGGAGTATTTGTGAAATGATGTGGATAAATTACTATCTTTTGAATAGTTAGGATAAATATATTCTACATAAGACGTAAAGATGGGCTACGCATTGATGTTGGAGATTGTACCTCAGCTTCTTGGCATGGGGCAGGCTGCAGGGGGCTGAAATAGTAGATACAAAATAACTGTCAACTAGTAACCAGAAATAAGGGCTATGGCTAAGTCTCAAAAATCAAACATACTAGATACAGAACTCATGATTTTCAAGAATAAAAAAAAATAGATTAACATCGTATCTATATCTCTATATATACATTAGTCCATTAATAAATACTTGAGATTAAGTAGTTAAGAATTATAGCATTAAGAGTCTAAACTATCCTGCTAATCTCACCACATAATCATACAAATTTGGAAATCAAGTAAGCTCATCTGAAATTACCTTTATTTGGAAAAAAAAAAAAAAAGGCAAAAAGGCCTTTTGAAGCACTGAAGGGCAGCAGCAGTATTGTCGTCTCGGAAACACTGCTCTGGGTGATTATTTACAGTTTGAGATGAAAGAAAATATTTTGCCTCACAATATATTTCCAATTTTCCTAAGACTTTAGGTGAAAATGGATAGAAAAGGTTTTATCTGTTTCCAGGATTACCTTCCTGAACCTTCTCCTCTGTATTGATGCTTTCCTTCACTAACAAAGTTATACATTTTGTTAGGTGCTTTTAGGTTTACAAATGAAAGACGCTACACAGCTGCAATATCACATCATCTTTCTGCCATTGTCTGAATTCAGCTTCTGGATTTTATTGTAATTTGCCCTACTCCAGAAACCACTAATCCTAATTTGATTCAGAAGTCCTCATCATTCAGGTATTTAAAATCCACATGATTAAGCCTAGAGATGAAAATTATATATCTCCATTAGCCCAAGGTTTAGGATTCCTGCATCCAGATTTAGAAGTTATGGAGGTAAGTACCCTTGCTGTGTATTGGGGGGGGGGGGGAGAGAGAAGGATGAAAAGATAGATAGATAGATAGATAGATAGACAGACAGATAGATATACACACACATCTCATGTATGTCAGTGTGTCTTGGATCAAAAATTCTCTCACTGACTGTTCAACATTTTAGGTCATGTTAAGCCTCCACAAAAAACCCTTTCTTTTCAAAACAGTTGACACGTACTTGCCTTTTACTCTTTGCCTAACTAGGAAGGGGGTGGATTCAGAAACAATTTGAAAAGTCACAGCCAGAAATAAAGTGCAAGGTGAGGAAGAGCTGAGTGTCTACATGCTGGGATAATTCACCTGGTCCAAATCACACTGCTCTGCGTGGTCTCTACCCCAGCTAACCTTCTGATTATGTGTTTGCCTGGGCTGGACAAGTAGAGGCGGTTGCCAACCTGTTCTACTGCAAAGCATATGGGAAACAGAAAAGGAAGTTCTGGTCCAAGACAAAGCACCAAGCTATCCAGGGCTGGATTCCTGCTATTTCATGCATTACTTTGTGAATATGTATGTCCCTCAAAATTCTTTCTGTATTTGAATTTCTCACATGAATATGCCACTGAACTGAATTATTCTGCTTCCAGAGTGTACCTCCAGGCCAGTAGCTCAGATACACTTCTACAGGGCAAAACACTCTATTATGTCTCCAAACTTAAGAATAGGCCAGATTTTTTCCTCTATCACATCAGCTGATCCACAGTAGTTCTGGTTCAACGTTAGTATGCCAAATATTCCAGTAAGGGTCATCTCATACTTTCTGTGCATAATTATGCTCCCCACTAAAAATAACAGTAATGGATTGAACCATTAATCTTCAAAAGAGAAGTTGGTTTCACCCAGAAAAGCAGAAAGCAAATTCTCTTATCTTTCTTATAGGCTGCAATTTTATGCTAGGTCTTAACCTTTTCAGCTTTTCAGTTGCTATAAATAACACAATATACAATGATCCACTGAAAAGATAAGACCATCATCTCCCTTCAGCCTTACATGCTGGAGTGTCCCCCCAGCACAATCTCATGGAGGTGGATGTAAATCAACAGTGTATTTTTCTCATAACTTTTTTCCCCCCACTGGTGTCCTCAATCTGGAGCAAGTATCTGCCACTGAAAACTTGACAGCTCTCTGACTGTTTCATTTGGGCAACATCATCTTAGCTGCACATTCATCAACTCCTGTGTTCCTCCAACTCAGAGATAACTGTCTTGCAGGGAGATAACTCAATGGTAAACAAAGCCAGATTTTAAAGCTGAATCTCAATCAAACCTTATGTGATGCTGGTTTCACAACGCAAAGTAGAAACTGACATCTTCCTTGGTGTTCCGCTAAACACAAATTTGAACATCAGAAAACATGTCCAAGTAAAGGAACATGTCACCAGCTAATTTCTTGCAACTCAAATAGCTACTGTTAGGGACTGTCTATGACAGACAAGACAAGAAGCCTGGATGCTCACAGGCAGATGAAGAATCTCTGTCACTGTTTATTCCCTTTCTAGGGCCTGATAAACCTCAAGCCACAGTTGAAGTGGTACCTAAAATCTAGGTCTTACATCCATACAGAGCCTGGACACAGCAGCAGCACAATTGAGGGTGTGACACATACAGTTCATTCAAGCCCAGCTGCTGGGTTTGGAGTGCTTTGGAAGGGAGGCTAAAGGGCCACAAGAAGAAAGAAGAAAAGCACGCTAAGAAAAGCCGAAGAGACAAGAACAACAAATGTTTTCCTTGGAGCTCACAGACAAGTTTCCCCAAAGCACAGGGGTCTAGCTGAAGATTTTCTAGCTCGTAAAACAGCTAGAGTGCGGGGGCCCTTGCCTCTCTTGAATTTGTTTTTTCTAGGGAGTTACCTGTGTTGTCCAAGTTATGTAGCCAGAGGAAAAACAGGGCAGGCTAGTAAGATTATCCCCGGCTCACTTCGGCACTAGATGAAAAGGTAGCTCTGCCACCCAGCAATATCCCCCCTTTGCTCCCCATGCCTGAGTATGTCTCTGGAGAGAAAGATCAGTTCCTCTGCTGGCTGGTCTACAACTACAGCAATAAATGTCTCAGAGGATCCTGCTCAAGGTGTGGGTTCAAAGGATAATAAAGCACTAAGCCAATCAGCAGGAAACCCCTCAGCACCAGTCCCTGGCACTGGGGAGACCAAAGCTGAAGCACACCTGTGAAAGCAAAGAGGGAGGCCTAGAAGATATCCTGTTAATATCAAAAACCAACACTCAAGGTTATGCCATTAAAGCTCAAGAGTACTCATGTCACACGGTCTTTTCAGACAGGTGCCAAGAAGGAGAGAGCATGAGCTCTTAGTACTTGTCCTTGGTTTTCTTTGCATTGTATAATTACATAATTGAGGATATCTACTCATTTCCACAGGAGATATGGCGATGGAAACATACATAAAACACCAACAGTGAATTACGCATACAAACTTTCAGGTGCGTGAATTGTACTGAATGCTGGTTTAACACTTTTGGAGATTAAGTAATATTTGCAAAAGGCCTATAGGATGGTGCAGACGATTTTAGGCCTCTTTTGTCTGATCCCTTTCTATCCTTTCCTACTCTGATCTCAACTCTTAAGTCAGCCATTTCTTACACAGTTTGAGTGTCACAGGGGATGTTCTGACCAAAAATAAATTTCACAATATAGCAGGGATATAGCAGGCTGTAAAACACAAACTATGATATGGAGGTGCTGCCCAAGTTGTAACTTAGCAGTGGAAATAATCAAAGCCTGCCATCACGCAGGAGATCAGGTAAGCTTTGCTGATCTGCCATATCTTCAAAACAATATTCCCTGTTAATAAAGCTCATTTGAACAACACCAGCTTGCAGAATCTTGTGAGCCTAGAGCCAGCATTAAGGGATGAGGCAAACTGGAAATGCCAATCTTTACAATCCTGTAGCACAGATGAGAAGCACTTTCACACAATGCCAGTTGATATGCACATTGTGCCCGCACAGAAAGAAACATGACTTCAGGCCCTCTCCAGTGACCTGGAGTGATAAGTTTCCACCAGGACAAAGGATCAAAATCATTAGAGCTCCTCTTTAATTCCACCCTGTCCTGCAAGAACTATGCACTCCCTCAAAGAAGTAATAATGTTGAAAGCAATAATGTCAAGTGACAGACCCATCTCCTGACTTGAAGGACTTCTCAGAACAGTGAAGAGATTCCATGCCTAGAACATCTGCTCCTCGCTAAAGAAGGGTTGTGAGGTCTTCCAGGGCAGCTCTCACAAAGTACTTTGGTCTCTGCCCTAATAGTTGGAATAGCAGGCCGAGCAGGGCACTTTGCACAACCCTAGCTAGTCAGCATGTCCCCTGTGATTGTGACTGGATGCCCCACAAAGACAACTAATCTTTTTCTTAAGGGAAAAAATGCAAACCAGTAATTCAGTGTGATGAACCCATCAAAATGATGAAATGAATAATAGTATTAAAACTTCACACAATGACTGTTTTTAATAAATTGAGAGTTAGGGAATAAAGTTAAATGCTTCAACCCAAAGACCTGGTTTCCTGTGTTGGCACCAGTGCTAAGACTAAATGTTCATACATCAAGCATATTCACATCTTCATTTTAAAGAGAAATTAGGAGGGAGATATACTTAAACTGAAATAACATTCCATTCCTGTGTGCATGAGCACACTCGTGTATTTCCGACAAACTCCCTGGGCTTTCACTGTGTCCTTAAGGACTTCTTAATTTGCACAGGTTCACTGAAGTCAGCTACACTGAAGCAGCTGATAGGTTTTCAGCATACAGACACAGCTCAAAGAAACATCTCTTCAAAGAGTGGTGAAAGGTGGCATTGAAAATGAACACCTACTCTTGTCCTATGTTCCTTAGCCTAATAAGTGCATCTCCAAGGTCAGAAACTTACAGCAGAACATATTACAATCACTGGCTGTATGAATTATAGAATGCATTTACCTTAACAGATCTAACTACCTGGGTATATGCTCCAGATAGAGAACAAGTTAAGTTACTCTATACATGTTCACTGTGGATTAAGGTAATGCAGTCTTCTTCCAAACTGGGTTGGTTAAAAATATGAAGTTACAGACCTCAGCTGATGGGTAGGAGCTCCTACTGTGAGTCATTGCAATTCTATCACCTCTATCTATAATCTCCAGCCCTCTGCACATATACGATTATCACATCTAATTTCCCACCGTAGTTAACAGCAACAGACCCAAACAGAAAGACATACCCAAACAAGAGAGTGGTTTGGCCATGAAGTGTTGATGTGCTAGCTGATCCCTATCCCTACTTTTTGTAGTTAGGTGGACTTCAGACAGTTCATTTGCTAACGCAGAATAAATCTTTCAGGCTCAGTCCCTGGTGAATGAAAAGTTTTAACAGCTGTTCAAAGCCTATATGAATGAAAGAGGACTTAAATCTGAAACTCCATGAGCAAGCATCCCCATTGTTCAAATCAGTCCTCACTTTATTTCTGCACACCCAAACAGCAAGGACCAGGAAACAATAGCTACAGAGGGAGAAGGATCTTCACCCTTGCCACCTCTACCAGAGCAGAACTCTAGAGCAGCACAGGAGACCAGGATTTCTGGATTCTGTGTGGCAGCTCCTAGGTGGGCAGGACTTCTCTTCCATGACATTTAACTTGACACATCTCACCAGCATAAGGCATTTCTACATGAAACAGAAGGAAGATACAGGAAAAGATTTTGCGGTCGGATTCAGGGTAAGCGTGACAAGTACTAATGCTCAGGTGATGTATGTACACCTGAAAAACGTATCTGAAATTGTTCACAAAAAGGTGAATTTCAGGTCTTGTGCGATTTGACTCTCCAAGGCTTGGCAACACCACTTATAACCTCACCAAAGTTCAATATGACTATGAGTGTTTACAAGCAAAAAGAATAAGCCAAATTGAGAATGTAAATATTTGGATTCAATTCCCCAAACTTGCCTCCATCTGTGCTGCCAACTAAATCCCAACTGCAGACTGAAAAATCTGAAAAGCAACAGTTGCACACACTTCACAGCACAGAGACAAAACTAACACACACAGCACTCAGCATTGGGAGGGAAAAAAATTGTAATCTAAACTGAACTTATTTTAAACAAGACATCAATGAAGTTTGGACCGAAACTTAACTTGACTCAGCTATCATTAGGTACATTTTGAAAGTCTGATCTGTCCAGATGTTGGTCTTCTGCCCTGCAAGAGACTGAGCTACATTAACCATATCTAGATTACTCAAGAACCCATAGATTATACACAGGATCAAGTACACAGTGTTAACTTTGATCTAAACCACATTCTCTTAAGCCATCAAAAGCAAGTACTTCTGTTTTCCTGGGGAGATGATTTGAGGAAAGTCTTCTCTGAACCTGCAGTAATTTATTTAGCAACCTCAGTCCTATATTCAGAATACATTTAGGATCCCAAATCACCTTAAGTTCTTTCACACATGCCTTTTTTTTTTTCTTTTTTTTTTTTTTTTTTTGTTTTACCACAGTTCTTTTAGCTATAGATAAGGATGGCAGCCAGGGATCCATCCCAGAGAGTTTCGATCTCCAACAACCACAAATCCCAGGGGGTACACTGCATTCTCAGCAACCAGTTCCCAGCCATTCTTCCCAGCCCTTCTCAGAAAGTGTTAAATGCCTTTCAGTCTTGTGTGTCCATTGCAGACACTCATTGGAGGCGTCAGAAAGGCAAGCATCTCGCCGAGGATTTTGATTTTTTTTGTATAAGAATTTGGGGCTCCTCACTCCCACTTCAGTAAACTAACAAAAAGTCCATCCTCTCCCTCTTCAGTTAAGTCGGAAAAGTACAAATCTCATTCTTTAGCTTTACTCAGCTGTGGGAAACTTAGTTTTGCTCTCCAGTTAAAAGCAGGCTCTTCAGCACACTTCACAGTGACCTCTTCACAAGGAGCTAGTATAATTTCTTTAAATGCCCCTACACTAAAAATAGTCCTGCTTCCTAAACATGAGTGCTTAGCAGTTCCAGGCATTCTGAGATCCTGCATACCACTACATTTTTTTTAAACTGGTAACATTTACTTAACCAGCACTTTAAAAAAATGAGGCCCAGCCGCCCCAGTGATTCTTCCCAGAGGGTCTTAGATGTTTATGAAACACAATGAAAACAATAAAGTGGATAAAATCATGCTATTCCATCAAGTCCTTGGCAAGACTTTCCAACCAAGAATAAATTGGCATGGTATGTTACAGTCAACAAATTACACAATGGTTTACAGGGTCACCAATAACAAGAGGTCACAAGCTCCTTAAAGAGCTACAGTATATGTTAAAAGTCACTTGCTTGAAGGGAAGTGGCAATGTTCGGTCCTGAACTCCTATGAGCAAATCCTGGCAGCCACAGTACAAACACTGTAGGGGTAGGAGAGGACAGAAGACACCTCTCCTTCCCAGTGCCAGGAAGGGCAACTGCAGTGTGCAAGCTGGCTGGGGGAGTTTAGCACCCTGAAGGAAGCAGAAGAAAGCCAGACTAGGCAGGACTCTCTCATTTCTGCACAAGAGAGAACACATGCTATATACTTTAAGGAGCAGGACAGTCTCCATGCCCCAGTGAGGCGCAGTACCACCCACCCCATTACCCCTTCCCAAGAAGCCCTGCTCCTCACTCCCCCATACTCTAAAAGAAAACTTGTTCCATCCCAGAAGCAAGATGGCAGTTCCCTGTCAGTGTAGTCACTCTTAACAGTGTATAGGCTGTAGCTTGCTTTAATGGTGTTTGACAATATTCTTAGCTAACTTGATAAAGTAATAATAATTGCTTAAATGTGTTACAGTTTTCCTTTAAATAACTAATCTTAAAGCAAGAGGGAAAAGAATGGTCAAAGCCATGCATCTTACTCTTGCCCATCAACATGGTAACGGATTTCCACCATCACCTGCATAACCCAATCATCAAAATGAAAGTTAAATTCTGATGTTCCCAAAACATATGTGATTTTTCTCAAACCTCACATTAAAAGCAAGATAATCCCACTTCTGCTCTGTTAGCTCACCCTTCCACTATATGGAATATCTTCATCTAGTGACTATATATTCATCATGTATAAACAAACATTATTAAGTCTTAAAGACAAATCAACCTCACTACAATTCATCCTACTCTGCATTATCAGAAATCTGTAACTAACAGTTTCATCCTTTATCTTCCACAAGCTTGGGTCACTGTAGGGAGTTTTTATGGGATTATTCAGTATCTAGCTGAAGTTAAAGACTGACTATTCAGTCAGAATAAAATTGAAAGAAAACCTATTCCCTGAAGCCAGTGCTACAGCAAAACAAGGGTGTAGAAAACACTACTATTGATATACTCCATGCAATAATACTATGCATCCAGCTTAATTTACCTTTGATACTAAAATTCAAAGTACATTTGAGTGATAAAACTGAAGTAAATATAGGAAAGCTCTCTCATATGTAGCCACTACTCTTATTGCGGTGACCGGCTGTTCCTTAGTAAAGCAAATGCTTGGTACCAAGCCAAGAGCAGTACATCTGATTTTCCCACCAAGTGAACTGCTGAAGCTGCTCCCTTAGCTCTTCAGCTAAATCTGTCCTGGGATCCTAAAGGCTTCCGCCGGAGTCCAGGTGGCTCCTCTATTCTTTTCAACACACATGCGAACATTACAGCCGACTGGACTGACGATGCGAGTAGGCACTGGAGGGGAAAAGCAGTGCTACAGCTCCGCGTCCCTCTCCAGATCAGAGCCCCGCACTCGGCGGGCTGGCTGCCCAGCCAGGGTATAGTCAACGCGGTCCCGCCGAGGTGGTCTCCTGGCCTCCGTCCCTCCGGGGTGCCTCTGCCCTAGCCCCACACTCTAGAAGAAACTCCCCGCGAGGCTCGGCGGTGGCACGGGTAGCACCGCCGCAGGAGCACAGACTCCCCGCTCTGCCTGTGCGCAAGGACTCCATGCCTTCTGCGCTTCCCCCCAGCAGAGCAGAGCAAGACAGAGCAGGGCAGAGACACCAGCAAGGATCACGGGTCCTGTCCTGTTGCCGGCGGCTCCATTGCCTTGGGGGCTCCGCGCTCCGGGCACTCCCCGCCGCCGGCCGCCGCTCATCCCCAGCCAGCCCCGCTCCCGGGAGGCGGGCTGCTCTCGGGGCGCAGGGACGGCCAGCCGGAGCACGATCAATCGTTTCTTCCCCCAGCCCCGCTCCCCTGCCCAGTTCCCCAGAGGCAATCACCGACCCGGCAGCTCGGCTCCCCGGCCCTTACCGAGGAGCGCGGGGATGCGCTCCCTCCGCCGGCCGCCTGCCGACCCCGTCCCGCAGCCCGGGCGGTTGTAGCTCTTTTGAAGAAGCTGGGAAGAGGGAAAGAAAGAAAGGGGGGAGGGAAGGGGGAGGGAAGGGACTGAGATCGAGGGAGAGAGAAGTATGCAAAGGCAGGAAGTGGAGACGGCCACGGCCAGTGCGGGAGATTAATGGGAACCAGTCACCCGGCAGCCAACAAAGAAACCTGCTCCCGCAGGGCCGCCCGGCCAGGGCTGCAGCCCCGCCACTGCCGGGCGGACCCGAGCTGCAAAGCCACCGCTCCCCCCGGCAGTTCTCGGCTCCAGCACCGCAGAAGGGTGGGCGCCGTCTCCCTCCGACCCCAAGCCCGAGTCCTGGCCAGGCGGGACGAAGGGGATCAGCCAGCCGGTGCCGGGCAGGACCGGCCGGTCTGCGGGGAGATGCGATGGGCAGATGAGGAGGGGAGAACTCGGCCCCCCGTCTGACAATCTTCCTCCTCCCTCTACTCCAGAGGAGTTTATCTTTTATTTAAAAACGACGAGTGCTGGGCTGCTTCCCGCGCTGAGCCGCTTGCAGGGAAAGAAGAAAGAAAGGAAGGAAGGAGGAGAGTGAGCGGCGCGTTTCCTGCGCCCAAACGCCGAGCAGATGGTTTCAATCAGGGCGCCGGGGATAGGAGAGCCCCAGGGGCGGAGGGACGCGGGGAACAGGAGCAGTACCTGTGGAGAAAGAGGTGGGGGGAAGAGGGAGGCAGCGGATTGTCTCTGGTCTCCATTCCTAGTGCCTTGTTCAAATCCCTTGCCTTACCAGGACCAGCTACCGACAGCGGTTCTGTAGGGTGCTGCCCCCCGGGGAGCGCAGTCTGAGGTCTGCACGGCGCAGCGCCCGTATCAGAGCGGGGAGGAGGTCTCCGCGTGGCAGAGGCGATAAGTGCACCCACCCACCTACATACCTACCTACCTGCCTGCCTGCCTACCGACCTACCTGCCTCCCTCCCTCCTTCCCACAGGCCCTAGCCCTCATGACACGGGCCAGCTCCTAGCACGCCTGTCCCCGTGCTTCTGCCAGCCTAATGGGTGACAAAATAACACAAGATGCCTGATATCAAAACCACACAGAGGAAGCAGGGTACCAGCTCTTAGCAGAACATCGGTACTTCAAAATACAAACCCTGCACCTACGTCTTCAAGTATTACGTAAGCATTTATCAGACAAGTCACTTCACCATATAGTAACCAAATGATAATAGGAACAGAAGAAACATAAATAGATAAGCGACACAGGCATTCTGCAACTGGAAATCCAAATTTCAGCATTAAAATTTCTGGAACTTTACACACATGCCAGCTTTCTTCCCATTGACTGAAATGGAAACTGAATGGTGCTCAGCATTAAGCAAATGCTTATGAGCTTCCCTACAGAAGGATACTTCTCCAAACCCAGACTCAAGTACTCAGGATAAACTATTCTTTGCTTTTGCCACCTCATCAACAAAATAAAAGATATTGTCTTGAGATACTCTGTTCCATTGTCCCACATGACGAGGAAATCTCATCAAAGAAATCAAAAGACTGAACACACAGGAAACAAGGGTAACTCTCATCTGGATTCTGATGTGAATGTATGTTTCAAAGCAAAAACTATTTCAGCTGTCAGCCTTATCGGGACAGATGTATTTACTCAGCTGCAAATGGAGAACTGTGTCACTGAACATCAAAAAATGGTGGGAGTTTACATTACAACACATGAGGAATGATTTACCTCCTGAACAATAAGCTACTGCTCCAAGTACAGGGGAGGATTATAAAATGAATACAATTTTCTTTCCCATTAGGAAAACAACATAGGAGGGCCTTCCCAAGTACATTTCACAAGTGCAGGAAGACAGCAAACCATCTGCTTTTCCAGGAGAGCAATGATAATAAGGAATGATGCTCAAGGAAAGACGCTCCACTCCCAACTAAGCTGGAAGCAGTCTATTTTGGCTGCTCTTCCAGCACATCAAGCAAGCATTTCAAACATGCTAACATGTTAACATTATTTATCAATTTTTTTTCTCCCATTTATGTTGCGTTCAGGCCCCCAGACCTCAGGCACCCCAGCAACTGCCTACATATTCCTCAGAGTACAAGAGAATCAACATAAGGCTAAGTTGTATTTGAACACTGAATTAGGGCCTTCAATGTATTTTCATGAACAAGCAGCCTAAGAAGGGCTTGTTTGTTACAGGAGCTGGCTACTGCTCTGGCTAAGCAACTGGAAGATGATAACAAAATGTAAACTAGGAGAGGATTATTTTTCATGTTTGCAAACAGATTACAGCAGGCAAAGCCCCATCAACAATGAAGGATTTAAAGAATCAGGGCCTACTTGTTAACCTTGGCCATACTGCATGTAAAGAAAGTTTCTGCGCTTATTTTGCCCTTCTTACCGTCACCGCTGCACAAGTGAAATGAGCAACATAGCAGCACCCATTTACACACAGCCACTGTTGGTTTCGGAGCCTGTTTGGTGGCCCTGAGCGGTGACTGTGGGGCTGACCTTGCACACACATGCTGCCCCACTAGAAACCCCCCCGGGTCAGAGGCATCTTCCAGGGAGCACACAGGCTTGTCTGGCAAACCTGGCCTGCAGCAGGGCAAAGCACTTAGTGCAGTTACCAGGCAAGGGAAATGCCTTTCTTTTGGAGAGCAGAGGCAGCCATAGCTTGCAGACACTCTCCCCTCTACCAGTACCTGTTTCACTCAGCCAACCATGGCTGCATGCTGTAGTTTTTACCTCAGAAGTTTAAAGAACAATTATAAAACCCAGGGTGTACCGCTTTCTCCTACAGAGATCACGGGGTGAAGCTCCCCGGCCACACCAGCAGCGGCCCGCTCAGCCACTGCTCGGCACCCTCCAGCTTCTCTCGGCTCGTCCCGTAGTGGCCGCGCACGAACAGCGCGGAGCGGCACCTCACGGGCCCGCCGCCATCGGAGCAGCGCCACTGAAGGAAGGAAGCCCACGGGAAGCCCTCCCGGGACAGCCGCTTTGCCTCAGGGCAGAGCGCGATGGCGGGCGTTAAGAGAGCACCATGGGAGACGCCCCACTCCCTGCGGGGGACCGGGACCCTGCGGGACCTGCCCCGGTGCCACGGGCCCGGGCTGGGCGGAACAGCGCAGCACCGGCAGGGCTGTGGCGGCCCCTAGCGGCAGCCTGAGGATGAACGGGCGGGGCAGGACGGAGCGGCGGCGCGTGCGCGTTGTGACGGCGCGCGCGCGGCAGCGGGATGGAGGGCGCGCGCGCGGGGCGGACGGCGGGGCTGGCGCGCGACGTGCTGGAGCGGGCGCGGCGGCGGCGGCGACGGGCGGCGGGACGGGACCCGCGCGCGGCCTCGGACCCGGTCAGTGCTGCGGGCGGCGGCGGGGCGGGAGCGGCCGTGGCGGCGGAAATGCAGCAACACAGACAAGAAGCGCCGAGCGGCTGCGGCCTGAGGTGGTGGCAGGATGCTGCATATGTGTACATATATATATATGTATATACACGTACATATAGGTGTGCGTGGGACTGAGCCACGCGTGTGTTTTAACGAGCTGGAGGCGTTCTGAAATCCGTAGAACGGCTTCACGCTGGGTTACTTCCCCCTTCGCTTTATTTAGTCACAGCCAGCGGGCACCCACCGGACTTTGTGGGACGCTGCTCTTGTGTGCAGCAAGTGCCTCTGTGCTGCGGTAAAGCCAAGCACCACAACGGTGGCCACACGCGGCTCTTTCTTCCCCCAAGGCAGCCTCCAGGACTAGCGAGTGTTTTGCTGTTTAGTCGTAGAATCATAGAATAGTTAGGGTTGGAAAGGACCTTAAGATCATCTAGTTCCAACCCCCCTGCCAGGGGCAGGGACGCCTCACACTAAACCATGTCACCCAAGCCTATGTCCAGCCCCGCCTTGAACACTGCCAGGGATTGGGCATTCACAACTTCCCTGGGCAACCCACTTCAGTGCCTCACCACCCTTACAGTAAAGAACTTCTTCCTCATATCCAATCTAAACTTCCCCTGTTTAAGCTTGAACCCATTACCCCTTGTCCTTTCGCTACAGTTCCTCATGAAGAGTCAGTCCCTCCTCAGCATCCTTATCAGCCCCCTTCAGATACTGGAAGGCTGCTATGAGGTCTCCACGCAGCCTTCTCTTCTCCAGGCTGAACAGATACAACTTTCTCATCCTATCTTCATACGGGAGGTGCTCCAGTCCCCTGATCATCCTCATGACCCTCCTCTGGACTTGTTCCAACAGTTCCATGTCCTTTTCATGTTGAGGACACCAGAACTGCGCACAATACTCCAAGTGAGGTCTCACAAGAGCAGAGTAGAGGGGCAGGATCACCTCCCTCAACCTGCTGGTCACGCTCCTTTTGATGCAGCCCAGGATATGGTTGGCTTTCTGGGCTGCAAGTGCACACAGCCAGCTCATGTTCAGTTTCTCATCGACCAACGCCCCCAAGTCCTTCTCCCCAGGGCTGCTCTGAATCTCTTCTCTGCCCAACCTGTAGCTGTGCCTGGGATTGCTCTGACCCAGGTGGAGGACCTTGCACTTGTCATGGTTAAACTTCATCAGGTTGGCATCAGCCCACCTCACAAGCATGTCAAGGTCCCTCTGGATGGCATTCCTTCCCTCCAGCATATCAAACGAACCAGACAGCTTGGTGTCATCAGCAAACTTGCTGAGGGCGCACTCAATCCCACTGTCCATGTCACTGACAAAGATGTTGAACAAGACCGGCCCCAACACCAGTCCCTGCGGGACACCACTCATTACTGGTCTCCAGCTGGACATTGAGCCATTGAGCACAACTCTTTGCATCCAGCCAGTTCTTTATCCACCGAGTGGTCCACCTATCAAATTGATGTCTCTCCACTTTAGAGACAAGGATGTCATGTGGGACAGTGTGGAACGCTTTGCACAAGTCCAGGTAGATGACATCAACTGCTCTACCCCTGTCCATCAGTTCCATAGCCCCATCATTGAAAGGCCACCAAATTGGTCAGGCAGGATTTCCTCTCAGTGAAGCCATGCTGGCTGTCACCAACCACCTTGTTGTTTTTCCTGTGCCTTAGCATGCCTTCCAGGAGAATCTGCTCCAAGATTTTGCCAGGCACAGAGGTGAGGCTGACTGGTCTGTAGTTCCCCTGCTCATCCATTTTCCCCTTCTTGAAAATGGGGGTTATATTTCCCTTTTTCAGTCATCGGGAACTTCACCTGACTACCATGATTTTTCAAATATGATGGACAGTGGCTTAGCAACTTCATTCACCAGCTCTTTCAGGACCCGCAGATGGATTTCGTCAGGTCCCACGGACTTGTGCACATTCAGGTTCTTAAGATGATCTTGAACCAGATCCTCTCCTACAGTGGACCCAGGGTCTTCATTCTCACTGTCCCTGCATCTGCCTTCCCAGTCTTGGGTGGTGTGGTCAGAGCATTTTCTGGTGAAGACTGAGGCAAAGAAGTCATGAAGAACCTCAGCCTTCTCCAAGTCCAGGGTAGCCAGTTCTCCTGATAGCTTCTGGAGAGGGCTCATGTTGTCCCTTGTCTGTCTTTTATTTGCAATGTACCTATAGCATCCCTTGCTGTTATCCTTAACATCCCTAGCCAAGTTTAATTCTAAGTGGGCCTTAGCTTTCCTAACCTGGTCCCTAGCTTCCCGGACAACATCCCTGTATTCATCCCAGGCTGCCTGTCCTTGCTTCCATCTTTTATAAGCCTCTTTTTTTCCTTCAAAGTTTCCTCAGCAGCTCCTTATCCATCCAAGGAGGTCTCCTGGCCCTCCTGCAGCACTTCCTTCTGGTAGGGATGTATAGCTCCTGAGCTTGCAGCAGGTGATCCTTGAATACCAACCAAGAGTCTTGGGCCCCCCTGCCCTCTAGGGCTATACCCCATGGAACCTTACTGAGCAGGTTCCTGAAGAGGCCAAAGTCTGCTCTCTTGAAGTCCAGGGCAGTGAGCTTGCTGCACATTCTTCTCACAGTCCTGAGGATCTCGAATTCGATCATCTCATGATCGCTGCAACCAAGGCTGCCCTGGAGCATTACATTTCCAACCAGCCCTTCCCTATTGGTGAGCATGAAGTCAAGCATGGCACCTCTCCTTGTTGGCTCCTCTATTGCTTGCAGGAGTAAGTTGTCTTCCACACAGTCGAGGAACTTCCTGGACACCTGACACTTTCTACCTCTAAGCAATGGACATCACATTATGAGTTACAAAACATTACTTTAATTGCAGGAAGAAGATTCAGAACGTCTCAGTGCAGCTTTTGCTTCAATTGTGAACTTGATGAATCAAGCCTCAAAGGAATGTGAGGTGAGGTTTTACCCTGAGACCCATGCAAAGGGGAATGCTTATGCTATGTCAGGCAGAGGCCTGTTTGTATTACTCCTGCTAAAACTGCAAAAATTAGATTTCAGGTTTTCTCACTGCATGGCAGGAGCTTAGCCAGTGAGCCTGTGACGATGATGAAATGTGGGGCGTTTGCCATCATGGGGTAGGTGACATGGTAGGTTTCAGCAGGGTTATCCTGACTGACTGGTACCACCTTAGTTAATAAAACACCACGATCACCATTTTCCATAGTACCATTAGACTGGTAGGTTGTCGCAGAGCATTTCTCCACTTCCTGGTGGAAAGGCAATATGGTTAAAGAGACATCACAGGTTACGTTGTGTCAGCCATTGCAGGGCTGTGTCACAGTGTACAGAGTTGTTTCCTGTGCTGTCAGGGACCTCTGCACCTGTGCTGTGGAGTGGCATAACCACAGGGTAACCCTTTGCTTTCATCGCACCAATGGGAACCATTCATGCTGGCTAATAGCGTCAGTGCATTCTGTGTGGCAGAAGTAAGCGAGAGTTTGAATCCTGAGCAAAGACATTGCTTCATGTCACACATTTGCTCTAAACTTAACTTTAACCTCCCCCGTATTGTTTAAGGAGACTCAGGCTGGGATGTTGCTATTGGATAATGAGTGCAGGCTCTGTTCTGAGCAGCGCTGTATCTTTGTAGTAAGTAGAAACTTATCACAGTAGAAACAAGAGAGGTATGGCATGCAGATGCACAGCTCCACTGCTTTCATGTTGGCTCTGCCTGCCGTATGTCATAACTCTTCTGGGCAGACGGATTGGGAGCCTGTCTCTGCCAGCTCATTGCTGCGAATGCAGCCCTGCAGCCCAGCTACTGCATTAAAGTCTGTGAAAACTCTATCATCGTTGTCTATGCCTTTTGGGATCTGTTATCATAATGCAGCAGAGATCTCATTGTCTGCAGAGTTGTTAACAGGCTAAGCCTTCAATTAAATTAAACACAGAGACGATTAGTTCTTAAGCAACTCCTGTATGATTTTGAAGCACTACATACACAGTAACCAGTTAATCCTAAAACAATTAGGGCAGAATAGTTTCACACAAACGAAACAAAAATATAAGTGTGTAGATACTTATCCTATGCCCTTTTAGAAGTATGAGAGCTGAACAAGCAGTGGATGACTTTTGCATCTATGTATCAGCCAAGACAATATTGCTTCAGTCATGTTCTGTAAAGAAGAGCTATAAAGGGGGGAGAAGGGAATTCTCAGATCCACAAGTTCATGGGTAAAGTTTACAAAGTGCAAATAAAAATCCACAGCTGAATATAACCATTTAAGCACTTAAATGCAAACTATTAAATTTGTGATTTAAGATGAGTTGGTTAAGAGTCACTAAGGGACCAAAGTTTACCCACGCTTCTTACCAGAAGATTGAATTAATTTCTTTGCTCTGCGACATCATGTAGAAGAATCCAGCTCACTTCCTGTGACATAGAAATGCTCTGTGAAGCATTATGCAGTAGGTCAGAGTATTAATATGTTTTGGGACACAGCTCCACAGTAAACCACAATACAAGCAACCACATGTGTTGATGTACGCGTAATATCAAGGAGTGGATTTGGAAATAACAATTGCTATTTGCCTTATTTTTGTTAAATTTAGTATTGACAGTCAGAGACAATGAAAATATAAGTGAAATAAAATAGATATTTTGGAACTTTTTGGTCCCTGTGATCAAAAAAGTAACCCTGTGAGGAGATTTCTGGTGACAACAGGTGGCAGCAGAGCTGTACTCAGATATTTCATTTGCCATGGGTAAGATTCAAGTACCTTTACTGTGGAGCCAGAAAGGGGCTGCTGTGGACTTAAATACAGCTCAAAAAACCACTATGCTACTGGTATGGTATGCCTTGAAGACACTTTAGCTTTTTTACCAATGCATTTTTTCAATATCAACTTGGTTTTCTTCTAGAGTACTGCCCCTGCATGTGCCCTGCTTAACCAGTCTTCAGTGACTAGGCACCTATGCAAGGCACCTAGCTTGCATATACACAATATAAGACCCATAAACTGTGTCTTCTTCCACCAGAACTTTTCTTGAAGAGCCTGATCAGATAGATGTTTCTGAACATTCCTTCTGATATTTTATTTATATTTTATTCAGTTCTGATGTTTCAGAGAGTCCTCATCTATTGTGTTGGGAGACAGGCACCCAAAATCAGAGCTGACAGTTTTGTACCAGAAGGCAGATGTCCTACGGACATCCAGGCATTATTTTCATCCTCACACAAGGACAAACCATCTAATTAATACAGAAAGTCAGTAGCTGTGCAGTTCCATTTTCATTTGTAAATCTGCAGGAGTTGTGAACATGGCTTTGATGCTTCTCCACTTATTTTCTGTTTCTGTTGTCCAGAAGTATTATAGCTCTATGGCAACCTGTACATGCAAAGAGCATGAAATCAAACACATCTGTAAATACCATGCCAAGAAAGCAGGGAAAAGAGAGCTGGAGTCCTCTGTAGAAAAGGTAAGTAGGTGTTTTGGGTTTTTATTGAAGGTTATTCCTTCCCTTGCCAAGGGACAATTGTTATCCATCTAATACATTTGAATTTGTTTACACTACTGTATGCAGTTTGACATTAGGGGCATGTGAAAACTTGGACTGATCTGAAACTTCTGGGGGGGTGGGGGGAGGCAGAATAACTTTTGGTGGCATCAGTCAGTGTCATATCAGTCCTTTTGTGGAGAGGAAAATTTCATGGACATGAAGCATCCCCTCTCTCAGAGGTTGAATTTGCCTTTTATATTTTATCATTAGAAAACAGTACCTTTTTCTTTGCAGAGGGCTGAAGCCTCTATACCACCCAGTCAAGCTCAAACTTGCCAGCAATGTGTAAGTTCATACAATACTTTGTTTTTAAATTGAGCTATAGCTTTTTCTAATTAGTTTGCATCAAGCTGGTTAAAATTTGTGATCAGGTGAGGGAACTTTGCGATGGCACAGAATATTAACCAGTGGTGGACTCACAATCCTATAGATGGGCAGTAAAATGGGCATACAGAGACTCTCACAATTAATTATAAATCAGATTATGGCATTCTGGCACGTAACCAGTTAAGACTCTACTTTACAACTTGGACTGGTACAGAATGTCAAACACCATGATTACTCTTTAGGCTCTTGTGAATTGCATCAGCAGAAATAATCCAATAGTTCTCCAGTCTCACCTCATTTGTGCTCCTGACACATTCCCTGGGCTAAGGAAAGGCACACAGCAGGGCACACAGCAATTGCTTAGCCGGTTACGATTGGCCCTCATACAATCCCTCTGAAGACTCCTGTTCCTCAAGGAGAGGAAAACTTTATTTTTCAAAGCCTAACACCCCACCAAATCAATTTCAGGAACTTCTAAGCCACAAAAGATGAGAAACATGGAGTCCGTACCACTGTACACATTAATGGGAGCACCCTTGTAGGGATTATGTTCCAGGTTTATGTACAAAACCATTTAGGTTGGCAACTATCAGTTTTGTGGGCAGAGATTACAGCATGTTGGTTATTTCTACTGACTGAAAACATTAGATGAGATACTTTGAGCATGGTACTTGCCAATTTCTGTATTGGCAGGAACATTTTACACTTTTGTCCATGGTGCCTGTATATTCTGAGTAATCTTAGTATATTTACATGGCAGCTGAAATGTAAATTTTTTTACCCAAAATAAAAATGTGTATTTTTGTAGGAAATCTTAGATGACTAAACAGTAATGAAACTTATTTCCTCCCTGCCTCCAAAGGCCAGACAGGGTTCTGAAGACATCTACATTGAAGTTTCTCCTGGCTTCTATTCTGTCACAGCAACCTCAGAAGACATGGTGCAGCAAACCCACATGGTGGATGTCCATGCAGGACAAAGTATTGATTTAACTTTTGTTCTATGACGTTTGCTGTTTCTTGGCAATCCCATGAATAAAATATGAGGCTGTTTTAATGCATGTAATGAACTATGAATATATTTTTCTTGTTAGCACTTTAATAGTATCCTCGTCTTTGCGACTCCATTTTTATGACCTGTATATTTGTTTTCTACTTAATGCAGTCATATGCAGCTCACTTTGTACACTGACTTTATAGATATTTGCACATTGTGTGCCTTAAATCTAATTATGTGATTTGTAATTCTAGGTTCTTATGTTTTAAACAAGTAAAGATACAATCAGTGGAATAAAATATATTATTTAGTCTTTGTGCTGACAGCTTCTATAATATTATCCTCAGGCAGAATGTCTATGTCATATCTCTGACCACAGAAAGGATGATCCATGTGGTACGAATACGAATGTGCATCAGCTTCTGTGGGCTGGTGCTGATTTTAGAGCAGCTGGCTCACAGTGCATCTCTCCTATCTGTAATTTTGTTATTCTGATAAAGAAGTAAAATGCAAATGAGATTCACTATCTAGGACCCGCCCAGCTCAGGAAGGTGCTTGAGTATGGGTCAGGTGTTCTGTATAGGTAATGCTGAGCCACTGCATGCTGCAGCTTATGGCCGAGTTCATATACTTTAAACATGAGGAGTCTCACACTAACAAGACTCCCTGGATGCTTATGAAGATAGGATGAGAAAGTTGGGGCTGTTCAGCCTGGAGAAGAGAAGGCTGCGTGGAGACCTCATAGCAGCCTTCCAGTATCTGAAGGGGGCCTATAGGGATGCTGGGGAGGGACTCTTCATGAGGGACTGTAGTGAGAGGACAAGGGGTAATGGGTTCAAACTTAAACAGGGGAAGTTTAGATTGGCTATGAAGAAGAAATTCTTTACTGTGAGGGTGGTGAGGCACTGGAATGGGTTGCCCAGGGAAGTTGTGAATCCTCCATCGCTGGGGGTGTTCAAGGCTGGATTGAACATAGCCTTGGGTGACATGGTTTAGGGGGAGGTGACCCTACCCCTGGCAGGGGGGTTGGAACTAGATGATCTTAAGGCCCTTTCCAACCCTAACTATTCTATGATTCTATGATTCTATGCTTAACTCTTCTGAAGGCTCAGATTTCACAATCAGAATTAGTGACATGGTCTATATATATCTGTAATCTTTTTGTAGCTGATGGCATTCAGCTTTCAATTAATTTTCATGGGAATATAAAATTCACCGACTTGAATGCTAGATCTCTAAGCATTTCATTGTTTGTATCTACAGTAGCAGGTCCTTTGCCCTCTGGCTACTTTCTTTTGTGATTTAATATTGAAAAAAATATTTTCAGCTGTCAGCTTGTGTTGTTTCTTCATTTCTTCTGGCTTTCTGCAAGAAGAAATTGTTATGCTGAATTCCTCTGGCTGACTCCAGAGAACTGTAGACAAATTGGAGGTTTATTAGACCCTTGCTATGCATTTGTTCAGGATCTCAGTGCTCATACTAGTTTACCTGATCTCTCCAGAATTGTAAAGTCAAGTCCAACTATTTAGGGATTTCATTCAGTACTTTAGAGTAAAGAATGAGGATGCTGAAATTACAGTATTACATACAGTGTGTGTAGAAATAGAGTTTCTCAGATATTAAAATTTTAGTTATTCATAGTCTACAGACACAGTACCCAAATCAAAACTTGATTTGGTTAATAAATGCTACACTGATCTACTATAAGCAGTTCACCTGAAATTTAAGCTCCTGAGCTTCATCAGTTGTACTTTTATTGAATTCCAGCTCATCATGTCTCTCTGTTCTGTTGCAAGTGAGCTCTTTACTGATTTTTCCTGTCCGTTCTCTTCTGACATGGTCTATATGATCAAGTTTGTCATCTTGTATGTAAGTTGCTTTATGTTTATCATCCAACTCTATTTTCTTTCCTGCTGTTTTATATCTTTGTTTTTCTGATGCCACAAATCTTCTTCCTGGAGGACAGAAAATAAATCCCTTGGAAGTCTAGTCTGAAAAAAAAAAAAAGCATCAGTGTCTTTGTAACTGCTGCTGTAAGACAGGTACCTCTGCCTCATGTAACTTTAATAATGCTATCATTTCTGTGCTAGTACAGACTACTGCTGAAACACAGAAGAAACTAAAGGATTTTCAGAAGGTGCTAGGCTTTGATCAAAAACTTTGCTCCTTTAGAAGTTAGGAGGATTTTTGGTGACTAGAGTAGGACAGTAACCCCACAGAGAAGATCTCTGGGAAGCCTGCCGTCTAGCCTCACTTCTTTCTGTGAGTTACTTCAGATGCAGTCTGTATTATATGATAAAACTGCTTCAGCTATCTCAGAGAGTAGCAATGTATCTTCTGGGTTTAAAAACACCAAGGGCTATTTTACAGGAATAAAAGCGTGTCATACTCTGTATTACCACATTGAGCTCACTACTGTGATTCATGCAGCATATCTGGGGCTAGAATAAAACCACTCCAATTTCTTTTAGTTTTACCAAGAGGCAAAGCATGTCACTTTCATGCACAAGAGCTCCATACTGGCCTAAAAATTCTTTGGAAATCAATTACAAAGGTGTGGAACTATGATTATCGAAATAGTAAAGTAGAACCATACAGTTAATAAGTCCATAGGCAACTGCTTAAAATTAATGCATGTAATTGTGAGAACACAAGATGTATTCCAGTACATTCTCTGCTCACTAACACATCATTAACACATTAATTTTCTAAAATCATGCAATTTTAGCATGTTGTACTCTGCAGTAGGCTCATGGGAGCAATTATGAAGCTACAGAGAAGCTAATATTTGATTTTTTTAATATATAATTTATTAATGGTACTCCTGTTGCTCTTGTGCAGAGAGGTGTTTCTATACATCCTACACTTGTCTTTTGTCTTCCCCTTCTTCCTGCAAGCTTTTTTCTTCCTCTTTTCTGTGCTTGCTTTCTTTGGCATTCATATCCTGGTTTGGGTTGTTTTTCCCCAATTTTCTAAAGCAGGAGGGGACCATGGCCAACAGCAACCAGGCCTAAAAATCTGGTGGTTGTCTTTGTTCTTGGCTGTTACATAGTTTGCTTTCTCTGCATCCCTTAGCTTCATAGTAGGGATCTGCTGTTTAAACTGCTTGCTTCTTGTTAGGCAGTAAGAGAAGACATTCAATAAAGGCTGCTTACTAAAAAAAAAAAACCCTGGTTTTATCTTTCAGAGATAGAGATCATGACTATCAGAGTTTGACTGGCAGAGCCCAGTACCTTTCCAGATTGAATCTTTTCTTGTGTTTTGTTGCTGCTGACACTCATATCTGTCCATTCCCAAGGCCACTCATGTAGGTCCCTACTTCCACAGGACTCCATCAGGATGATGTCAATGGGAACTTGGCAGGCTTCCGAATTGAAATCTGCATTACTGAATGCTCACACAGTTACCAGCGTAATCTTTTGCATTTTACCAAGTAGGCTTCAGCCCTTCCTTAAAGTTTTGGGACCTTTCTTTCATTTCCATTAGTGGAGAAGTGTCATGCTTATCACGAAACTGGTAGATGGCCTTAAAGCAGTTAAAAACCAACTTTCAGACCATTAACAAGAGTATTTCTTCTATTCAAACAAACCACGTGTTTACATAAATACAGTATTAATACAGATTACCTTACCCCCATTAACAGCTTGAAGTCTTGGTCTCTTAAGATTTCTTTCATTGTGACTTGCCCTCTGGCTGACTGCTCGATGGTTTCAAACATTGCACTATGATTAGTAGAGGCAACACTGAACGTGTCCCCAGTAGAGATGTCTTTGGGTTCCAGCTTGCTCTTTGCACATGTGCTGCTGCAACTGATGAGTCCTGGGAAGGAAAATTGTATCTGAGAATGAAACCAGAACTGAAATGGAGAAACACTAATTTCAAAAGAGACGGAAATGCACTTTAAGCTTAAGAGGAATTATTTCAGGTTATTCTGCATGGACTAGCAAAGGTTAATGAAGATGTTCACATCATACGGAGTGTAGGGAAATGATAGGGAACAAACTCAGAGAGGGATATATATGCTTCTAACTGAAATTCATGTTCTGGTAATTTTCCATTGGATTATATGCTAAAAGGAGAACTAGCATGCAAGACGAGGCAGCAGAAATATTGAGGAGGGGGAATTATTGTGCTAGAGACTGCTAAATTTTACAGCATTTATGCCAGTAAGCTAAAGGCTAAGTAACTGCTCAGAAGATCAGAACACATTTTGGGTTTTTTTCCCCCTCTGACTGCTGTTTGCCTGTGAGGGCATCAAAAGGTACCTGAGTTACTGGGATGGGACTTGTGGTGGCTTCTTTTCCAGTATTTCCACTCAGGTCTTGCAGAATCCTTTAGCCTGGGTTTCTCAAGACAGCCGGAGCCTGTGTTAACAGCACTGTCTACCACAGTATTCTGAGTGGTGAATGGCTCCAGGTCCCACTCTGAATCAGAAGAGGGAGAAGATGGTGCCACAGCTGCTGCTGCTTCTGATTTGGGACTTTTTGGTTCTAGAAGGCATGGAGGGGGCTGACTGCTGGACTCTACCTTTTCCATTTCACTTTGAAATACCAGATGCCTGGATGGAAGAGGCCACCAGGCACTGACATGGGGATGGCAGCAGCAGATGCACCTCACATATGCTGACAAACAGCTTATACAATCACAGTGATAGTGGCAACATGGCCAGCAGGGTGAGCAGAGCAAGCAGTGCTTCGCAAGGCTATGTATAGCACAAACAGGAATCAGGGCTGTTTTAGGACTATATGAACAAATACAACAGTTAGTGTCTAGAATTTCTCTGGGTTTCGCCCTGCTGGTGAATGGCATGTGGATCATATCTACGATCCTTTCCCACAGGCTAAGAGGGATCCAGAGAGCCACACCTCGAGGGAGCTTGACTTTCTTGTCATTCCAGAAGTGGACCATAATTCCTTCATCTTCTGAGGCTGTTGAGAGAAAAGGTAAGCAGCCATAAGCAGGCAGCCTGCCCAGATAGTTCCCATACACAGATCAGGCTTTGCAGCTTTATGCATTTTCTACTCCTGTCAAGTGATAGGATCAACTACCTCTCTGTAACACTTCACTATAAAGTCATGGTAGCAGGCAGCCGCGGCACTGTTGGTGCAACAGCAAGCCTGGCAGTATCTTTCCTTCCAATTTGCCATCTGACGAACAAGAAAATGTTGACTGAGTAACTTTTTTTGCTACTGCCAAAGTCAGCAGTAATGCTCCAAGAATAGTATTTTGGTAAGTCAGTGGAGCTTGACTGTCAAACATGGGAAAAACCAATGAACTGTTAAAATCTTCTACATTTGGGTGGTAAAATCACCCCAGATGTACCATTCAGTACAAATGTGAGCATTCAAGCAGATAGGTGCTTTGTGAGAGCTGTCTCACTTGTAACCTTCAAGGAAAGCCCACTACCTTCGCATGGCAGACACAGCCTTGTCCAAGCAGACAGAAAATAGCACAAACAATGAAGATGACATTTTTATGGGTCACAACTTCCTTAGGGTCAGAGTGGCGAGGTTACACAGATATCCACCAGCAAGTCCCATTAGCTGGTGCAAACTCTAAGTAAAACTAAACTGTAGTTTGTGCACTGATTTTTCTCTGGCAGTAGCAGTGACAATAGTTTATTCTGACAGCCTCATTTATGTTCCAGAGCAAGGCAAGGAAGAAGAGGGCAGCACCTTTCTTACCTCGTAAGGGGTCCCTTGTCTCAATGCCCGTGAGGACAGTTCCAGGGCCATACCTGGCCATACTTGGCTCCCAGGGTGCCAGCACTTTGTCTCCAGGGAGTAAGGAGTGCTTCATCCTGTTCACATATTCTAGGATGTCATCCTTTGCTGTTTTTTGTACACACACTGGATGCCTTCCATGTGACACAAGTGGTTTGGCAAACTCTACCAGGAACATGCCTCTTTCATTCTGTTACCAGGAACAAAATAACAGCTTCTCTGAAGAACAGTCCATAATGTGTCAGGTCATGTAACCTTCACCAGGAGGACATTTGGTGGCTACATGGCTAGGTCAAAGCAAGCCCAAACAGTAACTAAATAGTGTGAGGTTAATCCAGCACTGAGTCAGTCAGAAAACCCCTGTGAGGCTCACCAGAAAGCAGGCTGTATTTTCTTCCCCAAGAGAAAAAGCTATAGGTAGAGTGCAACTGGATTTCGCAAACCATGACATCTGCTCCAGGTAACAAGGGACAGTGAAGCCGTTCAGACCTGCTCTTTAATCATGCCTTTCCTCATTACATACAGCACTAACTCTGCTTCTTGGGGGGTTGTTGGCAATTTTAATTTTGTTTTAAATTAAGGCCTGCCAAGAGGCTTTCCATCAACAACGAAACAATGTACTTCCCTGTTCTTGAGGAAGAATAGGCTCTTTTTTCTGTTCAAGTTTGAAGTGCTAACAAACTAATGAATTAAAGCTTTCACTAACATTTCTGAAAAGATACCAAGCCATTGGTCTGCAGCCGACTCAAGCTGGAAGTGTGTACATAAAACACTAATGCTTTTCCTGTGCTATTGATGGTTACGTGTCTACACACAACAGTGGGTGGTACGCTGCTCACAACAGCACTCACGCTGTCTGAGCTTGGCAGGGGGCCTGCTCCTGCAAGGTGCACAACACCACTGGTCTCGCCAGGAACTGGGAGTTCAAGGGGCACACATCTTCTGTACAAGATAAGGATCCCTGAAACACACCTGCTCACTCCTAGAAATGGTCGCAGTAAAGGAGGCTGAGAAGAGCAAGGTCCTGATCACTATTAGTTTATTGGTGCCTGAGGCTGTGCTGCATGCAAGAGGCTCCCCCAGCATGCCAGGCAGCAGGAGGTGAAGACATTTGGGAATCAGGCACATTGGAAGCTTTATGAATCAGCACAACCATGAGCATCAGCTGTTCTGGTGATCTGTTCCCTAACTCACACACCAGCTGAAATCAATACTGATACACAAAACTCAAGTGGTACGTGAGGACTGCTGGACTGGACACCCTATTACACATACCCACGACTACCGCACAGCAGCCGTCACTCACCTCTACCTCCTCTTTTACTGTACCACGGTAGTAAAATCCATCTTGCTCCCCTCTCACCAACACGGGGATGTTGCTGTCTAAACCCACTGATCTCCCTGATGCACTCAGCCTCTTCCATGCTGGCTCAGGGGAGGGGGGACAGTGGGTAATCCATTGGCACCTTGAAGAAAAGAAAATGGGTCAGCACTGGAAGAAGCAGCTTTCTTATGGAAAAAAGGAAAATCTTGTAAAGATTTAAGAACTATGTCACTCCACCTCCCTCTGTAGCACTCCCACAGGCCAAAGCATGTGGGAAGAAACAGAAAACTTCTTTGTTCCGGGACAATTCCTTCTCTTGGGAAAAAAACCATCAGTGCTTGTTTTCACCCAGATTTCTTTGGTTTGGGGTTTAGAGGAAGTAAGCTGGAATCTTGAGCCAGCACCACCTACACTAGCCCATTTGCTCTTTACATGGCAGCCAATGCAACCCCTAAGATTAGGAGAAAGCACAGAGCACAGAGTAGATGCGCTTCAAAGCACAGTAACTGATGGTTTACACTGGGGCATTTGGGGAACAACAGAAAAGTAGAAAAGTAAACAACAAAGCTTCTGGTTGATGACAGGTTTAAGTCCAAAACAGGAAAACTAATCCCCTGTCACAAAGCATTAGAAACATTTCACAAAAGACAGCTGCTAATACAAGATGCTTCTATTTATCCAAATAATATTAAAGAAATGTTTCTTCAATAGGAGGTTTTATCAGGCTTTGATTTTCGTAATCTCCAGGGCAGCAAATTACTTTAGTTAATATCATCTAAACCACTGCCAGTGCAGGGGAGGGGAAAGCTCAAATGACATTCAAGTTGCTAATTTATTCATCTGACACACCAGCCTGTTTTATACTATTAGATACCATGAAAAAGAACAAATCATAGATTCCAACAAGAGCTTTATTCTACCTCTGGGGGGTGAGTGGCTTGGCAATCCAGGCAGGATGCACTACAGAAGAGCTCCTGCAGCAGGGGCTGACAGTAGGCACGACTCTGGGGCACAAGAACTTGTCCAGAGCTGGCATGGCACTGCAATACCTGCTACCTGTAGGCAGGAATGCTTCCAAAGAGGCCATTCTTGCGAAAGCAGCTGCCTGAAGGACTCAGTCCTGATCTGTTGGCAATAAAGAGACAACCATAGTATCATAGAACAGTTAGGGTTGCACTGTCATTTCACAACACAAGCAGATGCTTTCTGGTGTACCTCAAGAACCCAATAGCTTTTAGTAATGAATTATTTTAAAATAAAAATAAGCAATTCAAAATATCCAGACTGGCATTTGGTCAGATGAACCCATATTACTGACTTCAGTGATCTCCAAGCACCCAAATCCTAACCTGGTAGAGGGACAGAAACACCCAAGAACTGGAAATGCTGTGAAACCCTCCGGAAAGCAATAGCCTTTAGCTCCCTCCTACTTTTGTTTCTGTCTTTAACATCCAGGTCTCCTATACCTACACTCTCCTTTAAAGCTTTCTTGTACACAGTCCCAGTTAAAACTCCCCTATTTTACAAGCTGAGGCAGAAACTATAGCTGAAGCTGACAAGCTGAGTGAACACAACAGGTTTTGAACATGATGTTAGATTACAGTTGCCTGTTACTTGTTTTATTTATAGTGATGTATTAACAGGAAATATTTTGATCTTTCAGCTGTCCTGTCACATTTTATAACAGTAGGATTATGGCCTACCATGAGAAAGAATGGGATGCTCAGATTTGACAAGTGATAACTATTCCGAGGCTGTCACAGCAAGACTGATGACATGATGGTATCTCTGGTAATCTGACAAGACGTAGCAGATAGACAAGCTTCCATTTTATTTTTTTAATATACCTTAGAAGTGTTTTGCGTGCTTAGGGTAAAACTTGCATGGACATCACACAACATAAATATTAAGTGCCTAATTTATTTCACAAAATACAGTTTAAGCACTATATTACATTTAAATATTATTCTGCCTCTTAGACAAGAGATGATCTGCAAGTCCTTTGTATGAAGGCTCCCAGATGTACATAATTTCATAAAACTAGCACACCCAACCCAGCAAGAAGAGTGGATTAACTGCTACAAAATGCATTTTCAAGTCAGCAAATCAACACAATATATTCACTCATTTCACAAGTACACAAACTCCCCCATTATAAACCAAAATGGAATCAGTAATACTGTGCAAAGAAATGCAAGTATCAATTCTACTTAAAGCATATTTTAAACACTTTCAGCACTGTTACTGCTGAGAGCAGGTCCCCTATTTCTGTATAAAATAGGGCACTGACAAAGGCAATTTTGCAACACTTTATGAGGGGTTTTTTTTCCTGGATAATTTCAAGTACTTTAACACAGTGGTGCTTCAAACTTACCAGCTATTGATAACACTAAGTCTGGTTTATTTGGATTTAGTCCCAGTGCAAAAATCTTGCCTTTCGCCAGTTGGATGCAGGAAGGAGTTTGCTGCCTGTGTTTCTTAGTTGCTATGGAGGTTGCCACAGCTGTAACTACAGGGATCGAACATCATGACCTTACCGGTTACAAACCAGTGGAACATGACTGCAGAGAGGACCATTTGTCTGCACCATTTTCAACTCCCCATTGATCTAGATATCGCACTGAAAGACCGTTGGGGCAGAGAAGGGATTATAAGAGGGTGCAATGTCCTCCAGGCTTTCTGCCAACTATTGTAGGACAAATAACAGCACCATATGAAGCTATAGGTCAGACTTAGGAAAAAGCAGCCTACCACCATGGGGTGTGGCAAATAAATTGGTTTGAAATGCAGACAGAAAGGTTAAAGCTGAGAAAAACCGAGGTCAGATTGCTTGACAAACTTTTCATTTTCGCAATAAAGGGGAAAGATTAATGAATTTTATACTTCCTACAAAGTGCATATCAAAACCATACCAGAATACAATGCAGAAATCTGCCCGTTAATCTCTGCTGTGATCCCAAACCTTCATTTTCCCTTAATAAATGTTAACTTTTCTTTTTTTTTTTTTAGGGGGGGGGGGGCGGGGAAGGAAGGAATACTTGATTTAATTTTTTGCTATAAAAACAAGATAACAGAGGGGGTGACTGCAATTAGGGACAAGGATACAGCACTTAGGAAGCCTGTAACCATTTTCTCTACATTCTGCTGCACCCACAGACTACTTGCTCTCACGCCATCAGCAGAGGATCAATAGCAAAATACCCTTACATTGAGCAAATGTTAAGAACACTTTGCCAGTTAAGAGCTAAACTCTCTTCATACAAATCTATTCTATACCACTTAGCTGAAACCATCAGTAGTACAGGGAAACTGGCTGGTCAGGGAAGACCACCCCAGACCTCAACCATTATCAGTAGAAGTCCCCAAAGTTTTCTGTTGCAGGATTATTCCCACATACACACCCTGTCCAAGGCAATTTCTCCCTTGCCAACTCTTTTTATACTGTGTATTGTGTGAGTAGTCATAGTAATCTTTAAGGGCACCAAGAGCTGAAGAAATATCCAATTTTCAATAGAAACTAGGCTAAAAACAGTTCTTAATGGAATTAAAGCATTCATTAATAAGAACAGAACAACATAAATAAATAAAACAACTTGCACAACATTAATTATGCTCTATGTTCAGTAACATGCTTCAGAAAGCTGCTACCCTCTTTTTATTTTCCCCCTTTTAAACTAAGTTATCCTTTCTGTCGGCACCTAACAACATCCCTGGGAAGCTTTAAAAAGACCTTTTTAAGAGAAACACTGGCAATTAGGCCAAAAGTTTTTTCCGAAAGTACATGTGAGAGTAAACCGGTCACATTACAGAAAACACGAGGAATCTCAGTCCAATCAGCAGAAAGATTTTATTTCCAAGCGTGCAGGTTGTGAAGAGATGACACACACAGTCACTTCACACGTATAGGTTATTACATGTTTGGTTTGGTGAAAACTTTATAAATGCTTTCTGATTTCCATAAATTACCTAATTTAGGCCATTCAGATCAGATTTCTTCAGCTGCCTTTTTCATATCTAAGTGTAGTTACTTTCTGCATAATTAAAATTCTTTTGTGTGGGCCTATACTGACACACACTATGATCTGCTTCTAAGATGCACCAAGAACATGCACATCGTTAATAATACAGTAGGTTCCCAGACATGATACCTTTTGCTGTTTGGATTGGTTCAGGCAGTCTTTGAAATCTGATTTTGTTTGTTAATTGCTACAGGTGCTTGGCTCCATGACACTTTTTTCTGCCACCACAGAATCACTATACAGAATGGACTGCAGGTAGCTAATGTATTTTATAGCAGCACGGAGCGTCTCTACTTTGCTCAGCCGTTTCTCCAAGTATTCCTTGGGTAGGTGATGCCTCAGTTTAGCATAGCCTTCATTGACACATTTAACCCTCTGCCTTTCCCTCTCATTCCTCTTTCTGATGAAAGCTGTCCCATAGGAGTACTCACTTCTGCGGTAATTGGAATGGGGCATTTGGTAGGGAAAGGCACAGGGCTCACTGTAGAAGTTCTCCATGATCAGATGCTCAGACATGAAAGGAAGGAACGACAAATCTTCAGAGCAAGTGACCTGGCTGGGTGTTTCTGGGTACACGTGAAATGTGAGCACTGGGTCAGCACAGAAAGACCTAGCCAGCTGTACGCGCCGAGTCTCAGAACAGATGGACAGCTTGTCCATGAGGTTACAGTAGCTTCTGCCATCCATCAGGTTCTGCATTTAACCTGGAAATGCATAATTACATAACAGTTTAAACAACTCACACTGAGCAGTAGAAAAAACCTCACCTGGACTTATCAACATTTGGCATTACTGGCATTTTACAGTAGAGACTTTTAATGCATTTGTGACATTTCAGAGTGGTGTTGGAAGACTTTTACATAGAGCAGACAACACCCCATCTGAAAACACAAGAAAGTGCAAGTGATTATTTTAATCACTGATTACAATAATTCACAATAGATTTAAATAAAATAAAGCCATTAACGCTTCCTAAAGGAAACAGCAAACACTCCCACCTCAGCTATAGAAATGAAGAGAATTGACTTTCATGTACTCCACATGGGTCTAGGGTCTCAAAATCCACCAAAACTTTCATCTCTACAGACAGTAAACAAAGCAGGCCAATACCTGAGACATTCTCTCAAACCCCTTCTCCTCCTTGAAGAAAATTACATCTACAATTCCAGTATCAGACTCCCTATCCATATCAAAAAGCCTTCAAAAAGAATTAT
Source organism: Ara ararauna (assembly GCA_028858755.1). Taxonomy (NCBI): domain Eukaryota; kingdom Metazoa; phylum Chordata; class Aves; order Psittaciformes; family Psittacidae; genus Ara; species Ara ararauna. The sequence continues at coordinate 35,131,706 of CM054380.1, read as the reverse complement.
TTTTTCTCTCCAATCATTTGATGTTTCATTCACTGTATTATCTTGATAGATGGAAAACGGGAATGGATCTCAGTCTTAATTCTATGTTTGTCAGGTATTACATCCATTCCACAAAAAAGTTTACAAAAAGTTTGGAGGATGAATTACTGCTAAACCTAACATCCCCTTAAGTCCTCATGCTCCTTCTGCGCTCACCTGCAGATTAAACAGATAGGAAACACCAAATACAATCTCACTGATAAAGGATTATGAAATAATTTATTAAAAGAAAAAATGCACATCCTAATAATATTTCCAATTACAAAGTCATTGGGGCACTGCTAGAAACCTGTAACTCAGACTGGCCTACTAAAACCATGTACCCTCTCTTTAGAACAGCATTATAGCAAGCATAACTACTCAAATCACCCTTATATATTTATTAGAAATATAAACATGCAGTCTTACAGGAAGCTACATTATAGTGCCTTCCCAATATCATTATTCCAACAGCTATCTATCAGCATAACTAATGATTGCTACTTGATAGCTACCTAAAAATACACTTTTAATACCTAGCTGATTTTCAAAGAATTTCTGTGATCCATCCTCACATACTGCAAGCAATACTTGCCTACACAGCATCTATCAAAAAACACTCTTACTCACCACCCACTTCCACATCTACACATTGCTGTCTAGAACACTTAGGTTATGCTACACCCTCTAAAATGGAAACACACATGAACATTTAACTAGGTTACTAGAAACTACATTCTATTCTCACAAAAACCTTGCAAAGCTTCAAATGTTCCAACCATAGTTCCACAACATAAATCCTTCACAGGATATGGGGATATTTTAACATTTTCTAGTGACTTGATACCTGCCATGTTTAATACAAAGAGAACTTTTACTCAGTATGGACCTACCCTCACAACACATTCTATCAAAATGCCTCTGCATTCAGCTTTGTCTCTTTTTCTAATACACATAGATCTCACAACTGAAATTCTACGAGTTAAGAATTCATTTATAGCATGCAGTTAGGCAAAAGAGAAAGTCACGTGCATCTTAAACAGGTACTTCTGTAGGTAGGCACAAACCACCACACATTTTACATTAATATACATGCAGAAAATCAGAGGTGAATATATACTCATTATAAAATGAAAATACTAGACAGTCATCTTTCCATTTTCTAATTACACAGGTTGGGTTATTGTCTAAAAACTTTCTGCTGCTAACAACTTACAAACACTGTCTGACAAAAAGTGCCTGTTACATAGCAACAGAACCCCCAACTTTATAGCAAAACATCATATACAGCAAGAAACCAAAACGAACATAACCCCTCAAAAAGAGATACTTGCAGTATTTGTTGCTTCGTACTGACACTTCCACTGCATATCAACGTTACATAAACCAGTTATCTGCTGCCTTAACACCTGCAAGAAGTCTTAGGATCATTTACCTTCTAGACTAGAGACTCACCAATTTTCAGATGAAAGTAAAATCCAAGGAAACAAGACGTGCTATTTTAAGACTGGTGAATAATACCTGAAAATATCTGAATGACATTCAAAAGAGAAGTTAATATCCCATTTTCTTACACCTTATTTAATAACAGATAGCATTAAACATGATTCATTGAAAAGCTAAAGCAGCATTGTTACTGAATAGCTAGTAGAAGTGATTTACGAAAACATTGATATTCAATGAAGATCTGTTGCTAGATACAGCAATACACAAGTCTCTTACCTGGATTATGTAGCTTGAGCCAATAACTACTGCAATTTATAGTCAATTGACAACATGCAAAGTAGCTTACAGTTAGATCTGCTCATTTCTGGTTTGGCTTTTCCAACCACACCACAGCTATGATGGCAACAAAATTTGGCATCAAGGGCTAAAAATTTTAAAACTGTATTGAACACAACCAGATTACAGGAATGTACTTTGTTTACTTCCTGTATGTATTCTGTTACAGTGTACTAAAGCAGTGTTTTAATTTATTGGCATTTCATACTTTGATGTCTGAATATAAACAATCGGTTCGAATTTTAAGTATTTACATCAAGGCATAAGTAAACTAATTTTCATAGCTTCATTTCAAACACAAAAAAAATAGCATTTATTTAGAAGAAACTTGTAATGGATTTGTTTCCAGGTTAGAACTGAGAACACATATTATTTAGCTTAATAGCTTCAAATTTAATCTTCATTATACCTATAATTCTGGGAAATTCCCTTAGTATTAAGATGTATAACACCATAAAAAAAGTCCCTAATAAAGAATCTATGGAGGTTCTCAAGACAAGATTTGAAAACAGTGAGAAATCCGCACCAAGACAAACATTTCAAAGTTTTGCTTAAACTTAGAAACACAGTATGGAGCAATCGATCTGCACAATCAAAGATAGGTATAGGTATACAGCTGTACAGGTGCAAGAACATAGGACACCCCACTTCAGAACTCCCACATTTTACAGGATTACCTGACACTTTAGACTATTTCACTATTTGACCCTTCTGTCACTCAAAATAAAACCACACAAAAAGAAAAAAATAACCCAAACCAAACCAGTTTATCTGAAGCACTTGATGTACTACCAAGACAGCTACATTTACCCAGTCTTGTCTTCTTGGGACTGTCAGCCATCAAAGCAAGTATTCTGAATCAGCTGCCCTTGTGTGGGCCCACAGCAATGCTGCATTCTGCATCTCCTTTCCATGCCAGCTTCAGACCTCATCAGAAAGGCAGCCACGAGGTAGAACATTTACTAGAACTGGTAGAGGCACGTATTCAACGCACAAGTTACATTATTTTTCTTTAGGTGACCCTAAGTACATCACTGTCAGAACAGATAATTAACTTACCAGCATGGGATGCTGAACACAGTAATTGAACCTAAGCCTGGTTTTAATCCCCAAGATTAACTCAGTTTTTGTAAAACTACGGGACTGACAAGAGAATAAAGCTCTGTATCTGCAAAGAGCTTCAGTCAATGCAAATGTTACTATGGGGCAACTGTGTTTTCATTCCAGTTGTGGTAGACCATGTGTACAGGTATAGCTGGTGCAGTTTATTTGCCATGCTACCCTGTCCCACAGGCTCTGGACTAAGCAAGGCAAAACTGCACCTAACATACAGTACTTTCCCTTCCACACCGGAGCTGACAACTGAGCGAGACGATAATGTAAGTACATATGCATAGCTAAATTTGAGACAGGGATTAAAAACTTTATTCAATTAGCAATTTGGTGAGCCTGTCCCTCCTTTGCCTAAGCACTGACCAAGTGGCATTTCTACTGTGACGCATTTTCAGAGAAGTGCTTTTATAGACAGATTTTACATGTAGGGTAATGAGGGAGAAAAAAAGATGACATACAGATAGCGTATATCCAGTTTTCAAAAATCAGTTTTATCTTCAATTTTTACATTCCAAAGGGGATATATGAAAGTCATCTAGCAACCGTATACCTCTTGAGAGATAAGTACAGAATCACAGATACAAAAAATACACCTAACTCCCAAGATGAGAGGTGCTAGGGAAAGTATGTGCCTTACACCATCAGTCCAGACAAATGCAGGAAGATTTTTATAATAAATATTCATCATATACTAACTCCTGAGACTTTACCCAAGAAAAGAAAGGGAAAAGATCTTTTTTTTCAAAGAGATATCATATACATACAATATATTAAGCTAATAAAGCAAAATAGAACAAAATGCCAACACTGTCTTTATATGCACTGCATTTGAGTTTATCTACATCACAGTACTGTAAGTATGCAGCTCGAAGACTCAGTGTCCATTTAAGTTTCTCCTTAAATCTGCAAACATCACTTGACATACAAGCATCTTGAAAGTACGAGTGCAAGGAACCAAATGACGAATACAGCCAATTAGGATTTCATTCTCTGATATGAAAGATTCTACACTGAAAGATTCAGATTTCCAGTACCTAGCATTAGTTAGCAGAAAATCCAAGTATATTTATAAAAGGTAAATACATTGTCTTTACATAAAGTGATTAGTGATTTGCAAGTAATTACTGTGTTCCCAGGTACTTTTTAACCACATAAATAGTAGAGAGAAATATACAGTTAAAAACACCATAAATCACAACTGTAAATAAGGTACCACAGTGGCAACCCAAGATATCTCAAGGTTTATTTTCTTTTCAGTTTTGTTAGTAAAAGCCACTTGAAAAATGCAAAGATTTTAGCTTTTGGTTAATCTTTTAAAACTGCTTCCAATCCAGTACATTCCTTCCAAGTTCAAATACTTTATTTTAAATCAATAATGAACCATTCAAGAAAACCCTTCTGAAGTGGCAGGATCAGGAAGACGTAAGTCAGCTCTTTCAGTTAGTCCACTTTACTTCCCCGGAGTTATTTGACTGTGACACAATTAACTCAGCACAACATGACGGTCAAAGACGGATTTGCGCTGCTCTTGGACCTGTAGCTTCCAACGCTGCTGAGCATACTCCACTTTGTTTAACACATTGGCGCGGCTTCGAGAACGAGCCAGCACATCATGTGCATTTGCAAAAGGCTGGTGATCCTGGAATAGCAAAAATCATTAGTTAGATCTCAACAATTCCACTGAGCAATTACATTAGTCGTCTTTGCTGTTACATTCCAAAGGAGGTGGGGGTTATTTTGGTTTTGTTTTTTAAGTAAACAAGCTGTTTCAATAGGCTGCCAGTAATAATGACCCAGCAAATTTTTGAATAGTTAAACTGTACTTCAATTTCTCATCCAAAGTAACTTTCACAGGTTTCCCAAATAAACCAAACTTCATAGTACTGTCAAACAATTATCTGCTGCCCACAGACCTCACAGTGAGCTGCAAGATCAGAATCACAGTCTTGCTTCCATTAGTAGCTGGTGGGACAGAAGCCTAGAACAGACCCAGGAACCAGGAGTCTCCTGTTATTGTCCTGAATGCACTCCACTTGAAAGCTGAATTAGTCAGTTCTCTGCCAGCTCTTGGTCATTTACCATCAGGCAGTTCAAGATGTTTATACATAGCTTCTATATAAAACCAACACACTCTGATGTTTACCAAACTAAACGTATTGTACTGAGCTGTCTAAAAGCACAGTGTCAATACAGCTGTTTAAGTGACAGAGCTCAACAATAACTGAGTGCTTGTTTAATATTTACTCTGTTTTCTAACAGTACCTACAAAGCTTTATTTTCTTATAGTAAATATAACCAGGTTATAAACAGTAAGAGAACTGAACTTATTTGGCTATCAAACTGTTTTGGACAAAGTCACATTGCTAAATCTATGTCAGAAAGTATCATATATACAATACATAATGAAAAATAACATAATTATGTCCCATATTAAATAACTGACTTCTTTGCATGTCTACACTTCTTTTTTTTTTCCCCAGAACACTTTTGAATACATTTACATTAATGGATACTTTATTTGTAAATAAATTTGTACTGTGTAGAGTAGTTCAGTGATATTTCTTAGTAGTATAGAGATTATCATTAATGATATCCATTGAAGTGATGCCTACAAGTCCCAAAGTCACACATGAGCCTCACTGGGCTAAGAAACATGATCACAGATAACAACAGACAATCCCTGACCCACAGAGCTATAGTCTCATAATAAAAATACATTTAGTTGGATATACCTAGAACAGGCAGGCAACAGGCGGCAAATCACTTAATTCACGAGGAAACAAAATCATGATAGCAACACATTTCTGCCATAAAAAAGATGGTGGGAGTGAAAGCACATGACAAGCTACATGGTGCTTCCCTGATAAACAATAATCTCAGCTCAAAAGGCTAGGTCCTGTCAATTTCCATGTAGACAACAAGGGGAAAAAAGAATTTAAGAGAAAAGAGGTCTGTGGAAGCAGCTTACATTCATCAGTTGCCACTGCCATTAATGGACAATGAAAAAGAGCAAACATACTGGCTTGAAATCCAGCAATAAAATTGATGAACACAAAATGTGACAAAGATCAATACCCCAAGAACTTGCAAAAGGGAAGGAAAAGACAGGGATAGACTGTAGATAAAAGCAATAGTGACTCCACTAGCCACAATAACAAGGGTCACAGTAACAGTTACAGTAAAACATAAAATTGCTTAAAATAGATCCAGATTTTAAGGTAAATTCATTCTGCAGTTAACCTGAGTTCTGTCACAGCACTTATTTCACTTCTCTACCTACTATCAGAAGATTCTAAACCAGATTTGGAGGTATTAATATAATTCACTTCAGGTATAAAATAAAGGTACAGCATACAGTAAATATTCATGTTATTCAAGTAGTACTCTGCTCAATCTGCTGTAAGAATCCAGACAGAAAAAGGGTCATTCAAATTCTCCTTTAAAAAAAAACCACTCAACAAACAAAAACAACACAGCAACAAAACCAAAACCCCAATATCCTCTTAGAAGTGACTGGGAAATCTTAAGATGTCAATACAAAGACATCTGGCATATGTCTCCATGTAATATAATACATAAGGAAGGGCAGAAAGAGTGGGGCAGAACAGCAACAGTATACCTCTGTTTAAAGAACCTTCAACTTCAGACAATGTTAGCTCAAACTTGGCTAACAATCCCACATTTCTGTTGTGAAATCAAGGTAAATAAAGAAGACACAGCTGATAAAAGCTATTATTATGCTTGATTTTGAATACTTAGTATTCCCCCTCCAACTGAACAGAACACCTTTGTAAGTCAAAATGGCTGATGTGGCTACTGTTGATGAAAAAGGTAGAACTAAAGTATATGCTTTATAAGCTATACTCAGTTCATGTTAACTTGGCATATGCTCAGTTTACTTAGCAATGATGGTTGTCACTCCAAAACCAGAAACAACTTGGAGGAACTGAGCTCAATTCACATTAAAACCTACAGATACACAGCATAACAGACCACAGCATTTACCAGTTTTGATACGTTCAGATTTATGAAGCCACCGAAACAACAGGCAATGAGAACTACAGGACGTTTAAAAAGATTTTAAAAGTCTTGCCATCATAACTTTGTTTCAGCAAGAACAAATGTATTTTTCTCCTCCTATTAACTTCTAGTTATTTGAAGGAGCCCTGAAAATATTGTTAACAATTTTATTGTAAGACACTAATAGAAGTTTTAAGTCTTTCAGACTAGCTCTCATTTACTTCAACAGTAATAAAGTGCTCATGACTGCTGGTTACGCAGACAGCAATCTTCCCATTTCATATGCTGGTTTTGGTTTCAAAAATTCTTTCTAAGGTTATACCACACCCAAAGTATACTTTATCAGTAAAAGCAGTGCTGCTTGAGGGCTCAATACGGAAAGTACACTGATGCTGAGACTTCAGAATTGTTTTATCAGTTTGTGTGGTTCAGCACTGACACTTCACCATCAACCCAGATGCCATTGTAGAAAACTTTCCTAATGATACTTTATGGCAATACTCTCCCAGGCATGCAGATTCGTCAGGTTCAGATGCACATAGAGTCATCAGACGCAAAGACATAGTTCATATTTTTACACTATTCGAAGTCCCCCTTCAAAACAAAATGACCTACTCCTACCAACCAGTATTTCTCATCCACATTGACCAGTTACTCAAGTGTCTCCCTCTTTCCAACATAGTTTCATATGGTCTCATAACCCTTTCTCGTAATGATTGAAGACAATTTTGTTCCATTTTTATTAGAAGTCAAAAACACTGTTGGAGATTGGGAAGGCCAGTAATGACAGGAAACTGAGTCATTAATGGACTGCTTCCCTTTTCCTCCCCCAGAAAGGTTGTTCTGATCTGTTGGAATATACACATTCTGGTTTCTAGTGGTAACATTAAGACATTATTTCAGCATCAGTCACTATTTTACTTCATTATAATAATTTCTTCTCAAATTTCAGCATGAACAAATTCAAACTGGATCAATAGAAGATGCAATCCTTCTACTTTCTTTTATAGAGAGAAATCTAAGCCATAAGCAACCTGCATAAACGTGATCACTAGCACGACTGCATGGATCAGTAATACTTAAGAAGTTGTACTTCCTACATAGCTTACTTCCATTCCTACTCTACTTTTTCTCTGAGAAAATAATCTGCATCTAGAGTTGGGAATAACTGAAGGAGTCTTAACCTTAACACTTTCTAGGCTAGTGAGAAATGAGAGTGGCTTCACAGAAGTCATCACACAGCTCTCTTTTCCTGTCCCTTCAGGAAAAGCATTTACACTGCTTGCACAAAAAAAGCTGCTCATCCCAAGTAGTTATTTAACAACTAACCACCCCAATCTTTACGTTAACTTAAGTACACAAGCACTCTGGTTAACTCACCCCAATGTCTTCATCACTTTGTATGAGCTGTGAATGTCCAAAGAGACGTCTCTTCAGTATAGGTTCCACCAGTGTAAGGTACACCATGTACAGAAGAAGTAGGCCCAAAATAGACAGGTATATGATGATCGTAACCTACACAATGCAAGCACAGTTTATGTCAGAATTGTGACATTCCCCTCACAATCTCTCAGCAGGAAGGAATGATCAAAAGTACATGCAAAGCTTGAGAAGAGCCTGTTGGTTTTGGTAATGTCACCAGATGACTCAAAACCCATGACTGGAGAAAAAACACCAAACTATGGCCTGATATTAAAAGAGTTTGGGGCTTGAAACAGTTTCTCTTAGTGACGCCTTAATACAAATCTTATGATATTATGCCATCCCCTCTTAAAACAACCTGGTATTATAAATCTCACCTCAACAACACAACTGTTCAGTTTGGCCATTAAACTGGGATGACAAATTTGGGGGTTCCTGTATGTTCTCCACTCTCTAGCATAGATCTGCATTCAAACGGTCACTAAGAAAAATGGGAAGGTAAAAAGAAATAACAAATTTCTACAAGACCAAAAATAGGAGCCTGTGTTACAAAAGAAAAGATAGACTGCACAATCTATTCACACCAGGTTAGGGCTCAACGGCTCCAACAGGATAAAAATATATATTAGCCATATAATATAAGAATATAAAATACATGAGATATATAAAATATAAGAACACAGAAACTAGTTAGGGCAAGCACTACCAATTTTGCTCTTTTTAGTTTGCCAATGTACACAGAAAATTTGTAGTAAGCAAGTGAGATAGCTGAATAATGAGAGGCCTTCCAAAAATAGTAACAAAAACAAAGTCCAAAGCTTGAAAAATATGGCCTAGAACACTCTAAATTTCAGCAAGGTATAAAACCTAATCTCAAAAGCAGGAATTTTCAATGAAGGATCTCATGCCTGCTTTTTCAGCCATAGCTTGATGCTGCTGTTACTACTCAAGATAAATTGTGAGCAACCGTAATGAAAAAAAATTACATCTTAGGGTGCTTAAGAAACATTTTACCTTTAAGAAGAGTATTTATCTAAAAGACAGACATATTTCCTAATTGGTTGAAGTATTTAATTTATGCCAACAAAATTACATTGTTTACCTTAATTGTGACAGAGCTTCTCTCTTCATATTTGCATTCACAACGTAAACAGTATGCTTCTACATCAGGTCCAGGGACAGGCATAGGCTCAACCACATGAAGACAGTCACTGAAGATAGACAGAAAGTACCAAGTCAGTTTTGAGCTCATTTTAGCTAACTTATTTTACTATGCATGCAGACCCCAGCTGAATGAGCAGAGAAGCCACCTCTGCTTAAGGTCAGCTGTTCTAAATTATAGGCACTCAACATTAAAAATAAACAAATACATCACTACTCCACAATTATTCTACTTAAACAAAAAATTCAGCTATTGACAATCTGCTAAACAAGTTTTAAGGCCTTTCTAAGTACAATGTTTTCATTTTTCAGTGAAAGCATTAAAGCTGTTAGCATAAGAAGTCCAACCACTTGAATCCCAGCCTGAATGCATCACTTGACACTGCCATCATAGATGAAAGTAAACTCCAGCTATATAATTCTTTATTCATCATACTCAAAAGAGCCTTATTCTATCGTTCCAGTATACAAAGAGAGATTAACCTCTCTCTTTGGTGCTCATGAACAGAAGTTCTCTTTTCTTGCCACTACAAGTTACAGGCATTGAAGAAAAAAAAAAAAGTCAGATGGGCTGTTTCTCTAAGCAACGACATAGTGAATAAATACCATTCAGTTTTCAGCAATGGACCCAGATGCGACAGCACAATGTGACTTAAAAGATTATAAATGTAAGTCAGTCCTGTGCCAAAAAGCATGGTTGACAATTGCATGGGCACTCTATATCATAGCACTGAAGTCCAGCTGCCATGAGACAACTGCTCCCACCAATAACTTATGTCATTTTGGTCTTTTTGCTGATTCAGGTTGGTTGTTCAGAATTCACACCCTAGAGCTCCTGCAGAGCACCAAGAGAACAAAAATCATGTTCTGCCTTTATCCTGGTTAATTCAATATTAGCACAGTCAGAAGCAGGTAATGAAACAAAATACCTGAAATGGCAGCAGCAGTTTAGGATTCAACACTCTTCTAGGCTAGATTATAACACATGGCCAGCCACCACTCATCTTTTCTATTTTCTTTGTATTTCTTCTTCATAACTAGAACTACTGAGTGTAAAGTCACGGTCTCTGGAGTAGAGTATAAGGCTTGTTTTCCCCATTTATTTGAAAGTAAAATTACATTCTCCATGGAGGAGTGCAGCATTCAAACTTCAAAAATCAAAAATACATGCAAATTATAATCTATACAGTTTCTGTTCATATGATTGAAAGCTTGCATTAATATGCTGCACAGCTATGGTGAAAAGCTTGTATGTAGCTTAAGTACAGCAGTAAGTCTGTTACTGAAATAGATCAAATATTAACACCAGCATCTTTTTTTCCTCCAGTTCAGTGTTTTAAGTTACTAGGAAGCATAGGATCTATCAGAACCTTAGAATTTTGATGATGTGTATCTTTGGACTGCGATTCTATGGCAATTTTAATGGAAAACATAGAAAAAGCTGATCGCTTTCTAATGGATTTTCCCACTTAACGGCCTCTACATTACCCCCTTCTCTCTTGCACACACAGTAACAGCACCAAGGAAGCAGTTCTTCCAAGGCAAGCTAGGCTAGTCAGAAGGGCAGCTTCTGCATAAACAGATTTCCAGTTCATTCAGCTTGTAGACAGGGTGTCCTCCCTCCCTCCTGCACGTCCATGACTACTACTGAAGTTGGCCTCGATATACAGCAATATATTCAAAGTACAACAAACACCAGCACTTTTGAAGCGGGTTCTTTACCCTTTAGGTGCTTATGCGTCACTACGCTTGCTAGCGCACTGTCCATCAGGATGGGATTGCCTGACATAGTTGCAAACTCCAGAAGGATGAACAGCTTTTACTGGTGTCAAAGCACCCCAGCCCATACTGCTGTTAGCATAAGGCACTGTTTGTCACTCTGAAGACAAAGAACTCACCACTCCAAGTGAAAGAACTAGAGCATCTAAATAAGAGTATCTTGATGTACATTATAGGTTCAACATTAAAAATTAAATTTTCATTTTGTGTCTGGACAAGCCAGCAGTAAGTGGTCATTATACTGTACATAATTCATAAAGACACTAAACATTGATCTGGCTCATCTCACAGGTAACTTGTCTATAACTGATCAAATACCTAAAGGATGCACATCAGCCAGTTCTATTCAATAAGTTACTTGCAGTGATGCAGAAGCCAAAATATGGCACTAAATTTGTCAACTTTATTGCACATAAACTAGCAATCAAGCCTTTTAGAAGTGGCAATAAGACACGTCAAACGGAAGATCAAAGCCATAAAATGTTCCCAAATGGTCACGTAAGAAATAATATCAACAAAACAAGATTTAAGATTGGAAAAATCGATTTTTGAGATATTATATCCATCGGTATCTCTCACCATAAATTTAGTCAAGCCTTGAAAGATAATTTCTCCTTCAATCCATATCAATATTGATTTAAAGGAAAACAGGGTCTTTTCTGCTAGCAAGGCACATACTCTGCAGTACCTACTAGAAAAAAATAAAAATCCATTTTCATTTGTGGAGTGGTAATGAATAACAAAACCAGTGATATAATACTCTGAAATGTCTGCTGCAGCTGAAATTCTCCCAGAATGTTTCATTGCTGCAACTTAATTTGCCATAGTAGAAGTTAAGTTAATCATGGTTAAGTTAATCATGTGGAACAAAAATAGTAATTTTGATTGGACAGTACATTTCATGTTTATTGGTTTAGATTGCAATTTACAGTGTTACTCCTCACAGTTCTCCTGTAACTAATTTAATAAATCAAGGCACAGGACTACACATATCTGTATTGCTAATTTTATTCCTATAATTATTTTTGTGGGCCTCCTCAGGAGCATGAAATTTTCATAAGATGCCAATCTGCTGCTACTTGTCAGACTGAAAAGTCTTTTATGAATTCTGAATGTAACTGGAGAAGAGTCAATGTATCAAGAAGTATGTCACGTTTTTATAGGCTGACCCAAGAATCTTAGGCACTTCCAACATCAGTGCAAGTCTACAACATGATGTTGTATTTGTATGATTTACACAGACAATGACACTCAAGGTAAAATTACGCAAGGGAGCTATGCCAATGTAACAAATCACTGTCATCGCCTTTTCTTCTCCAACCCCTCATCCCTGGCCATGCACATCAGTCCTCAGCTTGGAGTCCAATAAGTGCTATAGCTGGCCTAAACAATACAACAGAGCACACTGCTGGGGTACAGAGATGTAAGACCTCTCTCCGAAAAAAAATGTGTTGTTCAATGGCTCAGGCCATGTCATATAACTGCACTCTGTGGCTGGAACTCCAAGGAACAGAAACCTCCAGAAACAAGTCTCTAAATTCTAGTATGGGTTTCAAGAGTGGAGAAAGAGGAGACAGTACTCCCGAGCCCTAGTTCCATGGCCATGCTCCCCTGCCTTTGTGCCATTTCAAATCACTGAATTCAAATTACAGCACCCACTTCCTTTTTTTAATTTTAAGTCTAAATAAATAACTAAACATGGAAGCAAGCAAACAAAAAAAGGAACACAGGACAAAACCTCCAGATTTCAAGCCTGGTCTCTTCTTAGAACTGGATTTTGAAGTACTTAAAAGTTGCAGTAAGTTACGAAAGAGATATCATTTCTCCTGGTACTACTACAGGAAACTCACATATAATCACTACGGTACCAGTCTTTTACCAGTAAGACTCATAATAATTTTTTATGCCACACACACTCACCAGTCTTTCTGTGAGACATTTTTGTTGTAAATATGGCCCGAATGGTCTTTGTAAGGAGGGCAGATGCATTTACATCGGACATCCTCAGAATTCTGCAGAGTAAACAACATGCTTAGAACAAACTATCATTAATAACTGTTATAGGATATAGAAAGCACTCCTTACATAATACCTGAAATATTTAATACAATCTACTTGCAAGTATCTTTGAATAGACTTACCCAGGATCTCCTTCAAGTTTAAGAACAACCCTTCAAAATTACTAAGCATGCAAAGCAACTTGTCGAGTAACACTATTGTTTTAGATAGCAAATGCATCCTTCACAAAAACAAACCCTGGAGCTTAAGCTCACTCTTCTTTTTAAGAAAAACCACATTCAGAAGTAACTGATGTTGATATACTTAACTATTCAACTTATGAGGACAGCTGCATAACAGACACAGTGACGAGCTTAAAATTAATGAAAGAATATTAACCCCAAATGGAGGTTGGCAAAGAAACCTCTGCGGATAACTCTGTCCTACCTGGCCACAAGAGAAATAACCCTGCAAAGAAAACTACTGGAGGGACTAGTACAAGTTTCAGTCTCAAACAGCAGCAGGATATTGTGAGGTAGAGAAAGAAAGTACAAAACTGGAACTCCAAACAAGGGCATAGTAAGCGTGCAAAATTACAGAAACTTGTATAAGCAAGTTTTAGAGAAACAAATCAACACTTGCAGAAGCAACAATAGGCACTGCAGAAAGAAGTGAGGAGAATTAACTGTTATGGACAGTGAGAAAGAAGTAGCACCCAAAATTGATATTTAGATCAGTACTGGGAAAACAGAACTTTCGGAAAAGATCACTTTGTGCAGGATATTAAAAGGATTCTTTTCTTTCCCAAATTGCACAGGAACAGAAAACCCTGTGGAAAGAACAGAGATGTCCAGCAACAGGCTATGAATGAAAGCATCCTCAAATACATACCAAGTCGGAGTAACATATTTGAGTAAATCATAACAGAGAATAAACGTGGCTTATCTAAAATAGAAGCTACTCTCTAACAGCCTTACAAAATAACATCTAAAGAAGTATCGGTCAGCTGGAAAACCTTTCTCCACACTGAGCAATCAAGTCAGTGTGACACTAAGCGGGCACAGGTCAGTTGGAAAACCTTGACTGCACCATATACCAAGTCACTTCTGGTCTCTCCAAAGAAAACCCCAAGAGCTGATTAAATAGGAGAAAGTTCAGACATGCAGGTACTTTGACAATAGGAAAGACTTGTACTATTAGGAGACGTGAAGCTCTCAGTCAGTCACAGAGACACTAAGATTACAGCCCCAAATATTAACCCATAAGGACCAACAGCAGAGCGTCTGCGGGCACTCAACCCGGGCAAGGCAGCAGGAGCCGCCAGAGCCGCCGCAGGCCCGACGAGAAGAGCTCGCTCAGACCGCGGAGCTCCGCGCTGAAGAGGTGAGACAAGGGGCTGACCCCGACCCCAGCCCGGGCAGCCACAAATGCAGCAGCTTCACCTCCACCGAGGCCCTTCCAGTGAATACGCGACCGTCGGTTGTAATTTTGGTGACGGGGACCACGTCAAAACGACATAAATTGCTACAGACCTACAGGGCTGTGGCATACACGGGCGACGCCGGACAGCCCGGTCCCACTCCTCCGCCTGCCCCACGGCAACCGCCGAGCTCCCGGAGGGCCGGGACCGGGCCCAGCCCCCACCTAAAGCAGCCCGAAGCGGGGGACGGAACGACCGCGGGGCACCGAGAGACCGACGAGGCGGAAGAGCGAAGGCCCCGGTACCGGGCAGAGGGGGTGGGCAGTATCCCCGTGACCTGTCCCCAGCCGCGCCGCTCACCTTGGCCTCGGCGCCCAGCCCCGCCAGCGCGGCCAGCGCCAGCAGCCAGCAGAGGCCAGCGCAGGCCCTGCCGCACGCCGCCATGCCGAGCCCCGGCCGCTTATCGCCGCCGCGCCGCCAGACACACACCGCCCGCCGCCATCACTTCCGCCTTCCGCCCGCCTCACGGCAGGCGGCCGCGCTGCCGGTCCCCGCGGGAACGGCGGCGCAGCAGCATGGTTCCGGGGCGAGAGCGCGGGTTCCGCTCGGCTGCGGGTAGGACCGTCAAGGGCCTCTCCCCGCCGCGCTAGCGGCTGCGCCCCGGCGGGTGATCCCCTCCAAGTGGCACAGCGGCTGCTGGCAAGAGTAAGCGAAGGAGCCTATTCCGCAGCGCTCCCTCACTCTCTGTGGGGTGGGTTTTCAGAAGAAAGCGTTGAAATGGGTTACAAGTGGAAATAGTTAGCGCTCCAAATGAAACGTACATGTTGAGATGATCCAGGTTTTCCATAACTAAACATGCAAGAGCAATTTATATAAATCTTAATACATTTTATAGACAGCTGTTTGAGAAGACATCACTAAAATCCATTGATGTTCCCTATTAGTAGTGTGGTTGTTAATTATTGCCACCCAAGAGCAGTATTCACCTTCTTTCAGAGGGCAACCAGTGATGATGAGGAGCAGCATTTCCAGATGTAGTCCATTGAGACCTGCAGATCAAGCAGTTTACAAACCTTCTCGACTTGGGAAGGAACCCAAGGGGCTTTCGTCCTGTTCTTAGGAAGAAATTCTTCCCTGTGAAGGTGGTGAGGTGCTGGCACAGGTTGCCCAGGGAAGCTGTGGCTGCCTCATCCCTGGCACTGTTCAAGGCCAGGTTGGATGATGCTTGCAGCAGCCTGGTCTAGTGGAAGGTATCCCTGCCCAGGAGTTAGAACTAGGTGAGCTTTAAGGTCCTTTCCAACTCAAACCATTCTGTAATTCTGTGAACCCCAAACCTACCTGTTGGTGCAGGGGCTGGATCCAGTATGACCCTGGCACAGCAGCCGCAGTTGAGCAAGTGCTTGAGCCCAACCAGGAAAACCACTCAGACTTATTTCAGCTTATCTGACACACCTTATAGAGGAACTGCAGGCTGTGTAACTCAGCCCATTTATTCCCTCTCCTCTCTTTTATACGCTGTGTCTTCCGTATATCAATTTTCTGTGCTAAACTGCTACATAACAACACTATACATCATCAAAAGCTGCTCTATTCCCTCTCTGCTTCCCCCGCCACCAGTTAGTGTCTGTAATTTCACAGGAACAAAATTAATCCTTTAGCTATAGTATACTTTTCAATTGTGCTATTATACTTTGTTTTAATAGTTGTGTAATACTAACACTGCATCATGTGTCTCAGTAAAGGAGTCTGAGTTACTATGGAAACACAAAACACTTTTATTTAAAATTCAGGGAAAGTTGTCAGCAGAGTATAATGAGCATACATCAGGTTTCAGCCTTAGCCAAACAATTTGTTTAATGACTGTATCTGCAATGGAAGTGTTCTGAAGCATGAAGGTGGCTCTGTGTCTCCCTCACCACCCACACTTGTAGTCTGCGATGGGTGAAGTGACTGCCGAGTTGAAAAACATGCTGAATCCTTAGAAAAACATGGATAGTTTTGAGTTTTGAGCTGAAGTAAACAACGTGCAGTTTCAGAGGCACCGCTGCATTTGGAAGAGCTCATGGTAGAAAAAGGTTTCTATTAGTCTGATAGACTAATGTTGTAACACTCTCAAAGAGTTCTAGTACACAGGTAATAACTGCACGGTTTTTAGATGGTTGGAATGGCCTTTGGGACCTTCAAGGCCAGTCTTGGGGCTTCCTCAAATCCAAGGACATCAAAATAAGAAATGGGAGCTTGTGAGCCATGAGCTCTTGGTGCTGCAAGCAAGAGGCAAAGCTTACTCTTTCTCAAAGATGAGTCCATTCTTCCTGTAGAAAACACTAAGCAATGATTTAGTAATCAAAACTGCTGGATGAATTATTAAAAAAAAGATACTGGAAGTTTTTATCTTAACATTTGGAGTTTTGGTTTTTGTTGTATGGGGGGGTTAAATTTATTTGTCAGCACAAGAGTATCAGAAAAACTGTTAAAGTGTAGGTTAAGAAAAAGAAGTTAAAACATGTAAAGAGAGGATGATTTCAAGAAAAAGGATTATTAAATGATTGCCCTAACCATAACTGCTCTTCAGCTAGCTAATCTGCCAGAAAGGCTGAAGATTGGTTTCATCTTCAAGAGAGCTCTCAAAGCTTTATCTGTGGAGTCTGAGCTTTAGCAGCCTGCAAGCTGCACCCTGCACTTTGAACTCAGTCCTTACTGCACTAACTGTCTTCAAGTTAATGGAGCTGAGCTCCTGCACTTTAATGACAAGATTTGTTTTGAGCTGCAGCTGTGTGCTGGCCTCTCTAAGCTAAACCATGTGCTTTGCGATCATGCACCATAAAAAGTCAGCTTTTTACAATTTTGTAGCTGCTGTCATGTATGTCTCTGTCATCAAGGCCCACACACCTAGCCCCCCCGAGAGCTGCTGATGGTCCCTTTGATCATTGAAAGGCCCTGCCTGTGAGGCTCTGGGGAGAGGGCAATCCTGCTCCCACCCTGGCCACAGAGGGGGCTAGCCATGGGGAGCAGCAAATCCCCCTGGGTCTTTGGGGCACAGCCAGAGCAGGGAGAAAAAGACAAGGCTGCAACAAAGACAGAGCACAGGCAGATCATCCATAGGTGTTGGTGGGGTATAGCCGCCCCAGGGGCTTATCTTTTCTGTTCAGTCATCTGATGAAAACAGCTTATTAAGAGCTTTATATTTTCAGGCACTGTATGTGGAGAGCAGGCTTCTGCTTTTCCTTTCCTGCTGCAGGAGCCTTCCCAAAGTTGCATCATCTCTGTAGCCAGCCATGCACTAAGCTGTATCTCTGCTCCTCCTTACTGTGCTGCACTGATTCCCATGTGCATGAGTATTTTAAAACCTTTTCCCTGTAAAGTAACTTTATGCACTAAGTGGTAATAACGTTGGTCTCTACTGTTCTGTGTAAAAAAATTTGTATAGGGTTGCTATATAGGTTTGCACTCTGTGACTGAATAGGCAGTCATTGTCACGGGGTGGATGTTCCTCAGGGCAGGTAGGGTAGATGGTATGTGCCATAATTTTAATCATCTGCATTATGATAATTTTTTACTAATGCAAATTGCCATATTTTTATGTCAGTTCAGCCTATTCACATACAGAACTCGCCTGCTTCCCTTCCTTTTCTCAGATGAGAAAATCTTTTCATTATCAACAATGATATAGAAGAAAAATCTGAAGGGATTATGTAAATAAGTGATTGAATCAGCACTTCTGCAGTCATTGCCAACATGAAAGCAATGTGACACTTGCACAGAAAGAAAAACAAAGTAAATACAGATTTTCTTTTTTCTATTCCCTATGTTCAGTTAAAAAATTTAAATGATGGTAGCACTTGTTATTAGAGCAGTCTTTACTTAGCAGAGAAGTGTGGGAAGCAATTAATTACAATGTCAATTGCTCTAGGCTAATGAGAAATTCACCTTTTAGCAGATCAGTCATCAGTATCCCTTTGAATATGTTCTGTTGCTAGTACTGCATCCCTTAAAATAAACAGCACAATTTTGCCTCATGGGTTTCTGTTTTGGGCCAAACCCCCAGTGGCTCTGTTCAGGTCTAGCTGGTGTTCTGGCCTCATGGTCTCTGGTGAATAGAAAGAGAAATTGATGCCAGCGGGGTGGATGGGGTACAAGGTTTACAATAAAAGCAAGCTTTCCAAATATAGTTCACCTCAGAGACCCATTACATTACAGTAATGCAATATAGTGGCTGGTGGCTTCCTTCCATAGCCGAGGCATCATTTTGCAATCTGTTGTTAGAAATTACGTAAAGCCTTTCACAACAGGAATGTATGCATATGGAAAGGACAAGCCAGACAAACTGTTTACCCTCTGTATTTCTATATTTGTATTGATATTTATGATATGAAGCAAATGGAGGGAAGTGCTGAAAGAGCACGGCATTTATTTTATCTTTCTGTCTCAGTGAATCCACTCTTGACTTTTCTGCGGGCTATAAGAGTTCAAGGTCCCTCTCTGCTAATGCAAGGTCAGCTGTACTCTCGTACAGTGGAGCATTTCACTCCACTCCCAATTCACATACATGGGGAGTATGCTGTGTTCTGCATATGGTGTCACTTAGTGACATATGTCAGGCTCTTATCAATGCAATTCCTGGTGCATGTCCCTTCCTTCAGCAAAGGAAGCATACTGCAGTCACAAGGAACAGCAGCTTATAGATGAGAAGTGGGCTTCAGCTGGTTAAGCGTGAACTGTAAGTCCACAACTCAGACTTCATTCCTTTCAGCATGAAGAACAGCTTCAGCATTTGTTTATTTAATCCAAAATTTATTAAGAGCCTTTGGTAGGCCTGACCTGGCTTGAACTTGGGCACCCTGCATGCCTTGCTCATGGGAGAGACAAGGTTGGTGCTGCTCCACAAGCTTTGTCTTGTACTCTCTCTTCTTCTCCTGAGGAAAGCTTTTGCCAGAAGCATGTTTGCATGGAGGCAACCATGCCCAAAAATGAACCATAGTTTCTTCCCCATGCAGAGTAATCCACTGGGATTACTCTAATAAATCTGTGCTCCCTGTTTTATAATCAAAGAGATTAGCACTAAACGTAAAGTCGCTATGAATCTGGAACATACTCTACTTGGTGCCAGAGATTTCATTCCAATCTTTGCTGCAACTTGCATGGAAACACCATAGCCAGTGAGAGATATGTTAAAGACAAGCAAGGCTATGATTATGATACAGCTACAGGCCTTTTGTAATAGTTTATCATTACTTTTCTCAAACTTGTTGCTAAGGAGAGGGGCTTTAATCAATAACCTCAACAAGCAAACTAGGAACCCCTCCATGCGTTGGCTCTGTTCTCTTCCCTTGCCTGCTATTTTGGTCTCTTTTCCAAAGTACACATCAAGCGAGCCCTGGATGGATGTGGGCCCCTCATTCACACTTCAGTGTCAATAGGAAATGAGGAACATAGACTCAGCATCTTGCTGGCCCGGGTCAGCAGCAGTAGTGCAGTTGTGCTCCAGATGCCTGCTTTAATTAAGAGCTCTTTGTCAGCAGACCTGGGCAAGATAAAATGAAAGCCTGGAGGCAATGAATTGAGTTTTGCACTTTTAACCTTTTTTCAGTTAGCATTTTCAATCTTTCTCAGATCTTGTGTTACCTATTGCATTTGATCATACTGTCACTGGTCTCTGTGGTGTAACATTAACAATATTCTTTATTTTTTTTAGATACATCATCCCTTATAACTGTGCAAGCAGGGGCTTTGATGTTCTTATTCATTCTCATTCTAAACCATTGCTTATCCCTAGCAACCACAGTATCACACAAGGTTTTTCTTATAAACATAGAGAAAATTCAAATAATTCCACATATATAGACCTGTACAGAGGAGGTAAGTTGCATTCAAAGATAGCATTGCGCAAAGGGAGTTGGATTCTTCAGACGACCACAAATATTGACATTATGTCAATATTTTGTATTCTTAGCTTGTACGCCACGGGCACGTACACATGGGGCTCTACCCTTTGCCTTCTGCCATGAATCATTATGGATGCCAAATTCATAGGCTGTTAAAATGTAAACAGTGAAAATAAACTGAAATAATCTAAGTAAACAAGGCCCTCAGTAACTGCTTTCTAACATGGCCTTATTTCAGAGGGCTCTTAAAAGAAACTGGTTCCACCAGGTATTTTTCATGTCAGCCCTTTCACTCTGACATCTGTGCCTAGACACCTACTCAGCTGGTGTAAAGTCTTGCTCCATTCAGATCAGAAGAAGTGATGCCACATTCACGCATAGGGAGGTTCTGGCCATTGTGTTTCATTCAGATTGAACATCTCTAATAGAGACAACCTAGTAGCTGGCTCTCCTCATGCTGCTGAACAGCATTGATTTTGTGCGTCTACATAGCCAGAGTTTATGTGGAAGACGCAGCATGGAGGATGTCTTACTTGCTCTGTTCCCATGACAACACCCTGCAAAACAGCTCCCTGTGAGCTTCCCCCTGACTGCCTCATCACATCTGACAGCCATACCCAGGCTGCGGAGTTCAACCCCAGACAATGCCTCTTCCTTCAATTAACAAGAAGTGTTTTGCAAGGAAAGGTCTATTTGAAATAGCGGTGTTTGGATTGTTAGAACAGAGAGTAGTAAGCTCTCCACCACCCAAACACTGGGGAGATGACAGAGTTTGGTTTCCCATTTTATACTGCACACTACTGCTCCGTAATAAGATTTGGAATGACTTTTGGTTTTGCTCTGGGGGCTATATTTGTTTTCATTGGTTCTGGGTACAATGTTCCTGATTCTCCATGTATGCTGAAATGAATTAAAATATAACAGCACTTCAGGTAACTCCTCATCTCATGTAATAGAAGTCAAGGAGTTGTTCAGACTAATTATTTTGGAAAGGAAGATCTGGTTTTCTGGGGAGTGAGCCTCATCCTGCCCATCCTCCAAAAGCTGTATGCCTCCTGGGAGCACCACTAGAGCAAGGCCTTCACGAGGGCCAAATACAGATCAGTCAGACCAGCAGCTATCCAGGCAGAAGTCTTTGGAGCTGATGCTTTTGGCTGTATAGATAAGAAATGTGGAGCACAAAGATGAATTCAGGACATTGAAGCTGGGTGGCAGTGGTGGAAAGTGAGCTTAGTTTTTCTGCGTGCCAGACCACTGCTATAGTGAGTTGGAGGATGGTAGTCTTTCTCTTCTTTTTAAGTTAAAAATATTTTAAAACATTTTTCCAGTACAGATTCTAAGTTTGTTTTGCTTTTTATATGTAGACCAAGAGCTCAGTCTGTGGCTTTGGCTCTACCACTCCCAGTTACTCCGTACGTGCCTCAACAAGTACATGTTGTAATCTGGATAGGAGGGAATCAAACTTAAGCCCAATATAACCAAGAAAGTGCTGAGATATAAATGGGACTCACCAAAGGGCTAGAGTCCACAGAGGGGCATCTCCAAGCCTGCCCAACTGAGAGGAACTTGCAGATGGATTCTGATAGAGTTATCCCCTTTCTGGCACTGAACACTCCTGGGGGCTGGCAAGTGCTCTGTCCTGGCACAGTCATAGCCATGCTGAGGTGTGAGCAATGGCTGACTTACCACCTCTGACATTCTGGACCTGCAAGTGCCCATGAGAGGGCATCATGGCTGCATCAGCAGCTTGCATCTGTGCAAACTTCCTCTAAGAGCAGTCCCCTGAGCATCCCTCACCTCATACCTTTGTGTGCTACTCGAAAGGCTTGCATGGTCCTGATTCAGGAACAGGTGCAAGGATGCTGGCAGTCCCTAAGTGATGGCCCATAACCCATCCCAGGCACTTGGCCCACCAGCAGCAACTGAATATTGTGTCCTGGGTTTTATAGCACTGTAAAGATTCGGTATAAAATCCACTGCAAAAGCTCGTTGCCCTGACAGACAAAGCAGTTTGCATGTTATGAGGTCAGGTTATCTGCTGAAAAGCTGTTTGTCCTGCCTCTTGGTGACTGCATCATGTATATTTTGATTTGATCCATTATTCAACCTTGTCCAGCCCCAGCATTTCTGTGACCCACGCATCAGCCTGCACATTGCCTTCAACTTCATTCAATTACTGGCTAATCTGCTATTCCATTTTATTTGATCTGCACCTTAAAGACCAAATCACATGTACTGCAAATCATACAATGACCATCCTTAACTTGGATGGCTTCAAGCAGGTGCTGAGGAACAATCAGATCACTGTCTGTAGAAGCTGCAATTTAACTAAGAAAGAAAAGACAACTCTAAATAAGGCAGATGCAGAGAGCCCAGATTGCTTATGCTGATAATAAAAATTAATCAAACATTATTAGAAGTCTCCAGAGAACCTAGTACATCATGTGTTTCTGAGATATGCTTCTGGGTATTCTGCCTGTTGCAGAATATCTGAGGCAGAGATATTCTGCCTGACAAGAGCACCCACTTCTCTCAGCTCAGGGGCAGAAAGGAGCTTTGCTGCATCAAGAAAGGGATCAAAATTTGGAGCCATTTTCAAACAAAGGGGGGGTGACTGTTTTTGAAAGCTGTTTGAGCAAGCCTGCAGTTTAGTGGTGCCAAGCAGCCATGATCTCTGGGGAGGTCAATAAATACATGCAGGTGATTCTACAAAATACATAGACTGGCTTTTCTTGCTGTAGAGTAGGACTTACCTAGAGACAGCCCACTCTGAGCAATATTCCCTGGGAGGCTTCTTCTGCACCCACCTTAATGTAGGTGCGATGCGCTTTCAGGCAAGCAGCATATTCCACACAGGAGAGTTGTGGGAAGCGTTGGTTATTAAAACTAGTCTGTTATGGATTATTTTAGTACACAGTTATTTCTACTAATGGCATGTCATTTCTTTTTCCATCCTGCCTGTCTCCTTCACTAGCCACTTTACCCTAATTTTAACTTACCAGCCTCAAAAGCTGGACACTGGGTCTGTTCTATATCATCTTTAATACACTGGAGCCCTAATTAATGCTTCTGGGCTTCACAACAACTGAATGTTTTGTTTGGGGTTTGTAAATGTGTCTTTTGGGTTCATTTGTTTATTTACTCATCACCACCACTTCATAGTTTAAGCTGTAAATCATGCAGTTCGCTCACTCACTCCCCCCTCTTTCTTCCCCCCGCTCCCAGAGGGATGGGGAGGAGAACTGAAAGAATGCAACTACCACAGGTTGAGATAAGAACAGTTTAGTAACTAAAGTATAACACAAATCACTGCTGCTACTACCAATAGTAATAATGACAAGAGAAATACAAGGAAAGAGAATACAACTGCTCACCACCTGATACCAAGCCCGACCCCACAGCCAACCCCACCCTTCTTAGTTTTTATACATCCTGGGCATGACGTGCTGTGGTATGGAATACCTCTTCAGTCAGTTTGGGTCAGGTGTCCTGTCTCTGCTTCCTCCCGGTTTCCCCTCCTCCCTGGCAGAGCATGAGACTCAGAAAGTCCTTGGTCAGACCAAAACATTACCAAGGAGTAACCAAAACATCGGTGTTATCAGCACTGTTCCCAGGCCAAAAGTCAAAAACACAGCACTGCATCAGCTACTAAGGAGAAAAATGACTGCTACTGCTGAACCCAGGACAACCACTTGTGTTTATAGCTTGGTATTGTGGGAATAGTGAGGAAAGTGAATAACTGATCTTGCTGTATTTTTCTCCTAAAGCAGTAACAGGTGCATGTGGATTACCTTAACTCGATATGGGATGACAGAGAAGGGAAGTGCAGGGAGAGCAACTGACGTGAACTCATTGCCATCTAATACAATTTTGGAATGAGAGCATCCTGCTAACTACCCCTTCATACAGACTATGGTGAGTCATTACGTTGGTGCTTTCTTGAAGTAGGGTTTTTTTCGGCTGCCACTGTGTCTGGTTGCTCTCTGGATAGGTACAGGTGAACCTATTTCCCCTTCTTTATGATAATTACTTAGATAATGCACAAATTCCCAGTTGAATTCTACTGTTGGATGCTCTCTTGAGGGCAGGTGATGCTCCCTGGGGGTGGAAAATGATCCTGGCAGCAGAGGGAGGACTTTGCTGAGAGTTAAATGACATCCAAATAATTTTAACATAAAGTCACCACACCTTGTTGAAACAAGCTTAAGCTTTCTCTCTTCAGCTGTGCCTCCCTACTGAGTAGAACAAACACTGTCCTGTTCTGCCACATAGCCATGAAGCACATGCATAGCACAACCAAACAGGATATTGGAGTTCTTGTGGCGGGATAGGTTGCTTATGGCCATGTCCTGCACACCACAGCAGGGGCCTGGAGAACCTGCAGCAGCAAGGGCATGAGTTTTTTCACCTGCCCCATTCTGCCCATGTATCTGGGCTGTCTGACCCCCAGCCTGCTAACCATAACCACAGCATCTCAGAGAGCAAATTATTTGACAAGGCCTTAGTGACAGCGGAAGAGATAAAACCCTCACTGAAATGGTGTCCTTCCCCTCATTAGTATGACTTTTTCAGAGTTTTTCTTTACAGTGAGCAGCAACAACAGCATCTCTACCAGTTAAATCATTGCTCTGTAGCAAGCTGCTCTGGGACCTTGTCCCACGAGGCTCTTCCTAGCTGTTAAAAGCATTGACCAGGACTATAACGAGCACCACTGAGAGATTCCTCAGCCCTCACAGCTAAACCATACCTGGGATCTTTGCTTTATTCATTACTTAATTGGAAGGCACTGAAATGGATATTGGAAGATATCTTGTGACCTTAACATCACAGCATATGAAGCAGCAGGAGGAAAGAGATGCTAGGCAGAAGCTTCCCTGCAACAAAACGTGGTCTCAGTTGGAGTAAATGTATCTAGGAGAATGCTAAGCTGTAAATGCCAAGTTAATTAGCCCTCATACATAATTTGTTTTTAAAAATACACTGTCATCTCCTTCTGGAAGAACAAGAGCCCGTTTCCCCCTTCTGTTTGCCAAAAAAGTCTATACGAAAAATGTCACTGAAGCCTAAACCAAGAAGCATCATGATGCTTTCAGTAGAGGAGTTCTCTGTGAGTAGAAGGAGCTTAAAACCCACAGGTCTCCTTTCTAAACTTGCTGAGCAAGAAGGTCAAACAGCCAAAGCACCACTCCCAGCAGACTCACTTCACTGGATTCTCAGACATCTGCACTACTGAGACCCAGCTTCTCTGTTGCACCAGGTTCAAGTCATATTTTGCCCAGTTATGTGTTTCCTGCTTCTCTGCCAGCACCCAAAAAGGCTATTGGCAAAATCCTGATCATTTTTCATCTACCCTGATCTCTACTGGCCTGGATAAAACCAGGTTGCTGGGCTTTGTTTTCCAACCAGGGGTTTTGAAGTGTTTTTTGGATTTGTGATCCAGAGAAGTCCAATGATTAACCCCCAATTAAATTTTTCTTTTCAAATTAATAGCCAGTGCTGTCTAGCATTGCAGTTTCTCATATGAAGCCTGTTTGTCTTTGTTCTCCATGACTCCATGCGTTTTGCAGCCATCAAGTGCCTGATCACTTGCCATGCTCCATCTGATCTGTTTGTGGAGGAACAGAGCATTGGGGTTTATAGCAACAGCTTAAAATATATTGGTTTTCTCATTGAAAAAGTAGGTCTCAATACTGCTCTTTCCCTTAAGCAGTATTTTTCAATCCTGTCTCTGCCAGCAGTGCCACTGAGATGCTCCCCAGCTGACAAC
Organism: Ara ararauna; assembly: GCA_028858755.1. Classification (NCBI taxonomy): domain Eukaryota; kingdom Metazoa; phylum Chordata; class Aves; order Psittaciformes; family Psittacidae; genus Ara; species Ara ararauna. Next base: position 35,105,344 of record CM054380.1, on the reverse strand, counting down.
AGCTGGAAAAACACAGTGACCAGCTGCACACAATGGGGTTGTAGGTAACATTGGTACTATCTCTGCCTACCATTTCCTAACAGCAGAGAGAGTTTTTAGCTGGCTGAGTCCATGTCTCTCATCTCAGTCTTCCTGTCAGCCCTTTCTTAATGCCTCATCCTTTGGAAGGACGAATGTCACAATGTCACCCATGGGGCTGCTGCCCAGCAAGAGCATGAGAATGCTGCAGCTGCAGCCTGGTGCACCCCAGCACGGGCCAGCCCAGCCAACCGAGGCACAAACAGTGCAGCACTGCAGAAACCATGGTCTGAAGCACAGGGCTGGTAAAGGCTGTGCCAACCCCACAGGCAGTGAACCTCCTGAAGGCACCTTGGGTGGTAGTGATTTCCTCACCTGCAGTCACAGTGTCTGCATGTCTGTTGCAGGGAGGAGATGATTTTTCCTGTTTTTTGAGAAGAATATGTGAAAGGAGGTGAGCAGTAAGTCAGTGCTGACCCTGCCACTGCCCAGGGGAGACATGTGGACAGCAGGGGTGAGACACACAGGGCTGAACTCCCTATCTTTTGCAGGTACACCACCTATTTCTAGGATACTGGAAAGTTTTATATTCAATGAACACATAGCTCTGTATCTCTTCCCTTGTGAGAGCCGAGATGCTTTGCTGGAGAGTCCAACCATGTCTCACAGTGGGGGCAGCCACGAGCCCCGGGCATCGTTCATGCCTCATTCAGAAGAGGAAAGAGAGAAAGTCCGTGCAGCGTCCCTCCAACTAGTTATCACTTCTGTGGCTTCCTGTTATTTCCAAACTCCTGGTATTTTTAGGTTGTTGACTGTCTTCACACCCACTTTGAGAGTGATGAAGTCTCATCCTGGGGAAGTCATGGCAGCACCACCCTAGTAACAAAATCATTAAATCAATTGCCTTTTCAGCAATGCCATCACTAATGAAATGTCACTGATACCTACAGTGTAATCTCCAGAGTCTGTAGCCTTTCATCAGCCATGTGATGGTTAAGAGGAGGAGGAGGAGGAGACTAGCACATGGCTGAGCTAGCCCCAGCAGTGCACAGCCCGTGAAAAGGGGAAAAAAAAGAGAACTCAGCTTATGAAAAGGAGCAGACTAAACTGATGGAAAACCAGTGCCTCACCTCCATCTATTAAGTGAACAGATGATAAAGCAATACAGACCACAAGTGATGTTTGCCCCATAAAATAAACCAAGCAATGTACTAAAATATGTTTATCTTGAAATAAGTCATCTAGTTATTTGCTTCTAAGACATACAAATCAGGCTTGTTTTCACAACATGTTGAGCATCACATTATCATCAGCAAAACAGCAATAGAAAAGCCCATAAAAAGGAGCTCCCTGGAGAACTATTAGATAACAGATTACCCTGCAGATATCTGTGGAGAGACGCCCCAGTGGGTCTCATCTAATCAGCTGTTCTACTGGCAGAGGCAACGAAAAAATGTTGGTGGATCTCAGCAGGAAACAAAATGCATGTGAATAATGTTGCTGTAGGGCTAATTCTGGCAGCATCCTCTGACTTCCCACCTGGATCAGCAGCAAGTGCTGCTGCAGAGTGGCCAGCCCAGAAAGAGTTCAACTGGACAGTTGGTTCCGTAGCACTTGGACTGATGTGGAGAGGAAGGTGGTGGGGTTAGGGGGAGAGGCCCACTCCACAGCCCCAGGGTGCTCCTCCTCTGCTACTGCCTGCCCATGTGGCCTCGGATACCTCACTTACTGTCAAATATAGGCATGAACTGGGAGCCTGACAGCCACCCTCCACCAGCTGTCCAGATCTCTGAAGTTTTCAGCAAGCACTAATGTCTTAATGGCAGGGGCCATCTCAATTGCAGGAGTCTGAGCAACAACACCCTGCAAGTTCCGTCATATTTTGAAGGACTGCGATGGGCCAGCTAAGGCTCCTGTTAATGTCTTCCTCTTTGTATGCTTCAACTCTGTTTTAGGCATCACCAAAATGAAGACAAGACTTTGAGAGCTAAGGTGTGTTGTCCCACTGCACTTTGCTGACTACATTAGCAAAGCAATAGTGCTGGTGAGCCCTTTGGCCAAGGAGCAGCTGGCTCACTCTCCTTTAGGCCATTTGGGGTGGGGGATTGCTCTTGTCCTCACCTGCAAAATGTTTGTTTGCTGCATGATGGCATTCACCAGCTGGGGCATAAATCATCCAACAAAACCCTCCACTACCCTAGGGACTTCTCATAACATGCTCTTACAGCTGTCTTTATATCTCCTGAGTCCTTCTTATCCCAGATTGTTTAAGACATTGCCCTCTCCTCTGCCTGCAGCCACCTGCCAAGAGGCAGCAGATCTGGTTGCGGAGGCATGCCTGGGCTCCCTGCAAACCCATGTCAGGGATAGGTTGCCAAAGGTGCATTAAGTACATGCCTGTGCTGAAGATAAGCAGGAGCAAACACCCAGAGCTTGCTGAGCTGGTCTACAACACTCAGCCACCCTACCACTTACCTCTGTCCCCATGCAAGTGCTTGTGTTGATACAGAGATCTGATGTTACTTCCCATGTTCTATAATCCCTCTGGGCTGAGGGGTGTGCATGTCTCTTAGGGCAGCTGTCCTGTCTTAGAGAGCATCTCGCTCACAGCAGCCACCTCTGAAAGGCCACCAGCACCAGAGCTAGACCTGCTCTACACAGAAGGGATGAAATTTTGCCCATTGATTTTTCACTTGCATGTGCTAGGACTCTGCTCTCTTGCACCAGGAAGAGCCTGAGTAAGCCTAGAAACCCACAGCAGTTCCAGGAAGCACAAGAAATTATTTTTGCCTGTACATTTATCCTCATTGTTTCTCCACATTATTGCTGGAGTCTGGTTTCTTTCTGTGCTCGGAAGAAGGCAGCCAAGTGCTGAGAAAGCCACTTTCATTGGGCTTCAGGTATTGCTGCTCCATCAAAGGTTTTTGCTGTGGCCTTTGATTAAAAAAGAAAAAGATAATTTGTCATTGGTAAGAGTGAGATCAACTACTGCTTAAGCAGTCTAAGGCACATCTAGGCAGAGACAGCAAGCCCCTAAATCCACGTTCAGAGCTTTGGGGAAGACTGAAGCCTTAGGATCCTGTTCCTCTGTTTTGTGGTCACGTAACTACTGCACACATCCCTTACCCGCTTTTTGCTCTGACCACTTTCTTTTCCTACCTTCATAAAATTTACAAAGACACCTTCGTATTCCCATACACTGGCTGGCACTGCCCCAGGCTGCTAGTGAAACACAGCAGGAACAAACTCAGCTTCCAAAGGGTAAGACTCTAAGCAGCACAAGCAGGATCTCACGCCTCCTTTGGAAGGGAGATGAATGGCAGCAAAAGGCTGGGATTTCAAATGCTCACATTTTACCACAAGTTGGCCTGCCCGGTTAGCATGTCTTCATTGCCACTCTCTCTATAGCAATTCCCAACAGAAACACAAAAGTACTGTGAAGTCCCGGTTAGCATGTCTTCATTGCCACTCTCTCTATAGCAATTCCCAACAGAAACACAAAAGTACTGTGAAGTCCCACCAGGGTAAAGAGTGAAATGAGCTCCTGTTCTCAACAAAGAAATGCACTGAAAACAAAAAACCCAGCATATTCAGGATCCAAGCAAATAAACAGCAATAACAATGTAACTTTATTTAATTTGACGTATAGCACAGGAATAAGCACAGAAAGAAAGAAGTACCAAAATACCAAACTCATAGCATAGAAAATAATCCAGTAGATTTCATATTTAGAGAAATATTTCTACAGCACATCAGTGGGACTGCCCTGGGCAGCCCAACTCTGTGAATATCTATTTATTTATATAACTGTGTTATATAAAATACTGTGTGTAGAGAAAGCACTGAAACTTATCACCAAAATAGAAAATAGCACAAAGTACAGATAGTTCAGATTTGCTACTCACATCCAATATTGGAAAGAAGTTCAAACGCACTGCAGGAAATAAAGCTGCAGCTTAAATGCCATGGCAGGTATGAGATGACATTCCTGGGTACAGACTGAATAATGCTGGCAGGAAACTGGCTCCTGGGACAGGCTCCAAACCAGAACCAATGGCCACAAGCTGACAAAAGTTACTGGTCCTCACCCAGGGCTGTCAAGACATCTCCTAAGTGTAAATGCCAGTGATGATGTTAGTGGGTGCAGCTGATGCTATGCACCACAGGACACCTGGGTGAGCAGTGCATTAATGTATGGGGGGGGGTTTAAGCACATGAGTGGCAGCTTGGATCCCATGGGAGACCCCGCAGCCCAGCTGAGCCAAGCTGCAGCCTGTGCCTGTGTGGGGCTAAAAGGCTTTTGATAAGGAATAGCTGCTGGAGCAATGCTCCTGCTGTACACAGCTGGCCCTTGGAGATCTGGACACAGCAGGACTGGTCATGGGCAGATATACATCATCGCAAGGATATTATTCTGAGCTTTAAAGATGCCTCTTCAGCAGATGACAGTAATTAATTCCCATTAGCCTTTAAAATCTAGAAAGCTGCTTTTGTACCAGGCAAGGATCCCCCAGGCAATATGTTCTGGTCTGCAAGTGAACAGCACCTGAAGTAGCAACCCTACTGCTACAGGACAGTAACATCAAGTTAAATGTTTGTCCTGGTAAAAGCTCCCACCTGCCTTGAGGGTGGCCAAGGTTGGTGTTGTACTTAAGATCACAGGAAATTTGTAAATAGGTATAAAAAATATGGCATTTCTAGCAGCAACACTCAAATGCAACTGGAGTCAACCTGCACCAGCACATAGCCTGGGTGCTGCTGGTGCTTCAGGTTGGGTGCTGGGTGAGCAGGCAGGCACCAGTCCTGGCAGCAGGGGAGAACCGAGGGCACACTGGGGCCATTTGGTTCTGTACCTGCTGCTCTCTGGACAACATACTTTTGTGCTTGTTTGTTGCTTTTTGGCTCAATACAATGATTAATTGTCCCGACTGCTACCGCTAGGAAGACAGCCAAGACCTGCCTGGAGGACCCCTCCTCAGGGGGTTTTGAACCCCACCGAGACCGTGCCATTATCGGCTGCCTCTTTGCTGCACCAACCCTGCGGCAGGCTGAGGGCTATGGGAGATCACCCTAGGAGTCCTCCCAAACCCTGTTTCTGTGCTTCTGCCACACCACTGCAGGGAAGCCTACAATCCATTAATAATTCTGTAATTGCTCTTTCTCATCAAGCCAGCAGTTGCATCCCTAATTACATGGCAACGATACTATGCTAACAGGATGAGCTATAATTTCTAGGTGGTATTAGCATTGTTGTTTTACTCTGAGTAACTTCCTGGTACTGGCCATTTGAATGTGGCAATATCAATTAAGTGAATATAAATGCTTAGCCCCTGGAAAAATCATTAATAAAAATTTAATTCAGATAGCCTCTAATCACAGCTAAATACAATTACCCATACGAGGCCACTATAAAAAGTATTTTTCTCATCAGAAGAAGTTCATAAGGTTTTCTCAACTGTTTTTAATAAAGAGGACACAATATAGAAAAGTCCAGAAAATAAGCACGTTTGTTTCTCAAAACCCATAGATAAACATGACAATATCTCTAAATAACTGGCTACTGAACTAATTTCATTTAGCTCTACTCAAGCTGTAGCCTGGAATAAATGGTTTCAAAGCAGTGCACTGCTGTTTCATCTGGAACAGCTGCACAAGATTTCTTTGATGTCAAGCTCTTGCATGGAGATAGTGTTTCAATTTCTCTTTACGCCTCCAAACTGCTGAAACAGGGAAAAAAAAAAGACATTCAATAACATAGACATTTTTCATGGAAAAAGAAAAAAAGAAAACCAGCAAAATTTGGCCTTGAATGCAATACCAAGAAATAATTCAGCACTGCAGTGGTGACAGAACTACACTATGGCTCTCACATCCCTTTTTCAAAGGAGACAGGGACAGCACCCTGTGGTTTTGCATTGCAGCACAGTCTCCCCATGGTGCTGTACCAAGCTCTCCCTGTCTCACGCACTGGCAGTACCCATGGCTGGTGCCTGTCCTGGGCATGCAGCGGGTGATATGCGCTGTTGTCCTGACTCCCTGCACTTGCACACACATCCCTCCTGTAGTCTCCAAGGAGCATAAATACAATTACTTGAGGAAGGTCTGCTCCTTCCCTGCTCCTACCCAGGCTCCTGCTGCACATGGGCTTCAGGATGTCAAAACTTAATGCAGCGGGTCACGACGGGCAGCTAAAGAAAGTGCTGCCCTCCATCATTTGCTAAAGATGCTTTGCTGTGCAGTGAGCAAACATGTTTTAAATGGCTGTGTCCATCAGTGAGCAACCACAAGTGCTGCCTGCAAAGCCAGAGAAGCACATGAGTGCAAATTCTCATCTCACGTCTTCGTAAGTGAGAGACAGGAGCCAGCCATACATCTCTTTTTCACAGTGCTCAGCAAGCAAGAGCCCTGCGCAGTGCCTGGAAGAAGGATTGCTGCCTGCCTGACTGCAGAGCCAGCCATCACAAGCTACACACATTTAGGAGGTGCCAGAGAGGCACGGATGTGCACAGATTTCTCTTTCTGTAGGGAGATAAGGCTGAAACACTCCTGTACATCAGGAGCAGGTGGCAGGAGTGGAGCCGGAGGGATGCTGTGGGAAGTGGCAACACCGTTACCTCCAGGCAGGATCTCTCTGTTCTGCACTTTGCAAAACATTCATGTGGGCTGATCTGCCGTGCTCCATAAATCTTTTCCAGAAGAAGTTTTGTTTAGGAACTCATGGAGTTTTCCTTGTGACCTCCAAAAAGTACATTTCCTAAGGCATTTCCCTGTAAGTGTCTTTTCAGACACTGCCTTTGCTGTGCAGTGTTCACTGGAACAAAAGTAGCAAAAGGCTGCTGAAAAAGCCAGGGGCTCATTTTCAAAACTCAGCCAGCTGATGAGCTCTCGCTCGTCTGCAGGGAGGGTCTGGGGGCTCCTGTGCACCCATGGCAGGGGCACTGCCATCCACATAGCTCACTCCGCAGACAACTTACTGCTCTCCCACCACAGCGCTGCCACTGCCAACAAACGGGATTTCTTTCCTGTCTGTCTTCCCCAGAACGAGATGGTGCTTCTCCATGTTTATGACACACTGTAGAGAATAGATGCTTTTAGGTAAGAGGAAAAACTGCAATTCACAGTGGCCCCAGCTCCCCCAGCATGGGTAAAAGCCTTGCTGTAAAACCCCTACCTTCAGAGATTTCAGTGTTTGCAGCCCAAAGGAGAAGGGTTTCTCAGAGTCTTCTGAAAAAGAGGAACATTTAAGTTTATACATTCAAAATGTTCTCCCATGCTTTTTGTCAGTGACTCCCTCCTTCCTTCATGGTAGCTCTGCTAAACAGAACCCTGTTTATAAAGGGACTGAGTTACTCCAGAGGGGTACATGATCAAATGAGGGCAGGCGGATACGCCTGCAGGGAGACATGGTGGTCTCTCCATTGGTACAGCAAAGTGTGAGCTTGGTGCTGCCAGCACAGCCCTGTGAACACATCCTTCCTCCCTCTCTCCATTCCTCCCTCCCTCCCTCTCTCCATTTCTCCTTCCCTCCCTGCCTGTTTCTCTCCCACCCTCCTTCCATCTGAGGGGCCCTGAGGCACTTGTGATGCAGAAAATCAGTATTTCTATTTTAATTTCAATGTGTTTCTGAAGCTTCCTTTTCCCCTGGGTAGGAGGGAGTAGAGCCCCAGCCGCGGTAGGAGCACACTCACACTCACCCACGACAATGGCACTGCACTCCACGGGGACCGCTCCAACTGTGATGGCGAGGCTCTCGATCTGGCCGATCGCCCTCACCTTGTGTGGCAATGAAAGCATCTCATCTTCGTCAGGGAGTTCTTTGAGATGCTCCTTTAACCTGCACATTGAAAACACTTCTGACATGACATGGACATGGTTCAGCTGCTCCAGCAAGGGGCAAACAGGGTTTGGAAGTGCTCTTAGCTTGCTCATATTACCACGTCATTAGCAGAAAGCTGCTTCCTTGCCAGGTTTCCTGTGATGCTCTGCATACAGCCAGCAGCCTACACACATGTCAGACCATAGCATGACCCACAACACAGCCCTGGGGCTGTGTCAGCCCTTGCCCAAGCAGAGCTCCTTACTGGATTTTGCTTTTTACCTGAGGAATCTTTTTTCCTACATTTCCTCAAGACTTGGGGAAGCTGCTGATCCAAAATTGCTTCTAATGCAGTGTGGGTGTAAGGAACGGATACTCCAGCTGCCACAGTGGAGCCACCGACACCATGTTCCCCCCTCACAACCAGGGCAGCATGCCTGAACCACGCTTGTTAGCAGGTGCTGCTGCTGGGTTTACTCAGAGGAAATAGGGAGAGATCAATCACATTCAGCTCAAGACAAGAAAAAAGAGTGTCAGGGATATCTCAGGTACAGTTGTTTCTTCTATCTACACCCCATGAGCTAGTCTGACAACACTGATTAATTATTTAGCTTAAGTTTCTCTTTTGAACTGAACAAAAACCTAATGGAAAGGCAGTTCAAGGCAGTGATCGCTCCTCCGGATAAAAGCTGTATTGCATTTTGGCTATTTGAAGAACGTTTGTGCCGAGCTGCATTGCAGCAGTGAGTATGTGTGCCTGCCCATCCATCATGGGGGGACCAGCTTCCTGTAGTCTGTTTCCCTCCCTCAGGGCACAGGCCATGACACTGGAGCCAGGACCCAAACAGTGTTCACATACCAGCTACACCCACTCCTCCACAGGGAATTTCTTACACTGCAAGCAACCTCCAAGCTCCCCCGTCTGCTTTCCTCCAAGGCGAGGGAAAGAGCTTGAACCGCACCATGACAAGATGCAGAAAGACTTCTGCAAGAGAAGGGAGTAGCTGAGCCTGTGCCTTGGGCACATGCATGCTGCTTTTAGGTGCTGGGCCCCCAGAGACCCCAACATCAGAGACCATCCCAGAGCTGCTGAGCCTCGACTACAGGCAGCAGCACCTGGCAAAGCCACTGTGGGGCCGCTCCTGCTCTGGCAGGACCTAGAGCACAATAGCCTAGCACGCCTCCTCCCTGGTGCTTTCCAGGCTGGATTTAAACAACGCTCATGTTTTATCGCTGCCACACGCGAGAGACTGCTTTGAACTAAAACATCCTGGAGCAGTGCCTGTTGTCACACGGGGACCTACCGCAGCGATGGCAGAGTGAGCCAGGCATCAAAGCCCTGGTTTTGACCCACTTTGTTAATCTGGCTTTATAGTGTCTGTCCCTGCAAACACGAACAGCGGAGGAGCTGCAGGAAGCTGCCTGCGAGGCAGCCATGCCCGCTGCACACCTCAGCTGGCAGTGCCTGGGGCACAGGGTGTTGCTCTGGCCATGCCATCTGCCTGCACACCTAACGTGGCTCCTGCACACCCCAGTGTCAATGGGGTCCCACCTAGTATGAACCAAAGCTCACTCATTGCCAATGAGTAACAGTGGGGAGGGACACGGGCGTTTAATCTGCAGCTGTCCAGTTTATGGCTACCAAGGTGGTCTTGCTCAAATCAGGATGGAATCCCCAGAAGAAGAGAGCAGAAACTGGCTCTGATCTATTTCTTAAGCACTCTTTAAATCGTAGAATCAACTAGGTTGGAAAAGACCTTTAAGATCGTGAAGTCCAACCTTAACCCAAGGACTGCCAAGTCCACCACTAAACCATGTCACTGTCTCATCTACACTTTTTTTGAGCACTTCCAGGGATCATGATTCCACCACTGCCCCGGGCAGCCTGTTCCAATACCTGATCACCCTCTCAGTGAAGAAATTGTTCCTAATATCCAGTCCAAACCTCTCCTGGCACAATCCAGGAAGCACTGCTGAGGCAGACTGGTGCAGAAAAAACTACACAGGATGTGCATGAGTAGCACAGAGGGCAGATGAACTGTCAAGAGCATCACTGTGCAACTCAAGACATGTTGAGCAGCCAATACAGCATCTTGCAAGATGAGACCACTCCAAACACGCTGTTGTCATCCAGGAGCTAGGCTGAGCAGCTCCACAGTTCGTGACAAGTTTGCAGTAAGCACAGCCACCTTCCAGCTACTAAACACTGTTGTGCAAAGCAGTAATTACTGTCTGGACAGAAAACAGGCACCATTAATCCAGGGCCATGCAGTAGTGCTCAAGGAGCAACTGTGATTGGGTTTTGTGTAATCACTGCAAGTCAGTGATAAAAAGCAACGTTTCCATGTGAATAAAGTGCCAAAATCTCCTTGATACTCTGTGAGCTTATGCCTGATCTTGCTCCTCAGAGATCAGTGGGAGTTTTGCTGCAAATGGCAGTCAGCTTTCTAACACTATGTAAATACATTTCCCTTCAACTGGGAGAAATTTATTAGTGGGGGTAGCCTCAGACACCAGATTTCAGGCACATGCATGCACACAACCACACAGCTGCCCTTGGGACACAGAAAATAGGGGTGTAAGGGTTGTGCAGCTATTTCTTGAGGCACTGAATGACAAACAGGCAGGCACTGAAAAGATGTAATTGCATCCAACCCTCTGAAGGGATTTACTCAAAGGTGAATAGGTTGGTACAAGCGGCTTTCTTTTTCAGCTCCCTGCAAAGACATTTACCAATAAGCCAGGATTTGGATGTAACAGGAAGCTCAGGGGCTTGCCCAGGCACAGCCCAAAGCACTCCTTCCAGAATGGCCATTGCTGGTGAGAGCAAAGCCCCAGTCACGGGAGCACTGCCTGTGCTGCCAGGTGCCACGAGTTCCCACGGAAGAGAAATCCAGCTAGATGTTTACCCTAGCCTGTCCAGGCAAGAAGATGACACGAGGTTGTGCTGTGAGCCAGTGTCCACCACAGCCTTCAGCTCCTTCCCCGCACACTGCAAGAGCAAGCAGAGATGGCAGATAACGTATAGGATGCGGGATGAGCACAGGATATCTGGGATCTCTGCTCCACACACACCAGTCTCTGCTGAAATGCCAACATCTCCTTGTGCCAGCCTATCTCCACTCCACCACACATTTAGTGCCCACAGGGTATCACCTCATCCACTCCAGGCACCCAAGAGATGTCTCTTAAGCTGCTTTTTGAATAAGGTGGTGCTACTAAACAACATGGTGTTGGGTCCTGATCCCTTCCCAGCAGCAAAAGGGGCAGCCCCAGGCAGGGGGAGATATTGTGGAGTGCAGGAAATACAAAGGAGCGTGGGGGTAAGGAGGAGAAATGTGAAATTGCTCCTGGAGAAAGCAAAGAGGAATGGCACTTGAAGAAAACAAATTGGCTGTGAGCACAGGGATTCACCATCAATAATTACTCCTCAGCATTTCAGCATGTTGCCCCAGCCTGGCTACTCCCTCTGCCCTGGTGTCCAAGGGAAGACATCCATCAGACCAGTTTTCCCTGTGCTACCCAGGTGGGTGCCCGTGCCACAGCAGCCCTGAATTGCAGAGGGAGAGCACCCACGCAGCTGTGACAGCCCTGGTGGATGGCAACCCTGACTGGGAAACACAGAACCATAGAATGACAGACTGGTTTGGCTTGGAAGGGACCTTAAAGACCATCCAGTTCCAACCCCTGCCAAGGGAGGGAAAAGTGGAGAATAAGAGCACAGCAATAAAACTGGGAGGTGGGGAAAGGGAGTTTGGGGAGGGACTATTACCTGGCAGCTCACCACTATGAGCTCCTCGTCCTCTGTTTTCCCTGAACTGCCCAGTTTGGTTTGGTTCAGCTTGTTGGTCTGCGCTGAGATATCACTCTTTGGAGTCCAGCTGCCGCGGCTGCTTCGTAATTTCGATAGATTTGTCTCCATCAGGCGCTTCTGCAGGATATTATGTGGTTGCTTTAAGAAACAAACACACACAGAAGAGCAGGGTGAAGTCAGAGGAAAGCCACAAAGTGACCTGCATTGCCAGACTGCTTGTGGTGCCCCTGGGCCAGTGCTGCGCCTGTGGGAGGGGTGCCCTAAAGTCTCCCTGCTGCCCAGACTACATGTACTCTTCCTAGCCTACATCTATGTGCTCTCCTGCCAGCTCTGGCTTACCTGGCTTTGACTAAAGAGAACTGCTTCATATAGGCAAGGGAATAATCCATTCAGAATATTAACTAGAATTTGGAGGGATGCCTTTCTTTTTCCAAACTCAAGGTTTGATTTCATGTAGAAATCAAAATGAATCAGGCTTTTCCAAGTGGTGTTTCAGCCTAAACAGCTGTAATTGCTTATCATCTGTTGATAAAGATATGGGGAATCCTGCAGTGATGTGAAAAGTTAAGAGATAACAAACTGCCATTCCACCCAAGTATGGAAAAGGTGTATGGAGTTACTGAATGAACACAGGTGCTTACATTGAGCACTGGCACTGCTGACATAGGAATTACCTGTGTCCAGCCGCCACCTCTGGCAATGCTTTTGCTGTGAATCCACCCAGAATTTAAGAAGCTGATTTGTTTGTGCATTGGCTCTTTACAGGTGCATGTGAACAAGGCACAACTGCAAGAAGAGAGCTACAGACAATGTCTTCTCTCAGATCTGGTCAGAATTTGGTCTCAAATTGCCCTGCATCCCTCTTCCCCTCACACTTGTATTTAACTGCTAAGGATGAGTAAGTGGGCCCAATCCTGGGTGACATGCCACGAGAGGGAAAGGAGAGGAGAGGAAGGGGTAAGATCAGCCAAGGTAGGTAGGTATTCTCCCAGGAACCCCCAGAAGTTCATGTGGCTGCTTCTCACTTTCTCTGTCATTTCCACTTGCTCTGTGAGAAGCATGTTGCCTCTCAAAATCTCCTCCAACTGCTTTCCCAAAAGCCTTTTTATGTTTAATGCTTGTCACGGATGGATGCACGTACTGCGCTGGAGGTGAAATGACTGTTTGATTATGTGCTCATTTCTCTGCCTGGCTAATCTCACACACACACCCCATTACTGCCCTTTCCTTCCGATACTCATTTGTCCACAGTGAGACCTTCTTACCAGCTTATTCCGAATTTTTGCATTCATATTAAATATGCCTGTGTCCTGTGTATCTACAGGGACATCTGAACCAGCAAACCTCTTCATCCTGAGGGAATTTCAGTGGGATCAGGATAACTTTGAAAACCTCAGACCATAGCTCCCTGAGGTGGCCAGCATGCACCTCTGTGTGCAGTGCTGTGCCTCATCTTTAAAAGAATCTGTGTGGCACATTAAATAGCAGCACTTACAGCAGGCTAATGCAACTTGGCATCATCCTAAAATAACTGCAACCATGTTAGTGCTTCAGATCCTGCTGTAGGCATAACGCAGGTGGTTAAGCTGGACCTGACTGATCAGATGGGGTAGATGCAGCCAACATCAGTGGTCACCAGGACACATAATCTTCTTTTTTCCCTACTTTTCACTATTCTTACTTCTGCATAAAACCTGCGGCTTGAAAGGAAATAGAATATGATGACCATTTTCAGTCACAGGTGCTATGTGTGGCCAGCGTGCCAGAGAGCATGTCCTTTGTAAAGATGATAACGTAGCCATGCTCCCAGCACCAGGAAGAGATCAGATCCAGCACTGTCTTGCCTTCTACAAAGAGCAACAAAGCTCCAGCACTTCTCTGGCAACCACTGCCTTCGCACTGAGACTGAACAGCAGAAACCAGTATCGCTTCAGTAGATTAAAGGCAAGCACACTGGCTCCACAGTGGACCCTGTGCTGAGGGACAAGCAAATCACTTTAGAAGCGAGGGCTCCCCCGCATGAGGCAGAAGCTGTAGGTGCACAGTCAGCACTGTAATTCACCTCCAAGGCTCCTCACCTAAGCAAAAATGCTCAGGACTGCTGACAGTGTATGACAGGTCCTTCTTACCCTGTGCGTTTGCCTGAAACTGAGGCAGACATCTGGAGGAATAATTCTTCATCAGAAAAACCCAGAGTACGGGATAGGGGACTGGGGAAGCAGATGGGTGAAGTTCCCAGCTGGCCAGAAAGCAGCCAGTCATGTAGTGGTCAACTCCTTATGCCCAGCCCTGCTGAGCTAGGACCCATTTCTGAATGGTATCATCCAGGGCAGTCTGGGTGCTCGTCTGGTCTGATGGGCCTCAATCCCATTGCCAGACACCTGTGAAAGGACAAGCTGGAGAAAAGCAAGTCACCAGCACACACATCATTGCTACTTTATCTGTCACCTCCGCTTGATTTAAACCTAAATGCTTTTCACTACACGTTCTCCTATGGATTGTTAACCAGTTACACATGTGGGTTTCCTCAGGCCCTGGTTTTATGAATCCTATATGGGACACATCACTGAAAGGAAAAAGTCCAGCACTCAGCAAATGTGAGCTACCACAACAACAGGATTGTCTTTTGTTGACACTTGCTCTTCTGAAAGCCACAGCAAATCCTGCCTGTGGGGGGACAAATGTTGCTTATGTGGTGCTCCAGTACAAAAATAATCCAGGAGGGGGCTGAAAAGGTTCCCTGAAGCACCATCCTATCTCAGGCTATTAATTACTTTGCTTTAACTTGTATTTCCCTTGACTCTCATTGCAACAGAGTGAGGGATGTTAGTCATGGAGATGACTCAAGTGATGGATACACACTCGGTGAACAGATAATGTGCCAGGGGACATTTGCAAGCACACATTTTGTTGGAAAGCTACAAGCAGACCGTGGCTGGGAGGGAGGGAAAGGAGGAAGACCTCCCTGTGACTGCAATGGGGAAGGCAGATGCGATCTCTTTCCAGCATGGGCCAGCCACATGGCCAGGACCAGTGCTTGAAGTAGCCTGGATTACCTGGCATTTTCTTCCTGTGCAGTACACAAAGCTGTCCAAAGTCTTCTAAAAAAATAGAATGTTACATTCCATTGTGTGAGTGCAAAACAGATACGTTATTTCCCAGCATCATTCAGCACAATGCAAATAGAAACCAGGACTTTCATCATAAGGTGTCTCCCTTTCCGTCCCTGAGACTTTGCAAAAACCTGTAATCCCCTGAAAAAGTCACTGTAAGAAACTGAAAGGAGCGGAGACACCAGCTACTGCTGAACCTAATTACCATTGTATGTCAGACCCACAAGTAATGCTGTGCTGTTTCTTTCCTCTCTAATTTATAAGGAAGCGCATTGCTGCAGCTTGCAGCATCCAGCTCTCTGGAAGGTTTCCAGCTGTTTTGGCTTCTAGACCTGGGGATAACGAGACCCATCAACAACAGTTTCAGTCAGGTGCAGGTGAAAGCCAGGGAAGGTGCCAGCTCCTCCCCTCCCCAGACCCATGTTGGGAGGTTTATGCTCTCTTCTGTACCTCAACAGTAGGAAAAAGGAGTTTTAGCACACCAATGGAGCCCATCCCAAGAAATAATTAATTCCTCTCTCTTCTTCCCATTCTTCATCCAAATTCACCTCTTCCACGAGCAGCCTGTGTTCGCGTGCCGTCAACCCCTCATGTAGGGGGACAAGGTGGGACAGGAGATGCCCCCTGCTCTCCTGCACCCCGTTGGGTGCCCAGGCAGTTCTCAAACACTTTTTGTTGTTTGCTTCTATTTATAACTTTACTTCCCAGCTTGTAAAGCAGTGAGGGATTGTTCCAGGGAAAGCCCCCCCGAACCAGTCTGGCAGCTCTCGGGTTGAGGGTGAAGCATCAGAGCATGAGGAGGAGCTGCCAACAGCCAGCACATCCTGCCCAAGGGGGTCTGGGGTCACAGTTACAGTGCTGCCCGGAAGACCAAATCCCACCTAACCACCATCCTGTGCCAGTTCTCTGGGTTTCAGGGAGGAGGCTGGTAGTGAGGCACCAAAACAAAACCATTTCTGCTCTGTACATCCAGCCCTACATTTGCCAAACCCAGTGTATGCTATGCTATGGTTTGGTCTTATCCTAGGCAAAGTGGAATACGTAAAGGGAGCAAGGAACTAGAAGAGTTCTGTCCAACCCAGAACGATGCACTGAAAACTACCTGCCTATATGGGGCATCACCAGGACAGATGCTTCAGGACAGGAGTAAAGGCACAGAAGGTGGGGACACCAGTCCAGCCTCCACAGTGATCTGCTGCCTCCTCACTGTGCACAGCACTCCCTGCACTGCTGCCACAAAGAAAGGGATTTCTCCCCAAA
Organism: Ara ararauna; assembly: GCA_028858755.1. Lineage (NCBI taxonomy): Eukaryota > Metazoa > Chordata > Aves > Psittaciformes > Psittacidae > Ara > Ara ararauna. The sequence goes on along the minus strand of CM054380.1, from coordinate 35,089,323 downwards.
TCGGAGCGGTTGCTGCCAGCTGTCACCCTGACAGATGGGACCTGTCCTTGCCTGTCCCTGTCTCTGGAAGCTGTTACCTCCTCTCTTCCCTTGGAGAGGTCAGTGGAAAACCCCTGCGGGAAACCATGCATCGGTAACACCAGTCACATCAAAAGCCCTTCACCCACGTCACCACAGCTGTCACACAGTTTTAGACATGAAAATGTGCTGCTCTGATAGAAGGTGTGCAGGTACTCACAGGAAAGACATGCAGACACTCTGGGCAAAGACCCCTGATGCCCAGGGCCTCCTGACCACACAGCTCAACGCCTCTGGTTTGGGACCATGCCAAGGTGGAGTCCCACGACTGGAGGCTCTTGGTGCTTCTCCAGTCTCAGAGATGCACAACCTCCCACTCACCCTGGGGAAAACTCTTGTGACTTCCAGGCAGCCATGGCACCAGGACCTACATGGCGAGTCACCTTGTTGTCCTGGCCCCATGGAGCATCAGCATAGAAGTGCTGGCAGTGTGGCTCGGCTGCAACAACTCTGGAATTCATGGCATCACCCCTGTGGCTGGGGGAATGGGCTAGTGTTGTCACTTTGGGTGCTCCCCATACATCCCAGGGGCAGGAGGCTGTAGCCAAGCTGAGCCCTCGATGTGCCCACTGTCCCATCACCCCTTACTGTGGCATGGGGACAAGAAGGGTTCTGCAGTGGGGTGGCCCGTACCAGCTCGGTTCTCACCCCATCCCTGGGCAGAGACACACCTCAGCCAGGTAGCCGGGCAGGCAGCGCACCTCTGCCACGCTGCACCTCCTTGTCGTCCCTGGATCAGGAGATGAGGACTCCCCAGGGCCTCGGCACCTCCTTGGAGAGGACCCCCCCCTGCCCCATGGACCCTCCTGGCAGGGTCTGTGGTTGCAGCAGGCGCAATGCTGCAGCCGCAGTTCAGATAGTGCGGGCACAGGAGCAGGGAGGAAACCTCGATGACCTTCCCGTGACCAGAGCCGTGGCAAGGAGCCCTGTGCTCTGCCTCTGCCGCCGGCACCAAACCTGGTCCTCACTGATGCAGGGACAAAGGCTTCAGTGCTCAGTGCCCCTAGCTCCTGCTACCTGTCGCCTCTCTTGTCTGGGCAGAGCAGAACCCCCAGTCTTCAGGGTCCCCACCCCGTACTGAGCCATGGCATGTTATTTAGACTCTGCAGAGAATAATAATAATGCCACCATCACACTCTGAACAGCACTTTGTAGCTCACAAGCAGGGACTTGGCATTCATGGTGACCAGGAACACTCCCTCCAAGCCTTTCCCTGGTCAGGAGCTTCACTCCCTACAACTGCAAAACATTTGCCGTGTCAAAACCAATCACCTCCAAGTGCACTGCAAAGAACAGCCAACTCATTGCACTTAGCCAGGCAGAGCCAAGCCTAACCCAGCTGAGCAGGAAGGCTGTGACAGAGCAGAAATACACCACTAAAAATGAGAAGATTCACTTTTTTCAATGGACCTGTATCAAGTACTGAGAAAATCAAATATTGTGTTTTACAAGGTGCGAGAATTCTGCAACAGTTGGCCAAAAACCACAAAGGAGCTTTCCTGGGTAGGATGTGTTTTCTAAATTTTGCTCCTTACATCAGAACTTTTGGTATTACATTGAAGTATCATTTGTCTTTAGAGAAAGCTCAAACATTTGCACACATGAGCATTTAGAAATGCTCTCCAGCCCCTGGACATGATGAAGAATATCATGTAGAACATCATATGTCAGCTACAGGATCACATGGACCATTGCGTATGTAAGTATTTAAAACCTAGAATTATGCATCTTCATTTGAAACCCCCAAATATGCATCAGCCTTTATCAAAGTGTAATCTTGGCGGTTTTACATTTTGAAGTACTAGTGACTGCACTTTACTGGATCTTTTCTGATTATATGTTGTACGTACATATGCATCACAGGCAAACATGTGTATAGATGTATGTATTATATGAAGCCATTTTGATTTACTCTGATTCAGAGAGGATTTTGTACTGAAAACAGTAGCCCATTTTCATGTAAATGAGATAAAAGAATTAAAAGCTCTCAGACCCAGGTGTGAGCCACCTGAAAGCACCTCCTGGCAAAAAGCACCCTGGTGATAACTCGTGTTGTAGTCCTACTCCCTTCCTTTTGCACAGAAAAGCCTCATTTTTCTTTAATCAATTTCCACAAACAATGAACTTCTCCCCCTGACAGAAAAACAGCCCAAAGATAACAAAACACAGCCATTGCCCTACCCCCTTCTTTCGCCTCCTTCCAGCAAACACAATAGAAAGCCTTACAGTATCTTTGGAAGTGCCCAGCTTCTTCAGCCCATCCAGAGGGAGGAGATCTGCAGAATCCTTGTGAATAAACTGAACCGCCTGCTTCATCCTCCTCTGCTGGCGGAGGGATGCCGCTTCCCTGATCTCCACTTCTTTCCTGCTCGGCTCTGTCAGGACACCCGAATAAAACATCCTTCCACCAGCGTACAGCTCACTTCTCGAGGATGTGCCTCGCACAGAGACGGAGCCTGGGAGAAGCTCTGTCTCCTGCGCTTTATAACTAGAGCCTGGTGACGTCTGGAGGCCGGCAAGTGCTTCCAGCCAGCGCAGCCGAGTAAAGGAGGGGTTGGGCTCGTTGCTATACGTCGCACAAACAACGGCGGGTAAGCTCAGGCTCGGTCTGACAAAGACATCAGCACCGTTCCTCTCCACTGCCTCTCCTCAAGTGAGATCAGCCGCAGGCATCCGACAGCTCTCAAAGCCCCCCAGCCGCCTCACAGACACAGCAGGACAGACAATGCTGGAACACTGGAGCAAACAGCCCAAGGGGCCAACGCACCTCCCAGCCAGCCTCTGCAGTCACAGCTTCTTTGGACAGTCTGGGGTGTCACAGGAGGTGATGGCTGCCCGGCGGTCCTGGATGCTGCTGCCCCACAGGCCTGCGGTGATGCAGCCCCGCACAGACTGTGCATCTGGCCGCACTGGGGTTTGCTACCTTATGCCTGGGTACAGCAGGATTAGGGAGGGCTCTGGATGCCACTGGCCTCACCAAAGCATTGCAGGCACCAATATGCGTAGTCACTGTCTACTCAAGTCCACAGGAAGGGTAAGGACTGCCACAAAAATTCTCCCAGCCAAACTGGGGCACCCCAAATGTGGTTTTACACAGGGTTCTTACACCTAGCAAACATTCAGGTACAGCACGATTTGACTGATCACTGGCATCCACACTATTGCTTACTAACCAGAATAAAACTTCACAAAGTAACTGTAGTTTTGCAGCATTCTTGCTGTTTCTCTATTGATCCAGATGTCACTGGAGTCAGTCTTGCTGTAGTTACTTATCTCTGATGCCAGCCAATGCTGGGAGGGTTTCAAAGACATGTTAGAGAGTGAGGATGCTGGCATTATATTGGTTGTCTGGGGTATCCTTTATCCTTCATGGACATCTCTATGCTTCCAAGAAGCAATATCCTTATTTCTGGGTATGGGCTGTCCTTTATCTTGTTTTATTTAAGCATGAACAATACCAAAGTCTCCAGTAAAATTCCACTACCTCATTACATTTAGTGTATAACACAAACAAACTTAATATACTTTCATATTGTAGACTGATTGATAAAATAGGGAAAAGGACTTTCCTAACAGGGCTCACAGCGCACATGGGTTTATTTCACTACAGCATTGAGTTGTTAAGTGATGTATCATCTCTCAGCAGAAAGAAATAGTTTTTCATTATTTTCAGGGGGCTTTGTTATTTGTTTTGTTGGTTGTTTTTTCCCCCCAGGAGGGCCCACACACTTGCAGCAGCACAGCTGGGGTGGTGGGCACTCACCTGGACCTTCTGCTTCCAAGTAATCTGTTGCAAGGAATATGTGCAAAAGAAAATGCAGCTCTGCCTCAGAGAGACAGTGTGGATCTGGGAACACCCTGCATAGGTTTGGTTCTTGTTGAACTAACAGAGACCTTTGATGCACAGGATAAAGCATAAGAAAAGCAGAGCTTCACCCAGGATTTATGCCATGCCTGACTTCCAGGACACTCCTAACCTTCAGGAGGAGCTGTGGCTCCTTTCCAGGAGGGTCACTGGCAGCAGTGCCCGCACCACTTGCATCCCACATGCAGCCCTGGCTCCTCACATAGTGCAGCGCTGACACTGAGCAGGGCTGATGCCAGCTGCTGCAGTGATGCCAGAGCAGCAACTGTGGGTAAACTTGTACACCTGAGTTCTGCAGCCATGGCCTGACTGCACATGTTCAGCAACCCCTCGTGTGCCCTGGGAGAGAAGGGGGGGGGGAAATGAAAGATCAGAGTGCAGAATACAATAAACTCCAAACCCATTATTTCACAGCCTCCATAAAGGCCACTACGCATGAGCCAGCCTGAGCTCAGCGAACATGTCACTGTGCAGAAGGATAATAGGGCTGACAGTCTGAAAGGGGATATAATTTTTTCTCCCCATGCTGACTCGGCTCATTACACGACAGGACCATTGTACCATTACAAGCAAACATGCCCAGGAGGATAAAAGAACCTTATTTTTCACCTTGGGACCTACTTGGCACTTCTCCAGCTGACTAATAAAGACATATGACCATATCCTCATGCTCCCAAAGGCAAGGGGGCCCAGAAGAAAGCAGCAGGACTGCCACAGAAACCAGGAGACCATTTTTAATACAAAAGCTCTGTGGAGGAGCGGCGCTCTGCCTGGAATACTGGCAAATGCCCAGTCAGCTCTGGCTTACAGCAAGAAGCGTAAAGCTGCAAGAGCAGGTGAAGCATGAAAATTCCCCCTCTCACTTGAGCTCCAAAGCTGCAGCCTGCCTTTTAATCCAGCAGATGAGCATTTTGTCTGAGCCCTACAATTTCACTTCTGCTGTATGGTATAAATGCACCGACAGAACAGAAGAAAACCTGCCCAGTGCACAAGGGTAATGAATGAGACAAAGGTCCTAATTCCCATCTTGATTTTTAATCCTGGGGAAGAGGAGGGGGAGAGGAGCAGTGAATCATCTGCTCACATTACTCAGGATCCACACTGGAACAGGGGCTCAGTGTGGCTACTGCTAACCCCGTGGTTAATGTCTGGGACGGTCACTTATGTGCAGCAGACCTGTCAGGGCATTGCTCCCTCCCCACACGGTGTGTCTTGGCAGGGACAAATTCCAGACAAATTCCCATCTGCTCACTGGGACAGGCCTGAGCTTGAGCAGTGCCTCTCACTCCAGAAAATCCAAAGGGACAGAACCACCTTCCTTGCTCCTTCCTGACTCCAGAGCAGCACACGCAGTTCTCTGCACAGTAGAGCATCACGGCTGATGTCAGAAAGAGCTGTGGCGCTTCATTCACACTCTGTGTCACCTCTTCTCTTGATGAAAGGAAAGCAGTAGCAAAGCAGGAAGTGGGGCTGTGCTGTTTATCTTTTTCTTCTCTCTGATTTCTCCTCTTTCCTTAAAAAGAAGTGTTCTGTTAGCAGTTGCATTCCATGAAGGGAAGCAGAGATGCCCCAGGAAACTCAGAAGAAAGGACAGAGAGGTATAATTTAATAGAAACGGCAGCAGGCAAGAGTCCCAGAATGAACAGTTCACCCCAGCACAAAGAGAAAACTTCAGAGTCAGTTTCCAGAGGGAAGACTGTGAAGAGCTCAAGGAAACAAAACCATAATAACTGTAGAAAAATAAGTTATTCTGTCCATCAGTGTGGGATACACAAGGGTCAGCTCTAGCATTCTCAGACAGCAGGATTGCTCTGGAGACTAGATGTCGTGGTTTAAGCCCAGCCATAAATCTGCCACACAGTTCGCTCGTTCACTCCCCCCCTTCCTTCCCCCGCTCCCGAAGGGATGGGGAGGAGAATCGAAAGAATGTAACTCCCACGGGTTGAGATAAGAACAGTCCAGTAACTAAGGTATAACACAAACCACTACTGCTACCACCAATAATAATGATGACAAGGGAAACAGCAAGGGAAGAGAATACAACCGCTCACCACCCGCTGACCGATACCCAGCCCAACCAAACAGTGATCTAACCCTTCTGGGTAACTGCCCCCAGTTTATATAGTGGGCATGACGTGCTGTGGTATGGAATACCTCTTTGGCTAGTTTGGATCAGGTGTCCTGTCTTTATTTCCTCCCGGCTTCCACTCCTCCCTGGCAGAGCATGAGACTCAGAAAGTCCTTGGTCAGACTAAACATTGCTGAGCAGCAGCTGAAAACATCGGTGTTATCAACGCTGTTCTCAGGCCAAAAGTCAAAACCACAGCACTGCACCAGCTACTAAGAAGGAGAAAAATGACTGCTACTGCTGAACCCAGGACACTAGAAAAGAATCTTTTCTAAAAAGGTTGGATACAAAAATACAGAAGGATTTAGTGAGCTTCCTTATCATCATCTGTAGCAAGACAAAGACTACGGATAGAGCTGGAGAAATCCTATAACATACACAGGCAGAATCAGGTTGAGATTCCTGAGAGAAGCGGCCCGTTTTGTACAGTGACTCCAGAACCCACTGTCTGTGCTGACCAGAGGAAGGACCTCCTGGGCTGGAGTACAGCCCCATCACACGCACTTCAGGAGACAACCATTCCCAGGGCAGCTCTCCCTAGTTACCCTCATGCTGCTCCAGGCTCCTTTACCCCTGCACGTCCTCTGCAGTGGAGGAGCTGGTGGCAGCAGGCACGGCATGTGGGCACTGATGATGCTAGATGAGGAATTGATGTTGTGCAGCTTTGACTAGGAGACTGAACTGCGTTTCTCTGTTCAGTTCTCTTCATATAGAGAGACAAGAGAAGGACAGTAGTTTCAGGAGCACAGAAAGTGCATGTGTCAAACCAAGAGACTAAAATGACAAGTCTTACAAGAGATCCCTCACCTTTATTTTTCCTGTTTTGAAGTGGCTGAAACACACTTCTAAAAATAAAAGCACAGGAAGAGTTGGTCAAGGAAACATGTGGTTACTTCCTAGCATCTTCTGCTGCATATTTCAGTGGCAGCCAACTCCTGGCTAGAAGCTAGTTGTGGCTGATGGAGTGTCTGTCTTATGAGCAAGTCCTGCCTCTGGACCTCGCAAGCCGTGCTGGTAACTGTGTTGCATAGGGAAAATGGGCTGAGCCCCTTGCAGATCCCATGTGAGCCAGGGAAGAAGCTGCTGGTTCCATGTGCTGGCAAGGAATTTGGGACAGGTTGCCAAGGGACAAGGGAGAAGCTGGCAGGCGACTTGCCAAGGACTGGGAAGGGGATAAGAGAATACTCGGGGCTGGCATGGGGGACAGAAAGCCTGGCCTCCCCTGACATCCACATCATAGAACCAGCAGGCACAGCCCTTAACGGATGTAACAGTGGCTGCTGTGCATTGAGCTGTCCTGCTCGCAGGTGGGGAAAGACCGGTCTGGCTGCCCCCAGCATTGCTCACCAGCTGGTTTCCTCCAAGACAAGACCCGTGCACAACTCAGAAGTTGTTGCTGCACACACGAGCACAGACATGGCCACTGGGTCTTTCAGAGCTATCCATGGAGCTGAAGACACCAGGAAACTTTCTTCTCAAACAAAAGGACAGATTGACATCTTTCTCTCCCAAAATACCCCTTGCGTGGCTTTCTTCAGGAGCTCTACCTGGGCAGGTGGGCAGAAAATGGTGTACATAGAGGACAGGTGACATTTCTCCCAAGTATGTATCCACACTAACCCCTGTTTATTTTGTGCAATGGGAAGATTATTCCAGCATAAGGTTTCATAATGATTAATTCTAAGAAACATTAATGCATTAATGCTAGTTCTCACCCTCCCGCAAGTTGCTAGAGTTGAACTGCCAATATTTGTTTTGACGTAAGCTGCACATACATTCAAAGCGCCAACCATAACTACATCATTCAGACTTCCCAAACCTCAGGGGATTTCACTTCCCCTCCTGTCCTGCAAAGGGCAGTTTGTGTGCTGAAGGCTTCCTCTTGCTGCTGGGGCATTCCACGCTGTAAATTTTACACTGAGATCATTAAAGATATAGAAGGCATCTTGTTAAGGCTAAAGCAACAGGAGTCATTCCACACTACACAAACACGGATTTTCGCACTCATTTTCAACCTTTCCAGAAGCCCGACACCCACAGACCAAAGAGCAGCAGAGCCGGGCACGCACGAATGCTGCTGCTGAAGACAACCCGAGCTTCCAAAGGCAGGAGGAAGAGGGCGCTGCTCTTCTTCACATCAGTCCTATGGCAGTCCAGCCGGAACTGCTCACAAGTTACAGAGAGCGTACTGCTGCTCCCCGAAAGGCACGGGGCTGACGGGATGAGACGCTGGCTCTGAGATGTAGGCGAGAGCAGGGATACCCTGGAGACAAAGCCTCGCAGCTGGGTTCTGCACTGAAAAAAATCACATTTACAATCATGCAATGCGGTTGGGATGCCCGGCTCATCCTAGTCGATGAAAAGATGCTATGCAATAGCTAGATTCAGTCTCTTCACGGACCCAGCTCAAGGCGCCTGGACAAAGTAGAGCTTGTCAACAAACTGTAAAACCAGAGCTTCAGCAGCAATGACAGGGCATGCTGGGCAGAGCAGCAACCTCCCCACCACGCTGCTGCACAGCTTTGCTTTCCTGTTGGCTGCTTGAGATAGTTCACAGGTGTCCCTGAAAAAGGGGTTATGGACTCGCCACATTAAGGGAGCCATGAGATGCTTTGACTATCGTTAGCCACTGGACTAATGACACCTAAAAAGGAGAGCATGCAAGACATTGATAAAGTACCATTGCAAGAGTTTTACTTGGGCTATTGTGTGCAGTTCTGGTGTCCTCAACACAAAAAGGACATGGAACTGTTGGAACAAGTCCAGAGGAGGGCCATGAGGATGATCAGGGGACTGGAGCACCTCCCGTATGAAGATAGGATGAGAAAGTTGGGGCTGTTCAGCCTGGAGAAGAGAGGGCTGCATGGAGGCCTCATAGCAGCCTTCCAGTATCTGAAGGAGGCCTATAGGGATGCTGGGGAGGGACTCTTCATGAGGGACTGTAGTGAGAGGACAAGGGGTAACAGGTTCAAACTTCAACAGGGGAAGTTCAGATTGGATATGAAGAAGAAATTCTTTGCTGTAAGGGTGGTGAGGCACTGGAATGGGTTGCCCAGGGAAGTTGTGAATGCTCCATCACTGGTGGTGTTCAAGGCGGGGTTGGCCAGAGCCTTGGGTGACATGGTTTAGTGTGAGGTGTCCCTGGCCATGGCAGGGGGGTTGGAAGTAGAATCATAGAATCATAGAATAGTTAGGGTTGGAAAGGACTTTAAGATCATCCAGTACCAACCCCCCTACTGTGGGCAGGAACACCTCACACTAAACCCTGTCACCCAAGGCTATATCCAACCTGGCCTTGAACACTGTCAGTGATGGAGCATTCACAACTTCCCTGGGCAACCCATTCCAGTGCCTCACCACCCTCACAGTAAAGAATTTCTTCCTCATATCCAATCTAAACTTCCCCTGTTGAAGTTTGAACCCATTACCCCTTGTCCTCTCACTACAGTCCCTCATGAAGAGTCCCTCCCCAGCATCCCTATAGGCCTCCTTCAGATACTGGAAGGCTGCTATGAGGTCTCCATGCAGCCTTCTCTTCTCCAGGCTGAATAGCCCCAACTTTCTCAGCCTATCTTCATAAGGGAGGTGCTCCAGCTCCCTGATCATCCTCGTGGCCCTCCTCTGGACTTGTTCCAGCAGTTCTATGTCCTTTTTATGTTGAGGACAAGCAGATGATCTTAAGGTCCTTTCCAGCCCTAACTATTCTATGATTCTATTATTCTAAGAGCAGGAACAGCACCAAATTTGCTCCAGCAGAGATATGTCATTGCTTTCACACCCCACATATTTGCTTCGCCTGGTCAGCGATTTTCTCACTTTCTTCAGCATAAGGGACAAAGGCTCTGCACAGCACCCATTACAGAGCCCCAGTTGTGCTAGCAGACAGCAATTTTTCAGCGTTGTTTGGACACAAAGGAGTCCATTCTTAGTCTAAATTCTCCAACACAACAATCCATTTCTATCCACCAACGCACTGGAGTACCTGGTTAAATACTTTGCTGAATAGGAACTGCAAGCAAATGGCTCTCTGGGCAAAACTCTCCCTTCCCAGCATGGCAAGAAGTCACTTCTTACTACACAAAACATCAGTGTGCACACAAAATTGTATAGGATATTTGTTAGGGCAACAGTATGAAGCAAGTATGCTTCTAGATGTGTGGCTAATTAATTATAAGGCAGCTGGCCAAATTTTTCCTTGAGTCAACACCTTGAACATTAGTGGAGATGCAGCTGAGATACCTGATACCCAGAATGACATCCATGCCCGGCTGCACTCATGGAAGCAGTTTACTAACCTGATTCTAACTTGGCAGCAAGTTTTTAATATTTACCCATCAATTGCTGCAAACGTGGAGCAATAGTTTGTCATTTTCCCCCTTTCCTTTCAAACTAATACATTATTCTCAGAAACATCTGGTGCCATGGGCAGGTGCCCACAACAGGCAGGGAAAAGGTCACATCACACAAATTTTCCACAGGGATATAGAAATTGCCTCACTGTTAGCCAAGGTGGTTATGTCCAGGGTTGTGTTCCCCATAAACCCGTGTCTTCGTCACTGTGAAATGCACACTGGCTCCAGGATAAATATTGAAGCGTCCAGGGTCAGCGAAGCACGGGTATTTGAAAGCTCCCTGCCACAGGGGGGAACTCTTGGTCCTGAAAGGAGTTCTGCAAACCTTTTAAAAGCTCTACGCTTTCTCTTGCTTTCTAGCTAGAGAACTTTCCTCTGCCCAAGTATAAATCTGCTGCAAAGGCATTCCAGATGCTTTGGAGTGGTATGATTCCTAAATAGCAGTACTTTGGGAGAGGGAGGGGGAGCTCCGTAGGCAAGTTCTGTGAAATCTACCGTCCAGAGAACATAAATCTCAAAACATAATTTGAAACTGAGGGAAAAAAATAAATAAGAAAAAGGGTTGAAGGTTTGCTTCGCTTCTGGAACAGACAGGCGCAGGTCCTGCTGAGGCAGCATTGCCTTTTGAAAGGTTCCAGTTTACACGCGTGGCATACCCAGTTTAGCAGGTGATGATGACAAAGATGGCAGAGGAGCTCCAGTGATGAAATAAGCGAGTTAAACAGAACTGGAATTCCCCAGCTCTTCTGCAAAAGCCCTGAGAACAGGTGCTTGCTTCGAGCAGTGACAATGTGGGATTCACCACAGAACAACATTCTTACCATCCTTTTGAAAAGACTGACTGCGAACCTCTTCTGCCTCCGTCAGCTGAAGGAGTATTCACAGAGGGATTTCAGTTGCAAATATTTCCACCTTCTTACAGAGCTCAGATCCAAGCTTTGCACCCCTCTCTCAGAGGAGAGAAAGAGGGGGTAGGATGCTTTGTATGGGTTCTTTATCAAGTCTGGAATTGCTCTGGTTTCCCAACAAACCAATATTCAAGGATCTTACAATTCAAATGCTCTAAGTTAATATATATAAAATTCTGAAACTTAAAGCATTCAGGTCCTGAGTTCATCAAATATATCTAAATATCCTTATTTTGGGACTTTAAAATAAATCAAAATCTGAGCCTCTGATATTTTACAGCTTCCATTTAAGATAAAAATAGAATTTACACCAACATTAGAGAGGAGGTCACCACAGTGTTAGTCAAACACAGGATCTCTCACCTCTGTGGAGCTCTTATGTTTATTTTATGAAGCCAAGACTCCAACACTCTCAAGTGCTGCAAGTATAAGTGAGCTACCGTTGTGTCCCCCTCCACACGGCACATACAAAACTGCAGCAACTCATAACGGGTGAGATTTAGTGAGACATGTTACTGGATACTCAGGGCTAATATTTGCTAACACACAGAATCATCAACAGTACTTCAATGTAACTCTCCGAACACAGGGGTTGTGTTTGCCATGTTGTGGTTTGGTTAAACATCTCCACCTTCAAGTCTAGTCAACTGAAAGATACTTTAGCTCACGCTATGTCTGCAAAGGAAGCCAGCTGCCCCAGGAGAGCAGGAGCATGTGCACTGCAGCTATGAATGACGAGACACACAGTGCTATTGATAACTGGTGCTTTGAGGTGTTTCTGCCCTACCTTGGGTATAATTTACAGCAAGATCATCTGTCCAATCACTGATAGGAGTCAAGCTGTGATCGAGCAGAGCAACCTCCCCTGAAATGAGGGAGGAAATCAGTAGCTGATTATACACACAATTTTATTTCCAAAGACAAATGTTCAGAGTCCATTATTGACATCTCTTAGAACTGAGTCATGAGAGAGATGGGGTCAGGCAGAGTGCCAGAATCAATCACTCTTCTTAGAAGTAAATAACAGCAACTGAATTTAGACATTCACAGCCCATTTCCTCCAGCTTCCTTTGAGGTTTAGTCTGCCTGGAAATCAACAACTGGCAGCTGGCACATTTCCTTGCTTGTAATTTGGAAAAGGTTGATCAGAGGCAGTGGCTACAACCAAGAGCTGCTAAACGAAAAAGGTCTGAATTGTGTATTTTGGCTAATGGTACCAATACCCTTAGGAAAGCTGCCTGGAGCTCCTGTTACAGCTACCCAGAAGAACATTGCACTCCTTGGCGCATGTGCCCTGCAGAGAGTTGCCAGTGGACTGGGAAATACTCCTTCAGACCCACCAAAGCTGCTGAAGCCTGCCCAAGACAGCAAGATGATCTTCCTGGGTACGTTCAGAGGTCTGGGCAGGAAGACAGAAGCGCACCGTGAACCATTGAGCTAATGAAGCTCCCAAGTTTCACCCAGCTGTTTTAGGCCTGCTGCTACTTAAGACCTAATCCAAAACCGGCGGCTGTTTGTCAGCACCGGTTTTAATAGGGCTATTTTGTTTCTTAGGGCCACATGCTGCCCTCTTGTGGGGAGCCCTGTGGGTGGTGCCCCGCGGCCTTTGCGCAGCCCCGAGCCCGGCCGCGCAGCCGGTATGAACAGGGCATGTAACTCAGGTTGATGCACTCTACCAACATCCCCAGGAGCATGTAAGCCAGCACAACCTGTGCCTCATTATCACAGATCCCCAGATGCTCAAAAATCTCCTTATTTGCGCCTCTCCGCAATATGCCAGACAAGGAGGGATCCTGAGAGGTGTCTGAGGGAGGAACAAGGCTCTGGCATTTTACGTGAAGGTGTGCCAGAGCATGTGCTCACAGCATCCCTAAGTCACAGCATCTTCTGCATCAAATTTTACTTCTCCATTACTGCATATGGAAACCCAGCCTTCTGGGGCAGAGTGCTATGGGCCTTTGTTACCCACTCAAAGAGCAAATGGTCAAATTGGACATATGTCCTAGGCACAGCTGGGACAGGTATTTGTAATGTGCTTATTTCAGCACTGCTGCATCAACCTCACACCACAGGCAGTGGCTTGAGGGACTTTCTGGACTAGCTGAGGAAGACAGCAATGACTGCAGTGTTGAGTGTTCAGTTCCTAGAGCAAAGCTTCCTTCTTCCACTGAATGAAGTTGCTGTTCTCAGCATGGATGAGCCTTTTCAGGGTTTTACTTTCGTAAGTTTGCTGAGAGAATTAGCACCTACAGGAGCCAGGGCGTGACAGTTATGCTATGTAAGCCAGACAGGCCCCCTGAGCACTTTTCTGCCAGTCCTGTTTTTAATAACTGCTGTTTCTCAGCTTTTCCACACAGCCCCTCACACCAGCACTACATCAGTAACAGCAAACTGGGGGCCACCCAAATTCACGAGCAGGGTTGTGTCACAGGCAGGATTGTCTGCTGGAAACAGGGATGCTGAATTCTCAGTTTTCTGAAGTGCTTTCTTAATTTCCACATTAAAACCCAGAAACATCATGATCTCCTCTCCTGCCCTAAGCTGCTATCCCTGTCTGGGTTTTACCCCAGGCAGTACCTCCAGAAGCCAGCAGAGCTGTCATTTTGCAACACTGACCCGCAGCTCCTGACCTCTGGCTCCAAATCCAGAGCATACACACACACACACATATACATACATATGTGTATTTAACATACCTCTATACCTCTCCTTGTCCTGAACTTATTCCCAGAAAGAGATTCTCCGTCCAACTCACATCAAGGCTCCTTGCTCAGTATTATTTTGTTCCATTTCTTCTAGCACAGCAAGCAAGAAAGAATGTATAAAAAACATATTCATGCTACCACTGCTATATTAGATTTGGGCAAAAATGACAAAGCTTCCTCTAAAGCTAGTTAAGCATAAACTTGCTCGGTATGTGTTTCATGGATGTTTGTAGTGCTCTTGGTATGACATGAACAGCTGAACTACTAAACAACGAATCGCATCTCAAGTGACCACCTCAGAATATTTCAGCTTCCCATGCATCTTTTTCTGTCCTTAAAACTATGAACCCTTTATTTCCTGATCCCATAATCATCACAGATAGGAAACTGCACGACACATGATTAATATCCAGGTTTGAAAGCCTACATTGCCTACTGAATAAACTTCCCAGTGAAAAAAGGCCTTGGTTGCATTGGATCAAGTCAGTGTAAGGCTGTTTCCTTAATGACTTTCAAATTTATAGACATGTTCAGTATGGAAAAAAAGATTCCAAGGTCACCTTTTCTGACCTATTTCTTTTACTGTGTACCGAACAAGCTATACTTCATAGACTTCAGAAAACATTATTACTCTTCCAGATTTGTTTAATCAGAACAAAGCTACACTTACATTTAAACAAAGATTTTTTTTTCCTACACTTAAAGTGGTTTAATAAAATAGATTAAAAAAAGCAACATGCAGAAATCACACGTAATTTGCACTGACTTGGAGAGAAACTAGATGAACCAACCTTTTGAGAGTGGATTCTGTCCCTTGAATACTCTAATTCCTTCTGGTTTTCCCACAGGTGCTATATCTGCATCACTGCTCACAGTGATGTTCTTCAATGACAGCAGAATATGTGTTGTGGAAGGCAGAGCTCCACAACAGAGAGTGAAAACCTGCCTAGGAGCGAAAGAATTGTTCAAACTAAATGGGCAGTAACAAGCTGTGTTGTAGGACAGGTTGGTTTTGGGGATGCATAGAAACACCTACTTGCACCAGCCCTAAATTTGGTTTAAGTTCTTTAAGAAGTACTTGTTTGTTCCTCCAGCAGAAGCCTTCCATACAGTTTAAATGGAGCAGAATTAAAAGGAAGATAAGAAGTATATTTTAGTTGTGTCAGCTTTTACCTTCAGCATCTAATGCGTTTACAGGATGTCATCTATATGCATGATAAAAAAGCATTAGCATGTAAGTTTATTTAATTCAGAACTATTTGCAGGCCGCTATCCTTGCATTCTATTACCAAGGATTATTGTAATACCATTCCTTCCTGCTTACCCACATCAGACCTCTTCCAATTCCTTGGATTTAAATGAGTTTCAAGTCTTGCTCTTTATATTCTGTTATTACTTATTTCTGTTATGTAAACACCCAAAGGTCCCAATCAGCATTTCAGCTCCCACTGCTCTGGGAGTTCACGTTGACATTCCCCATCCTGGAGGGTATATGAGTGTTCATGAGTCCATCACTGCAATCTAGGAGGTGGCAGTAGTTACAATGTCAGGAAGAATATCTGAGTAACACAGTTGTCTGCTGTGATCAGCCTGTAATCATCATACTTTTCTATGACCCCTATATTTCTGTATGTCATTTACTTTGCTGTCTTTTACATATAAACCAATGTCAGCTTTCTACAGCTAACAGCTGAATTATACAGTTGTATCTTCCAAAAGTGCCCCCGGATGAACCTGGATGGCTACATTCAATTTAATGCAAATCAGTCCTTGTCACTGGGATCAATGGAAGCTAAAGGTCAAACAAACATCTGAATAAACTAAGGAGAAAATATCATGATTATTTTTATAAAACTTTGGCAGATTGCCCCCAATTCATAATCTCAATATAAAGCACAGAAACAAATATAGAAAAACTACTGAAAATTATTGTAGATCAATTAATTTATAATTTCCTGTGACTTTTTTAATTCTAAGAAATTAAATCGGTAGATTTAATGAAAAGCTCTGATGAAACTGTGGTGTAACCTTAAAAATATTCTGGGAGCTTGCATCTTAACACAGCTTTTCACCATGGTTTGGTTCGGTTTTATTCTTATTTGTAAGTTTAATCAAGGGCAGTTGGGAGGGTGTTTGCTTTTTCAGTTGTTTAGAAAAAGATCAGATTAACATACCAACTAATAAAATGCTTTGGAGTTACTTTATGTAGTTTATTCTGCCTTCATAGAGCTGATTACAACAGGCCAATTGAGTCCAGCTCATCATACAGGAGAAATTTTCAGCATAATTATTAGAATTGGTACCAGGATAATTCTAGTATTGCACTAACCAGAAATATGTGCACCACTAAATATACGAAGAACTGTATCTTTATGGGTATAGATGCAGGCTAATAATATGTTACATGAAACAGTAAGCAGATGTTTCCAGGACAGTCTATCTGATGCAGCCCTGTGGAGAAGGACTTGGGGGTGTTGGTTGATGAAAAAATGAACATGATCTGGTTTCAGTATGCGCTCGCAGCCCAGAAAGCCAACCGTATCCTGGGCTGCATCAAAAGAGGCGTGACCAGCAGGTAGAGGGAGGTGATCCTGCCCCTCTACTCTGCTCTTGTGAGACCTCACTTGGAGTATTGTGTGCAGTTCTGGTGTCCTCAACATAAAAAGGACATGGAACTGTTGGAACAAGTGCAGAGGAGGGCCATGAGGATGATCAGGGAACTGGAGCACCTCCCGCATGAAGACAGGATGAGAATGTTGGGGCTGTTCAGCCTGGAGAAGAGAAGGCTGCGTGGAGACCTCATAGCAGCCTTCCAGTATCTGAAGGGGGCCTATAGAGATGCTGAGGAGGGACTCTTCATAAGGGACTGTAGTGATAGGACAAAGGGTAATGGGTTCAAACTTCAACAGGGGAAGTTTAGATTGGATATGAGGAAGAAATTCTTTACTGTGAGGGTGGTGAGGCACTGGAATGGGTTGCCCAGGGAAGTTGTTAATGCTCCATTGCTGGCGGTGTTCAAGGTGGGGTTGGACATAGCCTTGGGTGGCATGGTTTAGTGGGAGGTGTCCCTGCCCATGGCAGGGCTGTTGGAACTAGATGATCTTAAGGTCCTTTCCAACCCTAACTATTCTATGATTCTATGTGCAATAATTTGCTACACAACCATTCATTTTGACACAAACCTATTATTTAGGATGGCAAAGACAATTAAAAATATTACTCAAGGTTTTCATGCAACTAAAAATTCACTGGTTTATTTCTCTCATTAAAAGTAACAGTCTGAAACATTTTACATTCATTTACATTATGAAAAAAGATCCTTATGCTTATCTCATGTAGGTGACATTAAGTCATCCAGTTAACACGAATTCTTATTTCAAAAGTTAAATCCGGTTTTATAAGGTTAAACATTTTTTGAATCATTTGTTGCCAAAAAAATAACATCAGTCTACAACCACACAGAAAGTAGAAATTAAAATTTCTACAGAGCCACTACCATCGCTATGAAGATACAATGCCAAGTGTTAACAACATTCTGCAACAGTTATCACTTCTCCCAACATTTAAGATGGCAGAAATTCCCTCTTCACTTCTTACTGCACACACAGGATCGACAGTAAAAGGGGAAATTTTGATTCATAATGTTAGATCAAGGGAAAGAGAAGTGCTTCTGAATCATTTAGTTTTTATATAGAAAACGAACAGGGCTGTGGAGCAAGGATTCTTCTTCAAGAAAGAGCAGGTTTTTCTCCTCAGCCTTAAACTGTACACCACACTTAGACACAGACAATGAAAATGTCCTGTGCACACAGGGGGAATGGAGATGCAATACTGAGACCCACTGCACAGACTGAAGGCAAGACACTGGTCCCAGAGCAGCTGCGCAGAGCTGAAACAGTGTGACTACAAGATGAGGCGCAGTGCAACAAACCCGGAGTTCAAGTCAGTAACTCCTGCACAAAGCAAGAAAGCCCGATTTCACAAATTAAAAATAAATGGATGTTTCACAGCTTTTGTTTTCTTGAACCCTTGTTGAAATCAATCACTCTGATTTGCGCGTCATTCAGCAACATAAAACAGAAGTGTTCAGATCTGTAGCCTTCTTGGGAGGGAGCACAGCAATAACTGGCTTGCTTCCCTGGGCAGAGAGCACACAGACACAGCAAAGCCACTCTGCTGGGCTTGGCCCAGAAGCTGGCACCCCACGGTCCTCTCCTCCCAGTGCCCCACCAGCAGAACCCATGCACTCAGAGCAGAAATGCAGCATCTCATCATTTCAAAGTGCTCCATTGCCACATAGAGATGATTGGTGGGTCATTGCAATTCACTGACACACTGCATCTGGCACCAGAAGCCACAAAGAGCAGAGAGGTGGGTCTGCTCAGCCAGAAGGAAACTATCTTGAAATACTTTCCTGAGATACCACCACAATACACTTCTCCACAGACATAGCAAGCTTTTCTCAACACCCTTCCTCTTGTTTCAGCATCCCTTAGCCATTCCTCTCACCAATCACACTGCCCCATACCTTCTTTTAGATAACCCCCATCCTCCCTCCCCATGAAGGCAGCAGGGACCTTGTCCAGGATGAAACACACCAGGCAGGAACACACAAGGACTTGGGTTCCTTCCCTTCTGTTCTAATTCACCCCCTGCCTCCCTTCTTCTGCCCAAGCCATTTGCCCCCCTCTATTACAGGCTTGGCAGCCCTATCCCTGGAATGGGTGCTCACCACCCTGTCACACAAACCCACAAGCAGCTCTTGAGCTGGAGCAGGAGCCCCAAGGCAGCCAGCTAGGACACAGCTCACCCTCCTGGCAGCAACACAAGACATTACCCTTCTCCGCCCACAGCAGGACAATTCTTTCAGGACAGTAGCAAAAGAAACACAGCATCACATCAACCCCATCCCGAGGAGCTCTGCTCCCCAGCTGTAGCCTGTGGCCACTGCCCCTTCCCGTCGCACCATGATTAAGACGTCTTCACCCCATGACAGGTTGCACTGCCACACATGCCGTAGAATAGGGCTATCATGCCACAGTAGTTCAGCAAGGCTGCATTTGGTAGTACTCGTTTGCTCCAAACAGTATAGGGAAGAGATTCAGGCTCTTGATGAGGATTTCACCTGTCGCAATGTGGGCAGAGTATCATTCACGTAAAACAGTTAAATACCACACACTAATGCAATGAAACCCAGGGAGATCTGAAAGGGAGCATTTGTCCTGGCTACACTGTGAAATTTCAGTACCTTTCTTAAGGGGGCACAGAGAGGAAGTTTGGTACCCACTGGCACTGCCAGTGACTAAAAGGTTTGAAGTCATAAGTCCATTTCCAAATAAGCAGGATTGCAGCCATCTGCCTTCAAGATAGAAGGCCCAGAAGGTACATTACACCAAGGAAATGGTTTGCATGGCCAGAGGACAGTGATGTAATGCAAGTGTGGACAGAAAAGCACTGAGACAATATTTTGCTCAACATAGTTCTTCTTTCTATGGGCCCTTTCAATATAGCCTTCCATCTCATAAGACAGAACCTGAGGAAAAGGACACAGAGCTTGGGAATCTTGAACAGCATTTTGCCATAGATCACTTTGTGGCCACAGTCTGGCAGAGGAATACCTTTGTGCAGCTACTTCTCTCCAGCAAGACAAGGAAAGCAGTCCTTCTCTGCTCCACAAGGTCATTGCAAGGTGCTCAGACAAGATAAGGAATATAAGGATTGAGATTCATATAAGAACCTTATACAAGTTTAAACAGTGATGTACAAAAGCATAACCTATTCAAAGCCTGCATTTAAAATGGGGCTTGAGTGTTCACCTGCAGGTGCTCAGAGGACAGATTTTTATACTACTTGGAAAAGCCAGTGCCTCATTTTGTCCCAGGCCTATGCACAGGGACAGCATTGGAATTTAGCGAAGAATCCGTTCTGCTGTAACATCTGCAGCCAGCCCAAAATGGAAGTGTCCAGCAGATCAGGGTCTATTTTCCATTACTTTGGTGCCCTGGTTTTATTCTGGTATCACTCTGTTTAAACCAATAGATCATCAGCATGAACACAGTTTGACCCAGACCCAGAGCATTCAAGCTAACATTCAACCCTTTGCTTATTCCTCCATTTGCCTCATACAATATATAGTTCAGAGAAAAATTATACTTTGTGCAGTTCTTGGACTCACTGGTTTGGACTAAAACTATTCCAATCTTAGCTCTGAATTTCCTTTGTAGCAAAAATTAAGAGAGACATTGATCTTGTTCTCACTTTCAGCAAGATCAAACATGAACACAGCTTTGTTGAGGTAACATGCATTAATAGCAGCCCAGGAGTTCATCCCAAACCACACTACTTAGACTGTCTGTTCACATTAGCTTTTAGAGTTACTGACGAAGCAATAGGGCAGAGCTCTACAAACTTCTGCTTGGCACCATTTAGTTACAGAAATGATGGACAGTCTCTAATTCAGAGACCCGTGAAGTATCCTTGGTACCCAAAAGGTATGATCTGGAAAGGAATTAAAATTCTGTTCAACAAAATATTTATATTAGCTGAGAAAGCCCAACTCTGCCAAGAACGGAGCTGGCAAGCTTCCCTGGAGTTTCTCTGCCAGTGTGTAAAACACAGAAAGCAGCCCCACCTACCACAACCCCTCTGTGCATGCCCAGGGCTGGTTAGTGTTTTAAGTACAGTGCCAACTATTTGTAAGGCCTCAAAAATCTGGAAACTTTTGAGCGCAGCAGCCGAATGAAGGATCTCGGGAACATCTCCCTTGACTCTTGGGCTGTGTACTTGAAGTAGTTCTGTGGATGTGCCAACACATCAAACAGTGCTTTTATCAGTTTCTTGTCCTAGAAAAAGGAAAGTAGATTTTACAGTAATTCCACAGAGGAGTTAGGGTCAGCATTACCAAATCTTAATGACTGATTGACTCATAAAATATTATGGGCATTTTAATTTTCAAGTACTAATGTTTCTGAGGCTCAGAAACTACTGGAGAAAGGCTGACATTCAAGTCACAGGGAAAGCACTGGAGTTTCACATTTATTATTACCGGCACCGGGGTTACTTCCCTTCTCATACTTCCAATAGCAACAAGCAAACAAGAAAATAAACAAACAAAAAACAACAAACAAAACCCCAACCAACCAAAGAGGCACAAACAAACACTGGATCTGATATCCAACACAAGAAAGGTTTACTTGGGAACTTGCCCATACAGCTGTCACCTCATCAAGTGTCAAAGAAAGGAAATCCATAAAGAGATTTTTTTTTGTCCGGGGCGGAAAAGCCCTTACTAATCTACAGGCTACAAGGAGCAGTACCAAGTGTTTCTCCTAGGGATTAAATCCCATGCCCCCCAGTTTGCTCCACTCATTCTTTCAGCACAGCCCATGTGACTCTTGAGGGGATATCTTCACCTTAGATTTCCCTTGTAGGTCCGATCCACCTTTATTTTCCCTAGCAAAAGGGTCATACCACTGATTCACCCCACTTCCTTGAAGTGACATGTGTCTAGTGCACCAAGGAACAGATCTGATGCAGAGCAGGAAGCAAATTCACTGGCATAAAAGTGTCATTTTCAATCAAAACCAGCATGTTTAGTGGAAGGAATATACCTTAAGTATTTCTTGATGATTTTCAGATGCATAAAGTCTGCCATCCCGAACAATGTCTTCTATTAGTTCTTGGTAATCCTCTATGGGGAATGTACACAAGAGAGTAATTTGCAGGTTCACTTTGGTTACATGTGTAAGCCCTACCTTCAAAAGAACCAGTGCTACTTAACCCTCACATTAGTAGTTAGAAAATATTCCAAATGTTCTTCTGTAAATAAACTACAAATACTGTTTACTATGAAAACAGTGTACTCTGCTGAGCTGCTCAGCATCAATCTGTCAAAAGCAAAAGAAATCATAATGCACTTAGGACTGTAAGTGCGTACTGTAACCAAGTAGCCTGCTTCAAACCAACTGCATTGCAGAAACTTATCTGTAAGTATGCACAACCTGGTATTGGCTTTTTTTCTTTTACAGTAAGAAGGAAAAAAAAAACCCAAATGGTAAGAGGAAACTTTCTCAAAAGGCAACCACCCTGGTCAATCAAAACTTGACATGCTTCAAAATGAGAGGTTTCCCCTAAAAAATGAATTTTCCATTGTTGATGAAACTCTGCAGACCATGAGTCTGCAAGGATGAGTCCTTCACAGTCAACCCAGTGTGAACACAAACATGCATTATCATTTTCACATTGCTTATGCTGAAGTGCAAAGCCTCAGCTCCAGTTTCACTCCTGGTGACTCTGACAAGGATAGGATGAAACTCTTGCCCCTCAGGTTTCTTTTCAATATAGACATTTTAGTATCTGGTACTAGAATACAGATGGTAGCAACAACATGATAAATCTGAGGCACTTGGGCTTTGCCCAGTTCCTAACTGGGGGTGCACTGCAATCCAGAACTGGGAAATGCAGGTCAGAGCCCAGAATCCCAGCTCTTTGTTTAGGTCTGCGGAAGACTAGAAGAACAGTGGCACTAAAGACTGCAGTGCAAAGCAGAATTCCTTAAGCCAGCCTTAAATAAGAATAGCTACTGGAAGTAGCCTCATAGTAACACTGCTGAGAGCACTGGGTAACCCTGCTGCTTAGCAGGGTCAAGGAGCCCACAAGGAGTTCTGCACTGCTGCAGCTGCACTAGTCCACCTTGGCTTAGCTGCTCACATCTGCTTACCGTCATATGTTACATAAGGAACTTGGAATCCTTTGGCACTGTTTCCTTCATTTGACTTGAACTGGATCCACAACTTCTTAGACCTAGAAGTGAAAGCTATAGGGCGCTCATAGGTTTGACAGGTTTCATACGTGGTTACAGAGTTGGAAGAAGCTTTCAAAGAAAACACACAATAGGCAGTTATCTGACAATGCTTCATACTAATGCACAATTAGAAAATAGGTTAAGCTATCATAACAAATGCTTTCTAGTGTTAAGAAAACTTGAAATGTGGCAGGCCATTAGTGGATGGTCAAGATTAAGGAATATTCTCCCTTTTCCTAAAAAAAAACCAACCAAACAAAAAAAACCCCAAATCTACTGTTTAGGGGATCTGCCTATACCAGAAACTGAAGCTGTTTATTCACACATCAGCCTCCTGAAGGGACTAGCAAGCACCTCCTCTTTCCTAACCCAGGCTAGAATTGCTTAGCATAATTCATATCTAGATAGCTTGAACCATCCACCCCTTCTTAACAGTATTTCTCCCAGAGTTCACTGACGCATCATAGACTCGTACCCTAGTTTTACCTGAACCTATGGAGCAATGTTACCAAATAGGATTTCTCAATTTGTCATTTAAAGAAATTTCTACTCATAAGAAGAGGCCAGCCAGGTTACATTTCATTTATAAAAATAGCAATGCATGTGAGAAACCTGTGGTGCACACCAAGATAGATACCATATGCCTCAGTAGAAATTTCAGACTTACAGCTTTTTCGCATCACCAGGAAGTCTCCACACTCATCTTCTATTGGTAGAAATATTTCTGGAACCACAATCAGAATACGGCGCTTTGGTGGTGGGTTAATGTTCCAGGTGCACTCAGTGTTCGCAGGATAGTCCCCAGGATAGTTTGGTGATTCAATATATCCAGTGTAATCTCCCAGTTCACCTCCACACTGCCTATCTGAAAAAGCAATACAGTATGCAAGACTAGGCAAAGCGAGTTCATCCTACAGCTCTCTCTACAATCACTGTCAGAAAACAGGACATGGGTGACATACAAAAACTTTTTTGTTTGCATCTGATGCAGGTACAGTTCCCTTTGACAGCTTCATTTCATGCTGCTGCCTGCATCTACCTTTGTGTTTTAATCATCACTGAGACAGAAAATACAGACTAGCCACTGTTAACACAGCAGGTGCTATCAACCAAGTCACAGCCGAGTGGCAAGGCACTTGTAAGAGGACAAAGAAATGGTATAGCAAGGATGCACCACTTGCTTGTATCAGACAGAACATCTTTATAGAAGTATCAGCTGAAGCCTAACTGGAGCCTGAGGAGCTCTGCTCAGGCGCCATGCTTGCAGCAGCACAAAACAGGGAGTAGAGATGGCCCTTTCTCTGCACAGATCAGCACTGTTGGCAGTAAGAGAGGGTGAACCCCAGCGCAAGATGCTTTGCCTGTGGCTCCTAGCAGTCCATGGCCACAAGGACACTACAGCACCCTAACAGTGACATGCAGGTGTGGCATGCCCAGTGAACAGATGCTTTAAGTGTGATATGCATCTGTCTGTATATAAGTGGCTCCAGAGGTTCTTCTGAGGAATCATCTCTCTGCCCTCTGCTTTCTTTTAATTTACCCTCAGCTTCCTGCACTACAGTTACCATAATCCGTAACAGTGGTTCTTTTTGTAATTGCCTCTTTCAAAGGTTGTTATTCAGAAGAAAACTAGAGCTATTAAATTTTGTGATCCACCTTCCATTCTTTTTAATAGAAGGGAAAGAAATCAGAAAGCCAAGGAGACAAACTCTGTCTGCTCTATCATGGTATAAAAGATTCAATAGTAAGATACAGAGTGGCCCAACACCAACTGGCAAGACGCAATCATCACTTACCTTAACAGGAATGATGGAACCAGTCTGCAGAAATGGTCTCTCATGGACCTCAGTAAGCCATGTGGGATGAGATGCAGGCAGGCAGCAAAAGAGGAGCAACACCACTGCCTTCTCTCCAAGCTCCCTGAAGCAAAGCTGAATTTTGACCTTAGGGCCATTCTGAATATTAATGGCCCAATATTTTTATTTGTAAGAGATCATCAAAGCCATCTTGCTATACTTACTTTTACACTGTGTTACATTTGTTGACCCATCAAAATCAGTAGTGGTGTTTCCAGGGCATGAAATGCAGTAATTTTGTCCAAACTCAGGCTGGTATGTTCCAACTGTGCAGCGAATACACCGATGAGTTGTGGTATTATAAAAATGGCCTGGTGAACACTGAACTGGATAGTAATTAAATATGCAGCATGATTAAAAAATTGGCAGTAGCCACACGAGATTTTGTGCATTTTTAAAGGACCTAGTATAATTTCAGTAACTGAAATGCCATGTTCATAAACTATGAGGGTTATAAAGCAGAGCAATTCAACAGATTTTAGTTTGTCAGGTCACTTCATGCAACTTCAAAAGCCCCACATGCAACACTGTAGAGCAGGTCTGTGTGGAAGCAGTAAGAAAATCATGCGCCACCATGAAGTTGTAAGCAGGACACCAAGTAGAACAGTGTGTTACCAAATGGTCATGTCACTGACATTTAACTTGGAAGATCAACTGTATGTGGAAATACTAACTAAACCTTTCCTTCTCACCTGCTTATGCCAAGTAGCATGTGCATTGTTGCTTCATCCTAGTGTACCCTGGTGATGAGCTCACCACAAGCAGAGGTGAAAGACTTTGGCCTTCTGCAAGTGGCATATTCCATCAATATTAGTGACTAGACTGAAATATTGCCTTCTTCTGTCATGATCACACACTGTCTTGCAACAACAGGCTGTGAGTCAGGGTACAGCCACCTCCACCAGATCCTTTGCTACTTTATTTCATCATGTGATGCAAATCATCATGTTAGCTAGACATATAAGCTATAGCCCTCACAGGACTTGCTGAAAGTACCTCCTGCCTCACCAAAGAGAGACCCCATTCTGACATACAAACTCTTTCATAAACATTACAGATTTTATGGAAGTTTTAGAGATGAGATGGACAGACATGGAAGAAAAATCTTTTCTAGCTGACCTGCAACTTTTTTTCTACTTCTCTGCATACAGTCAGGAATATTTCCTTCTCTCAATGCAATCTGAGACCCCAAATACCTTTGCTTACATCTCTAATATGCTTCCTTTCATTTGATTTTGCTTAGCTATTCTGCATCTGAATCTCTGCCCATCATCATTTGTACTGGAACCTTACAGAAAGCAGTCAAGAGCATCAGCCATATCTTTGCTCTTAACTCTATCACCACCTTGCTTCTTTTTCCTTGCCTTTTTCTTTGTGGGACTAAAATTAATTAAAATATTTTCCTATTCCTTTACCTCATTTGGCAAGTTTACCTCTGTTAGGTTAAACATCAAAATAATTTACTAACTTGCCTTTCAAATGTAGTTTTTCTGCATTGCATGGTCCCTTTTTTCTATTCCTTTCAAGCTCTGCTCACTCCCACATAATCCTAGTCTTACTGAGTTTTGTAAACTAGCTTAGCCTGAAGTCCTTCCCTACATGCTCCACCCCCAGTCCAAATGCTTCAGATACAATATAGTATCTCAATATCTCAAATAGTTCTTGCATCTGTGATTCCATGTCTCATGTGGCCTCTTCCCCATGCAAATTCCTGAGCTCTTCATTCCAGTTAATACAAATAAATTCCTTTAATCTCCACTCTGTTTTGAAAACTGAACCTCATTTATAGACCTATTTTTATTTATGTTAAATAAAACTGAAATCAGTTCCTCTTATCTCAATCCAAGGTTTTTAACATGGTTTTTTAGTGCTTCAACTTTACAAAATTAAGTATGAAACAACAGCATTTGTGGGTTCAGTAATTCTTCACTGAAGAAATCTATTGGCTATCACATTATTAATAGTAATATTAATTCTTCAACCATACTCCAAAATTCTTCTATTATGTTGCAATTCTCAATAGTAAACATATCTTAACTGACACTAGAGAGATCTCTTAATCCAAACCACTACCAAATGTTTGCATCAGGAACATATTTCTATCCCTTATTTCTAAACTACAGCAGTAGATTTTCTATTAACACTCCTTATTTTGGAGATTTTAATGTAAGTCACGGGTTTTTACCCATGCTTTAAGACACTGAGTAAACAGCTATACTGATCACCATTTCATCTCTCTCCATAGACACGTATTTTTAACAGCATTTTCAAGGACAACTTCATAGCTGTCTTTCAGCTTTTTACATTTTAGGTAACTAAGATGCTACCAAAATTCTTTCATATTTAAAGATGGGATCCCTTCCTGATTTTCACTCATGAGGAAAACCTTGGGAGCTGACTGCATGTTAGCTCCACTGCGATCAAATTTAGAGGGCTTTCTGAGGTACTTCATGGTTAACCTGAATGCTAGCTTTTTAGGTATATCCCAAGGAGTCCTAGCCAGTTTCTCATTGTGAACATGAAGAAACTATTTTCTTACTTATCCTCTAGGACTGCAGTTCCCTCCTTCACATTTTCACATTGCTCTGCTGTGCTCAAACCCCAAATGTCAATACGACATACTGCTCTTGATTTTCTTGCCCTGCTCCTTCTTTATACAACTCTTCACAGATCAATGACTTCCCTGATCAACTTCCATGTACTTCTCAACCCCTTTTCAAGTCTTGTATGAGAATCAATTATAAAAGGCATTGAGGCTTTATTGACTTTCCCTGCAGCCAGGCCAGGCCAGCCAACTATGAGACCCCTGGAAGGAGAGATCTTTGAAAAGAGGATGACCCTTCTTTGAATGCCCTACTTATAGCAGCAGCAGTTACTTTTCCCTTGGAGCAACACCATTCACCGAATAAATCTTGACCTCACCTTTGGTCTCACAGTCCTGAAACAAGGATGCACTGCTATGTCTTGTTGTTAGACCTCCTCCACAAGGAAAGCAGGATACTCTTCCAGCTTCAGGCTGATATGTTCCAAGGGGACAAGGCAGACAGGGTTTGAAGCCATCAGGAGAATATTCACCTGGTGAGCACTGATCTAGATGAGGAAGAACACACTTGCTTTAAACTGTACATTATAGATGAAAGTACATTAGTGAGCCTTCACATGACCTGAAACTCAAAGGTGAAACTGCTGTCCTCTTTACCTGGGAGTAGGAACCAGGATTTCAGAATTGAATGCTAGCAACAGATAGAACTCAATACATACAATGTACTCGGTAAAACTGAAACAGACACTGATACGCTCTGGTGTAGTGAGCTCTTCTGTGAGCTAGAATGGATTTTGTGCTTTGTTTCTAGGCTGCGCGGGACACTAGGCCTATTCAGTACTCTCCGTACATCTATACGGAGCAGTTATAGAGTGATTATTTCTTCTTTCTAGCTAATAAAACTCTTTATGAAATAGTTAGTGCTGAACCTAAGGTGCCAAAAATGTACTTCCAGGTTTCTATAAGTATTCTACTCTTAGTACTCTTAATATTATTGAATATTCATGCTTCAAAACTCTTGGTGTTATGTGAAAACCTCAAGCGCAACAAGTAATCATGCAAATTCACTAAACTAAACATTATGCGTGCCTCACACTTTTAAAGCGCAAATATTCTTCCTGTTCCTCTGATACTGGTTCTTTGATAAGGATTATCTGTGGACTGAATACTGCCTAGGTAGCGCTAAGTCAATCCAACTGATTTTACTTAAACACGCACCTCAGTATTGTCTAACAACTCCAGCAACATTTATGGGCAACTGAAAAATGCTGCTTTTCAAACATTTCACAAAAGAACTGGTTCAGTGCCAGTTTTTAATAATTATCCTGCTCTGGAAAGGCACAAAACACTGTTGCAGTTGTTCAGCTGTGCTGAAAAATTCTGTCCTTTTAAAGACCTGTTACGATAATAAACTGTTAGTTTTAGTTTATAGCTCCAATAAATCACTCAGTGAATAGCTGTTTTGTTAGGAAGTTAAATCGGCCTTGGCTTCATTTCAGGATATGTGACTAACAACAAGCAGGGCATTAACTACCGGTCATGATCAATGATGAAAAGCTTTGGTTATGGCTGATACACTGAGTAGAATAGTGAGTGCTCCTCCTTAGCTTAAAAATAAAATACACCAGGTTAAGCAATGCTCCATAGCTTATCAATGAAAGCTAATGAGGAAGTCTTAGCTCTAGGTTCTAACTTTTTCCACCACACATGACTTCTGCTTTCATAAGGACACACATTCATTTGCTCCCACACTTTTCAAGCCTTTCTTCATTTATAAACATTCCTACAGAACACTTATCTCTCTACTCTTTGTGCAACACAACAAATATGAACGAATTAAGGCTTTCATTATAGCACTTCTAATAAGGTAAGGAAAGAGCACTATTTACCATTCCATAACAAGGAAAGACAATCAAGGTTAATCAAGGTGACTTTCAGAAGTGGCTACTGACTTCAGAAACCCAGAAGCAATGGAAAGACCAGTGCAAATCTTCTTTCAAAAACCTCTATGACTCTATGAGAAATCAGAGCTCTGAGTGGCCTTACTACAGATTATTTACTATCTACTTTCTCATCTTAACCTGTTTTTTTACCCTTCCTTTTAATCCCATGTAAGTTTGGAGTGGTTTGGTTTCGGTTTGTTGGGGTTTTTTTCAGTGTGTGTGTGTGTGTGTTTTGTTTTCGTTTTGAACAGAATGCTACTTTACTCCCCGAACTTGCTCAGACTACAGCATAACAGTAGGTTGGCTAACAGAGCTCAAAGGAAACCTGTCCAGGTAGGAACCAAACCCACCACTTACTTGGAAATGTTACATCTCAGAATTTATCCCATCAGATCTCTTTCATCAGCTTTATCATCTGCACCTTACTTTCCTTGAAATTGAATGTTGTAAAATGGTAGAGCTCTCTGTGGAACAAAACTGAGTTAACCTAAATCTTCCAAGATTATTTAGCAAAATTACTAATTTTTTTAAATTGCATTGAGAAAGTAAACTTAGATCTCCACAGACATCAATGAGATCCTCAATATAGGGCATTCTTAGATGCATTGCATGACTGAATTCTGAGAGCAGAGAAAGATGGGGCACCAGACAGTCTGTTTCTGTGCCTTACATCTATATTGAGACACACTGTGAGCTCCAGCTGATTTCTGGTTTCCAGGATTCTGAGGACTGCGGCAAGAGTTACAAGTTAGTTGTCCTTCCTCAGCCTGTTAAGTTTTATTAGGGCATAAAACACAACTTTCTCATTCCCCATCACATTATGGTCCCACACTTTAGCCAGCTAGCAATAAGAAAAAAATCTCTGGTCTCTAACGTTTTGTGTTTGTGGGTACAAAGTCAAATTAGGTGGTCAGCAGCTAGACTACTTGATAAAGCTCGAGGTGATATCAAGACTATGCTTATACAAGCATTAGGGCAGATCAACTGTCAGGACTTCCGTAATTTGACAGTTTTTGAGTACTGAAAGAAGGCTGACATTTTGTTTCAACTTTGCTCAGCAGTAATCTGAGGTCCATTATGCTTCACTGGAGCTACACAGCAACTGCTTCAGGCCCTGTTTCTTTCCCTCCTGTCTTCCACTTGCACTAGCTGCCCCAGGTCATTTGTGATGGAGGTCAAATATGGCAGGTCAGCAGGATGGTAGGCTATGCTTCTGACAGCATACACAGAAGGAATACAGGTCTGAGACAGTAAAGGGCAGTAAGTGTGTAAAACCAATCTGTGCCAAAGCAAAACTTTTCCATTTGATCTGAACCAATCGATTCCCTGTAAACAGCTCCCAGTTCCTCCCCATCTTCCACCTAGAAATATTCCAGAGGTCACCCATCTAACTGCCCTGAAGCACAGAGCAGGCATAATGAGTAAAGCCTGTTTAGAAGCTCACAGCACTCACTAGAACCCAGTTTAGCATAACAAAACAGACTTAGTGTTAGGTTCAATTATGGTAACATTAATTATAGGGACATTATGTCAACACAGAAATCATCCCATGGAAATCCATAGGACTGTGCAGGAAATTAGGGTGATACAAATGAGCCCTCTTTAAAAAAAACCCAAACCACCAAAAAAACCACACAAAAATAATAAAGGGGGGGCATACCTCTAAGAGTTCAAACTTCTCCTATTGTTTGTTTAAATGAAACCAAATGTTTCACAAAACTAGACACTGCATGGTCCCACCTGACACATGGGAAATACCCAGTCGAAACAAGATCTGGAGGTTTGCAAGCAATGACATTAAACCAGAATTCCACTGGCTGGCCTTGCTCTTTTTTTCAGAAACCTGATTGGTTTTCTCTAAATGAACAAAAGAATCAATTGCCTCCAGTAGACTTCATTTCTGCAGCCACTGTCTTTGTCTTCAATACCCATTAAAAACCAGATCTTGAGTCTCATGCAGCTGTTTTAAACAAGGAAAAAAAAAAAAGTTAAAGCTTTTCTGATGCAAAAGCCTGAAGAAAAGGGGAGGAGGGGGAAGAGAGGGGCCCACAGGGAACCAGGATTAACAGTTACAAAGACATTTAAAGGCTCTTCCCCTCTTTTCAACAGGTTAGCCTTTGAGCATTTGCTCCTATAGACAAATGCTGTAATATCTCAGTGGCTGAGAAGGTGAACCTCATAAAGGAGGTCATGATCCACCAATTCACCATTTTCTTAAGAATGATGCCTTGACTTTATAAGGAAAATCACCAATAACCAATGCAGCAAACTGATTCTGAAGCAGCACCCTTGAAGTTATTGTGTTGTAGCAGTTCACGTATTCAGGACACTTGAGACAGTTATATATGCTAAGGATCTATGTCTTAAATCTATGACTGCTGGCAGAAAAAATAGCATCCTTCCTCCCATTTGATAATTCATTTCTTCTTGTCAGATTTTTATAAAATTATCTTACCAGAAGTGTGAAACCCTATGACGTTTAGTTTACTGCTGCAGCTGCAGGTCAGTTCCTCAAGACAAGAGCTGTCAGAGAAGAAGCTGGACTTTCCCTCTTATGTTGCTGAGATACCACTAATGTTTGAGACAGGACTGCACCAGGAGAAGCCCACCACAGGAAGAGGATCAGCACACGACTGTCTGAATCAGGATCTAACCTAGACATATTCCAAGTATTTTGGGGTTTTTTTTAAAAAAAAGGTCGTTGAAAACAACTAACTAAAACCTGCACTTGACTCACTGTCTGCATCACAGAAGACTTTCCCTAGACTTACTTAGTTCCCTCACTGCTTCCTACTCTGCTGATCAGACTGAGCGAAATCCCTTTGCCAAAGTTCTCTGCCTGTCTAGAGACCACACCCACCACCTGCACTGTACCAATCTGCTGACCTGGTATCAATTTGTGCCCAGAATCATTAGCATGCCTAGATAAGCATGTCCCCAGTCCTCTCCAGAAGTTCTCAGCAGCTCTGCAAAACAATCAGATCAAAACGAAACAAACCCCCCTGACTCTCCCACACACATCCTTCGTCTTCTTCCACACTGTTCCCATTCCATTCTCTTCTGCCCAGTCTATTTCTTAGCTCCTTCTGACTGGCAGTCAAAGCAGCAGCAGCAGCAGCCACCCTGTGCTGCCTTTACCATACACACTGGGACAATCAGCTTTTTCTAAGCAAATGAGGCGTATGTAACAACACCGCCTCTGTGTGTACTTTTATGTCCCCTCAACAACTAGTGAACTTTCTGTCCAACTGCCAGCAATCTGACAAAGGGTGCAGAGAGGTTTCAAAGGTACCAACCTTTTGTATGTTTAATGTAAAGAAGTAGGCAAAGTGCAAGTGGAGGTGAGAGACCTTCTTAGCATCCATGCAAGTCAAAAGCTGTGGTACAAGCTCCATCTCCTATTTGATCACAGCAAATCTACACAAGAATATGGTCTGAAAATAGCTAAAGAAATGAAGATTCATTTGGTGATTGCATCTTTTTAGGCATGAGCAAATCAAACCAAAATGCATGAGACCCATAGGAAACTGGATCTTGTTAGTTCCACTGCTCACAGCAGTACCTTTTAAGATATACAGAGCAAACTATGGTACCAATTCAGCAATGGAAGAGGCTTTTTAAAAGTTGTTCTTCAAAACATTGTCTTCATATGATCAGTGTCTGTTTTAACCATAGAAAGTCTATCTATGCTCACCTTACCAAAGAGTTTACCAGGAGAAGAGAAGGCTGCGTGGAGACCTCATAGCAGCCTTCCAGTATCTGAAGGGGGCCTATAGGGATGCTGGGGAGGGACTCTTCATAAGGGACTGTAGTGACAGGACAAAGGGTAATGGGTTCAAACTTAAACAGGGGAAGTTTAGATTGGATATGAGGAAGAAATTCTTTACTGTGAGGGTGGTGAGGCACTGGAATGGGTTGCCCAGGGAAGTTGTGAATGCTCCATCGCTGGCGGCATTCAAGGCTGGATTGGACATAGCCTTGGGTGGCATGGTTTAGTGTGAGGTGTCCCTGCCCCTGGCAGGGGGGTTGGAACTAGATGATCTTAAGGTCCTTTCCAACCCTAACTATTCTATGATTCTATGATTCTCCAAAAGTCCCTTTTCCCCTGAATTAGCACAGAAATGCCACATAAGAAGGTCATTTGTACTGAGAAATTAAAACTGGTTCTGCAGTTACCTGAAAAAATACGAATCTGTTTCCTTGCTGTTCCAGTTCCTAACTGTAACTCATGTTGCCTTCTCTACCTGCAGTATTTTTAGCTTACTTATTGCTATTTTTCCAGATGAAATCACAAATGGCTTGAAAGCCATACTGTGCTCTGCACCATAGACTGAGACAGTGTTTGTCCAAGCCATCCTCCAGCATCCAACACAACAGCTTGAAAACATCCATGTAAACTCATCTTGGTGAGCTTTCCCAAGTTTTTCAACTCATTGCAAAAAAAAGAAAACTTGCAGCTTTTTTTTCTGACAGGATTCCTGAGTAATTCCCTAGTCTGCTTGCTTGCACAGATGGTTTAAACAACACAAATTCATTTTTCTATTTTGTGAATCCAAGTTTTTCAGATTGGAAAACCTATTCTTAGGCCAAATGGATTGCTGCTGGAAGATGTACTAATTCAATCCGACACACATTTTAAAGGCTTGCTGATTCACAAAACCACCTACATGCCACCTACCTTATGCAGCCTGAATTAGCCATCATGGTTATTAGGTCCCTGTTAAGATAACATCTGACACCTCTCCTTAACTTTTGCGCTTTGGAAGCATTTATTATGGGCTGCACTATGGTGGTGCCCTCCAGTGCCATGATACTTAAGATTTTCTTCAGTACTGACCTATAAAACCCCTATTTTCCATGAAATTATAACTGTGATGAAGATTCTCTGGGACTCAGAGCTTTATCAGCAAAGAGAATGTGACTGTTTCAAATTCTGCCCAGCCTTTTCTTTGGAACAAGGGAGAGTTCTCAAGTTCAGAAACACAGTGTTACACTGGATATTAAATGTAGTCATAAAAATAACTGATGATGTCAAGGCCATTGGTGCCTGATGTTATTCTCACATTTTCTACCTTTGAGCTTACTGTGGGCTGTGCATCAATTATAACAAAGTGTAGTACACTGAGGCCTTACTGTACTCTGTAACACAGCAATTGCCAGCAACAAATACACTGAGGGGCACATCTCAGTAGCACGAACAGTAACCCCTACTTCTTCCTACACAGCCCTCCTCTGTCCCTGATAAGCACCCCATGATCCCACCAGGCTCACCAGACCACAGCAAAACTGAAATGCATGTGATGGTTTGCTCCTAGTTTACTTTCACTTACCACATCTGTTACCCACATGCATCTGTCCTACACCACAAGACTGCTGTGGCTCCGATAGCTTGAGAGACTTTCTGGCCACTTCATGGTCCATGCCAGAGATGCGAATGCGGAACTGGTCCCTGCTGACTGTCTTCCGTAGGGTCCGAATGGTTTTACGGAACCTCTTTTCAGTCTTTTTCCGAGCACAGCGCACATCACATGTGTCTGAAAAGTATCAAGGGTGAAAGCTGCTGTAAGTGACCGTGCGCAAAAATCCCAATTCAAAAGACCAACTATGCAAATAACTGTGAAAGCCACTCTGAACCAATCTGAAATTCTTAAGGACAACACCACCAGGCTAGAAGAAAATTCATCACACCACAAGACTTTAATCAATGGGCAGCTCTTTGATCTTTGAAGTTATCCCTATCCCTCACTCTTTTGAAGCAGTAAAATTTATTTTCAAAACAGGAGATACTTTTCATCATCATTTTGCACACAGATAGAAGTGAAAAAAACAGAAATCAAGGAGCAAATGCCAAGAAGCTTCAAACCGCACCTTGGGTTATTTTCCAACCAACCTGTCACCTCCTTTTGGCTTGTTTCAAGCTCAAAGTCCGCAGTGATAAAAATTTCTCTAGTCGCTGTCAGTCTACTGAGGGCTCCATGAACTTTCTTGCCAGAGCTGCATGTTAGGTTTACATAGTGGAAGCTCTCCATTACTGAATTATGTCTCTCTGTATGAACAAAATTAAAGGAAGCAAAAGCTTGGCCAGCTATATTATTGAACATTCACTAGTGCTCAGCATATATTATTGTCATGAAGAGGAGCAAATGATTAACTTCACGTGACAGTAAACTATTTAGCCAGTTGCTCAACTGGTACACCCTCACATCAAATCATTACCCCAGTGCACTTACAGATCTACCATTGGGCTGAGACTCTGGCACTGCAGCGGGTCTGAGGCATCATCTGCTGCTAGGATGAGAGCCTGGCTGCGGTGCTCAGCCTGCTTCCCTTGGGTTTTGCTAGCAGGTTCTAATGAATTGCCTTTGTGCTATGCAGAGCATCTTAAAACCACGACACTGCCTGCATCAGGCAGGCTACTCAAGGGAAAAAATCCTGCACTCGTATGAAGCGTGTGAAAAACATGCTAGCTTATAGTGGTGTTCAAATTAAGTAGTGCCTTTTGGAAATCACTTTCAAGGTTTCTATGAGAAAATAAATTTAGCTAAAGAAAACACTCAGAATAAGCTTTGGCTCCGGAGTATATAATTCTTCCCTAAGCATCTACTATAGTCTCTCACTATTCCTCTTCTAAGGACAAACAAACTGACATGCTGATTCATCATATTGTTTAGTGACTTCTTCCCCCAGCTTCTTGTTTTTTTGGTTTTTTGGGTTTTTTTTAATGTACTCCTCCCCATTTTCTGCTGACTTTGTGAATTCCCGGGCCATACTTTTCTGCCTTGGAACAGATGGAAGAGCTGACCTCACTGTGTCCATCTGGGCCTGCTGAAGTATAAAAGGAAGATGAGAAAAGAGGAATAACCTTTGACAATAGTCAGCGCAAATGGCCAAGAGATTCTTCACTGAGGCATTAGGCAGGTGAAAAAAGAAAGAACAGAAAGAAGGGTGAGAGAGAAAGGAAAGGAAAAATCAAAAGAATGGAAAGAATGGTTTATTTTATTGAGAATTTATTGGCAGTAATACAAATAAAAGAGGAGAAAGGCTTTCCTAGAAAGACTGTAGGCTGTCACAGGGAAGTCCCGTGATACAAAATAACTATTGCAAGAATCATGTCTGGGCAAGAGTGTGACTTATGAGGTCAGTGAAGAAAAGAAAGCCTGCAGTCCTCTATGCTTTGCTTCTGGTGTACTTCATATTTGGAAAGTACATATATGATTGTAACTTGCTTACCCACATTTTTATATTCATACCTGGCACCATCTGTTCCAGACCTTCTTGAAACATCTCAGTCTTTTTCAAACTACATTTTCCTTCATTTAATTTAAAGGTTACGCTTATCTTGATGGCTGAAATATCTTCAGAAAGAAATAATGACGTTATTTTCAAAAAGGAATAGAAAATTTAGGTAACCATAATGTCATATCATAATGATGACATCAAAAAATACACTGATATAAAGTGAAAAAGTGGTCATCACAGAAAAATTAAAGAGACACCAGCTTTCTCCTGCTGTGAAGCTGTTTCACAACTGGAATTGGAACAAAGTAGGATAGATTTTATTGGAAAAAAAAAATCCTATCTGTTCAGCTTTAAATACTTTCTAAATTTCATTAACAGCTCAACCTAAACATATTGTATGCTGCCAACACTGTCCAGTTTGGGTGTCTAAAAAGAGGCATGACACTCCTAGCCTAGCTGTTTATTTCACTACTGATCTTTTTCTCTTTCTTTATATATAAGTCTCAGTTTGAGTGACGCTGATGAAGCAGTGCAAGGGGAATTTCGTGCTGAAATCATGAACTGCAATCATGAGGAAGAGGAAGAAAAACCAGAGGGAATATAATGGAGAGAGAAAATACTCAACAGAAACACCCTTATTTCACTGTTATCTCTTAAAAGAAATCAGTCAAATCATGCAACAGTAAATCCAATGATTACCCAGCCAGCTGGATGCATTTGTATTTTGCTGCTTTTTCTTAAGCTGAGATGACCTGCCACAGGTGAAGGTGTAGGCATCTTGTGTTCCTAACAGACAGACCATACAGACAGATAGTAAAGACACAAGCACTGTGCACAGACTGAAGACTCCTGTAGTATAAAAGACATTTTTAATTTCTTGTTTGGCATCATCATCTTCACCCTTTTTCAACAATGTTGCTCACAAGACTCCACATTAAAGCTTGCCTCTTCTTAAGTAATTTAAAGGGTTCAGGAAGAAAAGCAGCAACCATCCCATAAGCACCAGGCGAGTCTGCATGCTGTGTCCTGTGGGGTGGAGGGACTGTATGGGCAAAATCACAGACCCCACACAGGGCTGGAATGCCTTTGCCCCATTTAGCAGCGGCTCTCAGGGCCAATTAAGGAATGGCCCAGGGAACACAGAGAATTCTGCCCTGTCCTCCCTAGCTTCACAAAGACAGTTGTCATGAGAAGGGAATCTGAGGGTAGAGTGGTTATAAAAGACAAGGAAAGAGGGGCTTTCTTGGGACACTGGCAGGGATATAGCCCTTTATTATCTATAGTGAAAGGGGAAAGGTCCCTGCTGATTGTCTGCTTCTTGGGGCTTCCATGAGAGTTAAGAGGTTTGCTACTCTTACACCCTGCAGAATCACATGCTTGTTTTTGTTGGTTTTGACTTACCAGAAAATACCTGGACATCTGAAGAGCAGCTTAAGAAGCATCTATCACTGCCACCACTCTTAATGCAGTGCAGCGACACCCTGGGTGACATATTATCAGGCAAGGAGCCCTTTGTCTCTAAATAGGATAAAACAAATACTCACACAAGTAAAATATCTACATACACATCTTATTAATAAATTGGCATGCAGCTGGTTTTGAAGCTGGTACCCAAGAGCACCCACACAGTTAAAAATGCTGTCTGGACAGAAAATCAAAGCAAAATAAAATCACTGGAAGATCACAACACATAAGTAATTTCCTTTCAGTTGAAGCTATCATCAGCAAAACTTCTCATGCAGAGAAACAAAAGGAAATAGAAGCATGAGCTGGATAAAAGCACAGGAAAGAAAGCATCAAAATCCCTCAAAGTATCTCCTGTTTTGGGGTTGTTTTTTCACTTGTTTTTAGCAGTTTCAGCATCAGTACCATCATGCTAAAAGTAAAGTGGGATACCGGGAACGATGACTCATACCACTTGACTGGACAGATCAAGATTTTCAGATTTGACTATAACCACATGGCCATCAGACACATCAGGAGTAGAAATGTATTTATTAGGCACCTTACCAACACAATCCTTTTTATTCCAGTGTAATTTGTAGTTAGAGTGACACAGGCATTCATAGTCTCCCAGTGTGTTCACACACAGCTGTTGGCAACCACCATTGTTGACGCTACATTCATTAATATCTACAGAGGAAGTGTAAAAAGACTTTTAAAATGTCATTCTTGTCCAAGATCTGTACTCTAACTCCACTAGGTAAAAATATACACAAATACTGCTTCGTAGGGCTTGGAAAAGATTTTAGTAATGCTATCTGGACACCCACATTGAAATAGCTTTTTCTTCATGGAAATCCTTCGATAAATGATCAAAAATTGATCAAATGTCAGAGGGGAGATGTTAAGTATGGTCTTAAACCATTATTATAAAACTAAAAATTTATTCAGCCTCCACAATATGGCAATAAATTAACTCAAAGAAAAGGAGATCAAATCAAGTCTGCAGTGCCCTGTGCCTGGTTAATTAATACTTCTAATTTGGAATAAAGACAGACAAAATGGACAGGATTCCTACTGATCAATGCCCCAGAGTGCTCAGATACACACAACTGCTGTCGAACACTATCTGAACCCATGTGGGCAAATAACACCATTGTATCACCATTGCCCCTTTTGGCCAATTATCCAATTTCAGGGCCTTTCCCCGCCCAATAAATGCCAACAGGAGGAGAAATTAATGGCAACACAACATACTGCCTTTGGTGTGAACTTGCATGCTGGTGCAGAATATACCGTTTACCAGTGGTGCATCCCAGGGGTCAATACTGGGGCCAATACTATTTATTCTCTTCATTAAACCTGGATGATGGGACAAGAGTTCAGCCTCAGTAAATCCGCAGATGATACAAAACTGGGAGGAGTGGCTGATACACCAGATGGTTGTGCCACTATTCAGAGGGACCTTGACTGGCTGGAGAAATGGCCCGAAAGGAATCTCATTAATTTCAACAAAGGGAAATGCAAAGTTCTATGTCTTTGCTTCTCAGATACACCCTGATGACTGCTTCCCTTGTCTCCAGTAGCTTTATGGCAATTATACAATAAGCCTAGAAAGCTATCAGCAAGAAATCTCTTGCAAGTCCCAGAGTTTGTGCAACTGAGGGTACCCATTTCTACAAACACTTTTCTCCATGGCAAAACAAGTTCTTCTCACTGTTCTCCCCAGCCATTTGTTTCCCCCTCTAGAAAGGTAATAATTTGGTACAAAACACTGTGAAACAGATTACAGAAATGATCTCATTTCAAGGGAAAACCATGATACTAACAGAACTGAGACAGAGGGTAGGAATGAGCAGCAGAGGAATAATGGAGAAAGATAAGAACAACTCAAATTGGTGCTACTGCTTAAGATACCACAGAACCAGCCCAAATCTTTGGGTTTCACTGACTTTTTGTTAGGATGTGGAATGCAATGACAACCTCTTACCTCCAGTACTTATTGAACTTCCTCCATATAGGTCAGAAGGTGTGTAGTCAATATACCTACCAGCTTTGACACAGCCTGGATTGCCAGTAAATTAAGGACTTCCTATGGTACAAGGATTACTATCTTTTGCACAGGAGTATGATATGAAACGGACAATTAGTAGCCAACAGCAAAATTACAGTAACTTTCCCTTATTGGTGTTTTCCCTTATTGGTGGCCAAAAGAAATGGAATTAATGCAGAAGAATTAATAAGAATAGACTTCTCTTAGAAATTATAACACATGAACAGTGATACTTCCCCTCAGAAAGATTTGCCTATTCGTCAGGATAAAACACATTGATGCTGTACCTGTAATCTTCTTTGCAGACTTTCTAGAGGCAGAGGTTAAAACAGATCGAACACACAGAGATCACTGAAATGTTATCTCCAAGTTCACGTGTGCTCACTCTGCCTCAGACATAAGTAAGTCTTACCCAGAATTAAATAAGCATATGTAGTCAGTAAGGTCTTGCCTAGGCTTTTATAAAGCAGGTTTAATTTCATTTAGTGTCCAGTTATTCTTATTTCCTCATGTTAATTCTGGGAACTTGTCTCAGCAATATTCACACTCAACACAAATTGAGGTTCTGTGAACATCTTTGTCTCTTTCCTTGAACTTTTTCTGTAGGAAAGACATAAAGACTCAGAGTATTAATCCTGACCAGTGTAAATCAGTGGTACTACGTCAGCTAAATTTAAAACTACATCACGTGAGAATCTGACATATGCACAAGGGCAACCTGCAAAACCATAATTTTCTATGCCACGCAGAGCTTCCTGTTCTTTAAGTGCAAGTCCACTGACTTTTCACTGAAGTCAATAAAACTTCTGCATGTGAAAATTCTATCAAATTACAGCTTTCATACCCAGGTGCAAAACGCATCAGTTTGTTCTAGTAGTCACAGATGCTTTCTGGATGCACGGTGTGAAGGGAAAAACATTTGACCAAAGACAGAAATGAACAGGATTAGTTTCTACTTTTGCTGTGCCTCCTTAGCACAGCAAAGAGTAAAATTTATTCTGTCTGCCTACGGCATATATGTAGGCTTGTGTCTTGGACAGACACTAATTAGACCTGTGGTGACAGCATGGCATGTAGTGTCTTTTTATAACTCACCTCCACAATGTGTGAAGCCATAGAGAGCATATCCTTTGTTACAACTACACTCAAAGGTGCCTGGATGATTGATGCACGTGTGGTCACATGTCCGTTCAAAAGAGCATTCATCAATGTCTGCAAGTGTTTAAGGAATACATCAGTATCTTTCAGCCTGACAAGGGAGCACCGATGAGCTAACAAAGTTCAACACAGAGATGTACAGTTTTATGTAAACTAAGCAAAAAACTAGCAAATTCTTCTAAAGCAAATAATGTAACATAATGAGATGACAACTTTTAAAAGAACAAAGTTTGCCAAACAAGCCTTTTCTTTTCAAGCATAAAATCTGCTGCTGCATTTTTAGAATTATGTTTAAAATAAAATATTT
Organism: Ara ararauna; assembly: GCA_028858755.1. Taxonomy (NCBI): domain Eukaryota; kingdom Metazoa; phylum Chordata; class Aves; order Psittaciformes; family Psittacidae; genus Ara; species Ara ararauna. Next base: position 35,047,943 of record CM054380.1, on the reverse strand, counting down.
CTATTCTACAGGAGAAGAAAAAATGCTGACAGAACTCTTATTTCATTAACAAAAATTCTACATTAGATCTGCAGAAACAGATTTACAAAAGAAAGTATTGCCTTTGTTTTTTCCCAATGAATGAAAGCAAAGGTCACATTTATAACTCTATGTGAATATGCAATGCCTGATTTAAGCCTGCTGAAAATCACCATGTTCTACAAGATACACCTGAAGACAGATGACTGGAATAATATGTTGAATTTTTCCACAGATCCATTATACTGCATATTTAGACTTCAGTGTCTGTCTCTAAAGGCTGCCAAGATACCTGTTTTCTCCACTGGAAGTTTTCCTTGTCATTATAGTCACTTTGCACACATCTTTGTAAAACATAGTTACTACAACAGCCTAATCATGATCTTGGTGAATTGACTGGTAAAATGGTCAAATTCCCATCACTCTGAAGCCCTAAATATCTATTATACCATCAAAAGCACGTAAAACTTCTGTGTTAGTACATTATGTGTGACATGTAAGAATGTTGTAAGATACAAAAAAGTTCCCATCAGCATGACTGACACATTACATCATTATTTTTTCTTGGGCTTTGGCATGCTTCAAGATACCACCTTTGGAATGATTTAGGGAAGTGACAGGGACAAAAGGAAGATGTAAATCTTAAAAATACATTCATAAAGAGATTCCATTAAAAAAAAAAAAACAAACAAACAAATGACACCATCAACACCCAAAAACTATCTTGAATATGTTGTGGTTTTATAGTAAGTTTGTTCTGTAAAATTGTTGTTGTTCTTTGTCTGATTTTGAAAGGATAAGAATGCATCAAAAACCCAGGTGAAAATTATCTTGTTGGTCAGTTCAGCTTTCTGAAATTCATCATTAGCATCAGTTGGTTCTCTAGGAAATGGAATTATTCACCTTCCCAAATGGCTGATGGCTTTACATTGTTTCATACTGTAGCTTTTCCAAAGCCACAAACCACTCTGATCTTTACATTTTAATGTACTTAAGCAGTTTAAACAGGATTGCTAAATCTATATTTACAAACCATTATACAGAAAAGCAAATATGCTTTGCAAGTCTCACAGGAAAAATACATGTCAACCTAAAAATCAAATGTTCTGTTTTAGGGAATAGCAATTCCAGTATGTCTACAGGCCTATAATTTCATAGATCACGTAATATCTTTTTTCTTTACATAACGAATTCATGGTATCTAAATGTCCCATAAAGAAAAAATAACTTCACTGCAATGATAAACTAGTCGGTAAGATGGACAGAGAGATATTGTCTATTTTTTCCCTGTGATTACTTGAAAATCATTAATAGAAGGGGGGGAGCATTATTCTCATAAAAATCTTTTTAATATCATAGAATCATAAAATCATAGAATAGTTAGGGTTGGAAAGGACCTTAAGATCATCTAGTTCCAACCCCCCTGCCAGGGGCAGGGACACTTCACACTAAACCATGCCACCCAAGGCTATGTCCAACCTGGCCTTGAACACCACCAGCGATGGAGTGTTCACAGCTTCCCTGGGCAACCCATTCCAGTGCCTCACCACCCTTACAATAAAGAATTTCTTCCTTACATCCAATCTAAACTTCCCCTGTTTAAGTTTGAACCCGTTACCCCTTGTCCCTCGACCTGCTGGTCGTGCTCCTTTTGATGCAGCCCAGGATACAGTTGGCTTTCTGGGCTGCGAGCGCACACAGCCGGCTCATGTTCATTTTCTCATCGACCAACACCCCCAAGTTTTTCTCCACAGGGCTGCTCTGAATCTCTTCTCTGCCCAACCTGTAGCTGTGCCTGGGATTGCTCCCACCCAGGTGTAGGACCTTGCACTTGCTTCCAGATAATAGTTCACTGTGCCATTAAATAAAACTCCTACAATACTATCAAGCCAACTGTATGTATTAACAGCTGTTCCAAAAAGAAAACAAAACAAAACAAGAAAATCCAAAACCGAGGCATGGAAATTATTCTGGAGTCCATTATCACTTCATCATTGTAGTAGACATCCAAGCCACACTGATCTGTTCTACTTCTATTACTTCTTCAGTGCACATACCTTGACAAGACTTCTCATCTGTTAACAATTTAAATCCTTTTCTGCAGCTGCAATCAAAACTGCCAACAGTGTTTTTACAGAAATGATCACAGCCTCCGTTATTGGACTGGCATTCATCAATATCTGTAACAAAAAAAAGTGCTTCAGCAAATAAACACACTACATCCAATATAATTCCACTGCTAGATCCAGAACACAGATACATCCAATTGGTTAATGAAGCCCAGAAACAAAATCTAGTGAGACTACTACAAATTTTAAGGATGATCAGATCCAGCTCTTATGAATGATCTGGCCCATTCAGCCCCATGACAGTGTTACTTGCTTTCACTTAATATATTGCTGTCAGTTACACTTGGGTGCATGTATTTGCAAAGGATATTTTCCCTAAGTTCTGTTTGGAAACATTTTGACTTAAATCTCCTCTAACAGGCTTTAGCCTTTTAAACATTCTCTCCATTTCCTCTCCCTAAGCCCTGCAGAAATCTCAGACAGAGGAAACTTCCTGAGCCACCCCATCCTTTTCATGCCAACATTAGAATGAGTTCTTTAATATTAATTGACTCAGGCATGCGGATTCCATCATTTTTTGCCAGCAGAACAGTCTTAATATCTTATTACTGGAAAATGTATTCTAATATAGAGCCTAAATGTCCCTTTGCTTCTTTCCAGTACTCTCACCAGAGCTGCTTGGGCCAGTATGAGAAATTCTATTCATGTATCCCTGTTTACACACTGATATTTACTTCTAAACTGCTCTGATGCCCAGCTGACTGCTGGTAAAATAGGAGTCTATTGAACTATATGTCTGTAAGAACAGACATGCCTACCTCCTCCAATAAAGACCTCTACTTGACCACAGACCTGTATTACCTCCTACTGTGAAAAATAAGGCCAGCTTGGCAGGAAGGGTGGAAGTGGTGAGGTGGTGTGATGCATCTGACACTATGGAAACTGTGCATTTAGCCCTGGCTGCGTCCTTTCTTAGGTCAGATTACACATACCAACTTTGATTACCTGCATTTGAAGATGAATACCTTACAATAAGGTGTTGGCACGTATGTGCCCACCAGTATAAAACTCACCTTTACATGTCTTCCCATCAAACTGAAGCGTGAACCCAACAGGACAGCTGCAGTGAACTCCAGTAGATGTATCTTTACATGTACGATCACAGCCACCATTATTTACTGCACACGTTTCTAGCCAACAAGATAAAGTAGAAGTTTGCTCAGGGATATTATAATGGTAACAAGAAACATCATGTGATAGAAGGCATGGTTCCAAGCACACTGCTGTTCAACTACATTTAGCCTAGTATGCATGAGCAGCTACTAGATACATGTGTTGGCAAAATCCCTGCCTCAGCTACACCCACTTTTTTTGCAGACTCTACAGACTGAAATATTGTCTCTGAGTATTCTCATCCTCAAACGCAAATCCCCACTCCTCAGTGATTCATCTGTTCCTGTCAGTCTGTCTCCTTATGCCCACACTCAATCCCGGCTGAACCTCTGACATTTCCCACCAACGCTCAGATACCAAATTACACCCAGCCCTACTAAACCAGTTCTCTTAAATCATTTCCAACACACCTTCACATGCTACCTGTGTTCCCAGTCATGGTGGATTACACCCATACTGAGTGCTCCTTCTGCCTTCTCAGCCAGGTGCCATCTCAACCTCACGCTCCTTTAACTACCCCTATGCAAACCATGTATAAATCTCACCAAACCTTTTGAACACGCCTTAAATACAGTTCCTTCACATCCAACAAAACAGAAATAACTCACTCTTTGGCATTCATCTTCTTGTAGTCAGTCTAACCACCGCAGCCAGTCTAACAGCCTTTCTACTGGCTATCCAAATGCAATTTTATCCAGCACATACTGATCCAGAGAGATGCAAAGATCATTTTCTCCATCTGCTTTTTGAAATCCTCTCTTTCTAGCGCTGTCTCCTTGTTTTCTGCAGCATCAGCATACGCTATTTATTCTCAAGTTTTGAGATTTTCACTGGTTTATTCCCCCACAGTCTCCCACCTCACATTCAATGCTGGGAGGCTGTGTCTAACCTGCAAGTGAAGACAGAGTGACTCTCCTTCCTTCCCCTTTCCACAGAAACATTTTGCTGTGGGTTGGTTGGTTGCTTTTTTATGTTTGGTTGGTTGGTTTTGTGAGGTTTTTTGGTTTTGCTTTTTAAATGAGTCTATTAATTTATATGTCTAAATATGGATTCAGGAGCTCAGAGCCCTATACTTTTGGTAGTTTCTTCCTCAGTCTCCATGTTCCAGTGCACTTCTGTGGCAAATGACATTAAGCACTGTAAATCACCCTGACCGCCTGAAGTAAGTACTTCTGAGAGGTGGATATCCACTGACCCAGCTGCCATGAGACCACAGTGATTGCTTCCCATGCCAGTGCCTTCCCAGTAGTGACAGTCGCAGAGGCTGGCATTCTGGGCCAGATGCAAACACCTCTAGGAAGAATAAGATGACCTTGCATCTTAAAATGTCCTTGTAGATCCACCACTGGGCCCAATTGTCTTCCATGGAGAAGTGTATTTTGAAACGAAAATAAGCAGGTAAAACACTGTTTCCTCCACAATCACACTAAAACTGTAGCACAGAAGGGATTGTACTGCATTCCCATGATGAATTAGAACCATGGAAATACACGCTGCTTCAAGGGCAACTTCCTGACACCTCCTACTGAATGTCACAAACAACGTACATAGTTTTTTATACATTATGGAATAATATTTCCTTAAAATGGACTGGAACATCTCAGGCAGAATTCAGCTGAGAGCTACGATGGTTACAGTAAAAAAAGCCCCAACAATTCTTCAATCTAAAAGGTTTCAGCAAATAGCAAAATCATTTTGGATAAGCACTTTTACCCATAAGCAACCGTCGCTTCACCCTCTTGTCCACATCAGCTCCTGCTGTAGTGTTTCCCTCAGAAATTTCAACAGCAGCCTCTTCCCTCTCTGTCAGGAACATGAAAAAGCAAATGAGTAAAGGTGTCCAGAACAGAGGCCCCATCCGATATCCAATATGTACACACATGCAATCAGCTGCATCACATGCTGAATTATCACAGATAGTCAGAACAGACTAGGCAGAAATAATTTCTTTTTTTTAAATAAAGTAATAATGAAAATCATGTCAACCCTTCAGTCAAAATCATGAGAATACTTCTCTCCTGTGCTTTTGTTGCTTCCTTACAACTCATGTTTGCTTCAGCATTCTCAGCAAAGCAGATGAAGTGCTATGGATGTAGTAAACAGCGACAAGACGAAAGAACTAATTGAACTGTCATGAACAGCTCAGTTAAGAGCACGCTGTCACCATCCATCATGGACTAATAGAAGGACCAACCAGTTATGCCTGAGCATTTTGATGATTTCAGTCAACAAGCAACAAACTCTTCCAGAGACTAGAATATAAATCTTAAGTGGGTTTTATATAAATCTTAAGTGGGTTTTTTTCTGGATAACTGCCTTGCAAAAATTGTACTTCAATTGACTCCTGAGTTCTGGTTTTAACAGATATATGGCTTGGTTACACTCTCTGGCTCATGCTATACAAGAAACTGAACCTAAAATATCCTGGAGAGAAGGGAATCTTCTTTGGTTAGTGACAAGCCTTGTGCTTCAGAGGGACCCATGATGATTAAGGCTGCAGTAATATTAGGTAGCTACTTATACAGGGAAGCAATAGCTGTCAGGACCCAACCAATTCACTCATGCATTAGCAGTTTTTTTAGTTCTAGATTCCTTGATATTTTCTAACCATACTATTATGAGGAGCATTAATCATGGACACACAGCAACACCACACCACTTAGAGCTGGTCATCAATAGAAGACTACTTCCCCCCACCGTATACTGACCCAAGCAGGTTTTCCCATCTACATGCATGATGTACTTGGGGTGACATCCACAAATAGGCCCATCATCAGCATCATCACATGTATGTTGACAGCCACCATTTCCATGATTACATGTTACTAGGAAGAAAATATATGTTACATCTCACAAGTACTGCCAGCATCTTTGAAAGACAGTGTGCAATTTTTGTCTCCATTTGACCATCCAATACACCTCTAACATGCCGCCTTCCTGAAGACCTCTGTGAGACTTAAACACTGCAGAGCTCTCTTGTGGAGCCAAACTTCCTGTCATTATGAATGATGGTGTAATTCCCAAACTACAACCAATAGGCTGTAGCAACCAATAGACTGGTGTGATAATGTCCAGTAAAGCCACTGATTTTAGTTTAATTCAAATGCATGAATTTTAGGCATGTCATGCCAGTTTGGCTATACCATACCAAATCCCACATCACTGCAAACAGAATACTATTTGTTTGGGGTTTTTTTTTTTTTGGGAAACCATAAGCATATGCAGAATGTTGCATACAAATGCAGCTCCTCTGGTTCTTGGACAGTTCAAATCCTGGTCGGCATTCACAGGCAACTCCTCCTTTGGGCGTTTCTCTGCAGATGTGGGCACAGCCATGATCTTTATTCATGCAGCTCATACCTTCTGCAAAACAGGACAAGTGCAAGAGTATCAGCATCCTCATCATCTCTGTGTGCAGGCAACAGTCACATAAAGTCAGTTCAATACACACACAGGCAACAGCCTGCTACATATGGGAAGAACTCTACAGTGTTAGAACAAGAAGTATAAGCTTACAAGACAGGAAAGGCAGGAAGTCCAATCCTGCAAAGTCAATGGCTCCAAGATTTCTCCATCTGTGATCTTCTGTGCCCATATTCTTTGACTGTGAAGTCAAAAAGCAACATCCCTAGATTTGTACAGCACCTGCATTCTCATCCAATGCTCTCAGTCTATACCAGTGCTTGTAAAACCTCCTCCTTTCTTTTATAAAAACTGCAAGGTGGCTGATATCTGCAAAATCAAAGCCTAAAGTGAAGCTCTTATTTCTCTGCTTTAAAGAGCAGCCACCAGCCACAGGAATGCCTAGGCTAACAGCCACGAAGTCATTGCTATTTCAATTAGTGGCATACGAAACAGATTCCCAAAGTCACAACCTACCTCAGCAGAGACCAAGTAGAGACCAGGCAGACATGCAGACTGCACATATGCTGTATATCAATTCTCTTTTCTGATTACCATTTTTTTTTTCTGATTTCAATAAATACCTCAAAATAACCCCCCTGGGGATTATCACAGCATTCTGTATTTCTACATTCCCAGCTGGACAGAATTTAGTGCCAGTGCCTGTTTTAACCAAATGAAAAAGCAACATTACACTAGTGACTTCCTTCCTTTTGGTGCACCTCCTAAAAACAATCTGTCATTTTGGTTTCTGACAGTTACAAGCTGTTCATGCACCAGCACTCAATGACTGCCAGAGTGTCTGGTCTTTGCAAAAGTTGAAGTCAATTAAATAGGAAGGAATTGTTGTTAAAATTATTGTAAAAACTTGTTTTACTTTGCATTGGCAAGATGGTGACACAATTTGTACACACACAATTTAAAACTATACAGCAACTGGGCGGATTATAATTGGGATCATTAAACCAAATTACAAGAACAGCTTTTCTTCTAACAATATACCAGGGGCTTTTTCTGTAGTATTCCACAGTGCTACAAAATTAGGAGAGAAGGCAACAGAATGCTCTCCTCAGTTACGCAGAAAACACACCACTGTCATCAAATTTTGTGCCTGGGCTCTTATAAGACATATTACACCAAAATCTCTTCCTCCTTGGTGAGAACACTTCATGTGAGAAGACTGAGTAAAGCACACTTTGGCTGCAAGGGCTCATCCCACATTACCACAGCGAATTTCTCCTGAGCTGAGCAGATGCACAATCAGAGAGAATGAGAAGGTGACTGTGCTGCTAAAACAGGGATTGTTTGAACAATTCCACACCCTAGGTATTTTTTAAACTTACACAAGCCCTTTTCACAGTTTTATTACCTAGCGAAACAGAAACACTGTATTGGCAAGCAGAGGTCAGCTTGTCACCATTATTCCACTACACTTCAGTTAGGTCCTTGCTCTACACAGGGCTAGTCTCGCCATCTGAAGCACAAGCTACAGGACCCTTTCTCTATTAAGACAGCTTTAAGCAACAAAATAATGGATATTGCAGATGGCAGGTTATTTTGCTGTAATGGCTTTTTGATTCCTTTCCCACAGTGAAGACTTTGTAGAAGTCTAACAAGACAATGTACCCTTCAAATCCTGCAGCACACAGCCACAGCTCAAAGAGTTCACATGAAAGCTGTGATCCATTATTGTGCTGTCAGTCAAGGAACAAGACAACCTATGGGGCCATAAATTAGCTTCATTAACTCTAGTGTTTTTGTGACATTTCTGTTCTTAAGCATGCAGTATGATTTGGTCTGTTAGCTCACAGGTATTAGAAAGCATTAAGAGAATTAGCAGCCTGGTTTCTGTTAATAAAGTTATTCTTTTGTCTCTACTGAGCTACCAAAGGGGAAACTGCTCAAGCAGGTACTTTGGTAAAGTTCACTGACATCAAACAAAAGGTTTAAATGCTCAGTTTGGGATTCTCCATTCTAAGCGAGCAGAATTCAATCAGGTCTCCCAGAGAAAGCTAAAGCGTGCTTCCGAAACCAGGGCACATTTTAATAACAAAGTACCTATTGTGTAACAAGGTACATGACCAAACCCACCAAAATTTAGCTGACCCAAAAGACAGCATTTCATAGAAGACACATAGTAAATGTAGCATTTACTATGAAGCTGCTGCTTGTTTCCAAAGGCGGTAGATTTCTCCTCAGGCCCATTTTATAAGGTGGTATATAAGAAATGTCTGTAAATCCACAAATGCTGTGTGACTGTAAACTCCTTCATAGACACAAAGTCTCCCAGGTCACCTTGTTTCAGAGCTGTTGCAATGGCAGACTGTGGTCCAGAACCAAAGCCCAAGCAAATTTTGGTCAAATCCCACTACATGCTTCTCAGACACACAGTTTCTCTTGCAGGAGGGCCTGCCCTACTGGTGCACAAGTGTCTAGGATGGGTCTCTTGGCCACCACACACACAGCCAAGAGAGCCAAACCCAGTGCCTGCCTAGCCTACTGGACCCCAAGCCATGTGAGCTCTTCCCGATGACTAGACTTTCATTAAATTACCCAGCAAGCTTCAGTGAGATCTGAGCACTGCTGTCACTGGCAAGACAAAGGCAAAAAGCCAGCACAGTATTCCCCATTAATCTCTGTGTTTAAATCTTTTTTACCCAGAAGATTAGGGACATGACCACCAACCTGCTAAGAACATTTAGGCTCCATTTAGGGCACATTCAAACAGGTGCTCAATAAAACAGAGGGAGAGGATGCAATTGTACAAAGCAATACCAGAGATTCTCAGAGGTACCCTCTGATAGACAAATGGCGAGGAGCATTTGTCAGCAGAACAACCAGCAGAACAGGACACCCCAAGAGCACTTCAGTCTTTTTTCATGCTTTGTACACCCTCGTGTCAAGGCAACTGTTTCCGAAAGTTTGCTGGTTGTCTGACTGCACTCCACAGCCAGAAGGGCTCTAAGAGCAGTAGCTAAAATGGTCTCCTGTGTACAAGCCTTCAGTCCACACAGTGATTTCAAATGTGACTTTCAACATGCACATCCAGTTCACTACCATTGATTCAGCCCAACAGTAGATAACTATGACTGTGAAATACCACAAAGAAGAGTAGCAAGATTTGTTGACCTGTAGCAACAGCAACCACAAGATGTACTACATATTCACTTGTGAAAAACTGTTTTTCTTCAAATTTTTGTATTCTCTAATAAGGAGCAAGTTAAAACCAGAAACAAGCTCCATGTGCATAGCTGCCCTGCCAGCTACTGTAACAGCCTCCCAGAGTAAACCCATTCTTCCACACATAGGTGAAGAAGAGCTCATTCAGAGCAGTCTGTCAAGAAAAAAAATACGATTGTGCACAACTTCCCAAGATACTCTGAGTTCCTGTGGTTTAAGGGGGCTAGGCAGAACCATTCAGCCCTCTCAGAACAGCACTGTGCTTCAGACCAACACTGTCATATCAGATGAAAAATCAACTTTAATTATCAACCTCTCCCCTAAATAGCTACCTGACCTTGAGTCCCATGTAGCAGCAGGTGACAGGGAACCCAGACAATAATTGCAGATAAACTTGGAAAGGCGGATGACTCTTAGTTACTCTGGTCATAAACCAGGAGGAATACAACAGCTCCAAGCCTCCCTATTTTTCCTATCTCAAGTCCAGTTCATTCTTATTCTGAGTATGTAAAGTACTGAAGAACACTAGAAAGGTCTCTCAAGCACTAATGTATGCACTCTCTTAAGTGGGCTGGGAGACAGGGAAGGAAATACTACCTCACATTACAAATAAGAAGCAAAACTGGTCTAGACAGTAGGTGCCAAACACTGTTTCAATCAATGCTGAGAGGTCTCAAAAGAGAACTAATAAAATATACACACTGAGAGATGCATACACAAGGCAGAGAATAGAAGACCTAGCAACAAGCAGAAAAGCAGAGAACAAAGTGAGGGGAAAGATGAAGCAATGAGATTTGGCTTACAACAGACCTGCCCACCCAAGATAAAAAAAATGGGGAATCCCATGGATTCTTCACAGTAATGGCAGGGAGGCAGGAGGGAAACAGTCACAGCATAACCTGAAAAAGTTCCAAAGGTACAATTTAGGGAACAACTCTTAATGACAGTAAACACTGCTGCTGTAAGTTTTGGAGAGTAGAAGATATGCAAGTAAGAATAAAGAGTTGGAAGATTTTCCTCTCTTGGTATTGGACAAGACAAGAAGTGGAAGCTACTGATTTTCATCCTTAGATTCATAATCCATGCACACACACAGACATCACTGATAGCAAGGCAACATGAAGGGAGATGTCTTGCCCCACTGCTGCAACCTTCCTGCTTGCCTCCACTCCTGGCTCAGTGCCTGCTGTGGCAAGCTGAGCAATGGCCTGAGAAATCACCATGCATCAGCAGACCCCTGTGATACTAAGCCAAAAACAGAGAAGCTGAGAATACAAATTCTTAATTTAAACAAAAGATCAATTCAGCTATAAAGCCAATGACAGCCACCTCATTGCACTCACCAGTGACGGCCATATACTTCTGTAAATGTTGATCTCTTCACTATGGGGATTTTTAAAGTAAGGTTTGTTTATTCATGCTCAGATTCCTCTTACAGTCATGCCAATGATAAGCCATAGATTAAAGAAAGCTTTACAGTTTAAAATACTTCTTGGTAAGAGATTCACTGTACAGTTCAGTGGACAACTCCGCGATCTGAGCAACCACTTTAAAGTATTCCCCAAGGGCATCTAAAATAATTTTGTTCAATCTGATGTTTAATTAGATATCCAAGGCTCTCTGATCTCTCAAAGGTTATTTCATAAAGGTTTCATTCAAAACAAAGAATGTGATTTTAATACCTTTGGGGCTGACAAACAATAAATCCCTTAGCTGAAATCTAAACACTGTACAGGGAACCTAAAATATACCTGAAGGTAATGCAGGTATTGTCCTGTAACTAAGTAAAGGCAATGGAAGTTGTGAGAACTCACTGGCCTTCAATTTGTCACCATTCCCTGGATCAGGACACAGCTTAGCTGCACAACAGAGCATAAAGTACACTGGAAGAAGAACAGTACAGCCTTTAACAAAACACAGCACTGCAGACGTACAGGTAGGATCAAAGGGGCAGAAGGGATGTAAAGAGTCTTCAAAGTCACTTAGAAGATTCTGACATACTCTTCCTTTTAAAAGGAGTTGAGACTTCAAGACCCTTCACAGCTTTGAAAAACTCAATCTAAAAATATTTTTGAAGATGCTTTAGAGATTTTGCAGTTAGCTTCTGTCCAAAACTCCTGCTTGGTGCCTGAAGGGAAGCAGCCAGTACCTTCTGAGCGGTGGATGCACGTGTGCTGGTTATCACTTAGAAAGAACCCTTCCTTACAGCGACATTCATAGCTCCCCACAGTGTTGACACAAATATGCTGGCAACCACCATTGTTGTACATGCATTCATCTGTATCTGAAAAAAAAAAAAGAGAGAGATATCAGCTTTGTACCAATACCACTACACTCATATTGGCAGCAGCCACTCAATATACAGTACAGATAGACATCTACTCAGTGTGTAACCACCAAGGTAGCTTACACACCCCAGGATAGCTGTTGATGTTCTCTGTCACCATTGGGAAAGTATATTTTTGCTGCTGCTCTTTTCCTGCTCACAGTTTGCCCCATCAGTCACAGGGTTTCCAAGAAATGCTGGCCAACTAACCAGAGCTACTGGTTACAACAAAGTAGCCTCAGTGGAGTCAGAAGCAGGGCTCCATACCACCTATGTGAACGTACTCTGCCTCTCAGTGCAGCTGGTTAGTACTACAACTCAGCAGTCCAGCACATTTACATCTAGATTGAGCATCCATATGTGGTTCTGTCTTTAGTGGGATGCATCCAAACACAATCAAGCTATAAAGGGTGTTTTTACAGAAAACTCCCCATTCTGAAGCAAAGGTTGAACAAGAAAAACACAAACCACAAAATAAGTTTAGCTTAAAACCTATCCTCACTCCTTATTTTCACTCTAGCCAGAATTCACATATCACATCTGTTCAAATGCTCAGATTCATTTATTATCCTCCTCCCTCAGCTCCAGATCATCACCACTTACCATCAAGGCTGTTGCTGTGTTGCCTGACTGCAGCCAAGGACAAGAGAAGAAGTTTTAGTTTTAATGTTGATTTTGCAAAGTGCAGAGCTTCAGCAATACCAGAGAATATAGAAGGAGGGCTCTGCTTTCAAGATAACCAAGAGAAACAAAAAGTAGCAAAACTTTAGCTAAGCCTCTGAACAACAGGATGTTCATCTCAAATTCCAATTCTCTGGAATTTTACCCCTTCATAAGTGCAGGGTTTTGTAACCACTAAAGGCAATGAATTTTCCTACCCTAATTATCAGAAATGCCAATTTGAACAGGAAGTAAAAATGCTCAGTCCCTTAAAAAAACAGGACAAGATCTTGCTGAGGCAAAGCACTGGTCTCATTTGCAACTTTATATAGAACATTATATTTGCTCCCTGTTCTGTTCATTGGTCCTGTGCTAATAGTACAATGTTTTGAATTTAACATTGTAGCATTTCTGGCATAAAACAGCTGCCTTAAAAAGGAGAAAGAGAAAGGCTTTTAGTAAGAAGCATAACATAGTATTACAACAGATTTAATTTCTACTAAAGGCAATGAGTAAGCCAACTGGATGCAAAAGAATGTGACCTGCTGTAGCAGAAAGAGCGTCTGACATATCTCCATCACAAAGAAGCTGAATATTTTGGAGTTCTACAGTGATGTGAATGTGCAAACAATCATGAATAAGCAGCCACGATGGGTCTTTAGTACTACAGATTTGAACTCCAGCAGATGTTTCTGTCTTGCAGACCTTGGAAAGCTTTCAAAAAAAATCATCTCTTTCCAACAAGTAATTGTCTATTTGGCTTAAACCCAGGCACACAGCCGAGATCTTCAAAAATCAGGGTGAGAGGAGGGCAACCCTGGCTTGAACAAAGTAAATAAACAGATTAAGAGAAGATGTGATTCAACTGGCTGCATTCCAAAACATTTATTTAACTTTTACATCACATCTCAAAATTGGCAGGTCAGTGGTAAAAACTTCATCGCATGTCAATGACATTTTATTTTATTCTTACAAGTCCGTCATGTAATACTGAGCAGCTCCCCAGTAACAAAGCAGGTGGCAGTTTTTGGTCAAAGATATGTCTAGGTCTTACTGATCACAAACAAGTCAGCTGAAGTATGCTCTAGAGAGGCTACTGGATACAAAGAGAATACACCCTTTAGTGGCACTATAAGAGGCAAGGTTTTCATTCATTCAGCCTTTCATGGTAACCTCACCTGAACTCCACCACATATTTTTACACAAATGCACTAGAGAAAAACAAGATGGCCTTATTATTTTAAAGTATCAGCAGATATTTTGCTTCCCTCTCTACTTTCTTTAGTGAAATACTTGGAACTTAGTAACTTCATCCTCTCCTCCACTTACACTGTAACAAAGTTAATCAATGGGCATGCACCAGGTTCCCAGCAGGTAGAACCCAACACAATGCCAGCTGAATCCAGAGCTTTTCTGATTTGTTCCAGCATAAGATGCAGCATAGTGATGGTCTAATCTCCCACCTGATATGCCATACACTAGTGGGAAATACCCCAGCCAGGCTGTGAGAGCAAGTTTCTCCCTGACTGACATAGGGATGGAAGCCTGTCATGCATGGCACATCCACACTCAGAGCAGCAGAAAAGAAAAACAGAGGCATCTCTGAAAAAGTAAATGGGACAGGTACCACAGCATGGGGCAGAGCCACACAGGATACCCAGTGTGTGTCCTGGAAGCAGTATAGCCTCATCACCATGAGGCTCTGTCCCAGGGATATCTCACCAACTGCATACCACATGGCCAACAGGCTGGAAACTCATGCATTTCTGTACACTGCTTCACTGTGTGATGAAGGATAAAAATCACACAGTCTTGTTACCCATTTTTAAAGATGTTTCACCTGCTAGCACACAAAAAGAAGAAAATTATCAAAGTCTTTGTGAGAGAACATGTGCATGCCAGGTCAAGGGAGCACTGCCAGGATTGAACACGTTTTCAGAGGTGCCTACTTTGCTTCATATTAACCACCTAGGGAAACTCCAAGCATTTGGCTTCGTCCCTCTGTACTTCAATGGTCTCTATTATATACAGCTACTGCACACTCACAATTATCCTTTCCTTACAGCTTGAACATGAGTATGTACTCAGACGCAGCAAGAATGAGAAAAACACACATTATAGATGTAGGAGTGAGAAGATTTCTAAGCCCAGAAACACACCAGAAAACCGATCCTAAACTAACTTTAGAACAGAAAAGACAATGATAGCGTATGCTCTTTTACATATACTCATTTAGCATAATAATAAATGGCACTTCACATATTTTAATTCAAAGCACTTAACAGAAATGTAGCACAATTATCCTCCTCATTTACAGAGAAGGAAAAAGCCACACTGGGATGGTATATGGTACCTAGAATTCCTCAGTCCCACTTGTAACATTCTTCTCTAGCTGAGCTGATTTAGCCCAACATATCACCCTGCATTTCCCATGGGTGCAGCTAAAGGGTTATGTTAGCATCCCCACTCACAATGGTCATGAACACACTTCTTACCCAGGCAGTTGTGGCCATCATGAGCCAACATAAAGCCATCATAGCAAGTACAGCGGTAATTTCCTGGAATGTTGAAACACTCATGGACACAGCCTCCATTAAAGTCGTTATCACATTCATCAATGTCTAAGGAATAAAGCAAAGTCAATATGATGGATCATTGCTTGAGTGTAATAGAGATGCAACTGCGTAAATGTGAGCAGCAACTGCTGTCTGAAGTCATCATTGTCTTGTAAATAGGCTATATTTAACACATTACTTGCCAAATGTTTCTAAAAAGTGACAAAACACCCTCAGATTCCCATCTAGCTTTACCTTATATTTTTTAAGGCTGCTGGTTAAACAAGGAACTAATTATTAGACCAAGTGATATTACTAGATGAAAAATCATGGAGTCTGTTAGCCTTTGATTTTGTAAACAAGTAGTAAATAGGGTGAAGAAACAACAACTATTTTGATTTCAAATCACCCTCCATATTCCAAGACATTATTTTTAATGGCTCTATCGTATCAATATCTCATGCTGACATAGGCAGAGCATAGTGCTTGGCTCACTTTACCTTCACATTTCTCGCCCTCACCAGTGTAGCCCACTTTGCACATGCACTTGTACAGTTTTGGGGTGTTTTGACAAATAGCATCTGGGTGGCAGTCATCAAGTCGCAGGGCACACTCATCCACATCTGGGGAAGACAACAGATTCAGAAGAGATGTCAGAAGGTGGAGCACAGAGCATGGCTCCATCACACATCGCTGATGAGGTGACATAAGGCTGAGCACCCGTTCGAGGTGCAACCGTGTATATTTTATATGTGAGTCAGGACAGAAATATGCAGAGACCGTATCTGAACTTTAATTTGTATAAAGTTCTACTTGCATACAGATGTATTTGTATACAATTCAGATAAATCTGTGTTATGCTTTTGTACGTACCTATAAATACACCCAAAACAATGTATTATGGACTAGATTCTAAATGCGATTTAGCTGACAGTTTTACAGAGATTCATTAGAGGCTGTTAATATTTCTGGTTAACAAAGAACAGCTATTGAAAGAGTTCTTGATCACATCCATGACATCACCCTCAGGAAGCCAAATAATTTTTAAACTAATAAAGGGAATTTAGAGAAATGTACTTTAGAAGTCACCTCCGATCACCAATACATTAAAAGACTGACTTACCATTAAACAGATGTGTAACTTAGAAATTATACCAATTTTTTAAATACAAGAATAGTAGCTGGTGAGCAGCATTGCCAAATCACCTGGCCAGCATCACAAAGCACAGAATACTGAAGCAAAATGTCCAGGTGGAGACTTCAGAGCAGGAAAAATGAGGAGAAAGGGAAACACCAACAGGAAGAAGTCCTGGAGATGGAGAAGTGTAGACAGAAGAAAAGGAAGGAAAGTTACAGGCAATAGAAGACATCAGCTGAAGATTTTCATACAGCAGAAGAGAATTCAAACACAGTAACAGGAAGATTTCCAGCAACTGGCTAAAAGGCAGAATTGCAGAGGCAGCACCCCATATTGGTACAAACTCCTAGAACAAGAGGACTAATAGCAGGAGGGGACTATACTTAAACACTCAACTTCTTATAGTGGGGATCACCTTCTGAAGGAGAATTTCAACCAGCACCTTTCCCATTAACAATTATAGCATTCATCTCCTCCCCCCCAGTCACAAAATATGCCTGTAGCTACTGCAGCAGTTGCCAACTGCAGAAAGTATTCACTTGGTTTTAACTCCTGATGGCGCTTGGCAGCTGGAAACAAGGCAAAGAGACAGTGCTTGAGCAGCAGTGCTCTCCTGGCTCTCAGGTGCACATAGAACCGACAGCAGTGATGGGGTCCTCTGATACCACCACCAGAAAGCAAGGGGAACATAGGAAACAGACGAAGACGGCAGCAGAATCCGTTGAAAAGTCAAGCCTTTAAAATTACGGTATGCAGTGAATTGAGGGAGCCAGATGCAAAGAGGGGTGCAGCGAATAGCTGAGAGGCCTCCCCCTTTAGGGATTCAGGTAGATGGGGCAGGAGGAAAGGATGGGTGGGGAAGGGAAGACAGCGGGGAGAAAGAAGCATTAGCCACACGTGCTGGCTGCATGCCCCTGCCTCGTAAGCTCTTCCCTTCCCAGCCCCAGTAAGGGAAGCCCCAGAAAACACACACCAGAGAGGGGGCTTCCTTCAAAGCCAGGACACAGAGACACCAACTAGACCTCACGCCAGCGGCAAAGTGGCCGTTTTGCTAGTTTATTTTTACATTAATCCTCTGTGGTCTGCAGCGTGCAGGAAAGGACAGCAGCAAAAAAAAAAAAGCAGCATCAGCGCATACAGAAGCATGGGGAAAAGGGCTGGAAAAAATAATCGGTAGGCACAGGGAAGGAGATTTCCTCTTGCAATGACAGTATCCTGAGCTGGAGAGAGCCCCTGGAGAAGGGAGGCTGTGAGCAAACATCGCAGCCTTAAACTTGGCAGCAAGGGCGGCCGCGGAGGAGGCTGCAGGAAGAATTAACGGCGTTATTCCCCGGTGGCCAAATGCAGAGCGAGCCCTGGTACACGCACAGTTTACGGCCCCGGTACTCCGGCAAAGGCGACACGCTAACCGCCCGCCGTGCCCCTCGGGGCCGCCCTGCTCCCGGGAACCGGCATCGGAGAGTCACCGGCGGTGCCTGCAGGGCCCTGCCATAGCGACCTCCCTCTCCGGTAACGGTCCGCGCTCGCCCCGCCAACGGCCGCACCTCACGCGGTAGCGGCCACCGCCCGCCTGCGGCTCCCCTTCCCTTCGCCGACGGCGCCGCCCTCCCGCTCGCTGGGCCCGGCTCCCTGAGGGGACAGGGGGACAGCCGGCCGCCGGCAGCGCCAGGTGCCCCGCGGGGAGCCGCTGTCCAGGGCTGAGGGCGGGCCGGCGGCGCGGCACTCACCGGGCAGGGGCAGGGCAGCCGGAGCGCCCGGCGCGGGCAGCAGCAGGAGCAGCAGCGGCAGCGCCCGCGCCCCCGCCGCCCTGTGGCGGCCGCCGGACCCCATCGATGGCGCTGCGGCGGCGGCTGCGCTGCGGCTGCTGCTGCTGCTGCCGCCGGGCGGGAGGAGGCGGCGGCGGAGGGAGGTGTCTGACAGCGGGCGCGGGGCGGCGGGGCGCAGCGGCGAGGGCTGGGCGGGCCTCCCCTCCCCGGGCCCGGCCGGCCGGGCCTCCCTGCCCGCCCCATCCCACATGAAAACCCTCCACCGACCGCACCGGCGCCCAGACACCTGCACAGCACCCCAAACACAGATGTCCCGGGGAGCCGGCGCTTCCCGAAGGTACATGAAATACCTCACACACAGACTGTTAGCGCCAGCGGCAAGTGTATTAGAACGGGGGCTCCCCTTCCTGTAGTGGCCCGGAAGACGGTCTCTTTCTAGTAGACAAGCCCAAGCAAAGACACCCTGTGCCGGCATCCCGTCATAACCCATATATACATATATATACACACATATATGTGCACACTGCGCACTCCAGCCTTGCTTGCTTTTCTTCACACACACAGTATTACAGTCTTTACCAAGTGATTACCTCCCACTGCAGCACCCGCATTCATCCCCCTTCTCACGCTGTACCAGCCTGAACCCACATCACACCACCAGCCCCCAAGCCCCATCCCACCTCCTTTCCCAGCCAGGGATTTCCCACAGATGTCCTTCCTTTGGCAGGTAAAAGCAGCCTATCCATTATTCACTGAAATGATAATTTCCTAAATGTTGTTTGAGCTTTCAGGGTGCAAGCCAAAGCATGCAGGATTCTTTTCCACTTCTCCCTCCCATCCCCATTTTGCTGTCTTTTGTCTTTTGTTTTGTTCTGTGAGAAATACCAAGCTATTTCTAGTTGTAAGGGTGGTTTATACACATTAATAAATCTTCAGAATGAAACTTTCCCTCAGTCTTTGTCTTTGTTTCCTTAATGGTAGCTATAAATTACCACTTTCCTTTCTCACTGGAGCATCAGGCTTCATTGCGTTTGAAATGATCAAAGTTATTCTCTTTTAAAACCCAGGGAGAAACAGCCTATTGTATCTCCTGGACGGTTTCAGTCTTAGACAAACTCATCTATAAATGCAGAAAGCTGCTCATTAAACACTCCAAGGATTCTGCAGCCCCGCACCATACCCCAACCTCCCCTTACCAACACAAAAAAATGAATGAATGCTTTCCCAACAGTTTCCATGATCTCATGAAGAAACAATCATACCTACAATTGGAATTCGCACATCCACACACCTCTCACACGAGAGAAGCAGTCACGGTGTCTCTGCAAGCATGTTCCAGATGCACAGAGGAGCCATCTCCCACTGAGGCACACAGCTACAAGCTACCTTACAGAAAAGCTGTTGGTATTTGAGGCACTTTCCAGTTGAGGCTCTTCAATGAACTAGATTAATATTAACTCATTTAAAATCAATTACAAGATTTGACAAAAACCATAAAATCTACATTTGAAGAGTGCAGCAGAAAAAAACAGGAGGAGACACTGCAGAGCCATATATCCAAACAACTGAAGATTTCTGAGACACCATAAAAGCAAAGCATCTTTCTTACTTCTGTAAACTAAAATATAAAGGGACACATAAATATTTGGGAATGCCTGAGTTAGACCAAAAGATCTCAACACAGCTTGGAAAACAAACAGAACAATATAAAACTTATCTTAGTTAATGAAACCATCTTATACATAAATCTCAAAGTGCTTTGGGAAGGATCCTAGCTATTATTTCACATATAACACTCGTTTGTTTATTATGAAGAATTGCCATTAAAATATCTCTGTAAAGTCACAAACAGACAGAAGCTCAGATCAAACCCAGATGCTTTTCTGTAGCCTTCTCAACTATTTCTATTCAACTACAGAGTCAAAGTGACAGATGACTGCACCAGGTACTACGATCTTTACTGGGAGAGAGAAACTAGAAGAATTCATAAGACTCAACTTCAGCAATAAGTATGATGAAAGAAAAACAAACATCCCAGAACAGTTCAACAAGAAGAGACCCATACATAGAACTGTTTGTTTGGGGCTTTTTTTCCAGCAATTAAAAATAAAATGAAATAACAATGTTTTAGGGATGAAAATACCTGCAAATATCTGCCAAATATGGCAAATATCTGCCAAATATGGCAAATATCTGCAAGAAGTGTATGCAAGCAGGATTTTCATACATTATGCATACCGATCCTAAAACCAATAGCAAAGTTTTCGCTCATCTAGATATTACACAGCACTTCAGCCTTGAACTGAATTTTCTCAGTTGTGTGGACCAGAGCCCCATTCAGCTACATGTCACAGATGCTTTGCAGGGAGCAAGGTTTGGCTGGTCCATGTTTGGAAAAAGGCACCACATCAGAAAACTTGCCTGCTTTTTCCAATAGTACCAGTGTGTGTGTGCTGCCCTACAGTGCTGCAAAACATAGACCTTCTTTCCATTAACACAGTTGGGATCTATTTGGCCTGACAGGAGCAAAACACTATGAACACTGCTGCTCCAAAGTAACACTTTCATACAGATATGACCCTCCACTTCCCCAGCTTTCCACTTTAACTATCACTTGAAGTCACCTCACACTGAGAGATCAAGACTAAGCTGCTACAGAGCAGTTGGATGTAAAAACTGCTCCAGAAATTCTACACCTGAGTAGAGTTGAACACTTTTGTCTGAAAATCTGGGATTAAAACTGCTTTATGCTTTATAACCCTTGTTAAATTTTATTATTTAATGATAAGCAAACATTATTTGAAGACATCTAGATTGCCATTTCATTTGTACTTTAATGTAGTGAGAAGTAGTGCATCTGTTGTGCTGAGGAACAGTGCATTATATTGAACCAAAATTTAACACAACTGAGCAAGCATAACGAGTGCTTACGATAGAAGCTGAAAACAATTGGAGGTGAGGAGGAGAGATGCCAGAACAAAAAAGGGAAAGGGGCAAACAGACAAATCAGGAAATACCTTCAAATATTTAATTATTCCAAAGTCTCTTCACACACAATGTCTCAGAGCTGTAGTTTCAAGTCTTACTCACCTCTGTAGGTAGAATGGGCTTTGAACAATTGTCCTTTGAAATGAATCTCTCAAACTTTTGCATTTGCTTTTCATCTGTATCCAAGGGTTTTCCAAGCTACCAAACAGGTCATTGAGTTCTACGTAAAATAACACATTTCAGTATTCAGCATTCAGTTTCGCAATGTAACGGTAGCTTTCCCTGGGAGTGGGACCAGCACATAGCTTAAATCTCATAGAGGTAATCTGGGGTTCTCCTAGTCACAAGGAGTCTAAAAGACCCTCTCATGTAATTTGTACTCCTTATGTAAGTATTTTTATGCCACTGATAGAAAAACTTCCCTGAAACAAACATCAGGTCCATCAGATCCACCAGATCTTAAACATTGTAGGATCTGCATCTTAAAATGCCACTGCCACTGAAATGAAGCACAGTTCCCATTTACTGCAGGACCAAATACAGTTTGTTCTATTAATGAATCTTCAGGTTAACAAGGAAAAAGAATTTTTGCCATGGGAAATGACTTTTAGACAAAGATCTGCTTGGTGCAGCTCTTTGACATTGGTATTTCTTTGTGACAACATTCCAAGTCATCACTACAACAAACAATAACATTTCTAAACACGTTTGGACCAGTTAAGTCAACTATCATTGCTTAACACTCAAACTCTCCAGCAGATGTTAATAAACACCACTTCCTATAAAACTGCCTCAGACTGACATTTGGAAGTGCTATGAACTCAGCAGTTCCATGACACACTTCGCTCACCAACACCCCTGTCCTTTTTGTTCCTTCCCCTTGCAGGAAGCCTGAAAGATTCAAGACCACCTGTGATGAAATGACTGTGTTTTTGAAGCTGCGCTTACCCAAGAGCTGCATCCAGGGCCTTCCCCATGTCCATCTCCGTAGTGCCCTGCAGAGGAATTAGAAGCAGCAGGTCTAATAAGCCTAGGTAATTGAGATGGTTTCAGCTTCCAAGAGTAAGGTTTGGCATCTTGCGCAAGTGCAGCATGCCTGGCAGCAGGGACCAACTGCAGTCCTCCAAACCTGTCCAGGGCTCAGGCCACCAGCACCACGTCATCAGAGTATGGAGCAGGCTGTGTTCACCCTCTCAACATCTCCTCCAGTGAGCCCACAGGATGACACCATCAGTTAGTAGTGCAGAATCACTGTCAGCTCAGGAAGGGTGATGTGGTTCCCCCAAAGAAGATCTTAACACCTTTTATTTTATTAAAAGCCTCCACCACAGACTAGGGGGTGTGCGTGGAGAAAGAGAGACAGCTTCAAATAATGATGAAACTCCTTCCCTTCTGTGTTTTCCCTAATAGTATAAAACATCCAGTGATGATCTCGCAGTTTGACAAAGATTAAACAGCAGCAGATATGCGTGTTTGTACTCACAGACACTTTCCAAGACCTGTAATTGTCCCTCTGCCTTCCTGTTCTCCTGATTACTGAGTAGGCATCTCTTCCACTGGTAGCAGTCTGACTGACAGCAATTGCTCGTGACACTGGTGCTGGGTGTGAGGCAGGCATTTGTTAAACATACCAGATACAAAACCATACAAAAAGCATCTCCTGAAATTAGACACTAGAAAATCATATGTACTTTCAGTCAGGCAAAGAAGAAAAGGTGATTAGCCAAATTATAATAAAAGGCTTTTGAAAATAGCACATTAATGCTATTTCTCATGTTAGAAGACAAATTTTATTGCAATTCAGCAAATGAGCTACACCTGTAAAACTGCTTCATATATCCAATTCACATTTAATGTCCAACGGATTGAAATGTCACAGGAAAAATAAAAAAGGAAAACAGTACCTGGTTTTGTCATCATAATGTAGACTTCAACACCCATCCTTAAAAAAAACTAGTCAGACATTTCCCCACGTATAAAATATATAGTTTATAAGGTATTGATGCTTCATCTTGGTCTAAGAGCCAATCTCTAGGTATAAAATAAAGAACTACAAAGATGTGAAGTACATGTACAATATCTTCAAGTATTTTCAAGTATCCTATAGTATCTTGCACTACAGAGAAAAACCATTTGACAATACACAGAAATGTTAACTCTTAATAGTTTCACTGCAGAAATCTAAACATATTCATGAATTCAAAACAAAAAATATGGATCATCCAGCTAGTCGCTCCCATTCGAATAATTTGAAACCCACACTTCATAATGGAAAAAGTTATGGAATAGTCTTCAGTTCATGAATATGTCTTCAGCTACAGAATGTCAGATGTTTAAGTCTATGGCGGATAAAGGCCTTTTTTTTTTGTATAAACTTACTGTAATAGTATTTCATTACATTTAAACCAAGTCTTTTTTAATTTGCATTTTCTTTTTGTATAAAGTATTATCGTATCAACTCTGGCAGCATTAATCAAAGAAGCACAGATAATCAATGGCCTATAGCTCAATTTCTTCTCCTCAAATACGGTATGAGCCTATGGCTAATTTAGCACTACATATTTACTGCATTATGAACTACATTTTTTTATCATTATATTTCTCTCTACAGAATGCATGTGCGCTGTTAAAAAAAACCAAAACATATACATTTTCCCATTAACTGTTACCAAAAAAACCCCAAACAACAAAATAGCAAAACCACACAAACCTGCATCTACCAGACCTGCCCCCTTCTTTTTGAAAAGTAAAGGGGGGGGGGGGGGGGAAGTTACAATTGCTTTATTCTATAGCTCATTTCTGAACAAAAAAATGTAAGGCAAGTTTTAAAAAGGGAGATGGGTTTTACAAAGCTCCAGTTAACGAGTAAAGATGTTGGCTGTACCATTTGTTCTTAACAGTCATTCATCCATGGAAGGATGAAATGTTGGATCCTAACATTATTCTGTGGGACTGATGCTAGCTATATTAATGAAAGAAATAGGTCAGTTTGTGGTAAACACTGAAGAGTGGTAGGGATTACGGCTACTACCACAGACGGAACTGTTCTTAGATATGCCAGTAAATCTCCTCCCGGAACCCTAGCATGGGCTACCATGCAGCTATATTTAGTATCTTAGTCTTCCCTGGCGGTCCCTGCATCCAACAAAACCAACATTTTTCCTGCTGCATTTCAGAACTTTCTACTGGTCCTTCAGTGGTGAAAATCCTCACAGACTTGAAAGTCCATAGCAAAAAGTGCTTTGAATCCTAACAGGATTAAGCATAGACCTCCTATGAGAGAAGGAAGAAGGGTCTATCATAAAGCGGTCTTTTCTGTGAAAATAAAGTAACTGAGGAGCTAGGAAGATGACCTCTGCACCGTCTTTTTGCATCTAGCTAGCACACAGTGTGCCATCACTGATGAACAGCTTCATCCTCATGTGTCAGCCAAAGAACCCACCACTTGAGAACCAGCAAACCACACACTGTGTCCATCCCAGGTATCACTAACTGTCATAATGCACCCAAGAACCACACCAAAGCAAGCCATTAAACCAATTGTATCACACCACACTAGGTGAATATGTGCAAAGAAAAGAAGAAAAACAAAACAAAACAAAACCAACACCTTAATTCAGGAATTCAGGGTTAACTACCTTGTGCTAGAGAAAATTAATCCATACTTCATACTAAGGTAGATTTGGTTTTAACAGGATCAACTAATCTGTTAAGGTCAAAATTAATCCAATCCTCCTTTCTTACTTAGGCATATTCCCTGTGAAATACACAGGCCTAGTAAAGTTGTTTTAAATATAGCTGGAAGCACTGCAATTTTTAATACATAAAAGAGCTATTTGGGGCAAGTGTATGAAGATTATCCCCATATATTAAGTCGAATACATGAAATTCTTAGAATAAAGGACATCTGTTTTATTTTTGCCCTTCCAAAGCTGGAAAATCCCCCAAAACCCAAACCTGCACACACAAAATACTTCTGTGAAATAATGCTGTAAGCTCCAGACTGTGGAAGAATTCATGCCCACCCGGCATGAGGAGTGACTCAGACATTGCCTTTGTATCTTCCCAGTGCTACTTTGAAATCAAAAAAGGAATCTTGCTCAGATAAGTAGTGACAAAGGAACTTCTTAGTTTAATAATGAAATAAATAAGACAAAAGTAAAAATAGTCAAAAATTTAATACATGTGCTATACTTATAAATTATGGAAATAAAACTATCACAAGATGTGACTAAGATGTAGGTAAAGAAAAGGTGCTACAACATTGTATGAGCTAAAACACTTGGATTCTGCTTCTCAAAACAGAGACAATACTGAGATAAGTTTATACAGTGGAGACCTCTTAAATACATAGCCCTGAATTTCTGTACAGTATTTTGCGATGCTGATAAGTCAGCCTGTTCTTAAGTCACATATTCATTTCAAAGAGATTTTTATCAGAGGATCCAAATGAACAGAGATGCCTTCAGGCATTTGCCAAGTTCCAGAACTCCAATAAATTAAGCTTTCAGAATGTTTGTGTTTTATTGTAAAAGTGGACTAAAGCTTTCTCTGCTAAAAACAGAAGCATCCCAAATGAAGCAGACTATGACACAGGACCCAAGACATATTCATTGAAAAGGAAAAAAAAAAAACCTTACCACTCACCATCTTTTCAGAAAAATTAAGATATTGTATGTGTTAGTAAGGTATACCATTATTATTTCACGGGGGAATAAACATCTTTATTTAGTCATCTGGTATTTGGGGAACTGATGTCCCTCTTTATTAGCAGTTAAGAGAATTACCAGCAAAAACTATATACCAAACTTCAAAAGGCTGGTTCAAGTGGAAACATTTTTGTATATGAACAATTATTCCAAGTTTTTCATTTAAGTGGGCTGCACTGTAAATCCAGAACTGCAACAAAATACAGCTAGTTGTATCATAGAAGTTGTTTGGGTTTTTTAAGGACAAACTTACAAAACACAACAATAGGTTAAATAAATAAAAAACATCAGTTAAAAAACACGCTTAATTTCATCTGTGCAATTACATACCAATATGAAAAATATTACTTTGATCTCTGCACCTTTCGTGGTTCAGTCTCCTGGATTTCACTAAAAATAATACTGACAACAAAAATAAATGAAAAAAAAAAAAGATCTGTTGACAAATCAGTGCTTTGGAGCTATTAAAAAAAGCACACATCAGATTTGTAGTTCCCTTGCAGGAGAACATGACCCAGTACGTTAAAAATCAAACATTGGTAATAATGTTAATATACAAAATATTAGTTTACAAACTATAGCATGACCTTCTCAGCAGAAATGGAGTGTATACATTGGGATCTATGACATACAGCATATCTGAAGGCAAGTTCACAGAATGCTGAAAGGCTCACTGCACATTTTCTATGGCAAGGAAATACTGCAGCTTTAAAATAAGCTGCACAATACTCATCTCTATCTCTTTCACATGAAAGTGTGTAAAAAGCAAATCAGCAAATAAACTCTAAAATAGATTTATACCAAAATCCTCTTTTTTACATTGAGTTTACAGCTTCTATCCATTTGCCTGTACTATTTTTGGAGTTTCCTTCAAGAAAAGTCAAAAGTTGCATTTTAGGGCCATGAACAAGTCCACGATACAATGTACTGGCAAGACAGAACTTTTGCATACTAACAAGATTCACTCCTTGTTGCTTTTTTGTTTGTTTGTTTTTAAAGATAGTTTGTTCCTGGGGGACAAGAGGTCAAATATCGATTCCTTTGACAAGAGATGCCTCCAGCGTAATGTTGAACTCCTGCAAGGTCTGCAGCACTCGAATCAAAGAATTCACAAGAGTATGATCCTTTATCAGTGCTATGTCTTCATACATCTGTGCTGTAATCGGGCAGTCTGCAAGCAGGGCGATCCAGTGATGCAAAAGGTGGTCTCTGTCAAAGTGGCAATTTGCAATTTGGAAACAAAAATAAAAACAAGTTAATTTCATGTTTTCACTGAAGTGATTCTTATTCTTTGCCTTCTAAACAGACCTACTACCTTCTCTGCATATTTTTATAAGACAGGGAAGGGGAAATACTGTCTGTGGAACTAGTTTAAACAGCAAGCACCTGTGACGGACATGTTTCCAGACTTCCCACCCCTCACATCAAAAGGTGCTTCCCAGGAGGCCTGGAAGTCCCAAGCTGGCCCAAAGTCACTAGCCTGCTACATTGCCTTTGTGTGAAGAGGCTTCTAGATGTTCCCAGCTTCCCTCCTACCCACCTCCTACAATGAGTAGTAGGCGGAACATGGAGAATTCACCCAGGCATTAACAGGAGAGGCCTCACTGATGGATGGTTTTCTGTGTCTACCTTCTGACCTTGCTAGCTGTAAATGAAAGGGAGGTAAGACTATTCACACCAGCCTACTACCTTCCTCTCTTGATTCAGCTGCTCAGCTCTTTGGGATACTCAGTTTTATATGTCAGATTACCCACACTTCACATGCCCAACAAGTCAGGACATGGTTCACTTGATTCTTTTATAGTTACACCAAAGAACTATATAAGTAATAGCCAACTGCACAACCCAGCAGTTGTGCGGTTTTATCTTACTAATATGCAACATCCTTTTAATTTTAGTGAAGCATCAATAATAAAAACAACAATAATAATAGAGAAGTTTTTTTATACCTGGCTCCAAGACACACCAGCATCTGAAACTTGCCATCCTTCCCAATGTTTCTAGGGGTATTGTTGATAGCTGTGACAAAGCGACAGAAATTCCTGGCCCTTGTCTGCCAGTTCTCTTCTGGAACCATCTCATTCTGCTCAAGGGTCTCATAGTATGTTTGTGCTTTTTCTTAAAAGAATGGTGGGAGATACTGAAGTTTTATCAGTGCATATAGCAGACCTAAAATAACTGAAATATGATTCTGCTGTGCTTGAAATAAAATAATCAGGCACTATGACCTTGAAATTTAGATTATTAAATTTAATACCACCTCACTTCTCCCATAAGCATGCTTACAAATCCATAAGGCTACCTGATAGCTCATACTGGACCATTGGCAAATCAGCACGAGTGTCTGTATCATGGAGGGCACAGTTAGGCCTAGATTCAAAGCCCACCCATGAATTTCCTGAATGATTATGTTTAGCCACTGTTTCTTTCCATATGATCCAGTTATGTGTTCTCCATGTGTTAAACTGAGATTCCACTTCCTTCCCTCTGAACAGTGCTAAAGAAGTTCTCCTATCTACTGAGTTTTGAGATGCTACATTAAAATGATGATAAAAGGAGAAGAGTGATGTAAAAGTACCTACTTGAAACACAGAAACACTATTAGAAAATTCCTTTCCTAAAAGGAATTTGTATACTCAGTTGATTTATTCAGCTCTATGTCAAAGGATCTAGACCACTGTGTGAAAAATATATGTTTATAACCCTTTATTACAACATTCATTAAGTACCAACAACACTACGTGGTACACCTGTTGTGCTTTATAAGGCAACTCAACCTCTTAGAAGTTGATTTATTGCTTCCACTATGCTCAATTAATAACAAGGTTATCATATGTCCATTCACCACCTGATTTAAATAATTCTTCCTCACTAAGTTTGTTTTACACTATTGCTAATAGAAGGATAAAGCCTAGTTACTGTATTAAGTACAGCACCAACTTTGGTAGACGGATGCTCTTCTCTCACAAGTACAAGAAAGTAAGAGCTCTTATGGCAATTCAGCTGCAGAGATGCATCTAAGTATGCTGTTTTCACCAACTGAGACACAGTGGCAATAATAAGGAACAAGAATGGATATATTTTAAAGACACAAACAGGCTCTGGTATGTCTTTTCTCCCACTTACCTAAAAAGTCCCAAATAAAGACATTTTTGAAGAGTCTTGGTGATTTAAATCCATGTTGAAACACTTGCTCAAGTGCTGAAACAAGTCCACTTTCTCCACACAACAACAATGTCAGACTGCCTCTCTGTCAAGCACACACATGAAGGACACACACTTATTATCTCAGTTTGGAAGTCTGGGACATGAAAGTGTCTCATGCATCTATTACTGAAGCAAGTTTTTAAACGAACAGATGCCCAAAGTTACAGTCTACTGTCAAACAGTGGCCCCAGACAGGATGGCCCAGTTCTCACAAGTCCTGAGCATTCAAAAATGAGGTGACCTCTCTAAGAAGGAGGCTGAAGAAAGCAGTCTCAGGGTCTCATCATCATTATCATCATCAAATGAAGCCACAAAAAGGCCAAGATAAAGATCAGGTTTTGAGCAGGTTTTACCTATAATAATGACCACTGCACAGAAAATCAAGAAACTGTTTTCCTATCAGTAATAAAGATAACAAGTCTATTGCAGCAGGTGCCTCAGACTGTTTGCTTATCAACAAAAACAACACTTAATGAAATTTTTAAACCTCAGGGAAAAAAAATCCTAAGAATATGATGGTAAATTGTATTTTGCAAACCCAGTGCATGACCACTTTGGATTACTGTGTAAATATGTTCATCAACCACAATTACACTGTATGTGAATTTGCCATGCAATACTGAACTTCAGGAACACTGGTGCAGAAGGAATGGGAGGACCTATTTTTAACAAAATTAATGACTTTCAAGAGATATCCATGCAGGAGCCAGCACTGCTCTGACCACTCTGGCTCAGAAGGGCTGGAATGCGATAGTTTAACAGACGCATGCTGCTTAAGCTTGTTTCAGGAAATAACGGCTGTTTTGGTTGGTAAGCTGGAGGGAAGGAATGCCATCCAGAGGGACCTTGACACGCTTGTGAGGTGGGCTGATGCCAACCTGATGAAGTTTAACCATGACAAGTGCAAGGTCCTCCACCTGGGTCAGAGCAATCCCAGGCACAGCTACAGGTTGGGCAGAGAAGAGATTCAGAGCAGCCCTGCAGAGAAGGACTTGGGGGTGTGGGTCGATGAGAAAATGAACATGAGCCAGCTTCAGTGTGTGCTTGCAGCCCAGAAAGCCAACCATATCCTGGGCTGCATCAAAAGAAGCATAACCAGCAGGTCAAAGGAGGTGATCCTGCCCCTCTACTCTGCTCTTGTGAGACCTTGTGCAGTTCTGGTGTCCTCAACATAAAAAGGACATGGAACTGTTGGAACAAGTCCAGAGGAGGGCCACGAGGATGATCAGGGGACTGGAGCACCTCCCGTATGAAGACAGGCTGAGAAAGTTGGGGCTGTTCAGCCTGGAGAAGAGAAGGCTGTGTGGAGACCTCATAGCAGCCTTCCAGTATCTGAAGGGGGCCTATAGGGATGCTGAGGAGGGACTCTTCATGAGGGACTGTAGTGAGAGGACAAGGGGTAATGGGTTCAAACTTAAACAGGGGAAGTTTAGATTGGATATGAGGAAGAAATTCTTTATTGTGAGGGTGGTGAGGCACTGGAATGGGTTGCCCAGGGAAGTTGTGAATGCTCCATCGCTGGCAGTGTTCAAGGCTGGATTGGACATAGCCTTGGGTGGCATGGTTTGGTGTGAGGTGTCCCTGCCCATGGCAGGGGGGTTGGAAGTAGATGATCTTAAGGTCCTTTCCAACCCTAACTATTCTATGATTCTATTCTATGATTACATGTATAATGTAGAAGTGTACCTGAGTCTTTGAAAGCACTTCTGTTTCACTTGCTGGGCAGGGTCGGGGGGCGGGGAGGGGGGGGGGGGTAGGTGCTTGGGTGTGCAGCTTATTTGTTCATTTTAAAGTGCCCCATGGGTTTTCATGTTTTAAGTAGCACAGAAAATGCAAAACAGGCATAAAAAACCCTACTCAGTACTCAATGCATATGTAAAATATCAGTTAACCTAGAACAGACTGAACAGGAGGCCACACTGTTGACAGTGGTATGGGTAGAATCCTTGGCAGAATTAACTTATAACACTATTTCTAATACCAGAATGACAACACTTAAATTAACAGAATGTTACAGTTACTAATAAGAGTTAAGACAGGAGTGCCACTACACAAAAAACTCCTCCTTACCTCCTTCTCTGGCTTGTGGAAATGCTTAACAATGCCGTTTACAGCTTCACCAATAGCTTCTTGTATCTGACCAGTATTCAACTCTGCAAAATACAAAAATATATCCAGTCACTCTGAAACAGCTTTAGAAATTGTACCTTTTCACAAGGAGTGAGGCATTCAACAAAAAAAAAAAGAGGAGCGTGAACCAGCGTAACTTATGCTTAGTGAAAAGGTGCTGGACTATGGATAATAGGAATCTACTTCTACTTTTACTTACTGTGGAGGAGATAGAAATTGAGATGGTTTGGGTTTATACCAAAACTAACACTGTGGTGTTTCAACACAACAGGTGGAAAGGGTTTTTTACATATTATACGAATTTTCAGACCAGGGCCCAAAGCTAAGAAAAGGAGCTGTGCTTTGATTAGGACCACAAAATTTGGATGTCCTAGAAATAATTCCTTTGATAGCTTCACTGTAAACCCAACCATGCTTGGGAGAAAAGTAACCACCTGTTCCTAATTTATCAGGAACAAGACAGCCCAGAACAACAATCTCAATAGAAAACGGAAGTCCATTAATAGAAACCACTAGCAAGCTCTTTTGTCCATGAAGGACAGGTAAAGACAAGACAGCAGATTTCTACCTTCCTCCACAGCATTCACTCCACAGATGAAAGACAAGAATACAAAAAACACCACTAGGGCTGCTAAGCACTGAGCCAGGAGTCCAGAGACATCTTCCTTCCATCTTTGGGGATTTTCAGAACTTGATTAGATAGAACAGCTTGCTCAGGATTGTAATTCAGAAATTAGCTGGACTTTGAGCAGGGGTTTGGGCTAAATGAGTTTCCCAGGTTCTCTCCAAGCTACAGTTCTAAAATACAAGGAAACTACAGTTCTGTTTGCAAGCATCTCTCCTCAGGTAATGATGCAGACAGTACAGTACAAGACAAGACAACCCCCACCACTCACTTGGCTTACTGTTTGGTGATATAGTGACAAATCTTCTGATCATGCTTGGTGACTGCTGCAAAGGAGGGGTTCGGCACTGCCGCTCATCAACCTCCGTGTGGGAAGTCAGCAACTCTCCCACCAGGATCCTCTCTAAGCTGCCATCATCCATTCCTTTTCCAAGCCATCTTCCACAGGGAAACCTAAAAACATAAAGGAGATATGTGGATCAAGTCCTTCCTCCCAGATTCAATCCCATGCTAAAGTCTTTCAACTGCAGTTGGATAAACCCCAAATTCTGCTGGTATAGTTATTAGAAACAGACCATTCACCTAGCAACAAACACTTGGATTTGGCTTTTGCCAGCAGAGGCATCAAAAATAAACCAGTATTTCAGTTTCAAGTTTGTACTAAATGTTGCACTGAATTATTTGCAAAGCAAAGAGTGGCAGATTTTGTCTTGTCCTATATGTAGTATATGATTTGAGAGCTGCAGAGGAAGGCGAAGACCCACTACACACTATAAATGGGTGGTGAAATACTCTTATGCTTTCATTGATTATATAGCAGGCCAGCCACAAAACAAAAAAACCCCAAACATATACTGAAATGCCAAAACACCTATATGTCTACTGAAACTGGGATATTAAATTAGACACAGAAAGCATACATGCTCACTTGCTTATCATCACCTTCTACAAATCAATGTTGATGTCAGTTTAATCAGCTTAATCAGAAAACTGAATAGCATCCAAAAATAGAATCTTGCCTCTTCATTTAATTACAAACAAGCTGGAACAGAAAACTGAGTGGACTTAACCTACCAGTCTGTCATCAACATGAGCCTGACAGTTTCTCCGACAAAGGACAGGGCATCAAACTATGCTGTACCTAATTCAATTTTTAGTGTAAATCTCGTTCCTTTACTTTCACTATGTAAACACAGGTTTCCAATACTTGTAAGCCCCTGTGCCCCAGAATGTGCCCAAAGGTTTCTCTAGAACATCTAGAGCACTCAGCCTTAATATAAAATACCACCCATATTTGATAAGCTGCAAGCTCTAACTTGCTATTTCTTCCTTGGGTTTGAGGGAGATTATTCTTAAGATGTGCAACACTCAACTCAGCTTCTCCACCAATGTTTCAAGGCCAGACATGAGGATCTGCAAACTGAAAACTCTGCTTAATTTTATAAGAATCACAACTTGTTTAATGCCAGAAGCCGAATGACCTTTCTATGCCTTCAGGTAGTGGCAACTGTAGACACAAAGTCCCAGGAGATAAGACCTTTCTAATCAAACAAGCGCTACTGTGCCAGCTCCCCACAGAAATTCTACTTACCCAATATGAAATTTCAGGATGATACTTACTTGTAAGTATGCCCTGTTATTTCATTTCTGACCATAACATATTCCACTAGCCACTTGGCATACAGCCCTGAATTATCATGTCCTATTTGCACTGTGGTCAGTTTTCCCAGGTTCTGGCACTGCAAATTAAACAAAGAATTTGCCAGTGCAAACTGAAAAAGAGCAGCACGTTGGAGACATAATCTACTAAAGAACATGCTCAGATAGGGAATCAGAAGTGTGGTTCCCCTTCTCTGACCGCATGATTGATTCTGGACTTTTTAGGTATAGGTTGCCTTCTTTGATTTTGTTTGCTTTTCTTTGTTAAATACTATTTTGATCAGCAGAAACAACACAGTTAAACTAGATTTTTCAATTAAATTTTACCCAATGCATGCACACACACAAATATCAGTGCAGAATAACTTTGTTTCCAACAGAAGAGGATATGATACCTCCCACCATAACAGCTCAAAGTTGTAATGTAAAGACAGTCTTTCTATTTGCACTAAGGATTTGTCAATCATTTTGTTCTGCATGTTATTAAATAAGGATTAAATTTGCTATGTACAGGCACAGGAAGTATTTGTGACTAACCACACAGACTAATTATATGAAATGTATGGCAAGATGGTACAGAAAAGGGGGAATTTAAAACTGAACAAACAGAACATCCAAAGCATTTTTTTTATTTCAAGCAATACAGACCTCAAAAGTCATTTCTAATATATTCCTGGGAATCTGCAGGACTCCTGTTTCACCCAGTTCTCCCGAGATACAGATCCAAGGATTGGCTGTAAACATTGAGCCACCAAGTTTCTTGCTAGGAACAATCAATATATGGTATGGTATCACTGCAAACACAAGAAGAAATTACCCTTCAGAAATGATAGTTATGTAACCTCTTTAATGAAGAGGGGGGGGAAGGTAAGTCAAAATAATACTGCAGTACCATGAAATGTTAAAACATCAGAGTTGCTATTTAATCATGCTAACACCTGCATACTAAGCACTGATTGACAATTGGGAAATGTACATATAGCAGTCATTAAGAAGCAGAGCTGACAGCAAAACACTATCAACTGGAAAAAGAAGTATGGATGGCATAATGCCTTCATGTAAGTAAAGTAATTTTTCATTTACCAGCCTCAAAACATATCATGAAGATGGTTACTCATCCCCAGCTTAGAGACAAGAAAGTAAAGACAGAATATTCATGTATCTAGGACTACATTGCAGCATACTCAACTCCTAACTGCCTGCCTTTCTTTGTGCATGTACACACACTACACAGGTAATACCAATCCCCAATTCAATTACTAACCAAAGCCTGTGTTTGCAGGGCTTTCTTGCACCAGCATTCATTACCATGGCTGAACAAATTCAATGAAAATAATTTATAATGCTGAAAGTTACTCTGTACTATACTGCTCTTAATTATGCTATCCATAAAAATTCTTGATTCTAAAAAGAATAAACTACTTTTTCTCCTCTAACTGCCACCAGACATGCTCAAACACTTCCTGGTCCCCTGGTTTACCAGTGACTAATTCAACACAGTATCACTCGAGTTACGGCCCATTCTCTGACTCAGGAGGCATCTGCTCCTGAGGAAACGCACATGCTCTTCAATCACCTTGCATCTCATGCATAGCCCTTATTAACCAAACTTTTATAACAAAATCCAATTATCTGAATGGTCATTGCGTTTCTTGGCAATCTGCCCTTCTTTTATAGTGCATAAATGGATTGCAGTTAGAGCTTTTCAGCTGAAGCATTTAATATGTTTCTTCCTCAGTGTCACCTCAGCTCTCAGAGACCTCAAGAAACTATTTGGTGGTTGGATTTTCTTAAAAGCTTGATGCTCATAGCATTTAAGAAAGAATTAATACATTTCCCTTTTTATTTTCTGTGCTGACAGTCTTAAAGTAAGTGACAATTTAACTTCATCCAGCAGACTAGATTTTAGCATTGTTCAGAACTTGTCCACAAGACAACCAAAACATATTCAGCTTTGAATCATTTTACATACATTTTAGATGTCTGCTTGCTTTGTCTTTCATACACATAAATATGGATCATAAATAAATAAAATACCATCAAGGGTAGCTCCTACCATGGGGCCACAGGGGTCCTTTCACACTCCCCCATCCCCAGTTTGATAAGCCTTGCTAAAGCCTTTCCTTATTCCTACTAGTGAGGTCCTGTGGCAGCAGGTACACAAATGCATGAGGACTCTGTAATATGCTTAAGCATCAGCAGCAACAGGTTAAAAGTTTCTCTAGGGCATCTGTTTTTTAAAAAAGAAAGAAAAGAAAGCAAAAGAAGTACTTCAGTGCATTGCAGAGCTCTGATGCAGCCCTCAATGGGCATTTCACTGTTACCTGAAACTCAGAGACAGGCATGTGACAAAGTAGCCTGAGCACAAAAGGGGAAAGATTTTTTTTGTTTTCTTTTAATTCTGAGTAGGTGTTAATATTCTTACCTTGACAATGAGCAATCCACACAGTTCTTGTTTAGCATCATGCAAACAAGCCCACCACAAAATTTGCTGTTGAGAACTCTCCCTCAACTAAAAGGATTAAAGCTGCTCATTTTGTAAGGTTATAAACAAAAGCCTTTAGTGACACAGAGACACTACTGCCCACCAGAAAAGATCACAGAAACAGTGTTACGGCACACTCAGATGCATACCAGGAAGATGAACAAATACATTAAGGCATGTTGCTCAGAGCCGTTGAGAATTTTGGATAAGGACTCAACCAAATCTGGAAATCAGAGTTCCAGGGAAACCAAATACTTACAGATTGTTGTGAAAACATTCGTAAAACAAAAGTAATCAACAGCATTGAATGACAGGAGATGATATAAGAATTGTTCTTTCTCATCATCACAGCGGAGGAATGCATAACGCTTGTAGAGTTTTCTGACAAAGCAAAACAAATCATCTGTTATAGTAACAAGATACTTTCAGTGAAAAGTTTTCTACTGTGCTTATTTATTAGGTAAACTATGAAGAATGAGCAAGCAATTACAAATGACAAGTGATTCTGCTAGAGCCAACAGTATTTAATGTGCCAAGGTATGCTGACATTCTGCAAGTCTGAAGTCTCCCAAGTGCATCAGTCCAATACTCCAGCCCTTGAAATCAAAGTTTGGAGTGGTCCAAGGGTCTTCTCCCACCCAACACCTCAAGATGGAAAAAGAAATTTTGTATTCTCTGACTACTTTTTGGCAATGTAAAATGACAGATCTGAAGAAAGAGAGTCCTCATAAGTTACTTCTCAGCAGCTTGTGCCACGGGAGAGTCCACTAGCACACAAGACAGTTAGAAGACTTTGCAAAGGACGCTAGGGCAAACACTAGGACTATATGCTTCTATTAGACTATAAGTGATAACCAGGGCCTACAACAACCCGCACACAATCCAGGGAATAGCTTCAGTGCTGACAGTACACAGCTCCTGATGAACAAAATCATAGACATGCAAAGTTTTGCAAGTCTAAAGTCCTTAAAGGCTTAAAGTCCTACTGTTCCCTTCTACTGGGTTGAAAACACTTTGCTCAGACTGTAACACTGCACAGAAGTGCAACTTCTTTTAAGTGGAAATATCAAAAGATTTAGCTCAGTAGCCTTCTCTACTAATAGAGACACACCTATGCAGAAGGATGCACTGTAAATGGAAACAATCTTTTAAACTTATTGAAATTACTCAAACACATTAGAGACATTAACACTGCATAATTTGCAAGGGAGAAACCTTGAAATGAATTTACAACCTCAACCTTTTTAAGTGCAAAATTTTGACTCAAAAATACTCTTAAGTTACTCACTTGCACATAGCAATCACCACTATTTTTGTTAATTATGCAACAAATAAATAATACCAGTGTTGGTGAATAATCATAAAAGAGCATTCCAAGATGTATCAAAATCTGACTGATGCTAGAGGAATATTCAAAACATCATGAATGCATGAAATGCTGACACAGCCATGTCCAGGTTGTTCCTGCCAGGAGGGCATCCCGACAACTCCACTCGATTTTAGACATCAATTACAAAGAAGTCGGCAAGTGACTGACAAGCCAGAAATTTGCAAAGCAAATCAATGATGATTAACACACACACATATTCTCACTTGCATAACAAACGTAACACGAGAGATTGACAGGAAATGTTCAAAGGAAGTAAAGATACTGAGACTTAAATCAACATAATCTGCTTGTAGTCACAGGAGTAGCAATCCCACAAAGGTCTTGTGGGTGATCATGTCCATATTTCATTTGAACAATATGAACCACATGTTCAGACAGCCTGTCTACACGGGTATGTGCTGCTCTGTCTTTTCAGAGTGTAAGATTTCTCAGTTTACTTGGGCACACAATGGTGTTTGAGGAGTGAAGCAATGTGACTTCCTTCTGTTCCCTTACTCTAGTCCCTTTGCAGACTAGAAAGAAACGAAACGTTTAAGGTTTTGTATATTTTTAGCAAATGCCAAGTGAAGCAAATGAGTTAATTAAAATATCTAACAGTTGCTTCAAAATACAATCATGTTAACCATAAAATGTCAGAAGTTGCACAATTACTTTTGGTACCTCACTGAACTTGGCATTGCTTCCTCTAAAACCAAACGGAGCACATTTTAAATCCATGCTGCCTAGAACACCTTTAAGTAGGGTATCTAAATATGCAGCACAAGGCACACAGGATTGCAAAGAACTGATGTCATTTCTATGCAACTTGCACCTTCACTTGTCACTTTCATTTTAAACATATTTTTGCAACTGTCTCGGTCTACTCCAGAGAATTAGAATGCGCCTGATAGAGCTGGGGTTTTAATTCTTGGAGGCGGGGGGGGGGGAGGGGGGGGATGGAGAAGGAGAATATGCTCAAAGTCCTCTCACAGCACTTGTTCTACACAGCGCAAGCACAGCTAATTTCACCCAATTTGGACTGCTGACTTCACTGAAGAGGGCTAACCTTCATTTAGAGATACAAGTAGATTTATTAGCTGTCCTGACTTTGTCTTTCAGCTTTTCTTTACTCACTGTTAGAAGGCCACAGCTTCATCAGAATGTTCAAAATAATCCAAAACAAGGCAAATCTCAAATAATTACCAGTTGGGGGTTGGGGGGATTTGGAAGAAGACATTTTTTGGAAGGTGACATGACTGGGAAGAGAGGAAATAAAGAGCAGACAGCATAGGTTAAACTGTCTCCAGAAAGAAGTCTTCAAATAAAGCCAGTCACAATTACCAGGGCCCACACACGGGAACCTTTCATTTCCATGCAGTAACCAGTATATTCAGTCTTATCAGCACACTTTTTTTTTTTCCTGCACAGCTCATACTAAATAACTCTCAAATCTTTACTCCTAAAAAAATTAGTATTAAATAAGGCTTGCACTATGACTTATGAAACTATTTACAAAATAATTATGTTTACAAAGATAATATAATGTGTGCTCGGGAAATCACCACGTATACAGGTCCTCGTGCTGAGCATTTATCATTTTGTCCTTCGAGTACTTATAAAAAGCACCAGCACAGAGCAGAATCATAGAATAGTTAGGGTTGGAAAGGACCTTAAGATCATCTACTTCCAACCCCCCTGCCAGGGGCAGGGATACCTCACACTAAACCATGCCACCCAAGGCTATGTTCAATCCAGCCTTGAACACTGCCAGCGATGGAGCACTCACAACTTCCCTGGGCAACCCATTCCAGTGCCTCACCACCCTCTTACAGTAAAGAATTTCTTCCTCATAGCCAATCTAAACTTCCCCTGTTTAAGTTTGAACCCATTACCCCTTGTCCTCTCACTGCAGTCCCTCATGAAGAGTCCCTCCTCAGCATCCCTATAGGCCCCCTTCAGATATTGGAAGGCTTCTATGAGGTCTCCATGCAGCCTTCTCTTCTCCAGCCTGAACAGCCCCAACTTTCTCAGCCTGTCTTCATACAGGAGGTGCTCCAGTCCCCTGATCATCCTCGTGGCCCTCCTCTGCACTTGTTCCAACAGTTCCATGTCCTTTTTACGTTGAGGACACCAGAAATGCACACAATGCTCCAAGTGAGGTCTCACAAGAGTAGAGTAGAGGGGCAGGATCACCTCCTTCGACCTGCTGGTCACGCTCCTTTTGATGCAGCCCAGAATACGGGTGGCTTTCTGGGCTGAGAGCGCACACAGCCAGACCATGTTCACTTTTTCATCAACCAACACCCCCAAGTCCTTCTCTGCAGGGCTGCTCTGTATCTCTTCTCTGTCCAACCTGTAGCTGTGCCTGGGATTGCTCCGACCCAGGTGGAGGACCTTGCACTTGTCATGGTTAAACTTCATCAGGTTGGCATCAGCCCACCTCACAAGCATGTCAAGGTCCCTCTGGATGGCATTCCTTCCCTCCAGTGTATCAACCGAACCACACAGTTTGGTGTCATCGGCAAACTTGCTGAGGGCACACTCAATCCCACTGTCCATGTCACTGACAAAGATGTTGAACAAGACCAGTCCCAACACCCATCCCTGAGGGACACCACTCGTTACTGGTCTCCAGCTGGACATGGAGCCATTGACCACAACTCTTTGTGTGCGGCCATCCAGCCAGTTCTTCATCCACTGAGTGGTCCACCTATCAAATTGATGTCTCTCCAACTTAGAGACAAGGATGTCGTGTGGGACAGTGTCAAACGTTTTGCACAAGTCCAGGCAGATGACATCAACTGCTCTACCCCTGTCCATCAGTTCTGTAGCCCCATTATAGAAGGCCACTAAATTGGTCAGGCAGGATTTCCCCTTAGTGAAGCCATGCTGGCTGTCACCAACCACCTTGTTGTTTTTCATGTGCCTCAGCATGCCTTCCAGGAGAATCTGCTCCAAAATTTTGCCAGGCACAGAGGTGAGGCTGACTGGTCTGTAGTTCCCCTGCTCATCCATTTTCCCCTTCTTGAAAATGGGGGTTATATTCCCCTTTTCCAGTGGTCAGGAACTTCATCTGACTGCCATGATTTTTCAAATATGATGGACAGTGGCTTAGCAACTTCATTTGCCAGCTCCTTCAGGACCCACGGATGGATTCCATCAGGTCCCATGGACTTGTGTATGTTCAGGTTCTTAAGATGGTCTCGAACCAGATCCCCTCCTACAGTGGGCTCAGCGTCTTCATTCTCACAGTCCCTGTGTCTGCCTTCCAAGACTTGGGTGGTGTGGTCAGAGCATTTGTCAGTGAAGACTGAGGCAAAGAAGTCATTAAGAACCTCAGCCTTCTCCAAATCCAGGGTAGCCAGTTCTCCTGATAGCTTCTGGAGATGGCCTACGTTGTCCCTCGTCTGCCTTTTATTCGCAATGTACCTATAGCATCCCTTCCTGTCATCCTTAACATCCTTGACCAAGTTTAATTCTAAGTGGGCCTTAGCTTTCGTAACCTGGTCCCTAGCTTCCTGGACAACATCCCTGTATTCTTCCCAGGCCGCCTGTCCTTGCTTCCACCTTTATAAGCCTCTTTTTTCCTTCAAAGTTTCCTCAGCAGCTCCTTATCCATCCAAGGAGGTCTCCTGACCCTCCTGCAGCACTTCCTTCCCAGTTGGGATGCAACACTCCTGAGATTGTAGCAGGTGATCCTTGAATATCAACCAAGAGTCTTGGGCCCCTCTGCCCTCTAGGGCTATATCCCATGGAATCTTACTGAGCAGGTTCCTGAAGAGGCCAAAGTCTGCTCTCTTGAAGTCCAGGGCAGTGAGCTTGCTGCATGCTCTTCTCACTGTCCTGAGGTTCTCGAATTCGACCATCTCATGATCGCTACAACCAAGGCTGCCCTGGAGAGTCACATTTCCAACCAGCCCTTCCCTGTTGGTGAGCACGAGGTCAGGCATGGCACTTCTCCGTGTCGGCTCCTCTATTACTTGCAGAAGGAAGTTGTCTTCCACACAATCGAGGAACCTCCTGGATTGCTTGTGCCGGGCTGTACCATCCCTCCAACAGATATCAGGGTGCTTGAAGTCCCCCATGAGAACAAGGGCCAGCGAGCATGAGGCTGTTCCTATCTGTCTATAGAGTGCCTCATCCACTGAGTCCTCCTGGTCAGGCAGTCTGTAACAGATCCCCACAATGATGTCTCCCATCACTGTTCTCCCTTTAACCCTGAACCACAAACTCTCTGTTGACTGCTCACCTGTCCCCAGACTCTCCAGCCTATCCCTAACATAAACAGCAACTACCCCTCCCTGCCTGCCAGGCCTGTCTCTCCTAAAGAGCCTCTAACCTTCTATTCCAACACACC
The DNA here is from genome assembly GCA_028858755.1 of Ara ararauna. Taxonomy (NCBI): domain Eukaryota; kingdom Metazoa; phylum Chordata; class Aves; order Psittaciformes; family Psittacidae; genus Ara; species Ara ararauna. The sequence goes on along the minus strand of CM054380.1, from coordinate 35,006,127 downwards.
AGTCATAGGAGCCATCCCACCATGTTTCTGTGATGCCTATTATATCATACCCCAGTAGGCATGCACACATCTCTAATTCCTCTTGTTAGTTCCCCATGCTATGGCATTTGTATAGAGACATCTGAGCCGAGCTCCAATTGAAGCCGGCTCATTGGCTGGAGCAGCTAGAATATCTCTACATTGCTCCGAGCATTTATTATAGGTGCTGGCAACTGACTGGGTGTGTTGGGATGGAATGATGCCCCCCTCCCCCAACACATCTAGTTTAAAGCATCCTTGACCAGTCTGGCAAGCCTCCTACCAAAACCGCTCTTCCCTTTCTTTGTCAGACCAGCTCCACCAGCCCCCAGTAGACCTGGCCTCCTAAATTGAGTCCCATGTTCAAGATACTATGGCACCAACCCCTGACTATGGCACCAACCCCTGACTATGGCACCAGACAGAGTTTAAGCAAGCAGTGTTTGGAACTCTACAGGTTCACATCTCCAGTTTTCACATCTTTCTCCCCTTCATACTTCATGTACTTGTCCCCTTTTCTTCTCATAGTACAGTTACTCTTTAAGCAGAGTCTTGGGTCTCAGTGGTTGGGTTTTTTCATATTTTACTGACTTTGTGTAAGAGGAATCGGAAGTGACAAATTTTGAAATGTTTAGGAGAAGTAATAAAATCCAAAATGGATCATAATAGCAAATATTTGATTATTATGAAAAGAATTTACTTTATGTTCTTAAGCAGGCTATAAATGCAAAACCTTTACTGTGCAGGGGATGATGAACAAAGCTGAGGCACTGTCTGTTTGAACTAGAGATGTGGACAATCATGCTCTGAAAAATTTAGATGGAAGATTTCAAAAGATTACCAGATCTCATCTTGAGTTTATGGCCCCAGAATGAGACTCAAGAACTGATCACCACAGCCCTCTTAGTCACCTCCAAGGTACTGCATGTACGCTATTCATCTGCTTTCTTAAAATCAACTTCTGGTGTGGTTTATTGTATTTTACATGGCTGTGAAAGGAGTTACAACTGTGTCTCAGATTTGGCAACAGAAGTGAGAAGCTAAGGAACAGACAGTTTGAGTCATGCTAATCAGAGCCACAAAAACCAATGTGGATGTGCCTTTACACTTTCCATACCATGACCCAACTGCTACCAGGACCTAAGCTGCACTTTGACATGCACTGTAAAACCACGCAAACAATCCAAGGAACATAAAATATCCCACAGTTGCAGAAAGTGAGCCAAGAAAAAAAGCTTGACTCAGCAAAGTAATGGTGTTTGGACTTAGGCACTGTTTCATTTAATCCCTAGCAATTTTTTAAGATTTCACCTCAAAGTTGCAGGCAGTCTGAGAGAACTGATTCTGTATCTGAAGAATGCCATCACTGAATCATAATTCCAAACACACAGGTACAGAGACACACTTGAAAGGGTAGTTAGTTCTATTGCTTTTGCACACTGCTAAGCAGATGGAAGAATAGGCGCTCCTGAGGTTTTGAAGTCAAACAACTGAACAGGTTTTATTTTTTAAAAGCTTTGTCCAAGATAAATTGTCTTACTTTGTGAGTTCATGGTCTGAAAGCAGCTGTTTTAGGTGCCTAGAGAGCAACTTCTTTTCCATAGAGAGACGAACCCAGGCTCTAGCCTTGCCAACATCTGTTTTGATCTCACTAATGTTCTGGATATGCCTGAGAGGAAAAAACAAACAAAAGACACTGTCCAGTATTTTCAAAGTGTGACAGCCCTTTTGAATCAAGCTATCCATCAATCCAAAATATCAGGCAAACTACTAGAGAAAGAGACACGATCACCTAAACATTCAGTCCTATCTAAATTCCTTGCAGATCTAGCTCAAAAAGAGTAAGAGCCCGAAAAGGAAATATCTGCAATGCAGTGCCCTATTTACAAAATTCTAAAGCAGGCCCATTGCCTCACATGATTTAAGAATCATTCTGGGCCTTATCACTGCAGTATTTATGGCTGAGTGCTTTGCAAAATTAAATACTGTCTTTGCATGCTCAGTAGTAGCTTTTCTTACATACAAGGAACAAATGGTGTATTTTGAAAGGAGAAGCATGTGCCTTGAAAATTCACTCCTCCTTACTGAAAAAATTAGATGTCGGTAAGGATAAAAGAGGTTAAAAAAGCCTTTCAAAAATAATTTAGAAGTTATGCATATTGGGTTTTGATGTACTGAAAAGAAGGCATTGAGCAGAAGTTACAGTTTTATTCATACTACAGCACTCATTGTCAGATAAACATTCTTTATATCAAACAAATTCTTTAAACTGCTTTCTTCACTGAGAATCAAGAATGAGCTCAGAGCTATGCAACCAACTTGTCAATGACTGGGAAAACACATACGCTACAACCACATGTCTGTGGAAATAAAACAATACAGAAGACTTAGGGAAAAAAAAGATTAAAACTGTGCCAGGGTATTTCTATAAGCAGTAGCTGTGACAATATAAAATCTCGACAGCACGAAATGTTTTTGCAAAGGTCAGTGAAAAGGTTGTACTATGTACCTTAAAACACTTCAGCAGGTTTCTCCCTCACATTCCCCTCCTGCTGTATGAAACACAAAAACAAGTATGCAATCCTCATAGGTTTCTGTGTTAGTTTCAATAGCTTAAACTCACCTCATATCCTGGACGAGAGAGATTCTAAGAGGTGACATGGCTGGACTGGTATCAGACTTTCTCCTTTCTGAATCAAGAAGTATTCCTAGACTCAGAAGAACAGAATTTGTTAGCATAAATTATATAAAGATTTTTAAATCTATATCTATATCTATATCTATATCTATATATATATAAAAAAAGGTCAATTAACATCAACTTGCACTCTTGAGTTACTGGTGACTTACTGCTTTGTGAAGACATTGTGGCATATTTCCACTTCAAGTGACAGGAAAATCTAATATGCTACACAGATGGTTATGCAGATCAGCACACACTGAGCATTAAACACATTAATGAGCATAGATTAAACTGAAATTGGTATGACATCAAATGGCTTAAGATATATACTAATCAAGTATTATTTTCTAAATACTACCCTATTTTCTTTCTATGTAGTAAAAATGATTGGCACTACTGACACCAGAAAACTGTTCAATGTGTTTTGCTCAGTACACCACACATCATACTTAACTAATCTATCACTCTGCATGCTCCTGTAACATCACTATTTTTAAAAATAGAACACTTTGGGGTTTTTAAGCAACATTATTACTCTTATCTTTCAAATTCCACTCTATAATCAAGCTGTATGTTAAATACAGTCCTGCCCTCAATCCAAAGTTAGAAAGCATAAAAATGATTGCAACTTCAGTCTGATACGCAGAAACACTATGGACCAAATGACATTCAGGAGACCTTAATACTTCCCAGATCTTTGGTTCTGACTACTTACAGGACCTTGTGCATGTTAGTAATGCTCAGCTTTTTGCCTACAGCACCCACTGCCTCCCCCAAACCCATCTCTACCCCTTTTTGGAATTATACACAAAGGGTGTAACTTGTGTTATAACCTATGCCCACATCTGACATTACATTAATAACCTTAGAAACACCTTGTAATATTACTTTTACTGCATCACTGTAGGTAACAAAAATAAAAATGTTTCTACTGTGTTTTTTATCGTTTCTTGGTTTTGTTGCAGTTTTTTCCATGCCTTTTTCTTTTAAACAATAAGCCTACTGTTCAATTGTTTTTCAAGACAGAATGTAAAACTTCAGTACACAGAGCTCAATTGTATTTATTTATACTCGTTTTCCACTCCCATCCATAACTCAACATGCTCTGCAGCCATGCAGTGACCATTTGTCATATGAAGGCTGTTATATCAGAGCAATAAATTTTAAAGCCTATCTTTGAAACACCAGATATTTCTGGTATCTGCAGTAGCCAGACACCAAACCCCAAAAAACCAGGCTCAATCCAAACAAGCTTATTTTTCACAAAATATACTGGGACAATACACCAGGTCCATATTAATTCTGTAGCAGACAGAATACTTCATTTAGTTCTACTGAGTGAAGGATATTTCCAAGGAAACAATCTCTGCATGGTGCATATCTGCAGGCAGCTCTTACTCAATTTTTTATCATTTTTTTCCAGTGGAATCCAATCTTACCTGAGGTACTGAAGCTGCCTGATGTAGTTTTTCTCTGTCTGTTTTCTAGGTAGTGTAACAGATGAGACCACAAAGCAGACTTTCCCTAAAATTAGAAAAAGGAAAAAAAAACAACCAAAACAAAAACCTCATTAAAGAAGTCACTATCAGCTAAATAAAATTAAAACAAAAAGTTTAAATCACTATTGGAAGTACCAGCCATAACAAAGACTTGATTTAAATATGTTTCTCCCTACAAAGCCATTGGTAAAAACCAAAAATTAGACAAAAGTTGGAGGTGCTGAGGAACTGTAAAGAGGTTGAGAAAGGAAAAACAGAGTCAAGCTACTGGGATCTAATGATTCTGGTAACAGGAAAAAAAACAACTGAACTTCCTTCCTCATAGTTCATTAACATCATAAGAGAACATTTAAAGGCTTGTAAAACACTATCTGCAAGTAGAGTTCTAAGTCTGAGGACATAACATGAACTATGTGTCTTTCCCACTCTGCCTCTCCAGCACTGAAGTGACAAGAGATACAGAACCAGCCTGAGTAAACCATCTCATACCCAGATCAAGCCTTGTGCATTTGTTAACTTGAGGGTAATACAGGGCTACAGATGCATGCTGTCCATTTTTAGAACCTCAAAAGATCCCCCTCTATTTCATCAGGCAAAGGACTTGGATAATCACACACACTATATGACAACTCAAAACACAAGACAATGGAAGCATATCAGCAATAATACTACAACACTACACATTATAGATTCATAGAATCATAGAATAGTTAGGGTTGGAAAGGACCTTAAGATCATCTAGTTCCAACCCCCCTGCCATGGGCAGGGAAATCTCACACTAAACCATGCCACCCAAGGCTCTGCCCAACCTGGCCTTGAACACTTCCAGGGATGGAGCATTCACAACTTCTTGGCCAACCCATTCCAGTGCCTCACCACCCATACAGTAAAGAACTTCTTCCTTATATCCAATCTAAATTATAAAAACAACTTAAAAGTTACAGCTTGGGATGTAGTATTTAGGCCAAGGTAAATCTGTCAAATGATGTTAAAAGGTGTACCTTGCCTTGCACATTGTTGCTTTCTTAAACTGCTGGTATCTTAACGCAGAGTTGAGGAAATCTTTCGATGGCAAACTAAATAGATTCTTGGATTCATCCTAAAATATTCTGCACAATAAACCAAAATCTTGCAAAGCCACAGAAAGGCAGCAGTAATTTAACAGGGGCTCTCGAAGACATTGACTGGAATTACTTAGAGAGGAAATTTATTAATATTACCCTAAATTATTATATTAACTTGAAATCCCAGGAAAGATTTTGCAGTTTTGCATTTCAGAAATGCAGTCATATTATAAAGCCATAATTTTATTTACAACTTTGTGCAGAAACTGTGACTGTAAAGCAACAGTTGTCAATTCTGCACTATCAATGTCATCTAAAATTATGTAAGTGGCTTCTTAAAAGTGCAGTAATTATAGTTCATCTCTGAAATATCTTTTTTTCTAAAACATTATCTTTAAAAATCTCTGAATTTTGATAGTATAGCTCACTTGCTGACATAAAAAACTAATGACCACGAGGGATTATTCCAGAAGCGGCCTGCCTTCAGAAGATAATGCCTAGAGTGTTTCTAACATCTGTGTTGAGAGAAATTTATCAAAAATATGCATTCACTGGTGAACTTTCAACAAAATTCAGAGAAGCTCAATATCTCATGTGTATTCCTGACAGATCCAACATGGAAAGCCAAAATTCCAAGTCTTATAAAAACTTAAAAAGGGAGCACGAAAAATACCAGGGAACTGCTACATTCAAAATGGCATTTCTCTCAGTGAACATACACATGCACACATAGTCTAGTGTTCAGCAACTGGCTGCCATGGCAAGGAAAACTACAACAGCTCACATAAAGCAGCAAAGGGTCCTGCAGCAAACAGATGTCAACAATATGATGAATGTAAGAACTCATGCAGTGTACATATATCTGACCACTTCCTTTACCACCATGTTACTCTCTTTTAACTTCACCAAATAGCAATGATGATGCAAGCTGTATCTATAAGGGAAAGGAACACAGCCTAAGGGAAGCAGTGGGACAGAGAACAGGCAAAAGAATAACCATAGCCTTCTGAAAGTTCAGACTACTTCAGTCATTACATCCTATATCTGACAACTCCCCTGCATTATTCTGGGCAAAGGAAGGTGTGGATTCACTCTGCAGGTGGAAGAATTGGCAGGAAGCTAATGTAGGATTTTCAGGGTTCATCAGCAGGGAAGAGGTAAAAGCAGGCATTGGTGGAAGGAAAGTCATCCTCATTACCATGGTCAATTGTGAAAGAAGAGTCTTACTTGGCTCCGTATTGAAAAATAGAATAAAACCCATGTCTAGACCAGCAGGCTTTTGCATATTTAATAAAGGCCAGAGCACACACAGAATTGGTGGTGGATCATAATGCAAGATGTGCTGCACTTCCTCCATTAGGCCTCTATTATATTCCACCACTCTATTTATTCCACCATTCAGCACTGTTTGCCAACATCTGCAATCAATCCAAAGCATTAACCTTATGTAGGGTTGGCCGTCTGGTGGTCTGAAAGGCCCAAATCTGAGTTGAAGCAGAGTATACTGATGCTCTGTCTTCTAAGATGAAAGCAGTACAGCTTCTATCCTAAGTGATATACAAGAGGGAAGGGAGAGAATCACACAATAAATCTTCACATAGAGAACTGCTATGTAGTTTGAAGGAGAGCAGATTTAAACACTGGTGCTTGGGTGTTGGGAACAGAGATACTTACTGAATTACAGTTTGACTGGACTATGTATATTTATTCTGCACATTCTTTTAAAAAAGAATAAGTTTTCATTCTCACTGTCCTTGCTATTCCTTTGTACAAAGGAGGAGAAAAAGATAAAGGCCTTCCAAAATCCATCTAGTCCCACAAGTGACTCCAAACAGAAGAACATGACAATTTTTAGTTTCATAGGAAAAACACCCCTAACTAGTGATCTTGTAAACATCACTTAACTACCCCTCCATCATTCAGAAAGAACAAAAATAGGAAGGGTTTTACTCTTAAAAAGTAAATTAACATACATTAAAACAAATTTCCTATACCATATCCCATTTAGCGCATCTTTAGCATATGCTGCATTCTAGCCTATGCAAGCTCATTAGCAAAAGTATTAAGAACACCAAAAAAGTTTTATTTACCATCCTATTAAAAAAAAAAAAAAACAAACCACAACACCAAAACCCACAAACCAAACCAAACAAAAACCCCAGGTTAAATGGAAAGAAAGTCTTCCAAGAAGTCATCTGTGGAACACTTCTACATGCACAATGCACATACCACAGAGCAGAAAGTGGACACAGACAAGGGAGAAGTAACTGACATAAAAAAGGCTGGAGAGAGACACAAGTATTTTAACACATCTATATGCACACAAAAGGTATCCTCTGGAAGCAGAAACTGGAAGGGCATAACATGACTTTAGGAAAGTGCACTCTGCAACATACATTAGTATTTGCTCCTCACCTGTTTGACTTGCAGACCATGGCTCCATATCCTTTCTAAGAGGTCACACAGACTGGCTATCAAGGTATTCTCTTCCACACCTGTGATATTCACTTCACCATGACCTAGTTCCACAGCTTCTCGACCCATTTTTTCAACCAACATCCTCTTGGTCTCAAATAGGAGAAGGCAAAAGAGTTAATTCTTTCCACAGAAACTTCCAAGATCACTTACACTTTTAAAATAACCAACAAGGAAGTACACGATAGCAAAGATTTGGCAGAGTAACTGGGTATATATAGTATTTCTGAATCTAGTGCATGACTGCATTTCTTTTACCCCTGTTTTTCAAGCCATGGCTGCACCAATGTTCATTACTTTACAGCCTCTTCCATCTTTCTAATGGGGGCTTGCAAATGGGCACATAAGCTTCCACAGAGTAACCCGAATAAAGAGAACAGCAGGATACACATTGACAAGTGAGACGCCTAGCAGCAAGGCCCTGCAACAACGGTCCTGGGTGTTTCTGAAGATTGATGAGTGCTGGACTAGGAGCAACATGCTATGTCCGTGTCTTCCGAGCGCAGGTGAACATGCACAAGTGCTTCCAAGTAGCAGGGGGATATGTTATTCTTGTGAGACCCCATTCTGTCAGAAGGGTATTTGTGTTTAAACCAAACCCATTCTGGAGTGCACCTCCTGAGTTTCCTGATGCGGCACATCCTCCTAAATCATGCACAGTTTCATTCTGGTCAACAAAGCTCTCACCAACATTTAGAAGTACAGTCTCCCAGTCCCAAAATATTCATTGTATAGCTACCTGGAGGGAAAGTTACTAGGGAATCACTTCTGCTCACCTCTTACATATTTTTTCATCTTTGTTGCTATTCTAGAGTATCCCTCAAATGAGTAATACTCCCTTAGGCACCTACACACAGTCTTAGTTGAGATGAAGAATCACAAGTTAGCCTCTAGCTTCTTCTCCTCACCTTCCCTGGTAATTTTTCTAATAGCAGGCTCACTACATTCACTAGAGTTGCCTTCCCACAGTCTATCTTCAAGGATTTTCATCATCATATGCCCCTATTATAAAGTGAAGGGGATTATTTGGACAGTCTCATATACACAGTAAACTAAAGTAGATGCATGTATCTAATACAGTTTCACAAAGTTATATACAATTGCTGTATTACCTCCACTGACTTAAGGCAAGAATGTATCTAGTTCATAATTATTCTCTTTACTGTGTTAGTATAAACATTAACATTTAATTCAGATGAATATATTGTTGAATACATTCTGGTGAAGCATGTCTGCAAATTAATGCCAAATTTCTTTGCTTAATGCTTGAAAACTTACATTTCAGAAGTTTGTTAACCCACTTCCTTTAGTTATGAGAAAAGCCCCTGCATTTTCACCAGAACCTCCTCTTTTGGAATATTCACTCTTGTTGAAATAGTAAAGTCTCATTAGCAATAACTGAAATATACTATAATAGACATGGCAGTGGATTGATAAAGACCCATCACAATATTCAATCTTTCTACCATTTTACATTCTCTATCATAAATCTGCTTGATAAAGTTTCCATTCCTTGCAGAATTGCCAGATACATTATCTTTTCCTGAATTCCTCACTAGAACGCAAAATCCTTTATATGAATAAAGCAGAAACAGATGATGGAAGAGGAAAGTTCAAACATACTGGCCACAAAATGGTCCATAAAGGATGAATATGAGGTACAAGAGAACAGAACTATCTCTGTATTACCTTATTTCGGCATTCCTTCAACAAGCCTTCTACAAACTTCCAGTTTGTTTGCGCAATTACCGATGGAGAGAGGTTAGAAAGTTTGGGCTGTCGAATAGTGCTGCCCAGATTCCTGGCTTCCTGGATATACTTCTATATTGGGGTAGAAAATTGACAAATATAGATAAAAGTGCAAGTGAGACTACTTTGCCAAGAGAAAAAGGTAAACTTATCTTTAGAACCCACCCCTGCGCAATGAGGAGGAAAGGATCACATCCTCTTTCAGCATTATATTGGGCACTCAGCGTGCTAGTTCACTGGGAGTTAAATCCCCATTCATGTTACCTAACTAGTATTAGAACATACATTGCTGAACAACAAAAACACAATACAAACTGCCAAGGATATTTAGATGCATAGAGATTCAATTACTCCCTCCACCACTAAGAATTATCTTGTTATTTTTTATATAAAATGAAAGTTTGCAGTAATTACCCAGACCAAGTTTGTTCAAATGGCATACCAGTCTACATGAGGACTGCAAGAAAACTTTGCCTGGAGCTTGACAACATCTGAGATCTGTGCTATGCCCTGCATTCCTGAAGAAATTCTGTTTCTTACAGAAACAGCTTCTACAGAAAACAGCTTCAAAATGCTACTAGCAGCTCTCAGCTATGAAGCATCTGCAGCTTTGAGCAAAATACTTTCCTGAACTCAATATACTCAGAAGAGCTTTTCAGCTCCTGTTATTGCCAAGGAGTGGCCATTGTTTTCACCTCAGAGACAAGAATACTATTACAAATGTTTTGAAAGCCAGGTGATCATTGATTGTTTGAGGCATGGCCAGCTGTGAATAAGTTACAAAGTCCTGTATAGGCACTGACAGAATGCTAAGGATTAGTACATATTTCAGATTAAAAGGCAACTTCTCAAGCTTACACTGAAATAATGACCAACTGAAACATCAGTGCATAGATCATAGAATCATAGAATAGTTAGGGTTGGAAAGGACCTTAAGATCATCTAGTTCCAACCTCCCTGCCATGGGCAGGGACACCTCACACTAAACCACGCCACCCAAGGCTCTGTCCAACCTGGACTTGAACACCACCAGCGATGGAGCACTCACAACTTCCCTGGGCAACCCATTCCAGTGCCTCACCACCCTTACAGCAAAGAATTTCTTCCTCATATCCAATCTAAACTTCCCCTGTTTAAGTTTGAACCCGTTACCCCTTGTCCTAGCACTACAGTCCCTAATGAAGAGTCCCTCCCCAGCATCCTTATAGGCCCCCTTCAGATACTGGAAGGCTGCTATGAGGTCTCCATGCAGCCTATCCATGCAGATAGATTTGTCAAACACAGTACAATCTTTGTAGGGGGAAAACCACACCTTCTCTATCAGCCTTACACAAAAGAGCTATGATATATATATTTAATTATGCATCTTTATCCAGGACTATGATAAAAGTCATATTGTGCATTGGACATACCAGATAACGCTCTGACACAGATTTTATAGAGGGCATGAAGGGGCAATCATACTGGTCCCAGCCTAAACATAACTGCAAAGGAAGTTCTGACATGGAAAATTCCAGGTGCTGGTAGGACAAATTGGTAGCAAAAAGCCAAGCAGACCATGCAAAGCGAAAGTGGTAAGCACATATGAAGTAATAAAAGCAAGCATGCAAAACAGAAAAGGAAGAGAGTGAAGACATAATACAATAGAATTCCCAAGCATTCAACATAAAAATAAATTTGTAAGTAATGAATCTGAAAGAAAAAAAGAAAAGATGGTGTTTAGTCATTGGATTGGTTTAAACTCTGCCCTCCACTGGGCACAAATATTTGCAAGTTAAAAACCACTAAGCTTCAATTCCACAGATTTTTGTTGGCTGCCCCAAAGCTTCGATAAGTCTACAACTCACAACACTGCATTTTAAACCACTGCCTCCTCCTCAGCCTGATCCCCAGTGTTCATCTCAGATTGGCCTCCTCCCCATTCTCTCACACTGAATAGGAAAGTCAGTGGTTCACCTGGGAGAGGGGTTCAATGTTCAGTCAGTATTATGAAATCAAAAAGATACTGCATATTAACCCTGAAACACCAGTACAGATTAACCTGGCATTTAATCTGTATTTGTAATTCTTATTCCTCACAAATTATTTGCCTTGTGTGACAGAGTAACTCCTACAGGCTAATCAATTTGTGAAGGGTCAGTTAAAAAAACAAAACAAAAGCCCCCAGAGACTAGAGGTAGACTTTTGCCTTTGTGATTACCTAATTGATATCTCAGAAGTTCACATGCTAAACATCATAAATGTTAAAAGCAATAATAAGGTTACAAATCAACTATTCTTCACTTCTGTTACTTCTAAGTAAAAAGTACTTTAGAGTTATCTGAGCATAGAGAACATATCAAAGCCAGAAACTACTCGTAGGTGGGTTTTTATTATGCAGGCATTCTTCTGTTACATGGTCATGAATGACATAGATAACACTATACTTCAACACAGTTTTAAGAAACCAGTGAGAAAATTCTGGAAATTAGTACATTGGAAGAACAATTAAACTCATCACTACCATAAAAGAATGAACTGGACAGGCAAAGATATTTGATTTCGACAGCACTATCCTAACAGACACAAGACTACAAAATTCCAAATGAAACTTTTCTAAAGATATTCAAGAAGGCAAGAGAATATCATCTTCAATGAAAAACATACATTAAACAAAAGCAAAGCTTTGGGTTACTAAACAAAAAAAAATTCTGATATTTTAAACCAGATTATTTTCAGAATTACCCATAAAATCCACACCTGGTATAACAGTTTGCAGTCTGTATCATATGAATCAGAAACTGTACTGTAATTAGCTCACATCACCCAGATCCTTCAAAATCCCTTCACCACAAACTGTAACTGTCAGCTACAGTAACAGTCATTAGAGAAATTATCAGTTCAGAAGGTGGCTAAATCAGCACCAGACTGGGCTGTGTAAAAACAGGCAGACACAAACCTGACAGTATTGATGGGGTTTACATTCCCACCTTAGTATGAGGTTGTGTGCCTATCTGCCACCTTAAGAATTTCTTTATGATCTACAGAGAAAAGCCAGGCAAATCCAAAAGGCAATGCTTCTGATTTTAAGATTAAATTAATCACTCTCTGGAGGTGATTATCTTTTCTCCATCAAATACACAAAAGCAGCACATAGTGACTAATTTATTTAGAAACAGGAAACAGACGACTAAAAACTTAAGTTTAATTTCCCCTTCCTCCTCCCCTCCCTTATATTAAAAAAAACCAAACCAAAACCAAAAACCCAGCAAACAAAAAAACAAAACCAAACCCACCCAAAACACTACGATAAGAAAAATAAACCACCCCACAAAATTTTAAAGTATGTGAAAACACTGTCAGGGAACTCTTCTGTACATGGGATAAAATAAATTTGTCCTGAGAGGGGGTAAAAATGGCTTAACTTTAGAAGAGACAAACTAAGAAATTCTAATCTGCTAAGGACCTTCACTTGTATTAAATACACATAAGGGAGAGCAGAGATGGACTGCAAGTAACTGTCTAGACATTTCATAAGTGTTACAGAGCATTATTCAGGCAATTAAGGGGGAAAAAATAAATCAGATCTCTATAGCTGAACGATTTTCACCTCTCTCTGATCATTGTCAAGACGCAGGTGCTCTGTGTGTTGCTTCTGTCTGTCCTTCCGTCTCCATTGTGCAGGAGCATTTCTCTTTGTCCACCTACAGACAGAAGAATATTATTAAATAAATGTCAAGAGTGAGGTGAAGGGCAGTGGTGAAAATAAGCTTCTATCTTATCATATATTGAATATTTTGACATTAATTACATCAGACAAAGTGCAACTGCAAATACACACAAAAGAATCCCTGTAAAAGAATTCAACGTGAGGCAACCAAAGTATTTACAAAAACAGAACATGTTCACTTGCTTTGTATTTTTCTATTCCTTTGTGATATCTAGTTGCAATTTACACCACCTTCTTCTTCCTTCAAAGTTTTTATAAGAAGATATCCTAAAATATTTGCTTGGTCTTAACTGAGATCAAATAAGGAGATATGATTTTACATCAACAGTAATTAAAAGTAACCCAAAAAATATCAATTTTAACCTCAAACTTAATAGGGCTTTCTTACCTAAATTTGCTTCTAGAAGTTCAGAAAAGAGAAAGAAAAGGAAAGAGCAGGGGAAAAAAAGGGAAAAAGAGCAGGGGGAAAAAAAGGAAAAGAAGAGGAAAATAAGGAAAAGGAGAGGGGGAAAAAAATCAAGAGACACAACAAAAAACCCTCCACATACAACCCACCCACATCATCCGATTTGTGCTCACAAAAAGATACTGGATTTGCTTTCTACTATCTCTGCTTTAGTACCATTCCATACATCTTGCAAAGTTCCAGCACCTGTTGTCCTAGTTTACTCACTTGTTGCTTGCTGGTCCAATGGATAAAACATCAGACTGAAGCTTGGGAAAAAATCCAAGCTCGTATTTCCCTTGCCCAATTTTCATGTCCAGTAAGTGTGGGTGGACTGCTGTGTGATCTATTTTTGCTAGCCTTAATTCAATAGATTTCTCTGAAACAATAAGAAAGTTAGATTTTTTTTAAAGGTGTCTTAATCAGACAGGTATCTATAATCGCACATCCTCAACTAAAAGCAGATGCCAAATTTAAGAAAGGGGGTGAAAGTTTCTTAGTGACCCACCAGGTACACTAGTACAAGAGTGCATTAAAAAAAAAAATCAAAGAATTGCCATCCAAAGAAGAAAAACATTTATCCTCTTTAAGCTCAAACATTTTTCACACAAAGCCTGCAGAAAAACAGTTGAGTTCAATTAAACTTTACATTAACTTCATCTCACATCTCAGCTTCCAACATAACAATTAGTTTCCCCCATAAGATTTATACCTCAGCTTTTTTGGTCCTTTCATTTGGGGTTTTTTGAGGTTTCAAAGCATGAAATCATTACTTAATGTCTACCACAAACAGCACTGACTAGTTGTATTTTCTTTTGTGTCAAGAAAGTGGCTTATTACTCTTACCAGCCTCATCAATGGTTGTGCACTTTTGATACATAGATGTTCGCAGAGTTGGTGTCCTAACGTTTAGCAGCCTAATTTTATCTACTCTGGAATCAAACACTCTCAAAACAGGGTCTTTATCGTCTTCATCATGGCACATAATCTTATTGTCAATAAAAGATGCAAACATCTGGGTCTCCAGGAATCTTGAGAGGAAAGGCAAGTAAGGTTCAGGCTGGTCCGACAGGAAAGATGCCTAACAGACAAGAAGAGATAAGAGTGTTTGGGAATCTTCAGAGAGATACATCCACCAAAAGCACCAATTTTTCGAATCAATGATATTTTATAGAGCTCTGGTGCCACTTAAAACCTAGTTTTATTATACATGCCAATTCGATCTCAGAACAAGCATTCTATATGAAATCTCCAGCTTCATGACAATCACCTATTATATAGCACACCAATTATTCAACTGTGATTTTAGTATTTACTTAATTTTCAAAAATTTCAACAGAACCCCAGCTAACCATAGCAACAGTACCACAGGTGTGGATATTATGTACTTCTGACTGGACTCCTAGCCTACGACGTTGATGAGAATCTTTTTATATGATTTGATGGGAATCAGATTAACATTTTAGCAGGCAGTGCTACAACATAATCTTCACCCACGTGAACTATCCTGCTGACAAATACCTGATCTCCACTAAAGAAGACAGTAGTAAAATTTTAAGAACTGGGTCTTGTGTTTCTCTAGAATAGAGCTAGTAAAACATTTGGTACACATGTACATAAGTGTCACATGAAGTCATGGTTTTATTAACATATTTAGCAATTCCTCTAGTTAAAAAAATAAAATAAACAAAGTATTTTCACTAGTGATATTAATGTCTAACCTGTATATCAACACTGAAGTGAGGCTTCCTAAGCTATTTTTCTACAGAAAACTCTATTTTACTACACTATCCTTAAAAGCGGATCCTTATCTCTCTAAGCATGTGTATGCATGCATTTTTCCGTGTACATTATGTGACATTTTTGGGGAACACTGAAATTTAAGGAAGAAATTACAATTTTGAGAGTACTGGCTTTGATTTTATGACTCAATAAACAAAGTCTTAGGTTTGAGCACCGTCTTACTCCTTAAATTCACATAGCTTCTTATTACAACTTACTTTATCAAAGTTCTGCATCTGCTCCCTGTTTGTAAACCAAGACTCCTTGTCCTGACTGGGTTGAATAACAAATACTTCATAATCTGCAAACATCTGTGTAAAGCGATTGGCAAAAACTTCACGGATTTGAATGTTCAGCTGGTAAATCTTGAATTCTTCCTCATCACACTGAATTTTAAGATCCTTTTTGCTGCTGGTCTCCTCTCGCACCTCCAACTGAGAAAGTAAGAGAACACACAAAACATTTGTATTGTTGCTTTGTGAGGTATTCCAGGTATACAAGCTCTTAATCTGCCATTCAGCTCTCAAGCCAACATTCCAATTAAAAAATAAATAAATAAATTAGTTTCAAGCACTGTAATAAACCAACATCAAATAAATCTAGAAAAAAACCTTTTTCTATAAAAATTTCAATTTCAATAATAAATTATAACCTACTTCAGTACTAAAAAGGATAGATAACAACCATACACATGCCATATACTTGATTTATTTTATTCTACCCCTTAATCACCTGCATAGGCTTTTTAGGGGTTTTTACTACCCCTGGATATTAAGCAAATACATATTTCTGTCTGGTGCAATACAAGTCTAGGTTTAGTACTGTTACAGTCTAATACCTACCAGCTTTCAAATGAAGACAGAAATGCACAGTAAAAAGAAGCCATGCATGTCTAGCAGCTAATGTCCTGTAACTTCAGCCCTTAGCAGTGTAATGCACAATTCATCACTACACTGCCCAGAGTAATTTTAACTGAAAATGCATTATATTTCATTAAACACATGGGCTAAGATTTATGAAAACAGCATTAGGAGATTCAGATATTCAGTTCATGTTAGTTTTGATAGGAATTGAGTATTTAGAAAAAAATATCCAAGCCACAAGCATTCATGCACTAGTTTGAATACGCATTTACAATCCTTGCTTTTGTTAATTATTATAAGAGGCACCATCACACATAACTGACATAATATCCAGAGCTTACAACATCTACACAATGATGCAGTTGCAGCAGCTGTCCCATGCTTCTTAAAGCACCTTGGTTATAGCAGTCTAAGGCTGGCTATAAATAGTATCCTATAGCTATGCTCACTGCTAAAGAGTGCTCTGCTATTCAGCCATTTCTTCTAGCTGCCTCTCATAAGTAGCACTTGGTGTCTATTCATTCTTCATTAATTGGGTATTTGGCATTAAGCAGATTTTTTAATTACATATTTGAGAAAATTTTGACAGTTACAACTTATACACTCCTATCATCATAAAAAAGGCTAGTAAAATGGGATTTTAACTGCTATGGAAAAGAGAAGAAAAAGCCTGAATGTGCAAAAATTAAAAAGACCTGTACCTTTCCCATTATTCCCAATCCATTCAGAAAAGGAGCCAATGTCTCTTAGCAATTTTCCCCTCAACAAGAATAAAACAATGCAAAAGAAAAACCTGAGAAGAGGAACACAGCTGATCTGAGCATTAAATCCAGTCTAGTAATCAAATGCTGCTTCTTGTAACAGCCCTGCAGCTCCCTCGCCACAAAGCAGCTCTCCAACCTATTGCAGGTCACACAATTTCTATCTCTTTGGCATTACCTGCAGCCCAAGTTACAGGGTAGGAATCAGACTCAGCAATGAAGACCTGGTCAAGATAATTTAAACATACAAGAAATAAAACCTTAGTTTGCTGAGAAAATCTTCACTGCATTCCACAAAGGCTCAAAAACCCCACAGTGGTCTTTCAGGCAGTGCCTTTTATGAAAAAGGGCCACAACTTTTTTCCCCAATTCTGACTTCCAAAAAAAAAAATCTAACCAGGGTCACCATGAGCTGTGCACATCCACTTGCTGGGAATCAGATACTAATGCAATTTAAAGCATCAACCAGAAAAAAGCATCATAGTATCCCTCTGGCAAACATACAAAAGCAAAATTATACATACTCTACATACATATTCTACATATAGAATGACGTAGAATATACATATTCTACATCTTCCTACAGAAAGATACCTGTAGAAACCAAGACTGGATCCTAACTTCAGGATTATGTGGATGTCAGTTTTAGCCACGTAAATAGTATGAAAGTGGCTTAAATTTAGAATAAATCTTAAAACCAAGAATAAACAAGGCAAGGTGTTTTTTAAAACACATTATCTTGGTAAAGAAACACTTGGAGGATAGCCAAAGGTCTCCCTAGATGCTGTGGGATTAAACTCCACCCTCTCTGCCCTCCAGGCTTGTGCTTGTCTCTCAGATGTTCACAAGGTTTGTGAACATGTTAACATAAAGTTCTTTCTGGTAAAGACAGACAATGTCTTTGGACCATGACTTCAGACAACCTACTACCGAAGGTCCAGAGAGTACAGATACTTTCATAGCTTACCTTTTCTAGACTCACGCCTGTTCTTTTAACAAGTGCTTGGAGTCTTGCAATAGTCTCATTTTCCTTTAGCAGCTCATAGGAATTCAAAGGTGATCCTGCTATGTTCCCATTTCTTTTATCAGAAACCAGGTCACATGCTCTGAGGCTCTTCATCTTGGAGGCGCTTTCACTGCAGTGAAGGTTTCCTTCAGGTGGAATTCCAAAAGCCATTAGTATCTCTGAAATTTCCTGAATGAACTCAAGTTTATTTGGGAATTGGGGTAAGTCTTCTGGCAGCTCGATGAAATGGTTGTCTACATCCACAAAGCACAGGTTAGCCTGGGATTTAATTTAGAAAAGGATACCATTACAATATCACCAAGCATAACAGTCATGTTTTATTCATCTTTGGATTTTGGGCTTTTTAAAAGATTCAAACTGCATTTGACCCAAAAAAAAAAAAAAAAAAAAAAAAGAAACAAATTGCATTTGTTTGGTTATCCTGTAAAACACACTTGCCCCAGTCATAACTGAACTGGTTGGCTGACTTTGAGAAAAGCAGCTTAAGGTCTACATTCCCAGGACTTTCAAGAAGGTAACTAAGAAAGAAGACTAATTTTAAAGTTGTTTACTAGGTACAAAAGAGATTGTAGCATATATAAGGTACAGAAGAGTGAATTTTTTCATACACATACAGCTAGATTCTAACTAAGGATATTTGCAATACTACTGCATTCACATGCATAAGACTGCCTGTTTCTCAGATTATCAGTCCACACTTCTAAGAGGTTTGGTGAATTTCATTCTAAAAGGTGTACCAATATTGCAGAACATTGCAGAAGCTGCAGTAAAGCTACCTTCTCTTGTCTGTAAGCAACTTGAGAACTAATGCAATTCCTCAAACGAGCTTAGAAGTTTGTTACCAAGTGAAAAAAATAATTGAACTAGTTTCAATTCTGTTTTCCTGTTCTCATTTAACATCAAAAAAACACAAGAAAAAAAGAAAAAAAAAGAAAGAAAACCACCTATGTGGTTTCCACAGCAACATCAAAAGAAGCTATGTTCACGGTTTACCACTCTACATTGCAAAATCTGTAGCAAATGGTTTCATGACATTGCATAATCACATACATTACAGCAACAGCCCCATTCATGTGTGAAATCTGCTTTGAAAATTAAGTATACAGACAAAACGTTGCTTTTCTGTAGAAGCATTTCAATTTTTCTTCACTGCAGAATTAGCATGGACTGCCACTTGTCTGTTTAGCCTTCGCTATACAAAATCCCTTCACTCAGATTATAGGGTACTTTCAACCTAGCTTCATCGCATTATTCTAGGAGGTACATCTGAACTCAGGTCTCACAATAGCTTTGCAGCAAAAATACATATCAAGTCATGAGAGCTAACAGATCTCCAGGTATTTCTTATGATTCACTAAGTGCAGAAGGATGGAAGCACTCTCACAGTTTAACAGGAAAGAAACAATTGGAAGAGATTAACCTCACACTGAAGCGATGATGCCAGAAATTTGAGCAATGTACACAAGCAGCAAATCATCAGTAAGGACCAAATAGTTCTGGTAGGATTTTGCTGCGGGACTGATCATAAGCAGACTAGGATAAGCTGTATAAAGTAAATCACAAATTGAATTAGGTGTTGCAAAAGAACCCAAAAGCAATAAATACAACTGAGAGCTTGATTCTGAAACAGCTTCTGGTGCACCCTATGAGAAGTTTTTTATTTTTTAAAGAGGGCAGGTGTCACTGTTCAGCTTTCCCCAGTATCAAATTGCCCAAACACAGCAGGTGGAGTGTGTACCTACCAACAAGGCAGCTCCAGTGGTAGGCCAGGGGTGCACAGAGCGCATTTGCCTTCTCATTCAAAGGAACACTTGGCACAAAGGGACAGCATGTACACAAGTACTCTCATGTTTCAAGTAAGCACCTGAATTTAGGAGTGAGGCTCCCATTATACACATGGTTCTGTGATACTTAGAAGTCAAGTTAGCTAATGTTTATCAGGAACACTCTAAGCACTTCAAGACATGAGAGAAGTAAAGCCTTGAAACAAGGCACAAGGCCTACCAGTCAGTGCTGAGGGAAAAACTAAAACTGTTTTTCACAAGCAGTCTGCAAAATGGCAAGACAGACTCATTAAGAAACTCTACAAACAGTTTAACTGTATTACTTTCTTTAACTCAACTTTCCTTATTCTTTGGATCATCTTACCTTAGCACAGATTCTGCAGAAAACATCACTCTTGTTTAAGCTTGGTTGTATCTAAAAAGGGCTTGGCCAAAAAGTAGCCAAATGTTAACCTTACCAGCGTAGAGATTCTAGTCTTCACACCAAAAATAAACTCCTCACCCATGAAGAAAAAGACAAATCTAATGCTTGCTGAAATTCCTTATAATTATCTGGGCTCACTGGGTAATTCTTCCAACAGTCAAATATCTCTTCTGCAGAGTTTCTCTTTAAGAGCAATACACATAGCTTAAACTCTCTAAACCACTGATGATGATGGCTTATCAGCCACTTACTATCACATTTCCCAGAATTTGCCCTATATAGAAGAAAAAAATAAATATGTTGGTGTACACTCTAAAGGGTGCAAAGAAAATTTCTGGGGACACTACACTTATTCAGGCCCTGGTTTACAACACACAAGGTAGAGGATTACCCAGAGCAGCCTAAGCAAAGGAGACTTAGTAGACGGCTTTCGCCTTTTTTAACTCAGGGAGACTGAGGTCATCCTCAAGAATCGCATAAGCATTTCCGAAAAGGCCATGTTCCCCAAGGAATAGAAATGGCAAAGACACCTTACTTCACAAGCCCTTCAACAGGAACCAAAACAACATTTTTCCATGAAACTGAAATCCCAAGTAAATAAATCACCAGTAACAGACACCAAAACACTAAATCTCACAACACTGCTATACTATAGATCCAACAGAACAGAATACCAGTAAGGGCCCCTCTCTTAAAAAGCAAGAGAAATGAAATGACACTTATTTTTTATTAAATGGTAGCCACCCAAAGCATTTTGCATTATAGGAACTAGAGAAGTACATAAAGTAGAAAAATAAAGGAGTTCTTTGATCACAAGGTTTCAGTTATTTTGTTTATAGAGACAGCATCACTGAGTGAGCTGTGAATTGTTGACAATGCTGTTTGTGTCTGTGGACATACGGATCATGATTTTACACATACAAAATTAAATTATGTAAAAGACAAGCTACTTAGCAACATGTGTAAGTACAGAAGAACATCCTTAAGGCAGTCGCTTGGTATTTCAGGTCTCTGGAACAGTCAAATATTCTTTTATTTCTTGCTGAAGTATCAGTTTTCTGACCAAAAGGAAACTTCACGTAGTCATGCACCATTTTAATAACAGATTGTTACAAGACAGAACACATAACATCATCACACAATAAAACATTCTTCTGAGACACTACACCAAGGAACAAGAGTGACACATCCTAATTTAAAATCTTTCTTGTCATAAACTGTTATCAGCACAAATAATGGGGTGTCCTCGTGAAAGTCTGTCAAACCTCAGAAATGCAGATGCAAGTCAGTCAATGATCATGTATCTGATACCAAAGCCTGGTCCCCTGAGGCCAACAGCACAACCTTCCATTGGCTCAGCGGGGTCTGGACTATACCCATCAATTCCAGAGGCAGAAGACAATTGCAATTCTTTAGTTTGACCCCAAGTACAACAACAGCCAAACCCACACACAGATCTAGTGAGGCCTGCATCAAACCCATATCCTTCCCTTCAGCTCTGTTCAAAAATGTAGAAGGAAATGCTTTAGGTTCTGCCCAAAGGATGTCTAAGGAGGAAGTTCGCTAATAATAAGGTCCCACCTCACTGACATCCTAAAGAAAAAATATGGTTGATTTTAAACATTAATATATAATTACATGGTATGCAAATAGATACCTAGAGCAATTCAGAGCAGTTAGTTCTGACTGCACAATCACCACCACTTTAATTCTCTGTGCAGCCCCAGTGCTTAAGGTATAGGTCACATATGGGTTTTCAAATCCCCTCGTAGATGGTCAGATTGAAACATGGTTCTGAGTTAAGGCTTCTGCCTGAATACAGCACTGAAAAACTAAAACCCTTTCATCAACAGCATGTGCCACCTTTGTGCGTTAGGTCCCAACTTGGCAAATAACCACCCACCTCACTTAACACACAGAGAACATGGACATATGAATTTATACACACACAACTGGGTTTTGGAAAGTGTGTTTACATTGGTCCTAAATTCTAAAGGAGGCTCCTGTGCCATTCCTGTAAGCAAATGGTGACCTTCTGCATTTATTCTCAGCATTACTCTTCTCCATGCCAACCCAGGATTTGTGATTGAGAATAATTTACAGCTGCAGCTTTCAGTAACATGAATTTTACTCCTCAAGTGGCTGCTTAACATTGAAATACAGGAAAACGTAACACTGAAGTCTGTCAGTAAATGTACAGTATTATTCAGGATCTATCACCAGCAGAAAGCATGAGAATACATACAAAGCAGTGATTATCTTTCAAAATAAATATTTTGGTCAGTCTGGCCTAAACGTATTGGCATCAATATATCTTCCTTATCTTCTAAAGCAACTTACAAAAATAAAAAACCCTCAGAATTTGTTAAGATTTAGGACTGAATAACATCTTTAATGGTAGAAATAAAAATACTGAGAACATATATATTTTTTATGCTAGCAAACAGCTGGATTTCAGCTTTTAAAATCTTTCAATTTTTCTAAATGAAAAAGCTTTTACCCAAGCCCCTTGAGATGACTTCATTAAAAACAAGCTTTTGATGAAATGCTACTTTTGTTTGATTTAACCAGTGCTGGAAGATTCTGTGTTGCTTATTTTCACTCAAAATATTTTCAATTTCCACCATTCTCCTGCATTATTACAGTGGCAAGATGCACATGCAAATCCAATAGCATGAAATGGCCCAGATTAACTTGCTCGTTGAAAATATATTGCTACAGCACTGCAAAAGTTTCTTTAAAAAACATCAAAAAAACAATCTTACTTTAGAACTTGCTGAGTTTATGATCTGCAAGAAAGCTCATTTAACCACTTTTTTGATCAATTTTACTGATAAAAAACCCACACTTGCCAGCAACATCTGAAACATGTTCCTCCCTTCTCCTTTGATTTCTGCAGCACCTTACTCTAAGCATCACTTCTCACATGCTCCCCTCTTCTCTTTGAGTTCCTTACAACCCTCTGATGCAGCCACCAGTGAAACCACAAGGATGCTCATGCATACAAAAAGAGCCCTCAGCAATATTAACTTTTAAGCGCACTGTATCACTGACAGGTACAAGAAACTCAACCGTACAGTAAGCTTCCAGCCTTTGTTACAATTTTACTAGGCCAGAGAGTCAGGTCTTCAAGTAACTGGTGAACTTCAATGAATTCCCCATCAGCCACTGTTTTCTGGTGTACCCAACAGATAGTCTAAACTACTTATGCAGTAGACTTTCACTAAAGATTTTAATCATCATCTGACAAAGCACCAACTTCCAGAATACAGCTGGGTTTCCATGCTCCCATGGTAAAACATTCCCTGAAAGCACCAGATGTGACCAAAATATGGGAGACTGCCACCACAAACAAAACAAGCCTCATGATACGTATGTGCAAGACTTAAACCACACCTGACTGAGTTAGGACAGCTAGTATTTTCACATAAATTAGCCTAAAACACTTTGATCAAGGCAAGTTAGTCTTTTAAAACCATCATCATAAAACCACAATCAAGAAGTCTACGGTGACATCAAGGCGTCCTTCCACAATGCCCTTCAACTGTGAAGCACTAACTAGATTTTCTGTTAGCACTCATTTTGGCCCTTGCCTAAATAGATATTCCTTTCTTTAACAGCAGCTGTTCCATGCATCCAGCAAACAGAATGGCAACACAGATGCAGTTCACACAGTTTCAAGACAGTGGAACTCAGAATAAATTCGAACATAGAACAGGTCTTTATCTTTTGTGGTGAGGAAAATTCTGATACTTACTGTAGCTACGAATCAGGAGCCTAAAGGCAGGACCTGGAAATTAAGTTCCTCATATAACCCTGATGATTTCAGAAAGGATCACATATATCCCAAACTTCAGAGATAAACAATATAAAATATTAACATGCTTTTTGTTAGCTATGATAAATTTGTCTTTATACAAATAATAAGATTCCACATACGCTCTTCTGCTGCTCTACAATAACACATTTTATACATGTTCCTATAGGTCAGGAATTAAGCGTACAGTTTCTCTTGCTCTTTAAGGGGAGGTTACCTGAAAGCCTAATCATAAAGCAAAGCTGGTCTGAGATGAACCTGTAATCTGCAGTGATAACTATATTAAAGCTGACTGATTAAATTAATAATATCAGAAAAACTGACACTGACCAATTATTTCACTCAATGAGACCAGCATACACTTTGAATTCTGCTTTACTTCTAAGATGGTAATTTTACTTCTTGTTGCAACAGCAGTAAACCCCTACAATTAAAATCTCAGCAATAGTGAGCTCCTGTTCTCCCCAGTCTACTTTGCTTCTCAGATAAGCAAATCTATTGGTATGGGATAACTCCTTAGTCATCTTTGAAGTCCCTAGCACATCCTCAAGTCTTTTTCTACGCCACAGCTACATTCCCAGCCTGTAGTGCTAAGGACTTTAACAGCTCATAATAAACCCTACTCAGCAATGACTGCCAAGAGGATTTCTCAGCCTAAGTCATACTTACTGTGTTCAAAGTTTTAAGAGCCCACTCTTTGGATAAGAGAGAGAAAAGCTGAAGGTTTGGAAGGATAAGTTTAGTCCTGCAGCAAATTCTATTACATGGGCATATTGCTGCTGATATCCCAGGCCTGTGCGTCCTCCCCTCCCTGCCCTCAGACAATTCTGATCGCTGTAAGATACTATCAAAAATCTACTCCTCCACCCTCATAAAAGGCTTTCTGAAAAGCAAAATGTAAATTAAGGTGTCAGATTATGCTTTAAATACCACTTTGATTTAATTTTTAACATTTAAAAATAGATCAACTGCCTTTTTTTAAACCTCCAAAGTAAGCTGATAAAGCTCTTCAAAAGAATTTACCCTTTAAATAATTGAAATTCCTATTTGAAACTAAAACATGTTTATTTAGTTGGAAGTATTACAGCGATTTTAAAATGAGGAAATTCTTTACAAAAGGAGGACAGTCTTTTAGAAGCTTGTTAAAATAGTGAAAACATCCATAGTGCACATTAACATGCATATCCACACATGCATTTCACTTCACCAACTATTCTCTCTGAAAAGTACACTAACCATATTAATTAGGCCTGTCAGGACATAAAATTTTGTAAAAATGTAGTAAGCCAAAGCAATAAACTGCTTTCATAGTAAAAATATAAACTAATCTGTTAGAAATTATGCCATTGGAAGGAAAAAAAATTTAAAAAAAGGGGAAAAGAAAGAAATCAAGAGATTAAACACTTTATTTTTCATAGGAAAAGTAACACAGTTTGAAAAGTTTTCCTTTGAACTTGCCAGGAAAAACAAATGAAAACTATTAGCATATGGATTTGCAAAAAAGAGCAATGTTGGCACTGTGACCAGACTGGAGGATCACAAAAATATCATCTTTACTTTCGGCAGCTTTTTTAGGAATTTTTTCTCTTTTTTCTTTTTTTTGCATCAAGCTTTGTTGCAGTACTGCCAGATAATGAAAATCACAACCACCACCACAGAATCCTCTGCCTGCCATACTTCTGCTTTTCCAGCAACCTAAATGATAATAGAAGAAAACAGACAACCAGGGAAAATGGCAGACTAGAGAATGCTTTTTCTACCACGGTGTTTCCATGCAAACCATGGGTGTTTCCCATGCTTTGCACAGTTCTCCCTGCAAAGTTACACCTACAAGCAAGCAGATTCTAGCAGGGTCCAGAGCTGCCTTGTTCCCTGCAAGCACTTGCTTCCCACAAGGTTATCCGATAGTGACATCCAGTTTCTTGACAACAGCTAACCAGACCAATACATAACACTCAACATTTTCTACATACAAGAGCAAATTCAATGGTGCTCAACGAGAGAAGGCATTCAGACGACTGATGGAACTGCCTCACAAGCCAGCCAGGCACCAGTCACCTGACATACTTCCCAAGGGTGGTTACTGGCTCCTGCGGACATTTCCTTTGCCACCTCAGGTAGTGCTCAATAACTCTTGGTCCCCTGATCCTCACAATCAGCTCTTAAGCTCTCTCTTGGCTCATCCATATAAAGAATATCCATGAACAGTGGGATAAAATAAATAAAACCAACCTCTACGCACTCTGAATGTAGTCCCAGCCCCATGTATGAGTTGCAGAACTTCTACAGACCATTCATTTCTCCTTCATACAGTGGCTGGTGTTAACAGAGCCTCACTACAAGGGAGGACTTCCTGAGCACTACCCCAATCAGCACCAGTTAGCTCAAGTATATGCCGACATTTTGCTGCACACTGAAGTGTGCATTCTAGAAGAAAATTCAAAACACTTTTGGTGCAGACAACTGACAGGCCAGGTCTATGAAAGCCAACCCTAACTTAGAAATGCAATGCAGGGAAACTCAGCCTAATCCCCTGCAGTCAGGAGCCAGCACAGCACAGCACTAAAGCCAGTCGAGCTTTGCTCACTTGGCACCATGCAGAAGCAGCTATATGGCCTTTTGGCCACAGCTGGTGAATTTACACTGCACCTTCTTGCATCTCCTAGCATTACAGGGCTAGGCCTTGCTGCAGAAAAAAAGTTCTTTCTGTAACCCTGCTGTAAAATTAGTTTAATTTTATCAGAGCATACAATTTCCAAAATGGGTTTATGTATCTACTTCACCAGATTTTCTCCAGCATCTCCAAAAATTAAATTAACAGCTATTCTGAGTCAGCAAGAACTGCACAATGTCTGTTAGAGTTAGCGTTAGTATTTTGGCTCATTTCCCACTTCCCTCATAGTCATGTACAATATTTAATCAATTGAGACAAGCTCCTCTCACCTCTTGAGGAAGTTCCAGCTTAGACCTGTCATCCAGCCCATTAGAATGCAAGCCCATGAGGTAAGGGACCGGAGCATCTAGAAAATGAAGGAGGGATGCTGGAAGGATAGGAACATACACATGCTGCCACTGAAATGGAAACATTAGTGCTGTGATGGTCTCTGCCACAGTCATCAGTCTCTGATAATCTGAAAAAGATCAAGAAACAAAAAATATTTTTTTCTTTCACAAACATTTTTAAGTAAATTAAGTTAAAGAAATGAGATCTTGCTTTAAAACAGAAACCACAAACCCCAGTGCTAACTGAGCAGCATCCTGATGAAAGCCCAGACTTGTACACCCAAGCACATTTTGCTGAAACAACTAAGAGAGCTCAACACAAAGTAGGTCAGTCTACAAGTCATATGGAAATGAGCAAATTGAGCCTTAGCATCCACTAAGTCACCTTCTGCTACCTATACCAGGGTTACCAGGAACACCAGTTTGAGTATGGAAGCGGTATTGTAATCAGCTAAGAAACACATTGGAAATTATTTCTTTTCTCTGTGCTTATGGCTTTCTATGGAATCCTTGGATGAAACCCAAGGCATCTGGTATCTCTCAGATAAACATTTTTTAAGGGCATGTTTAAATGTCTAAAGCATGCTGTACAGTAGCCAACCCAACAATGCGACTGAAATAACTGTGCACAAAATAAAAAGCATCAGCTTCATTTATCCTTTGCAATGTACGACTGAAGTCTCAGTTCAATGTAAAAACAACTCACCTCCCAGAACCGAACAACAGTGCTAAATGCACCTGTGCAACATGCATACGAAAAGACCTTTATTCAGCAGCTGGTGGCTAGAGCAGTTAACATTGCAGTATGCTAGGCCAACACCTCACCCTCCTCTTTTATACTGCAGGATCATTTTTAACATTTTCTCAAATCTATGTACCACAAAGGAGAAGGCAACAGCAGATGAACTGAGAGTGTGTGGTCTAACACAACTGCTGAAACATTCAGACTGCTTTCAAGCTGCCAGGCTAGAAAGAGTACAGAATGAGCTCACAAAACTGAGACAATTTCTACCTTCAGTCAACCTATTAATGTAATACGGCCTGGAAATACAGGATGCCTTTTTCATGATACTCAAACAAGATTCAATTCCAGCCAGGTAAGAGTGGGGGAAACAGGAGGAAGTGAAAAAAATGTACATATGTGTGTTGGGGAGGGGTGCATACATGTCTTTTCCTAACATGTTCATTGAACTACAGACACTATGAAACTGGAAAAGACACCTGAATGCGTAGGTTCAGGCGTTGAGGTTTCCAAAGCTCTTGAACACTGCTGAAGAGTGCAGATGAAAACTGCAAGAATAACAACTGTTCAAAACAAATGCTTTAGAAAAACATTAGACTGAACTGTGCACTTTCTAAGGTCACAGCTTTAATTCTATCCTTTGGCCTCTCAGACTTTAGAGAGCAGAAGACAGGGAAAATAAATTCGGCTCCTGGCATTTTTGTTTGAAGGCAAAGTTGCAGAGTTTGGAGGTCTGCAAAGAGTCCCACAACCCAAGAGGAACCCAGCACAGGTTTTGCTACCATCAGTCATAATCCTGCATTCTAGGCTTTTGATTTTTCTTTTCAGATCTTGCTCTGCTCGTAGAAAAGATTAGGAGCCTTTAGTCGAAACAAGCAACAATAGCTTAAACAGTTTATAAAGTTTCTGCCAAAAGTTTAGTTGGACTGAAACATGTTAGAGAACAATCAATGAACACCCCCAGCAGTACTTCCCTGTTCTGCCTGCACACCAGTTTCCGCCTACACAGTTACTTACTGGTTTGCAGCTTTAATCACAGCCTGACTGCAAAAAAATTATGAATTAATGATAAGCTTTGGGAAAAATCCATTCCATACTCTATTTTCTTCATCTTTAAAAGGAACTTTAAATGTAGCCATAGATATACAAACATTCCAGCTGGTTTGTATTCAGCTTGTTCATTTGAAAGAACAAGTCTCAGAATAGAACCAGTGTTTTCCCTACTACACAAAACCCCCGTCTAATCCTGCTGGCGACTTCGAATTCAACTTCTTCCTCTGTCCTTAATCTAACTTTAGTACTACCCTTTCAAATTAATTACAAAGTAACATCGGTAATTTCTATCCATTCAGCAGCTACCTTCCCTAACCAGGTTACCTGCAAATGCAGCTCTCTTATCCTGGATATCCACCTAGCTTAAGCCACTCCCAACAGTGTGGCCTGCAGGGTTGCAGCCTGCAAGTAACAATAACTACATTCTGCAGGCTTTACACATGTCAGGAGCAGTTGGCAAAAGGTATGGACAAAGTGAAGAAGCCTGCAAACATGAATCAAACTAACTTAAATGTTTTCTTATACCTATCCTGAGAGGGTATGGAATTATTTTTTAGTTTTTATAAAGAAGCAAGCAGCTCACTTAGTACCAGGGTAATACATAAGATTTAAAAATAATAAAAACAACAAAAACCTTAAAAGAGGGAAGAAGTGCTTCAGTAGTGGTCTTGCTCTTAGTTTTAAAACCAGAATATACTTATTCTGGTGCAAATGACAAAGTCTTTTGGCCTTGTAGTGTACTGGTAGTGTACAGCATAGGGCACTGGTAGGGAAAAATGACATACCGCTACTGCAGTGTTAGTTTGGAAAGTACTTAGCTGATCACTGTGCAAGGAAAAGAAAATCCACTACACTTTAACATGGCCACTTAATAAAATAAAAAAGGTTGATTTTTTCTTCTAACCAATACCTTATCCCTTAAAGCATGTATGAGAAGTTAGCTATGCCAATATATATCTATATTTAGTATATCTAGAAATTTTTGTTGATCTGTAAAAAGCAAGTAAATCCAGGTAAAAGAAGAATTAAGGAGTCCCAGAACTGGAAAGAGAGCAGGAGGGCAGGAGGAAGGTGGCAGCTCTAAGAACCACGATTCCATCTCTGTTCTCACATTCTATCAGCAAGAAGTCTATCAAGTGCCTACAGAAATTCTCTGACTTGGCTAAATTTAAAACCATTAGATGATCACATTCTGGAATATGTTTTTCCCTTCTCATCATCCTACTTCATGGATCACAATGAAATACTGTTGTATTTGGCAAGTAATTTCCATTCCACATGCAATTCCCATATTCTTATTTAAGGCAGAGAGTTGCCCCTACAGTGGCAGGCTGTTACCACAGATGAGACTGGCTGGGTATCTTCAGAAGTATATGGATAAACCAGAAAGATGATCAGGTGATCGGAGTACCTCCCGTATGAAGATAGGATGAGAAAGTTAGGGCTGTTCAGCCTGGAGAAGAGAAGGCTGCGTGGAGACCTCGTAGCAGCCTTCCAGTATCTGAAGGGGGCCTATAGGGATGCTGAGGAGGGACTCTTCATGAGGGACTGTAGTGACAGGAGAAGTGGTAACGGGTTCAAACTTAACAGGGGAAGTTTAGACTGGACATAAGGAAGAAGTTCTTTACTGTAAGGGTGGTGAGGCACTGGAATGGGTTGCTCAAGGAAGGGGAACAGAAGGGGAAAAAACTATAAACACGGCTCTTACGGACAGGTAGCATGCAATGCAGTTGAGCCACCAGACACAGTGGTGGCAAACTCTTTTTACCTCGAGAGTTCACTTCAGGCATGCCTGTTTGTAGCAGAAAGTATAGTGTAAAAGAAATGTTTTTCAATAGATTTTTCTGAGCACAGGTATTCAGCATGTCAGATTCCTTAGAGAAAACACACATTTCTTTAACTGGGCCTTTCACTTCAGAAAACCTGTAACTGCAGTAAGAACAAACTGTGGTTAGCAGAAGCAGTGGGTCAAAGTACTTGCTATTCAGGCTCGCTTCTTTGTCTGACTGGCTGATTAAAGATATGCCTGCACCAAGTAACAGGTGTCTAACTCATTAGAGGCATAAGAAGAAAATGTCCTATGTAAGATATGAGAATTGGGCAACACAGGACTAATACAGGAAAGAAGTAAAACTAATACTTTAAATCTCCAGAGTGAACATAATTTTGAGCATGAATGGGAAGACAGAATCAAAAACAAAGTAAAGCAGACAAGCACCCTAACAACGTCATTTGTGCTCAAAAAACGGCAGCAGAAAGCAATTAGTGAGAAAAGAAAAACTGTTCAAGATCTTAGTCTGTGCTGTATTACGTTTCTCCTTCTATAGTTTTCAGCTTAGAAAATAACTTCCAAGCAGATTTCACAACTGTCTTAACTCAGTGCACACTTTTCAGACAAGCTCTAGGTACTCTATAAAGATAAGGAATATTCCTATTCCACAGATACAAGAGCAACATAAAATACAGGAACGCAAACCAGCTCCTGCAGAGTAATTTGGTGAGGGTGCTACTGAAGGCCCCTCGCACCACCCGCTCTCTGCCAGATTTCCTCAGCATTGGCTCAGCACTAGGAGCAGCTTCAGATTCTTCCAGTCTTATAGTCACCTGCATTCCTCTTAATGCTTTTCCAAATGGGAGACAAGTCTCTCAAGAGGACAATCAAATCAAGGTATTCATTCCCTACATTTGGCTTACACTGATCCAAAACATGCACGCTGTGCTAATACAGTGGAACAAAAATGAATTTCCAGAAGCATAAAGTCAGAAACATGTCAAAGGAATCTTAAAGCAAAACACATTCACTGCCAGGTGAAGTTACTTCTATTCCAAGGACTAATTGGAACTTATAAGTGACAATTTGTTTCAAGAAGAACTGCATCTGTCAGCAAACTCCTCAAAGAGGTTTGGGTTTGGGTTTTTTGCTTGTTTGGGGATTTTTAAATACATCTTATAAGCAAACCCTCTGATCCTGTCATGTACTGTCCTAAACCTAAATCCACCCAATGTGTATTGCAATCTCATTTGACCCAGGGAACAAATGATCCCACGAACGCAACTGTCACAGATTTGAGCACCAAGAGATTTAACAAACCCAAAGGACACTTGTGTAAGATTTATATTCTGAAGGACAACCTAGACCTTACACTACAGCACATGCAAGAATGGGCACAAGCCCTTACAAAAGTTCAAGAAATTCCCAATTCCACTTTGAACTGAGTGAACCTTCACCTATATCTCCATTCAACATTCCCTGTTTTACAAACTGCAAAACACTGACGTTAGTTGACAATAGACAAAAGCAAAATGTATTAAGAGCATATTCCTGCTTTAAAAAAACAAGCAAACAAACAAAACCGAACAACAACAAAACCCCCCACATAAACTTAAAAAAAAAAAACAAAGAAGGAAACTGTTAAGTACAGGTAAAGACAGTCAGAACCTCAGTGAGAAGTTCAATTTTCCTACTGACATCATCCTTCCAAGCAATACAAGCAATCACTTCACTAAACAATTACCTAATTTGATGCAACATAGAAGAAAACAGAATATCATGGTTAGAACAGACAAAACCAGAAATTACAGAAGAAAAAGTTTACCTTCTAGAACTTCAAAATACTTCACACTCCCATTTCAAGTCATGTGAAAATAAAGTACATGAGTATCAAAAACATTTTAGAAAATGGCTTCTTCGACTTGGCTCTTGGCAATGCCAGCAGTATGCAGTAACTTCTGTTTCTAAGTCACCAGAAGTTTTGAAAGTGTCCCGACTATTTATTAGGAAACTGCGCCAAAGTGGTTTTAAAGAAAAAGAAAAAAGCAGGTAAAAAAAAGCGTCAGGGATCAGATCCCTTAACAAGTACTGAAGAGAAGCTACATTTCAAAAAAATATGGCTGCTATTAAGTCACTGCCAAAATTGAGGACCAAACGTCAGCAAACAAATAATATTCTTTTTTTACTGAAAGAAGACTTTTCAGCCAGAAACTGAAGGCAAGAACTTGACAGAGAGACAAGACACCTCCCTAATGTGCCACACAGCTCAACTCAGCCAAAGCCTGCAGTGAGGCAGGAGAACACTGGACAGAAACTGGTCATAAAGATACAGGCCTATAGGCCTTCAGCAGCATAGATCCCTCTGAATTCCATATGTCTGCATGTGCAAACAAGCAATTCAAGTGTTCCAGAGCTATTTTAAACTTCTTTAATTAGCCACTGATCAGACACACTTGGAAAGTGCCCAAGAAAGAAGCTGAACGTATTAATATGGCTTAGAAAGAGAACTCGGGATACAGAAGACTAGTCCAGAAGTGAGCGGAGTTCCAGCCGAGGAAAAATCAGGATTTATAACATGATGGCCTGATAAGAGATCAGGGAATACTGTTGCGATATGGCGATGCATGCATTGTGTTTCTTCCAGTGCTTCCAACCAGTCAGGCACATGCACTTCCAGCACAGGAGGTCTAAAGCACAACTACAGGCCAACTGGACTGCTTTCTTCTGCAGATGGAAAAACTGAAGTTTGAATCTTCTACTGATGGGACACAGATATCCACACTGACAAACTATCCCTAAATCTCAGGCGTATAATCCATTTCTGTAGAAACTACAACAGAAGTCTGTCTGCTAGGCAAGTGTTTCTAGATTTTCTATGAATAATAAGCAAAGCAATTTGGTTTTTAAATCCAAGAGAGTAATCACTACCAAGTACAGTAAGTTTTTTGACTGTGTTTTTAATTACTGCATAGTTTTTTCTGTCACAGCTAACTGTTTATACAATGCAACAACTGTGATATAACACCCTGCTGGCATTATACACTTTGAATCACCTTGACTATACAAACAAAACTTATCTTTGGCCTTAGTCTATGCACATCTCAACATACAACCATCCATATTTCATGCTTGCAGAATGTTGCTAATAATTGCAGGTTATATTTTATAAATAGCTACCATTTGTATTCTACACACTTCTGTCACATCTCACTGGAAGAAACTATCACAAACAGATTTCAGTAACACTGTGGAATATCCCTAGATTTGTCTTGGAGTCTTCTAGGCTTCTTTACCATTACTATAAAACAGTGTTGTATGATTCAAAATGCAGTCTGTGTACCTTAAACCATTCCAACATAATGTTAGCTTGGGGGAAAAAAAAGTGTAGAAAAATTATCTTCTGGCATAACTGCATATACTCTGTATTAAAGTAACAGGAGCAGAACAAGCAGCTGAGGATTCACGAATTTCAACACAGAAAATGGATACCACTACCACATTACGTATTAATTGATAAACATACACTATTTCAGCTTGCTTGTTGCCTATCCCTTCAAAGCAAGCTTTATCTATGTGACTTCAGCAATAACTGTTTCAAGACCTTAACAGAGATTTGGGATTTAAATTCAGTCAAATAAAAATTTTTATGGTAATTTTATTTCAAAGTAACAACTGAAATCTGACTTCGGGTACTCAAAAGAAAAAAATATATTTGCAATATTAATTCTTTTTCAGAACCTTACATAATTAACTATGTAACTTCTCAAAACACATGGATACTTTGGTAGAGATTAGGAGACAATTCAGCTAAGCAGCTGGAGAGGAGCATGAAGAAGACATACTACTCTATCCAATTGCACACTTCCAGGGACAACAACAGGGGGGACAGTCAGTCCACAAATACAGAAGTTTATGTGAATGCCCAAAGTTTTAAGTTTAGGTGTCTAAAACCACAAGCCAATACAATGCTGTCTTTGCAAAAGAACTCCAGTTCTTTTCTTCACATTAAAACCTGCACACAGATAAGCTGGACTGCACTAGCATGCTTATGCCACTTTAATGCAGCTATACTTCTGTTTGTGTGGTTTTTAAAATTCTGGAAATGAAAAGACCTTGCCCCAGTACAACTACAAAAGAAGATGACAAAAAACAAGTACTCACGCTGTGAATAAAGCAGTATCTGAAATTCCAAGAGGGCACAGGTAAAGAGTTGAACCACATTTTCTACTCCAAGCAATTCAAAAACTTCTTTAACCGGAAAATCAAATAATGGTAGTTCGCTGGTGCTTGGCCTCTGGCAGACAATTGGTCCATAAACACCTGAAAATTTTAATGACCTTCCTGCTGGAGGAAGAGGAACCTCATAGAGAATATTGTAGATGTAGCTTTCTAAAGGTAAAGGTGGTGGCTGAGGTGAAGTCACGGCTTGGTGAAGTTGTTCTAATACTTTCTTACAAGCCTTCATAAAAGACATTGGAGTAATCAGACAAATGCACTTTGAGACATAGAGTGTGTCTCTGCTGATGTCATAGGAGTTAAAACGCTGCAGCTTTGAAACAGAAGTGCCATTGCAGTCTCCAGTGCTGCTGCAGCTATCTTTGTCACTTGTGGGTGGAGTATGAAGAATGTCATATTCAGCATTGTGCATATGATACAATGTCTGCATTGCACTGCAGATCTGTTTGCTAGTAACCTCCTCAAAAAACGTGAGAGAAAATCCAAATGTCCGTGAGCCATCTTCACGAGTAATAATAAAAGAGTGGAACTGAGGTTCTCTGGAATCTGCTTGTGTCTTGAAAGCAAGCCCTTTAGGCATACACAGCTATAAAAAAGGGAGAGAGGAGATAATATCAATTAATACACTTTTCTCTCCCCTTGCCTGCAGAAACATTGATGAAAACGGGATTTAGAATCCACAGACTGCTACCACATTTCACTTTCAATTCTATTAAGTGTTACATCTCTGTACAATACAATAATATGCATACACACCAGAAAAACTAAAGGAACACATTAAAAGGGCTACACTCAGTTTCTGTTGAAACTCATAACCATTTTGTTAACAACCTCAATGGGAATAAAATAACAGAATTCAAACGCAGATAAAGGAAAATGTTTTGGTCACCAAGATCAGAAACCTGATAGAGAAAAGATCTATATTTCATCTAAATAAAGAAACTATACCACATCTATTTAACACAAAAATCATACACAAAGAAGATTCATTAATTGCAGACTAATTTATTTCTCTACCAATTCTCTAAAATGCAACAAACTGTAGGAGAACAAAAGACTCTTCTAGGAATTTATCACTTACAAGTTGTAACTTAATTTCCATTAAAACAATATCAGAATTAAATGAAAAGCCCCTTTTGAGTCTGCATAATTTAGAGAAATTCATTATTGTTTCCAATCTATAACAGATATCACACTTTCCCATCAATGAAAATACAGATGAATGCCTTCAATTGTTAAGGTAGGAGGCCATTAAGTGATACCGACCATTCCCACTGCATCCTGGTCAAAAGGGTTCCATTCAACATTCTCAGGATAGCGAGCAAGAACTTTGGATTTAAATGTGCGTCTTAAAGGAGTCTGCTCAAAGTTTTCCCCTGCAGGTGAAAGAAAAATACGTAAATAAATATTTCATTCTCTTTTTAAGTTCAAACAAGGCCAAATAGCAGGACATCAGCAGGTAGATGCGAGGATAAGTGAATTAAGCAAACACTCCTTTTAAGAGAAACAGAAAATGCAAGACAGTTAGTCAGCATATAATCAGACTGCAGATATTAGCAAGGATTAGCATAGTAACATTTCTATGTTGTTAAGTATCTGTGCTTTTCCTTAAGCGCAATTAACTTGAAATTGTGGTTGTGACAGCAATTCTCTAAGTTACTCTTCAGATACTTCAGATTCTTGTTAAAGCATAGCTAAAGCTTCAGTTTCAGTGGAATTTTGTTACTGAAGAAAAGCACAAACAGACAAGATGCAAAGATGATGCAAGTTTAAGATTGACATACAAGTGGCATCACTGAATTTCTTCTTCATGACTTAGGAAAAAAGGGTATCGATCACCTATTACAAGAAATTAGCTGTGAAGAGAGTCTAAAAGGTTAAAAGATCAAGAACCACATAAATGCCCATGAAGATAGGGTTATCAAATGAACAAAGATTTGTGCTTTTTTTTACCCCACGCTTTTTCCTTTACCTTCTGTTGCACTTGAAATGAAACGGCTGGCACCATCTCGGGTTTTAGAGGCCTGTATATACTGGCATAAAGCTATATAACAAATAAAAACAACACTGCATTATACATTTCATACTGTCAACTGTAATTACATAGCTAACACATACCAGTAAAAAAACATACAAGTATGTTATACAGGACTAGCATGCATAAGAGATTATCTACTCTTCTAATATGCTTTTTATACATATACAACTTCATACAAATACCTAATTTCAAGTACATGTTTCTTGAAAGAGGTTATCTGTGTGTAACACACTCATAGCTCCTGCATACACAACCAGAATACTGATGCAGCAATAGGAATTAGCTGCTTGTGAAAATAAAGTTTTACATGTTAAACTATAAAATACTCCCAAAGAGCAGATGATGAAACTAGCCCCAAGGACAAGACCATTTCGAGGTCTTCAGAACTATACGAATTTAAGTAGCATGGTCCAACTTTTGACAGATGCCATCCACACACTAGACTGGCTAATACAGTCCTGCTTCCGAGCTCTCAAATTTTCTCTGGAGCAATGATTGTTGATTGTGATAGCACAGAGATTTCTGCAGTGAATCTTCTGAGTGTGTGTAGTTGCTTTAAAAATAAAGTGCACAACTGCGTATCTTAAAATAAACTTAGCTATCTTACTAGAATGCAATTAGCTAAATGAGCATGCAGCTGTTGACAGCTGCACCAACAATCAGGCACAATTGCATGAAATCATATGCTCTAAATAAATTGAACCATTCCAGCAACACCTGCAAAAGAGAAAACACACTTCAACTTCTCGCTTGTTTTCTTACAGGCAGCAACTACATGGCAATAGAAATTGATTTCAGAATTGGCTGGGTTTGTTCTGTACTTTTACAGTACTATTTTAAGTCCAATTTCTAAGCCAACTTAGAAGTTTTATTTCATATAACATTTACTTCCACAAATTAGCCATACACAGAGACAGTAACAACCCTGCCTATAGACAGTAAAGAACCTAACAAATGCACTAAATAAAACTTCGTTTCCGTGGAATGTTTAAGAAGTCCTTTGACAGTTGAGAAGTCATGTAACCCTACATTTAGTTTAAACCAAGTCTTAGATATCACCTCAGAGACCTTACCCTCCATGAGGACCTAGGACAGGTCTCAATACCCAAAATACCCACATGCATTTTGCTAACCCTCTGGGGCTTAGCACTGAAATTTAAAGGAGGAATTGTTTTTCCTCTTTGTCTGAAAAAATCAACCTAGCTGTTTCTCATACAAAACAACTCAGCTACATTATTTATTACCTTTTCTTCAGTAATATCATTGTTCAAAGAGAAAAAAAGCATTTGGGAAAAACTGAAACATGTATATGATAGAGGGATAGTTAGGAAAAGAAAGAACACAACTTGACTGAAATAAAACCATCTTTGGAATGAGCAGAGCCAATGACAGAAAACACAGCAGCATTTCGGCAGGAACCAAGAACAATCTTGAAATACAAAACCAAGCATTTAAAGAAACTTCCAATCGTCCAGATAGAGAAAGAAAAGTGGACATAACACCACATCTCTATTTACTGACACAAACACATGGTCAAATAAGGAAAGTCCTCTGTAAAAGAGGTTTTAAAAATAAGTCGGTAGATTTTACACACCTACTATTTTCTATATTTGCATCTGTGCAGATGATGTAATGTCAACTTTTAGACAGTTGAGGAAAAACCTCAGACATTTACTAAGCTGTTTTGGTTCCCTTTGGGTTTGTTTTTCCCTTTCACATACATACAAGGGAGAAAAATATCTGAAGGCCAAATTTTCTCCTGAACTTGGAAATCTCACGCTACAATCATTGAGTTTACCTATGTGCAAGGTCATGCATATATCAGAAATAAAAAGAAAATCCATTACTTGAAGACATTTTCATGAAGATGATAAATCTGATAAATATTGCAAAATACATGATGCTGCTCTTCCCTTCTGACAAAAAAAAAACCAAACACCACAACAAAAACCACACACACATGGAAAAAAAGAAGAAAAAAAGGAAAGCAAAACCCCAAAACAAACACTGAAAGGATGCTTATGTATTTGAAGAGGCATTGCCCCATCTCCTCCCAAGAGATCTCCTCTCCAACACACACTTAAATTTTTTAAACCTGAAGCCCGTCTATAATGAAAGAACTGAACTTGATTTCTGGAAACCCACCAAGTCCTGATCCAGACAGAAACATAAGGCAACACTTACATTACAATTCATTAAACAATTCAGCTGTTGCACAGACACTGCTCTTGTCAGAGTGCATCCATATTACACTTCTTTCCTACAGCCATACTACTCTAATACTGTCTCTGTCATGCTAACTTCTGTGTGAGTGTGATGCTCGTTTACTGTTTCACAGCAGCACAGTCTTCCATCTTTAGCTACCTCTTCTTGCAACAGCCTTCATGCTTGTAATACAGCAAATCACTGGACCTTCAGATTGGGCAATGCTGACTACCAAAGATACTGACAGGGCAGGGAATCTCAAGTGACAGCTCACTTACAGCTTTTCTAAAGTTCAATCCAGGAATAGAAAGGTGATCTGTGAAACTCCATAAAACTGGCCACCCTGTTTTCTTGCCATTACAACTAATGAGAACCCAAGCATGAACATGTCCATTCCCTAGGGTCCCCCTTCACTTCTCCCACTAAGTAGCTAATGATTGTCACTAGACAGCCATCAACAGATGAGGGGAGAATCCTCAAACAATATTTGCTTACATCCAGAATCAAAAAAGTAATTAACCCTGAATTTGTAATCAGTTAGAAGCCTCAAACACTAGGCTCCAGCAAAGCACCAACTGCAACACATCTCCAGTACGCAAAAATAACTCATGATCTCAATATCTGACTGTGTGTGATTCAAATGCCTGATTAATTCATAGAATAGAATCATAGAGTTCTATTGGTTTTGATATGAAATTGTTTATATTGAAATGGTTTTGACAAAAACACTGAAGACAAGAGCAGGTTTAACAAATGCAGGTGACAAATCCATCAACAAAAGTGGTCAAAGTCTTATTCTAGAACTGAAAAAAAGACATAAGAGAAGATATAACTGGTAAAAATATGATGTATCCCACAAGCTTCAGAGTGAGCACAACTGCCCACACTTCATGAATATCAAAGGACTGCGATTATCAGATAATGCTTGTCTTAAGGTTCCTCTCCTCTAGCAGAAGTGATGGCTAGAAACTACTTTACTTACTGATCCAACTTACTATAAAGAGGACTTCAAACATGATTTCTCTGTAAATAACATCTTTCTTTTGTTCAAGTTCCATGTAAAAGGAACTTCTCAATGGAACACAGTATTGCCTGCTGAAGACTTAACGAAACCTTTCAAACACTTTTGATAATCCTCACTTTTCCTACAGGAAAAGCTCTGCAAAAAGTGAAGATGCAAACTGCTACATAGATCATAAACTTGTAATTATCTGGATTGAAAGCAGGAATGGTAATCAAATGGCTGTAAGATTATTTGTCAGGAACTGTCATACAACACAAAATCCATCCATACAAAAAAAACCAGGAAAAGGGAAAACAAAACAGGAATACTTCAGGAAGTTTCAGGCCAACACGCTTCTCAACATCAAACCGTCAAAACAGTAAGAATCCCATTGTATTTTGCAATGTAAATAGTATCACAGCAGCATAGAAGAACACCATTTCACTAGGCACTGCACAGAGTCACAAACACCGGTTTAGAATGAGACCTAGTACTGCACCTAGGAAAGGAATCACAGCAAAGCAAAGAATCTCAGAATATCTTTGTCATTGGAAAAATACTATCTGTGGCACCCCACTTGAAATAGGACTAGTGAAATTATTTGGATTAAAAATAAATAGAGAATGAAGAAGGAGTTAACAAAGATTAACATTTCACTAACCCAGCTTAGCCCATGCTCACACAAACAGCTTAATGAGCTCATAGCGATCCCCCAAAACAGGAGAGAAGCAAAGATTAAACCACTGACACAGAGGTTCGTGAACTGGTGCACTGAAGAAAATATGGGACTACAGTAGTTTTAATAACCTACATGGGTAACTGAAGCACTCCCAGAGCCACTCCTCCTCCTAAGGCCCAGCCTGCCCACCTGCTGGGTCCTGCCATGATGGGTAATGGAGTTTTCAACACCAGCAACCACTATCTGGATTTGGTAATCACAGAATCACAGAATTATACAATAGTTAGGGTTGGAAAAGACCTTAAGATCATCTAGTTCCAACAGCCCTGCCAGGGGCAGGGACACCTCCCACTAAACCACGCCACCCAAGGCTCTGTCCAACCTGGACTTGAACACCACCAGCGATGGAGCATTCACAACTTCCCTGGGTAACCCATTCCAGTGCCTCAACACCCTCACAATAAAGAATTTCTTCCTCATACCCAGTCTAAACGTCCCCTGTTTAACTTTGAACCCATTACCCCTTGTCCTCTCACTACAGTCCCCATGAAGAGTCCCTCCCCAGCGTCCTTATAGGCCCCCTTCAGATACTGGAAGGCTGCTATGAGGTCTCCACACAACCTTCTCTTCTCCAGCCTGAACAGCCCCAACTTTCTCATCCTATCTTCATACGGGAGTTGCTCCAGTCTCCTGATCATCCTCGTGGCCCTCCTTTGGACTTGTTTCAACAGTTCCATGTCCTTTCCTTCCTCTCCCTTCTTCCACACTTCATCAACCCTCTAAGACTCCACCACAGGGCGGAAAAGGAGCAAAGATGATACAACAGTCAGTGACTTGAAAAGATTTATCTAAACTGTGACAAAACCAAGCTATTCCCACTATGACACTATGTAGGCAGTCAGACTGTTCACAGTCCTATATTGTTCTCTCCTTTTTTGTTACCATGTAATTTAAAACGACATGCATAAAGATTTAAACACTCAGAATAAGCTTGCTTATCAAAAGAGAAGTCACCAGCTAGGCATAACCTCTGAGTCAGTCTTCATGGGTGAAGGACATCCAGGACATCAAGCACTGCTGCTACCAAGGCTTCAGCTTGGCCCAGCTCTTCCTGCAGCAGGCAGAGCTCAGGCCACAGCAGTCTCGGACAGAAGTGAAGTACACTCCCTACTGTCCAGATTAAGTCCCACGTTAAGAGTCAGGTAATTATTCCCATCCTTCCCTCTCACATCTCTTCAGTAAACTGACCTTGATGGACTGTTTGCATGCATAAAGGAAACTACACACCTGCTCAAGACTACCAAGGACTTGAAATACATTTAGTTGGAATATGAAATTAAAACCAGCCTTTTGCTCACATGTGCACTTATTACACCACTCCTCTAAACAGTCATCTAATGCAATTCACAGTGTATGGAACTATAAGGACTGAAAGACTTCAGTTCTAACATTATTTTATACCACCTTGAATGATGCTGGCCTATGTGTCTGTTATTTGGACTTCCTAATTACAGGCACAACAGAAGAGCTAATGCATGCACTCCAAGTATCCTACGTTTGAACTGACAACTGTACCTCATTTTATTGAATGATATCTTACTGAGTCACCAAACACTGAACATAAGCCATATCACAATGTAGATTTGTAGTGAACACTGGCAACCTGTCATTTTATTGCTCCTCCCTGCTTTTAGAATCACAGAATAAAATCATAGAATAGTTAGGGTTGGAAAGGAAACTTAAGATCATCAATTCACAGTCCCCTTGCCATGGGCAGGGACACCTCACACTAAACCACGCCACCCAAGGCTCTGTCCAGCCCCGCCTTGAACACCGCCAGCGATGGAGCATTCACAACTTCCTTGGGCAACCCATTCCAGTGCCTCACCACCCTTACAGTAAAGAATTTCTTCCTCATACCCAATCTAAACTTCCCCTGTTTAAGTTTGAACCCATTACCACTTCTCTTATCACTACAGTCCCTCATGAAGAGTCCCTCCCCAGCATCCCTATAGGCCCCCTTCAGATTTTGGAAGGCTGCTATGAGGTCTCCATGCAGCCTTCTCTTCTCCAGCCTGAACAGCCCCAACTTTCTCAGCCTGTCTTCATATGGGAGGTGCTCCAGTCCCCCGATCATCCTCGTGGCCCTCCTCTGCACTTGTTCCAACAGTTCCATGTCCTTCTTATGCTGGGGACACCAGAACTGCACACAGTACCCCAAGTGAGATCTCACAAGAGCAGAGTAGAGGGGCAGGATCACCTCCCTCGACCTGCTGGTCATGTTCCTTTTCATGCAGCCCAAGATACAGTTGGCTTTCTGGGCTGCAAGCGTACACTGCCAGCTCATGTTCATTTCTTCATCAACCAACACCCCCAAGTCCTTCACTGCAGGGCTGCTCTGAATCTCTTCTCTGCCCAACCTGTAGCTCTGCCTGGGATTGCTCCGACCCAGCTGTAGGAACTTGCACTTACACTTATGAAGGTTAAATTTCATGAGGTTGGCATCAGCCCACCTCACAAGCGTGTCAAGGTCCCTCTGGATGGCATTCCTTCCCTCCAGCATATCAACCGAACCACACAGTTTGGTGTCATCGGCAAACTTGCTGAGGGCGCACTCAATCCCACTGTCCACTTTTACCTATTACTTTTCTTGCTGTTCAACCTGCAAGCAGAAAACAGCTGTGTTTGTGTCTTGGTTTCATGAGAATTTGGACTTACAAACTCAGAGATACTACATGGAGTCTCCGACCGGTGCAGTGCAGCATTACTCTGAAACTATCCGCATGAAACTATCCATATCAATGGATACCACTTTTCTACAAGTTCATACACAGAGTAGAAGGAAAAAAGTTACAGAAACTAGAATGAACTTCAGCATTCTTCCACTCAGTAATCTGAAAAACACTATCTAACAAGCTTTTCTCAGCTTTGAGAGGGAATAAAGAGAATGAATTCTGAAGGTCTAATTGTAGCTCTTTCCTGATTCAACCAGAGAAAAATCTGATTCACTGCTTTTTTGCCCTCTTTGGGAGTAGAAAGGAAGGAAAGGAAAGAAAAAAAAATACTTGGAGTTTCAATTACTTATGACCTCCCACTGTAATATATAAACAATTAAATTGTTTTCAACTGAAAAGTGGATTTACTGCAGGTGAAAAATATGGAATTATGAATTCTGAATGAAAAAGGAAGACAAAAACTTTTTTAAAAGGCTCAAAATTCAGACTTAAAACCCTACCACCTCAGAGACACACCTCACAGTCCACTCCCTTCCCTTTTTTGACTATGCCATTTACAAACTTCTGTTTACAACCTGAACTATTCTATGATTCTATGAACCATGGTTGTCATCACCATTATTAGCTGCATGTAACCATGCTAAGTAATAACACACTTCCCATCAAACCTTCATGTGTAGTCACAAAATAAGCTAAACCTGTATTGAAGCCTCTTAACACACACATTGTGAATTCAGGCTACGCCTCACAATCATATAGATCCTCTCAGGTAGCTTACAGCAACAGAAGCAATGCATACCCAGCTGGCTTGCTTGCAAATTTCTGATGCTAATTATCAAGAAAACTTCTCCATGATTGTAACAATTTATTTTTCCCTGCCAAGTTGTTTGCTCCTTTGTAAGTATGCTTCTAACCCTAGATGGTTTTTTTCTCTTCAATACATCAATCAATCAATCAATCATTCTCTGTGACCCACACCCTGACACAAAAAGTTCCGATTCATGTAATAAAGCTCTCTCTAGTACAGAACAGAGAAGCGTGGCCTACGTTGTCCTTAATTAGAAAGGGCAAACTTGATAAAAAAAGAAAATAGATGCCAGGGATACTTTGCGAACAAAGCTTTTTAAAACTGAATCACAGCCTTTTGTATATGCTCTCAATTCACTATTTGGTTTTAGTTTTTAGAAAGTGACTGCAGCGCCGCAGCTGTAAAAATTATGCAAGACT
Source organism: Ara ararauna (assembly GCA_028858755.1). NCBI lineage: Eukaryota > Metazoa > Chordata > Aves > Psittaciformes > Psittacidae > Ara > Ara ararauna. The sequence continues at coordinate 34,961,335 of CM054380.1, read as the reverse complement.
GAGAACTGTACAGGAAATTCTCTGTGCACACTAGCTAGGAAAACATCTTTAAGCAGGTATTTCAGAGGTAAAGGTAGAGTCCAGCTAAATTTTCCCTCTATGACAATAAAGAGCAAGACAGAAGAAGCTACCTCATTACCAGAAAAAGTGCCTGATAAAAAAACGAAATGGTCATGCAGCACTGGTTTTACAGAATCTTTAATACTGACACCATCATTTGTTCATGGAGTCTGTTGATATGCTCAAAATAATTACAAAACAAAGACACACAGAAACCTCTACTGATTCTGATTAAGTGGCTTGCTGCTTTCACAACGCCAAGCAGCTTGCTTCTTTAAATTCTTGTTATAGAGCCTGTTATTAATTCAATTTATTTGGTCTTGGTGTGCATTTATTGTATACATGACATTTTCCAATTAAAAAATATTAGATAGCATGCAATCGAAACATTAACTTTATATTTTCCACATAAGGACTCTCTTACAGAAATCTTTCTGCGTATGCAAGCTGTATATGCAATTCTTGCTGCCACTAAAATGAATGTTTAATGAAATAAATATAAAGTAGCTTCAACATGAATCAGTCATATTGTTGTGATTAAATAAATGAATAAGAACAATGACAGTCTGCACCAGCAACAGATACTATGAACCATACACTTAGGACAGCTTTCTTGTTCTATGCAGCACCCTGGAGGAACTGAACTTGGGATTCAAAAATCCCTATAGAATGTGTTTATAACCACATCCTTTACCTCCGCACTTCCTACACCATGGTCCAAAGAACCTTGCAGTGGTGGGACTCTTTGCAACTTGCGCAGGGTGGGGAGTTGAGACAGCTGACCATGCCAGCCAAACAGCAGAGGTTTGCCCCAGTGTCAGTGGCAAGTCAGAAGTCAGTCAACAAGGGGATTCGAACAGCGCATGAATTACAAACGCCATCCAGAGAACAGCCTAATTCTATCCCACTTTCAATTAAAAATAAAATGAAGCACAAAGCCATGCGTAAATGAAAACGGACATCATAGAAAATTGACATAATTTTGAAAACAATTTTTCTCGTTCTTGGATCTTGGATGAAGACACAATAACTGCAACAGCATACCTGTCAAAGTGCCTAATACATAAGGAAAAAAAGTCTGAACTGTTTCCAAAGATACAAGAATGGCAGCAGTCCACAACACATTTAGAATTAAGCTAAAGCCAGCAGCTAATGTCATAAACAGCAGTAGGATTCCCAGTTCAGCCAGCAATCATTCTCAGTACACATAATAATTATTTACCATCATATCTGTAGCCTTATGTTTGCCAAACACATAATTACTCCACCTTTAAAATTCATGGTCTAAATAAAAATGGTTGGCTGGCAAAACAGGTAAAATGTGCATACTTCTGCAATCCACACTGTAGAAATGATGAAAGCGTGGAGCAAACTGGAGCACTTTGGAGGGAGGGGCCACTGGAAGGAGGTGGCATGTACCCTGAGAGATTTGAGCACTTGGTTAGTTAAACTGACAGATGACCAATAATGTTAATGTGGTTACATTGCAAAAGCAAATACCGGTGCATAAAATGCCCATAGGCATGGAAAGATAGTCAAGCCAAGAATCAGTATCTTAAAATCAAAGGCAAAATAGTTCTGTTAAAAATAAGACTTGCCGTATACACACTTGCCAATGGAAGCTTTCCAATATTTAATTTCCAAGTCTTAAGAGCAAAACTGGGATAATCAAACTATTAATCAAATTGTACCTGAACCATACTAGATGTGAAATGCAGTGGCAATCTGTTGATTCATTCTAGCCCTTAAAATACAGACAAGGGGAAAAAAAGCAAAAACCTCAGACCTAGTCTTCTGCAGAGCAACACCATTCTGATTTTTGAGAACCCAATATTCTAATATTAAAGAAAAGTCTTTTCAATACATACCTAAAGGTCTATTAATATACTAATAATTAGACGCAGTTCATTTTAAAAACAAAACCAGTACATTTCTCCAATTCCTTCTTTGTAAGTGTAAAAACACCCCTCTACAATGTAGGAAATTAACATCCAAAGTTTGGCAGACTGAGGTAAGAAATTCATTCAACATGAATTCTTGGAATAAAAACCATGATTCAAGAAAAGCTGCAGCTGCCAAACCTGTAAGCAAACAGACACTCCATCAATGGACAAATGCCTTCAGATTATGACTTGTTTCTTTACTTCCAGTTCCTCCTCCTTAAGCAGAACTGCACGTATTTCTCATTAGACAGGACTCAGAAAACTTCTTCCTCTGATACTAAAAAGAATTCTTCCCTTTTATCCTGCAACACATAAACCCTCTGTTCTGCAGTTCTATCTCCCCCTCCCCCTGCTGGCAAGACCACCTGCCATAGTGCAAGCTGAATTGGTGGTTAGACCAGTTAATTTATTACTGGAACCGGGACTTAAACAGTTTTCAAAGTGGATCAGGTTATCTATATGAGAAAATCTTGATGGCCACTTTCATTTTACTGCAGCAGTGCTGTTTAAGCAACCGGAATCAGAGGTTTCATCCACTGCCTCTAACAAATCAGGGTTTCAATCACTGTCTCTAGCAGCTGTCATTCCTCTGGATTTGTAACAGATCTACCACCTATGATTTTTGCATCTCAGACTTCCTCTGAAAACTCCTTTATGCAAGTTACTGTTCCACCTCCCCTGACAAAATTGCTCAAAGGCAAAGGAAGCCCACTGTCTTCCTTTCTAAAACCAAAGTGCAAATTCACAAATACACATTACAGACACACTGCCCTCAACTTAGGTATCTATCTTAAGTGTAACCAGTATGTATGTTGCATGGAGTGCCATCCTTCACATCTGTAAAAGTTGGAGGACTTTCTTTAGAGGAAGTAGAGAGAAGAGGAAGAAAATAATCAGAGAGAGGAAAAGCTCCAGGGCTCCAGGTTTTGGTTCTTTTTTTTTTTTTTTTTTTTTTGGTGTTGGTTTTTGTTGGGGTTTTTTTTCCCCGTTTGTCATGTAGGGAACTGCCATTTGCTTGTGACAACAACCCGCATCCCAATCCCATGAGAACTCGTTCTTTCCAGTATACAACATACATTTGAATGTTCAATGGACAATGCAGCTCTTCCTACTGCAGTCACTAAAACAGTGAGAAGAACAAAGAGATAAGTTAACTCTAATATGTCGACTGTAAAAGATCCTGTTGTTTCCCCACTTTCTTTTGCTTTCCAAAATTCAAGAGTTGCAGTGTTTCAAGAATTGTAACAGGAAGAACCCCACTGTAAACTGAAATAAAAAAGTTCATTCCACTACGTGGATATCTGTAACCACTGGATACAAATAATCTCTTGATCATCCGCTACTTTGATAGAATAAATTCTTCCTAGCCCTCTATGGCAAATGAAAATTTAGGAGTTAATAGCTATCCATTCATCATTTAAGTTTCAGCATTCATTTAGTTGAAAACAAAACATATTGCTATACACATGCTGGAACAGTTTCAAATCCTGCAACAATGAATTTAAAGCACTGCAGAAAAACAGCTGAGGACATCTGCATTCTGTGATTGTAACTTCAGGAAACCAAAAGCCTTTGTTTTTTTATTTTTCTGGTACTGTTTCAAGGAAGGCGGGAAGAGGTGGGACAATGAAGTGGCAGAAGAAACCATCAAGAATCTAGGGCAGATTTTAAAAAACAAGCAAGAAAAAAACACCCCAAAAGTCCCCAGCTTCCTTCTTTAAAAGCATCCTAAAGCTTCGGGGTTTTTTACTACTTTGCATGCAACACAAGAAGGCAGATGGACACAATGGGCTTTAATCAAGACCGCCTGGCAGAAATTTTCAAGGAAATGGTCTTAAAACCAGAATTGTTTTACTAAACTACTTTTCTGCTCTAGCCACAGCAAAAATACATACAGAAAGATATACAGATCTGTTTCCAACTAAACAACAGAAGCAGCACTCAAAATTACAATGACAGGCATGTTCTCAGCCATGGAGGTTGGAGGGAGACACGCCGTCTTCATGACACAATAGATATAGCAACAGAAGACACTAAGAAAGGAAAAGGGTGGCTTGTGTGTACTAGAAATATAGAACAGAAGTGGAGACAAGCATATTTTAAGCTTATTTAATATAGCAATCAGCTGTTCTCCTCATGCTCATCGAAGACTGGCAGACCCAGTGAGACTGCTTCAGGAAAGCCTAAGCAAACAGAAGCTCAGACAATTTCAGGCAATCCCTCTGAACCACTGGACATCCTTTTACAGTGACATCTCCCATCCAGTCAAATATCATTACTTGTGCGCTAGTGTTGCCCTCACAGTTTCAGCTCTGAGCACTGGTGGAAACATGCCTGCATAAGAGCACAAGGAGCAAATGTTACTGAAGCATCTGTCCAGTCCTTTAGCCAAGTATTTCTATTCTTCTGGGAGACCACTGAGGTTTTGTGTGAAAGAGGAAGGCCTTATTTAGACATGAAGCCTTCCAAGCAGGTTCCAATGACATACAGAGGTCAGCAAAATACAGTAAGTTCAGCTATAAAACCATCCCAGTATAGGAGTCCTGTCCAGTCTGTTTCACTTTGTTATCTACCCTTTGAAATCAACGTTTTGCAGTAAGGACTGTATTTCTCCCACCCCCAAAAAATGTTCTGTAAGGAAGTCATCAAGTTGCTTGATGGGGTATTCGCTATTTCTTAAATAGAAGTGATTTCTAATACCAGAAAATTAATCAGATATACTGACAGTTTGGTCTGTATGACCAAATATGACTAACTCTGAAGTTTGTCTTAGCTCTGACTATATCCTTCCTTATCACCTCACCAACCACTTGTCTCGAGCATTCTTCCTTTTACAAGTGCCATATCAAGCTTACCTTTCTTCTTCACAAGACATGATTCATGTTTGGTTAAAAAAGGTTTTTAACATGAAAATCTGATTAAAACCAGAAGAAGAAAGTCAAGTACGTTTATTCAGTCCTGGAAACAAAAGTCACAGGTCCAAGTCAATCACCTTTAACTGCTTATCATCCCTTTGAACAAAGCCGTAAACAAACATGATTGTTCATGCTTCCACAGAAACAAGTATGAGTTAAATCCCTTCCCTCATCGGACTTGAGTAAAACAGAACATGTTGTACATAGTTTTAACTTTGGAAGACTTTATAGGAAGGAAAGGGGGAGGGAAGACATGGAAATAAAACTAAAAGTAAAATAACACAGACACACATATACATCATGCAAGTTCTTGCCAGGGCACACTATCACCCATGCATAACAGACTCAGGACTATTTGTGGAATTAATTATCAAAAGAACACTCAATTCACCTCATTCAGTGGATACATCCAGAATCCTTCATCTTTCCAAGCCAAGATTAGGCCCGGTTTATAAGGCCTCACCTGTGAAATGGCAGCCATTCTCAAGGCTACTAACACATGCAAGGGCAGATCTCTGTGCAGATAAGGTTAGTTCATGTACCCTAAGCATACTTCCAAGGGAGACTGTAATGACCTTGCAGCATCAAAGCAACTTAACACAGCACAAGTAACTTCTGCTCTCTGGATCATAAACCCTTTAGACATCAGGTCAGTCTTCTGCAGATCATTCACGTGGATTTCAGTCTAAAGAACTCTTTGATTATGGCCCCCAATGGAGCTCTGCTTCATGGCACCTATGTCAATTTAATCAATGGCTGTGCATTATCAATCTCTTTCCTCACACCAAGGCCTGGTACTCCCTGGAACCTGCTGCACTGAACCATGTCCAATAGGACTAGCTAGTCCTCATGCAAGGGAAGAAGGCATGAGCATAAGACCACAGTAAGGACAGGGAAAGGGACATGACAACCTGGGCTGCCATAAAAATCAATGCCAGATTCATCCTCAGAAACAGCAGAGATACTGATAAATAGAAATTTTACCAACCTTCTGCAATACTTTTAAATGAGAGCAAAATCAGGAACAACAGTTGGCAAAGGAGCTTGTTGAAAGTAGCAAGTTAAGGAAGAGTAAGTAATACATGCGAATAGTAGAATAGCTTATAAAAATTTATGCTTGTAGAGGACGGAAGCAATGCAGAGATGAGTACACTGCAGCAACCTTGAGATCTCTGAACACATACTTCTGCAATAGGGTGCAATTGTAGACACAAGCAGCAGCAACTACAGTTGCAAAAAACCTTTTCCAAACTCATTCGATGTCATGCTGAAAGAATATGTTTCTGTAAAACCAACCTTTTTTCCCTTCACTCAAACACTGAAATGTTACTATATCTGAAAATTAAAAGGTTGCTTATGAATGCCATGTTATCTGTCTGCAGATCACTTATATGCGAATGCAATAAAGTTTCTTTCTCAGGATGCTTCAGTATCAGTATGTAAATGACTCAATACAGAGGTACACATTGTACCTGATTGCAGCTCATCATAGAGCCAGTAAAACCCAAAAAAACTAAATAAAAAGGCAATACTCTACACTTCTATGGGAAAGTTTGAAACTAAAGGTCTATTGCCCACCAAACCATAAGCAAAGTAACATTTTCCTGGAAAGACTAAGAAACATGCCTTGAGCAGAAGTGCTCCAAGTAAATCATCATTCATCAGTTTGTGCTGAATTTGACCATGAATCTGAAAGGCTTGTCAAGAAATTCAAAGAGAATACATCAGTAAGTAATTGCTTCTGACACTGTCACTTCATATGCATTTTATTTCTGCTACATGAGCCTTGCAGGTTAGAGGGAATTCAAAAGATAAGCATGAGAAATCATTGCCAAGAATAGTCAAGTAGGACACTACTAAGTCAAAAGGCAGATAAAAACAGTTGTAGCATTTTGTAACTGCAAGATCAATAATTTGAAGATTTGGTGAGGCAAGGTGGGGGCTGTTTATTATTTGCAAATGTCAGTATTTCCCATACAATCAATTTAAGATGTTCCATTTGTATAGTTTCACTCTTGCAAAAGAAACTAGAAAGAACACAAAACACCACAAAAAACCTCAAAGGAACAAAAAGCCAAATCAACCATTCTTTGTATGCCTTGCTTTAATAAGGCAAAATTCCCATGGCTTTTTTAAAGGGCTTCAAAAGTCATTCTTGTAAGCTTTTACTTCTTCAGACACTTTTGTAGATCTTTAGTCTATTCTCAAATCAAGAACCTGTAACCTTTCTCCTCACCCACACCTTACCTAAGAGCCTTCCAAATAAGCTGAAATTGTAACTTAATACTGAAGGGTTGAAGAAAAAAGTTTTGGGGGGTTTGAGGGAGATGATTCTGTAAAGCACACAGCTGAAATTAACCTAATATACAAATATGGCAATCACAAGATTGGCATTATAGAAACATCACCTAATAAACTGTGGCTTCAAATGCAGTTCAGTGAAGTACAGCTGCTTCCCCCTTACATCGGCTCTTTATTCTACATATCAGCTACCGTAGCACGTCTGCCTCAGTTCCCAAAGAAACAAAAGATCTTTTTGGCAGTCAAACATGGCAAACAGCTCCAGCTTCTTGGGAAAAGATAGAGGGGGTAGGGAGGAGTGGAATAAACTATTATCCAGATTAAAATGTTTCACATGTGCCAGTGTTATTCCAGCCACAAGTTGTTGCTATCTACTGCCCATCCACAGTGACCTATGTCAAAACAGTGTGTGGTCTCAACCTTGGTGCTACTTGAGAGGCCCCCTACAGAGTTAACACCTTGGTTAGCAATCTCAGAAAAGCAAAGAAACTGAAAAACCTCCCTTTCAGTCTCAGCGTGAATCACCAAGGAAAGAGGCACACTGTTCGGGAACTGCGGGAAGCTTGCACCGATACCATCCATATTATGGACAAAGGAAGGAAGAGAGTTAAAAAACCACCTAAACCAAACCTCACACAATCACAGAACACTTCAGTCTTTTCAAAAATCAAGCAATGGCTCCCACCAGCACACTTCACTTCTACAGCAAGCATTAGTATTTCTACCATAGCAAAGACAGAGACATTTAGTCACATACTATTTACCCAAGGAATAACCAGTATCGCAGAAGAGGTTCACTGCAAGAATCACAGCTGGCTCTAACGCAAACACCATGTCTTAATTCCATGATAAAAATGCCCAAAGGAAAATGCAAAACAGGCCAAATATGTCAGAAAATGGCATCTGTCAATTTAAATTTTGCTTACTTTTCTTCCTCCTCTTTCAACTACCCCTTACAAATACCTTTAAAGCAAAACATTTAAGTCTGCAACTATTTAAGTCTGTTGAACTTGGAAACTAACACAGGTGCTGATAACATCATTAATACACGGAATACCACATAAAAAAATACTATGCTAGTTCTGAAATACTAAGCAATTTAGTGGTTTATGTAAGTGACAAATGCCTTCAATCTTTTCACCACACCCCTGTTAAAATAAACCCTACCACCAGGAAACATATGAAGATAAGCTGTCATTTTAGATTCAAAGACAACAAAATGGAAAAATAACAACATTTCAATTACAGGCAAGAGGAATGGGTGAAACAACATTTCTATTTTACTGGTGAGGAGAAACATCTACTCTAATATCAGTTCGTCAGATTAATTCTGAGTGGAGCTAGGTGAATACTATACACCAGGTATCATCTTCCTCTACAACTTCAGCCAGCAGCACCAGTTACGGTGCCAACACAGACACCTTGCTCATAACCAGTCCTGCTATGCTACATTACTTACATACACACAGATCTTGTCTCAACACCATTAAAAACAAAATACGAAAAAAAAAGATATGAGTGATGAAGAACAACTAAAACGGTATCACATGATCATATACTAGAGTGAAAGATCTAATACGAATTCTCCAAAGGCAAACAAAGGGTGTCTTCAGGAAGAATATTTCCTAAACACACGGGTTTCAGCTAACACTCATTTTCATCCTCCCTTAAGGATGAAGTTCATGATCAGACAGACAACTCAAAGCACCATGATAAGGACTTTGGCAAAAGGAACACGTGTCTATCTATTGTACAAATTAACTTTTGGACTAAACCTTAAAAGAGCAGCTCAGACTTGGAAGAAAGTCTGAAAGGAATACAGGCGACAGACTAGTCACTGGCTTTAATCTTCCAGACTAAGACTTTTTTAAAAGCTATCCTATTATTACATCAATCTTTTCTTCACAGATTATAAGCATTTTCTTTCCTTCCCCCCCCCTTTTTTTTACACTATTTCTTTTATGCAATACTTACCTCTAAAATAACTATTATAATCTTTATGATATAACATTCAAGACTACAATGGCATGTGCAACAGCAAATCTTAAGATCGGAATACGGTGTCCAGATATTTGGATCCGAGTTCCATACTTTGTAATAGCAACTCCAAGATTACAATCTCACATAAAGTATAATGCAATGGCAAGATGATCCTTTGTTCTGCCACTCTGCAATAAACAAACTCTATTGACAAGTGATTGTTAAAAACTAACACACCATCAAGAAGGAAAAGAAACCAAAATCTTTGGTGAAGAAGAACAAAGAACAAAAACTCCAGCAGTTCCATGTAGTGCAAGCATTTCCACCATCACTCAGACCACATCTAACTAAGTTAACAGATAGGAGACTCCAGCTGAATGATAAGCTGAGGTATGACTTCATTCTCCATACCTTTGCAGGGCACAGTCATAGAGCCTAAATTAAGAAACCCTATCCTAATGTTGCAGCACTACAATAAGTTATATTACACACTAAATTTTTGGTAGTCCATGTATTTCAGTATTTCCTGGTGGATACCAAGCTGACCATGAGCCAACAATATGCCCTTGCTCCATAGAAGGCAAATGTTATCTTTGACAGCATTAGTTGAAGCACTGCCAGCATGTCGAGGGAGCTGATCCTTACCCTCTATTCAGCCCTGATGAAGCTGCATCAAAGACTCAACCGTGCTGAATACTTAACCGGCAAACTTCGTGTACACTTCCTGTTGACTTCCAACTGAAAAAAACCCATCCCAATTCCCTGATTTCAGTCGACAAGGCTGTCCATGAACACGAAGTGGGCGTGGTCTTCTCAGCGACATCATGGGTCCACAGTGTAAGTCAATGACCACAACCAACTTGGCATACACAAAGTGCCTAACACTGTATCCAGTTCTGGGCTCCCCGGTACAAATAAAACCAGGAGCTACTGGAGACAGTCCCCCAGAGGGCTACGGAGATGACTAAGGGACTGGAGAGCCTCTTGTATGAGGAAAGGCTGAGAGAGCTGGGACTGTTCAGCCTGCAGAAGACAAGGCTTAACAACACATATAAACACCTGAAGAGAGGCTGCAAAGAGGACAAAGGCAGGCTCTTTTCAGTGGTGCCCCATGACAGGACCAGAGGCAAGGGGCACAAACTGAAACACAGAAGGTTCCATCTACACCATCAGGCCACACTTTTTCACTGTGAGGGTGACTGAGCACTGGCACAGGTTGCCCTGAGAGACTGAGTATCTTCATCCTTGGAGATACTCAAAAAACATCTGGATGTTGTCCTGGGCACCTGGTGGCTCTGCTTCAGCAGGGGTTGGACCAGATGACCTCCAGAGGTTACTTCCAACATCTGCCATTCTGTGATTTCCTCTATGAAAGAAATGTTTCTGTAACAGACGTTTGCAGCATACTTAAGAGATTTCTGTCATCACTTCTGGCACATCAACATCGTCTGGAAAAGTGAAACCGTGCCTCAGCTCCTCTCCTGTCGAAGTTGTTGGTTTGAGTTGTGGAGGGCTTTTGCTGTTTGTTTGGCTTTACTACCACCAAGTAATTCTTTTTTTAATATCTGCTTTAAGAGGTCACACAGTGAAAATACAATTATCAAATAAAAGAGGTCACACAGTGAAAATACAATTATCAAATAAAAAAGGTCACTTGAATTTGGGGATAAAAGTGCCCTAGCAATAGAGAATAACTACAAAGTCCTATATAGCATTTCTCACTATATTAAAGGAAAACAAATATATATATATGTATGTATATATATATACTGTGCATTTTCCATCAGTCAGCCAACTTTTCCAGGAAAAGGTGTTACTACAGCTGTGCTATTCAGTAAGCTTCCACCATACAAAGAAAAACGCCATCAGAGGTGCCTCTACAAGCAAAGGACCTAGACTGAGCATCAATTCAGGATCTTATGCTTCATTTATAAGCCTGCAGAAAACGCTGCATCATCACTACTAAGGTTGAATACCTGAAATGCACAGTTTCATTAGCTCAGTGAGAACAAAGTGTGGCAGCAGCATCCCCAGAGGCCCCAGCAGCAGGGTAGCGATGACATCATGCCAGTCTGAGCTTGGGCAGCCCTGATGCACAGAGCCCCAGAGAGACGCACTGTGTCCGGCTCCACCATGCTGGGGAGCATCCCGCTCCTCACCCTGCACCCACCAGTTCAAGTGCCAGTGCCTCTCTGCCAACAATAGACACTTATGAAGCAAATTGTTTCAACAGTACAAGGATTCAGAATCTATTTTTCAGCACAGAAGTAAGAAGGGGGGAAGGGGGGTGAAACAGTGCACAATAACTCTTTCATTCAAAGAAGAAAGCCTTCCAGGAAGTACAAAGTATTTCAAAGCTTTATCGAAAACACACTGAAATCAACAGAGGCCCTTTCTATTTATAACGGTGGACACTGGAGGAGGCTGTAACATAAGACACAACCTAAAATCATTATCAGTCACACTATCGTGCATTATGAATTACACAACAAACTCAAGAAAAGGCACTGAAATTCCAGCTAGCTCATATGCTGTGACGTTATCATAAATTTAGCCTCCTCCCCCTTGTTTCTCCCCCTCTTTTTTTTAAACCCTTTCCTCAATTCATGCAAAAATCAGTCTCTAACATAAATAACAAAACCTATTCTCCCCCATACCCTGCACCTTGTCAGAAGCAACACCATTATAGTACCACAGTGGAATAGCAGAATCCAAGATACACTGCACGCTAGTTTTAAGTACTGTAGATGCAGTCCTTGACCAGGAAAGTAAATATAAGAAAGAACACAAATGCTCCAGCTTTCAGACCTGCACACTCAACCAGAGTATTTTAAATAAAGCAGTGATATCTTCCAGTTTCCTATTAGATAGCTAGCTCAGAATAACACACTGTTGCTTTTAAGTTTAATTGTATGAGGAAAGTTATTTATGTTTCTATCAAAACCAGAGAGTATTACTGAGTGTGCCTTGTACTATGTTACACAAATAGATATATAATAAACGAATAACAAAAACAACACCAGAAACAGTTTTCAGTCTAGAAACTTTGCTCACTGGTGATTTCATCAAGAAAAATCTATGGAACCTCATGTATCTTTCAATTAAATTGTATTGTATTTTGTACTTTTGGGTTTCTTAAATCAAATTGATGCTGTAAACTAAAGTGTCACTATAGAACTGATCAATATGCTGTATTCAGTCTTCGAGTCTCAAACCGTAGTCTAGAGTTATTTTAACATCAGACAAACATGAATTCTTTTAGGGTACGATACCGCTCAGGATGAGAATTCTGTTTGAAGTCATTAGAAGAAAAAAAAAACAAAGAAAAAAAAAAACCAACAACAACAGAAAAAAGGAAGCTTCCATGATAGCCAAAGTTTAGGTGTGTTCAATGTCAGTCAGTTCTAGTAACTCAAATTTAATTCCACAAAAAACAACGTTTTATTTAGTGAGGAAGGGTTTAAATACAATGATGTAAAAAAACTCTCTTGACATCTTGTAAAAACGAAGGCAATTAAAAAGGCGGGGGAGAAAGAGCACATCACTGGTCAAGTTCTGAGCTCAAATACACAAAATAACTTTTGATGTTAGGTCAGGTTTTCACCATTGTATTCCTGTATCTTTCTGGACAGCTAGGGGATACTAAGCAACAATCTAATTTAACTGAAGCTGGTACAGTGAAACTAAAGCTGAAGCAAGGTGCTGCTAAAACAAAGAACAGATTTTAGCCTTAAAAACACAGGTTTGACGCAGTGTTGTGGCACAGTCTGACACAATTTAGCTGTGTATTTGGTGTGATCATTCTCATCTAACAGAATAAATAGTTCCTAATCTGATTTCTTTCCCGATACTGCTGGAATAGAATTCTCACCCTATGCTACAACAAAACTTTATACTGAACAAGCAAAAAGTCTTTTGCTTTCTCCCCACAACCCGATTCATTAAGATTCCCTGCGCGTTTCAAACGTCCAAATGCCTGACTAAAAGTTGATAAATGCAGCCAAGCTCCAAGAGGAGCGCAGTATATCACTGCTAAGATAGAGATGACCTAAAATGATAACCACGGCCACCACAGCGCCTTTCCTTTGAAAAATCCGTTTACGAGCGGTACTGTGTCGGGTTTGTCAGAAGTTGGGTACACTTCCACGCACACACGGCTGTACACAGCTGGCCGTTCCTGCAGGTCGAGCACTCAGGGCAGCTACACATATCCCGAGGCGCCGGTGCCCGGGGCGGGGGGCGCTCCTCCGGCTTCCCCGCGGCGCCCCGGGGTCTGCGAAGCGGGAAGGCGGCGAGGCTGGACCCCGCCTCCAGAACTGCTGCCGCCGCCACCACGGCCGAGCCGCCCGCTGACGGCCGCGGGCCGCCGCCCCCCAGCCCCGCGGGCACTCACCGGAGAGCTCGTCCGGCTCCAGCCCGGTCTCGGTGTCCAGCCCGCAGATCACGAAGTAGTCGGCGAAGCGGCCGGGTGCCGAGGAGCCGCCGCCGCCGCCGCCGCTCATGCTGGAGCCCGAGGGGTGCGCGGCACTCAGGAGGTGAGAGGCCGGGCGGCGGCGGGCAGCGGGGCTGCACCAGCTGCGCCAGCTGCGCCCGCCGCCTCCATGACGGAGCGGAGCGGGCAGCGCCGCACGGCATTGTGGGTACAGCCCCCAGCGGTTCCTGCGGAGGGGCGGCCCGGGCAGGGAGCCGCAATGCTGCGCCTGCGCCCTGGGCTCCCCGATGACGTGATGCGGTCTCGCGCGGGGGCCGTGCGGCGGGAGGCGCGCGCTGCCTGAGGGGTCGGCGGGCAGCGGTCTGGTGTGCCGCGTGCTTCTTGGGGAGGCACCGTCGTCACCTGTCTAAGCTTCGGGGACTGGGGGGCTTCCTCAGCCAGGAGAGGCTCTGCTCCCTCTGCAGCTGAAGAGGACAAGAAGGCTCTGCCAGGGGCTCCTCACCAGAGCACGGTTTAGTGGCGGTGGTACTTCAAAAGCATACAGAGCCATAGAATCAGCTAGGTTGGAGAAGACCTTTAAGATCAAGTCCAGTCGTTACCCCAGGACTGCCAAGTCCATCACTAAACCATGTCACTGAAGGCCTCATCTACATGATATGCATGAACACTTCCAGGAAAGGTGATTCTGCTACCTCCCTGGGCAGCCTGTTGTGATGCCTGATCACCCTCTCAGTGAAGAAATGTTTCCTAATATCCAACCTAAACCTCCCCTGGCGCAGCTTGAGGCTCTTAAGTCTTGTCTTATCACTTGTCATGTGGGAAGAGATCATCTACCTCTTCATCCTTCTCTCGGGTAGGTGTAGGGAGTGAGAAGGTCTCCTTTCAGCCTTTTCCAGACTAAACCCCAGTTCCCTCAGTTGCTCCTCATCAGATTTGTTCCGCAGATCCTTCATCAGCTTCGTTGCCGTCTGGACCTGCTCCTGCGTCTCAATGTCCCTCTTGTAGTGAAGGGCTCAGAATCGAACACACTATTCAAGGTGTGGCCTCACCAGTGCCATCTTTCTCTGTCACCTACAGCTTCTCATCCCTGCTCCCTGAAGGCTGCTGCCCCAGTGGTTGTGACTCAACAGCTTGGTGGAGCAGCCATACCCTGAAACTAGCCCAGGTCATGGGGGAGAGAGGGTGGCTGCCAGGGAAGTGCTTTGGCATTGTTTGGTGTTAGGGTATTTGGGTGCTTGGTTGTTGGGGTTTTTTTCCATTTGAATTAACATCACAGACAATTCTGTTAACAGGCTTGCACAGCTGAGTGAAATCCCTCCCCTTGCACCCAGCATGGAAAGGAAACAGTTGTTCCCTTGGGGAAGAAGAACAAGAATGACTCAAACCAAGCTGCTGAGGGACTAGTAACACATACCCATGCTCTCAGCTGAGAGTACTTCTTTCCACTGTGGGGCCTCAGATAGCCTTGCTAAACTAAAATTAGGTCTGTAAGCAGTTCCCCTTCCCCTCCTCACTCACTTCTCTATTTGTGGCTTTCACATCAGAATTCTTCCCTACCCTGTAGGGCTTATAAAAGGAGAAATTAAAACTTTTCAGTCTTTTAGGATTATTATCTAGGACTGCCTGAGTAGTTAGGGTTGCATCCATAATGCTGAATTCATCAGACGCCACTCTTAACCGTGCTATCAAGCATGAAAAACTTCTCATATATGAGTTTACAGACCGAGTTCTTTGTGGACACTAAGAGAGAACAGCTTGTAAGACTTCACTGTCAATGGTCTACAGCCTTTTACAGTACAATAACTAAGCTCTGATGCCATTTTGCCTGGTGAATTGTGGACAGCTCTTCAGTCCTTCTGGGAAATACAAAAACCTGTAAGAAGCACCGGCACTATTAGTATTCACTTGATTAAGACTGTATGTGCCACGGAATTGGTTATCAATGAATGAAGGTATGCTTAGATTTGATTGACAGTTCTGGCAGTTCAATTTTAAGCCACTAGTGAACCTGAGGGAGAGATTTCAATAAAGATAGCAGGGTAATTAGAGGCAATATTAGAGTGAAAGTCTCATGTTAACTCTACAATAAGCCCATACATTTAGATTGTGTTGAGCTTGCCTGGTGGTTTGCGGAAGACAGCAACAGAGAACAGAACTAGCTACATCTGATTGCTCTTATTCTGCTATGTTCTTTAGCCATTTTGTGCACATTTTGCTTCTCCGTCTGCTTTCAGTGTGACAAAAAACAATACACACTATGTAGTAAACTTCTTTTGAGTAAGCCTCAACTGTAGTTCATAAGTCAACCCTTAGGAACAAAAGTCACAGCCTGAGAGTCTTGGAAGGACTTGCAAGAAGGTCTAGGGAAACAGCACAGATATTGGTGGGGTTTTTTTGTCAAATAAAGACTAAAATGGGGAAATAAAAGAATTGTTCTTACTTGCATTTTAACATTTCCAGCAATAACCACATAGTTAGAAGACTTAGCAAATAAAGTTAGATGGGCTGGTAAGCAAGCAGAGGATTACTAGAAATGCTGTTGAGCAGCAATATTTAAATGCACAGGGCAAGGGACAAGCTCATTCATACTTTGTCAGATAAATTCTCTGCTTTCTGAGCCAGCTTATAGCCTCATATCTCTTAAATTTAGTCATCAACATAAAAAGGACATAGAACTATTAGAACAAGTCCAGAGGAGGGCCATGAAGATGATCAGGGCGCTGGAGCACCTCCTGTATGAAGATAGGCTGAGAAAGTTGGGGCTGTTCAGCCTGGAGAAGAGAAGGCTGTGTGGAGACCTCATAGCAGCCTTCCAATATCTGAAGGGGGCCTATAGGGATGTTGGGGAGGGACTCTTCATGAGGGACTGTAGTGAGAGGACAAGGGGTAACGGGTTCAAACTTAAACAGGGGAAGTTTAGATTGGATATAAAGAGGAAGTCCTTTACTGTAAGGGTGGTGAGGCACTGGAACAGATTGCCCAAGGAAGCTGTGAATGCTCCATCCCTGGCAGTGTTCAAAGCTTGGTTGGACAGAGCCTTGGGTGGCATTTTTTAGTGTGAGGTGTCCCTGCCCATGGCAGGGGAGTTGGAACTTGACCTTAAGGTCCTTTCCTACCCTAACTATTCTGTGATTATATGATTCTACGACCCAGTATATGTACCCAGAGTTGGAGCTGTCTCCTCCCATTTTGTCAATGACTCTGTCTTTTCCATCGTATCTTCTACCCCATGATTATTTACTTTCTGAAATACTCTTGCCTAGTGGCCACAAGCAACACCTGTGATGCCTAATTCAAAGGCTAGTATCTTTAATATGTCAATCTTCTTCAGCAACATTCCCATCACAGAAAACACCCAAAATATGTCAATTTTGTCAGTAAACTTCGTGAATTACTTAGATGTTCTTGAGTAAGGCCATAACACTAAACTACATTATGAATTCTTCTAAGTATTATTTATGATATTGAAAGTCTGTGGAATTGTGATTTGCTCAAAGCACCTTTTCATGGCGTAGAATTTTTCCAAGTACAGTAAACACTGCAAATTCCAAATTATTGGATACAACTGCTCAAGGGGAAGTGCTGTGAAAGAAAAATCAGAAGTTACTCCCATAACATTACATCATAGTTACAATGCAAAATTTTAAAAGGTATGTCCCACTGTGGTACTCCCAGTCCTCTGCAGAGCCTGCTGACCTCCTGAGGCTATGAAGATGATATTGAAGTCCTAGAGATGTACAGAAGCAGAATTTTGTGTGCTTTGAAGACCACCTACAGAAAGAACCTTTTACAAGGCCTCTTCCATAGTTATACACCAGTCATTGATTTAACTCTCATAATCCAGACCCAGATTCTTCCTTGTGTACTAGGAAACAATGAAACATGAATTATTACGGTAGGTCGGGAAGGGGAATTATGGTATGTTAGTAAACCCATTATGCTCTTATTCATATTAATTGCCATTTTTTAAAGGCCATAACTTCTTTCAGTTTGGGTGACCTGGAGCTATATAGCCACTAGCTGAGAGGTAAACAGAAATGTATATCATTGCAAGACATCGACTGGTCATAGAAATAATCAGAATAACTGACTTCTCTTTGAGGGGAAATTTGAAAAGCTCACTCTGGATCCCACGTTCCTGTCAAAACTTCTTTCTTTTCCCTCTTTACACTGTTATACTGAAATACATGATTCACAAACCTCACACCATTTATGACAGAAGGAAAGTTTTCTGTAATTTGACCTGTATTTTTTCAGCCTCCTGGAAGGGTAAAAAAAAACAAAAAACAAACAAAAAAAAAACCCACGTAAAACTATTTTGTAATCTTGCAAAAGCGATTGTCCTACATTATGAAAAATAGTGTATTATATATTTGAGGGATAGTTTGACTTCCCCTTTCTGGCACAGCTCTGTAGTGGGTGATAAGGAATGGACAGGCACTCAGGCAGCACTTCTGGGACAGGATTTGTTCTCTGTGCCCAACTTAATTTTGAACAGAGGAATGTGACTAGAAGGCATGATTCTTAGTGCTTCAGCTCCCACAGTTCCCAGAGTTATTACTCCACTGTTATTACAAGAAAGAAAAAAAGTATGTGACTAAACCAGAAATGCATTTCCTGGTTTGTTCCTTTAATAAATTTCTAGTGCAAAACACTGAAGGTACAAATTTCATTCCTGTAGCAACACTCTCACAAAGGCTTCTATTTCAGTTAGTCTGTACATTCATAAAATTGTACCTGCAGTAACTGCTGGGTATTTCAGTCCTGGATCAGCTACCTGGCTGAGTCCATTCTGCTGGTAGGGCAGCTTAATTGCAGTGAACTGCAGAGTATGAGGTGGGAAACATAGATCAGTTCTAATGCAAAGCAGAGCAATCCACACTGCATTTTAGTTACTGTCATAAAAATAGGTTATCACAGAAACTATATCGGATGAATAGGCTCAGGAACAACACACAAAAATCTTTTAGTTACCTAACAACAAAAGCCATGCTTTGACTTAACATAATAGCATCATTCACAAACTTTTTAAGACTTCATACCTTTTAACTTTTACTTCTGTTTTCTTAACCTTTTGGCAAGCTTTCAGAATCAATTTTCTAAACAAGGCACAAAAAGAGAATTTCATAAACTGGAAAGAACAGACTATAAAGGGAAGATGAATTTTAACTTCTGCACATGAGCCTTTCATCAAGAATTCATAAAAAAGCAAATTACTCCTTTTAGTGCAAAATACAAAAACTTTTCAAAATTACTGTTGTGAGAAATTACAGACAGAAAAGTCAAGTTTATCTACATATTCTGAAATAGAGGTAGAAACAAAATTAACGTCATCTACAGATGTAAACAGCTCGGTTTAATTTTTAATGTCATTAAAAACACCATTTAAGAATTCATCCCTTTTAAACAGGTCAATAAAAAAGATAAGCTTAATGTGAAGTTTAGTATGCTTCATTGTACTAAACGATACAATGTTCCATGTTTTATGTAATAGCTTTATTATCAAATGGCAAGAGACATTTATTGATGATGTCATGCAGGTATCACAAAACATCCCAAAAGATAGACAGGTCACCTAACAGCTCAAAACTCCTTGCAAGTAAAATCAAAGCTACACCTGCCTGTCCTGGTTCTTTTCATGGTAGTCACTCATTTTTCCTATCAAAATGTTACAGCTATCTCTTGGATCACTTGCTGGATTCCCTAAAAATGTAGGCTACTAGTTTATTCCATAACACAGTGCTTTTTTGTCTTTTTCCACAAGGCCTTCCTTACTCCTCACCACCCTCAGTCCTCATGGGATAGGAGACCACTTGGGGCCATTGGCAGCTGAAGATAAACACAGAAGGGACAGGTTAAAAAAAACCACTAAGGCTTTGCAAAAGGAAAGAACCTTATTTTTGACCTTTTTAAGGTCTTAAGGCTCTTAGCTACTGTGATGGGAACCCAGTCCATGGCTGAAACACAATAGGTTTTTCAGTGACATAGCCTGATCCCATCTACACAGTGAAATACAACTCAAGTGAAAATGTCAAGCAATAGCATGATTCACATTAAACTGAAATAGTTCAGTTCCTTCTTTAGCATTTAGTGTTCCCTTTTTAGTCTTTAGAACCTTGGTTCGACCAAACATTGGCTTTATACAGCACAGAAAGGATTTCACAACAGCATCTGTAATTGACCAGAAATTTGAGACAAATTCTGAGAAAAAACACTCAAAAACAAGTAGTAAGAAGTTTATTCTGAGTGTTCGTCTGCATGAAAAATTAACTATGCAGAAAAGTAGGCTGTAAATGTACAGCAACTTCACATGCCAACAGTCCAGGGGATACTTGCTTACAACAGCTAAATTCACACTAAAGTTTACTATGGAATAAATCCCCTGGGTAGGCAACCTCTGAGATCAAAACTGCAGCAACAGAAGTGATTACTGCTCAGTTTTAAATGCCAGTGAAGTACACTTTTAGAGTAAATTCTAACAACAAACCAACTGCTGAAGCTAAATGATCTTATAAACTTGCAAAGAGTAGTGATATGAATTCCTTTATCCACCTATATCAAAAATACCATTTACTGTACAGCCTGAATTTAAATAAAAGACAGTGTATCAATAATATTTACTGAATATTTACATGTAATACTGTGATGAATCAAAGGAGTCAATTAACATTATGTTACAAAAAAAAAACCCTTTAAGGTAGCAGTACCTTCCACATTATCACATTTATGGAACTGCTCTCAATGATCTATTGTATGATAACATGAAGATACAGACAAATAAATTGTTGAATTGGAGCATATGCTAATGTGCCAACTGCCATTTCATCAGGATACTTTAGGGGCACCAACTTAAAGCATATAAGCAGCACTGGTTTCAGTAGGATAAAACTTAAACGCACACCTCGGTTCCTTGCCGATCAAGGCGTCACTTCATGGAATTCCATTAACATTACAAGCTACAACAGTTATAAGCATACAAGGAGAGGTATCTTACTGAGTGAATATATATACTTCTGCTTAAAGATAAATCACAGCTGGTTGCCCCTTGCCAGTTACTGACTTACCAGACAATGGAACGATCCTGTCAATTTTATATACACTGAGACAAAAGCCTTCTGTTATATGATGCTTTGAATATTATTCAGAATCAGCTTTGTAGTAAGAATTGCACCAATTTGCCTACCTGACATTTCTTCTAGCTAATCAACCTGCAATGGAAAATTTTATACTCTTTATGTATTGCTTGAGAAATGGTAATTAAAATTACACTGCTGTGCTGGTTTCAGCTTAACAGTTAATTTTCTTCCTAGTAGATTCTTCCATACCACAGCACATCATGACTATATCACATCCCCTGTCAAGCATCAGCATCTGGGAAAATCAAACGCTACAATAGGCTGTTAAAAACTACACTGAGAGCAATGGGCAGTGGGACTTGAAAACATTGGGATACACATTTACCAAAAGCCACCTGGTTGGCCAACACCAGAGGATTTGCCAACAGGGCTGGTCCAGCCCAATCAGAACTTTTATGTACTGCAGAGGGGGATGAAGTTGCTGTGGTGCACATAGAGAATTTGCTGGGGATGACAGTCTGGGTTATTCCTGCTTCAGGTAAAGGCGAACCCAGTAAAGGGATTGCTTTTGCTCAGGGACCTGGATATACTTGGTGGGTACTGTAGGAAGATGGGGAAGTCTGGTGTGTACCTCAAGGGGATTTAATATGGGGGGAAAACAGCCAATAAACTCAATTACATGCTGTTTCCTGCTACATAACGCTTCTATAGCCCATCAGCTATATGCCTGTCGCTGCCACTCCGGGTTCTGAAAATACATACTGTCATGATCATCAGCACAGAATAGTCATGAAAACCTGGCAGCAGCAGCAGGAATCTCCCAGTACTGTCCTCAGGGCACCATCTACTGAACCTGACTTCCCTCAGATCACCCCAACAAAGAATGAACTTCGATGAGACCAGACAAGCTCAGTGGTGACATCATCAGGCAACAATCCAGCACCACACACCATGTCTCCTGCCCTAAAGGACTGTTACAACAGATCATGGACTGAATGAATGCAGCAAACTTCATAGGAATAGTCCGCGGACTAAGGAATGATACCTCTCTGTGTGTGTATATATATAAAGAGACAAAAAAGATAATGGCATCTTGGAAAACGTGGAACCTGAGCATGACATAATTGGCATAGAATAAGGGGCAGATACAGTCCTGGTTTCAGCTGTTAAATTTCTTCCTAGCAGCTGGTCCAGTGCTGTGTTTTTGCTTTAGTCTGAGAATAAAGCTGGTAACAGACCAATGGTTGAGTTGCTGCTGAGCAGTGCTTACCCTGGTCAAGGCCTTTTCAGTCTTTCATGCTCTGCCAGTGAGAAGAGAGGAGGCAGCAGAGACAGGACACCTGACCCAAACTAGCCAAAGGGGCTAGCACATCCATACCACAGCATGTCATGCCCAGCATTTAAACTGGGTGGAGTCACCCAGAAGGGACCAATCACTGCTTAGGTCAGGCTGGGTATTGATCAGCAGGTGGTCAGCAACTGTGTTTTCTGAGCTTTTTTTTGTTATCTTTTCCTATTATAAATAATTTTTGTTGTTATTGTTGGTATTTTATTATCACTATATTTTACTTTTTTTTTAGTTACTGGACTGTTCTTATCTGAAGTTGCAGGGTTTACATTCTTTTGAGTCTCCTCCCCATCCTGCCCTGAGGGGGGAGGGGGGAAATGGAAGGATGAGCAAGTGGCTGCATGGTGCTGAGTTACCGGCTAGGGCTAAACCATGACAAGTGCTTAAACATTTTTAAATCTTTTGATAACTGAAAGTTTTATATAATCATACAATCATTTTCTTAAATTGGCAGGATAAATCTAAGCAAGTGAAATATTGGCAAAATAATCAACAGTAAAAAAATAAAAATTCGAAAGTCAAAACCATCAACCAGCCATGATCAAAATTCTAACCTGCTCTCTCCCTTTCCATATCTTTCCCAAAATAAAACTTTATAGAGAACAAGAGGGAATGATGTGACACTTTGCCTTTGTTAATCCAGTTAAATCTGTTAAAGCAGATGTTGGTTCAAGTATTTAAATCCACACAGCGCTAATAAGTAGAAGTAAACAATCAGAATGAAAATATTGTAATTAAAGTACTGCAAAACCCCTTTGTTTCTGAGTGAGCACCGTTATTATATTGTTATTATTTTGGAACTCCCAAAGGCAAAAAATACAGAAATATTGTTGATGAGAAATGTACTCAGACCAGATCACATGCATGCCTACAGAGAATATCACAAAATTGGACTGAATAATTAAAGTTTCCTGCAAGTTTTAGAAAGCATTATCTGTAGTTTATGTCTACATTACATTGTTTGCTCTGCATATAATAAGAGCAAACTGTTACATTTGTGTTTACACTTCCCTCATCCTCAGCGCCACATACACCCCCTCCCAAAGTAAAACACTGATGGTTTGGTTACAAAACTATATGTAGTACATTTCTGAACACAGTTCCTTCAATTTTGGGCCATGTGTTCATTTAAAGACAATCTTATCAATTACAAGCCTCCTCCTTAATTGCTCAAGATCCAATAGAAAAGCAAATATACAAATATCAGAAGTGCTGATCCTGAGATGAAGTATGGGAAATTCTGGTCCAGTCTGATCCTTATTCAAACTTCTGTTTCAGTTTCTTCTGGAAGACAGCTGGTAGGATGGAGAGGATGGCTAGAATCATGAGAACAAAAACAGAGTTCCAGGAAACAGCTTCCCCTGCTGTTGTAAGTTGGTACAGCGTTGTTCCTGCCTTAATGGCTACAAAAGACGGTGGTGCCACACCTGGAGTGGTGAATAAGAATGGTAGGAAGGCAAAGGAATAAAAAAAACAGCTTGTCAGAAAAAAACCCAAAACAAAACATAAATTAGTCAAACTTTTAAGATCTAAGGCTTCAGACTCTGTTGCCTTGCACGTTTGGGGTTTTTCCGGGTTTTGGTTTTTTTTAAGAGAAGTGTAAATACGAAATCAAAACCAAAAAAACCCTTATCAAAAGAATTGGCTTTATGCCATTTTTAATATTTTTAATACCGAATACCAAACACAGGTAACTAATAAAAGAATCTTTGCTCTTTAGACTCTGCAGATTTCAAGCTCTCTCTACAAACCAATTTTAAGTTCATAAAGGAAAAATATGGATAGTTTCCTAAGCAGATTAAAAATCATTTGCAAAAATATGCCAATTACAAACCTAAAGTGTTTGCACTACATTAGTTAAATTATGAATTCACTCCTAGGAAAATATAGTATGATGAACAAAATGCAGTGGGGATTAAAAATCCTTCAGATCAAAGTCCCACACATCCTCACACAGTTATACTGAATTCAAAACAGGAACTTACAGAAGTTGACAAAGGTGTTTAGTCATTGAGTGGAACAAAAAGTTACCAATAGAGTGTTCTTATAATGTATGTTTCCTTAAGTAATTAAGACTGGGCTCATTACCACTCACTCAATGCATCAGAATAGTCCTGACTACTAAAAATCTTTTGATGGGACAAGCATCACACATCGAGAAATACAAAAATACTCTTCTGTAATCGTTCGGCTGTCCACTAGGTGGTGATCTCTGCTGAAAAACTCATACACAAGTGCAAATACCCCTGTTAGCTACCCCAAATCACGAGTCACTAGCCAGAATTCTTACCTAGAAAAGTGCCAATGAAGAATACTTTCAATGGCACATTAATTACAGGAGATGTTATATTGATAAACCAATTGGGAAGAAAAGGTGTTATTCTCAAAAATATTATGTAGTTAATGAGGTGTTCTCTGTGTCGTTCAACCTGTTAAAACAAAACCAACAACAAAATAATCAGTAAAAAAATACCTGCCTTGAAAATACACGAAATAGTTAAACATTTATTTTACTACTAGAGTATTTTTAGGGTTTTTTTGAGTATCTCTTGTAGAAAGTTACAAGTTGCAAACATAAAAATCAGCTAAACAATGAGTGACTCAAGGAAGAGTCATCAGTGAATCAACTGTTAAGCAGTACTGAAGTTAGTCTGGAAATACCAGTCTGTAGTGGAGCATGGCGATGAATCAGCCAACATAAACAGCAAACAAGTAATTAGGCACAGCATCAGGCCTAACCCTACCTTGAACACAGCAACCTCTGCCTAACTGTAGCCCAAATCAGCATGGCCAGCTTGTCATCCTATTCATAAAGCTTTTGCAGGAACTAGCAGTGATATTTGCTCCTAAACCATTCCATGATGACTCATGATCAAACTTCAAACACAGCTGTATTCCTCTCTTGGAAACTTATCTAGGTCATGGCTCTGAAGTTCATCAGGTGGCTGCTGCCAAGGCAGTTGCAAAACCTACCTACCCAGAATTCAGAACGCCTAGCATTACTTACCCAGGTGCAACCACAACAGCCCCAACCTCATGTACAGTCTTAGTTATATTCTCAAGTCTAGAGTCTAGCCCAGTTCATTACACTAGGACTATATCAAAGTCTCTTCTCCTTCCAGCCTATTTTAGTACATCAGCCCTTTCAAGCAAGAACTGTAACCTCAAACCAACTTTTAAGAATAGCAAAACATCCAACATTTCTGGCCTATCCTGGCAGACCTTCACCAAGGCTAAACATGGTCAACTGGCCCCACACAACTGAAACAAACCTGATCTGATCGCAGTTCCATCCTAAATCTCATGTAGCACCTTTTTTCTCCCCTCAGCTTTAGCTTTAACTACAACACTGAAGTCAGTATCCCTGCTATTGTTCAATAATACCTCTGTGGGTTTTTTAATCTTAGTAAAGGACAAATATTTAAACATTGATGAACCTTGCATCTTAGTCCTCAAAATGCAAGCATGATATAGTCCAATTAACATGCAAACAGTGAGATATGAGCTGCACATGTACTCAGAATTTTAAATCACATATCCAGTTCTACTAGTGGAAGTAGTAATCATTTGTTACCCAGAACAGCCTCAAGATTACACTGTGATACCAGGATTTAATTGGGTCAAGAGTCAAAATACTACTACTGTATTATTTAATAAGGTCAAATGTATCAGACTCAGTTCCACATCAGAAGTTTAGACTATTTTTACATGAATAAAAAAAAAAAATCTTGGACAGAGGACATTTGTAAGTTGTGCTTCATACTTGCCCCCCCCCCCCAAAAAAAAAGCAACTCGTTTCACAGTATCAAAGCAAGAGTCATGAGGCCAAATACTAATCACACTATGATTCTGAATTCCAAATTTTTAACTTCATCTGACAACTAACATTTGCCGAAAGTAATGTTATCAGATACTGTAAAAGAAAGTTTTCAAATGCTCCAATCACATCATCATCTTCAAATGAAGGTTTTGCAATCAAATATACAGCTATGGGTTTCCTTCCCCTATAAATAACACAAACCCAGCTTTCATTAGCTCTGACGCTAGGAGAGCTATTATTTTCAATTGAAACTGGAGAGGTTTCCTACTGACATCAGCTAAATCAGGGGGGTTATCAGTTGCAAACTCATCCTAGGTAAAATTAACTTTCTCACAGGAAATACCATAAAGAACAGGAATACACCCATGTCATGGGTTCAGCAGTAGCAGTCATTTTTCTCCTCCTTGGTAGCTGATGCAGCGCTGTGTTTTTGATTTTGGGCCTGGGAACTGCGCTGATACCAGTGTTTTCAGTTACTGCGTGGT
Source organism: Ara ararauna (assembly GCA_028858755.1). Classification (NCBI taxonomy): domain Eukaryota; kingdom Metazoa; phylum Chordata; class Aves; order Psittaciformes; family Psittacidae; genus Ara; species Ara ararauna. Next base: position 34,934,975 of record CM054380.1, on the reverse strand, counting down.
AATGTTTTGGTTTAACCAAGGACTTTCTGAGTCTCCTGCTCTGCCAGGGAAGAGGGGAAGCCGGGAGGAAGGAGAAACAGGATACCTGACCCAAACTGACCGAAGAGCTATTCCATGCCACGGCACGTCATGCCCAGGATGTAAAGACAGAGAACAGAGACTCGGGGGGGGGGGGGGGGGGGGGGGGGGCACTGCTTGGTCGGGCTGGGTATAGGTGGTGAGCAATTGTATCTTCTTCCCTTCCTTGGCTATTAATCCTATTGTTATCTCAACCCTTCGAGCCCCACATTGGGCGCCAAAAAGAATTGTTGTGGTTTAAGCCTCTATAACTCACACAGTCACTCTGTCATTCACTCCCCCCTCTTTCTTCCCCCCGCTCCTGGGTGGATGGGAAGGAGAATCGAAAGAATGCAACTCCCACAGGTTGAGATAAGAACAGTTTAGTAACTAAGGTATAACACAAACCACTACTGCTACCACCAATAATAATAATGACAAGGCAAATACAAGGAAAGAATACAATTGCTCACCACCTATACCCAGCCTGACCACACAGTGCACCCCCCCACCCTTCTGGGTCTCTGTTCTCTGTCTTTACATCCTGGGCATGATGTGCCGTGGCATGGAATAGCTCTTTGGTCAGTTTGGGTCAGGTATCCTGTTTCTCCTTCCTCCCGGCTTCCCCTCTTCCCTGGCAGAGCAGGAGACTCAGAAAGTCCTTGGTCAGACCAAAACATTACCACGCAGCAACTGAAAACACTGGTGTTATCAGCGCAGTTCCCAGGCCCAAAAATCAAAAACACAGCGCTGCACCAGCTACAAAGAAGGAGAAAAATGACTGCTGCTGCTGAACCCATGACAACCCCACTGTTTAAAAATGCTGAGAGAAAGTAATTAGAGTGTCAGAAAGGAGGGAGAATCCTTTCTGTAACCAGATACATAAGCATGAACCTCTGGATTTCTACGCTATTATACTACACATTTTCTGACAAATTTCAGCATCTCTAAAAAATTTACCTGTTCTGACCACTTTACTGCTTTTTCTGTTAAATATCTGTATACAACAGGACGTCCCACTAGGTATGAAAGCATATAGCAAAATGAAGCTCCAAGTCCAGAACACTGAAAAACAAAAAAAGAAAGAACAAATGAGGAGAAAGTCTAATTAATCTTAGCCTTACATCCCTATTAACTACATGGCTGCATAATACCTGCTCCTATGCAGCCCTCCACTGGGGCTGAGGGGCTCTCCTTCAGCAGTATATACACTCTCTAAGAATGCTGTTCTTAGACAAGACAGTTCCTTTATTTCCAAGGTATGTAGATCAATCTTAACATTCAAAGTAGACAATGCTGATTACTTACCAGTTCATATTGAGTACTTCTACAGTTTTAAGGTTTTGAACAGTGAAAGCTTTGCAAATAAGGGGCACAACAGCATTAAAGAGATGTTAACTTGGAAATTCATCAACTTGGTCCTCTAAACCTACTCAATGATCTCATTCTTATGTAGTACAGCTCATTATGACTGCATCTTTTTAATGTATTTTTTGAAGCCTGTCATTAACATACATTTTGTATCTTCAATGAAGCTTTTTGGGTATGTAAGCCATTTAAAAATAAATGTGTTTTGCTATGCAATAACTGTGTTCTGAAATTACAATCGGGTTCTGGTGGATGCTAAACAAATTTAAAGGAAACTCTGGCTAATTCATACTCAGATCCTCTGTTATAAAGAAAATTTTGAGAAACAGTTTAGTCCTTTGGATCATCACCCAATGCTACAGTGAATTTCGTGGGTAATGCCATTCTCACAACAGAGCTGAATGAGAACTTATTCATTCCTCAGAAACTAAAGTACACTCCTATTTCACTCAGACTCTGATAATTTCAAACAGGAAGCTGATCAGATGATTGGCTGTATTCCAAATAGACAGAAATACATGTCTACACAAACTAGTTTTCATACTTACCAGACAAACAAGAAATAAGGCCAATGGAAAGGGATAAAGAAACCCTGACAGGATACTGAGAAATATAGACCCAGGAATAGCAAACGTTTGCAAGCTGGGTGCATCTTACTTAAGGAAAAAAGAAAAACAAACCAACCAAAATTAAAAGCTACCCATTTCTTAATTTTATAAGTAGTCAGGATATATATATTACAATTGAAAAAGCATAAATATAAATAGACATAGCTTCTAAAGATCTTTATTTCAAAATACATTTGCAGGGGAGCAAAAAAAGCACAAGAGGAACAAGCAGTAGATTGATCATTACACATATAAAAATTAGTCACTAAGCAATAAAAGCTGTACTACATTCTTCTTTCTCTGCGCTCCAACTGACACGGGAGATTTACCATAACATTACAGGAAACACATACTTCTGATTTTACAATGTTGACTAGAAATATGCAAATTTCAGATATTCTCTCTGAAATGTTCACAGAACTGCCCAAGCCCATTAACTACTATGAGCTTCATGGAAGACAGACATGCATGAAGCAATTTCTACTTCCTTACAAATAGATATGGTGCAATCACTAGATAAAACTAGGACACATGATCACTAATTTCAGTCACAATTTTTCAAAAAGGCAAAAATTAAGTTTCTGCATCATAAGCAAACAGGCCCTTGAGCTTAAGGCTTGCTAGGTATGCTTGAGACTTGGATGTACTGCCCACTTCAGATAGAAATATAAAGCAAAATAATATCTGCAAACTATTTCATCTGAGTTGAATTGACCGAAATATCACAAAGCCCAATAATATTCCTCAAGTCCATTAGAACCAGTACAACTTTTTCTGAGTGTCAAGGTTCTGAGATAACTGTAACATGCTTGCCAACTGATCACAGCCTACTGCTAAGAAAGTGTCATCATATCAGCTGCTACAGTAATTCAATAAACAGCCAATTCTGTTCTACTTCTTGTTACTATATAAACTAACATTCTAATTTTCTTCATAAATCTATTACTTGTGAACTACACCTAAAAAGACCAAGCTAGAGGACACTTACTAATGGCACATCCAATGCTGATTTTTCTCTGAGTCACAAAAGCCTCTTGCATTAAACTATAAAACAGACCTCTTACACAGCTTTTAAGTTATTAACCTTTAGTTAAGTGTTCCAGTTAAGAGTATGTTTAATGATTCATTAATATATACGGCACTCAGAAAAAAGTTAACAAGGAACATAGGTAGTCTTTGTGTCTCCCCAAGCAGAAAATACTTCAGGAATGTAGCTCTCTAAAAGGAATATTTTTGAATGTGGGCGCTGCAGAGATGAAAGAAGGCTCAAAACACTTTCCTTTAGAAATGCTGCAAAATATTTTGTAAATTACCCTGACATGGCACTTGTGAACATCTCAAGAAAGAGCAGTGCAGTAATCTCAGTTTTCCTTAGGATCAACAGTAATTTCTGACTGGAAATTCAGTTTGCAATTAAAAAAGTTAGCAAAACAGTAAAATGAGACCAAGTCTGCTATCAAAGCTAAAAATATTGTCCATAACAGACAGAGTCAAGGTGCAGCTGCATGCAAATCTGCACCACCATTTACTACTATAGATGATGCGTCAATTTCTTTCTACTCAATCCTTTCTTGCAGTCCAAAAAGCATACTGAAACATGAAAGAAGTGGCTTTAAGTTCAACTATTTTGGAATATTTGTGTCTATAACCACACTAGGTAGGTTAACCTTCACCCATAATCAAGAATATACAAGATTTCTTTTTGAGATAAATAGGACATCAAAACTGCCCTTTATATTTGAAAAAGGATACAAAACATATGTGGCAAAATAAGCCACTAACACTTGAACATAAAATGTGTCCTTATACTTGGACAGGACTTTTCCCAAGGCCTTTGCATCATCCATATCTCTAGGAACCTTTATACATTCTCTTTCTTCTCTGGAGAAGAAAAAAAAGAAAAAAAAAGGCAGAAATGGTGGTAAGTATAATCAAACAGTAATAAAATTTGTTACTGAATATATAGGTAATTTGATACACTACATCACTAAACTGCAGCCTCATCAAACAAACCACATGAATTATTATGATAACATTCTATGATGAACACAATATTTACAATGTGTTTCGTATTAGAAAATCCTCAATTTTAGATACTTACAAACTTTCTTTATTCATTACAATAACCTGCTTCAATCCTAGAATTTTTTTTCTTACCAAGTACTGATCAAAACCAAATAATTACGCAAACCAAACCTTTGCAACTGAACAGCGCTCAACATTTCAGCCAAAACCAACTGTAATTGCCTCAGCACTAGGGTCCTAACATCTGAAGTGCAGCAAGAGCAGCAGCAAAGCTTTACCTCACAAACAAACAAAGCTTTAAGAGCAAAATCTCATGTCACACCTTAATCTGGTGCAACCCTGGGCAGCACAGTTGAGTGTCCTCTCTTCCGCTGTACCAGACTTAGTGACTGGATTGTTGCAAACTGAACTTGTTGAGCAAGCTAATCAGACAGAAAAATAACTACTAAAAGAAAAAAAGAAAATTGTCAGACAAGCAGACTTCCATCTTGTCAAACTATCTATCTTCCCAACACAAGTACCAGATGCAACAAAAAAGGAGAAAAAAAGAACCTGAAGCTTAGATATGAAAGAAGGATGTCCCCTTCTGATGACAACCTCCAGTTATGCCAGCGCACAAGGAATTTTCAAACAAACCTAGGCCTACCCAAGCATGTTTTGCCTCTCAGCTGAAGAGCATTAAGAACATAGTGAGTTACCATTGCTAATGTGACAGCAAGGAACTTTCCAAAACATGGTATCTCAACTGTGGCAGAGAAATTCTAGGTCAAGTACAACTCTGTTTTCACAGACCCTACCAGTTAGTAGTTCAATATTAATGCTTTGTATCCTAGCATTCCAGGTTATAAACTCACATTTATGTTAGGTTCTGTCTATAATTAACTCATGTCAGTTTAAAAATCACAACCCCATGTAGATTGCTCTACAATTTGGTACTGAATGAAAGGCAAATAAATTAACCTTTCCTGCCATACTTACTCACTAAGTTGTGGGAAATTTCTATATACCAGGAACATAAGGAAAGCAGCCGATGAGAAGATGGACACTAAGATAAGCAGTGATGTCCGAGCTGATCCACCTTCTGCCTGAGCTTTTCCTGAAATTCAACAATAACAAAGTTAAAAAAGCCAAACCAAAACACCGCTACTCTCACAACAGGCTTCAAACTTGCAGTATAAGGAAACTTCAAGGTAAGCTCTCTGTGGACATGATCTTCCCACCAATGCTTTCAATAATATATACAACACACTGCTCACATTCCCTGAAAGCTTTCAAATACATCTGAAGATCTTACACTGGCAAACATCCTGTAGAAGTCAACTTCTACAGTTCACAATAATTTAAGCATCAATTAATAAATTTGTAAAAAGAAAAACAAAGCAAAACAAAGTAAGCCATATGTATTTTTAACTTTTTTGCTAGACATTTGCCAGTCTGGTTACCTAAAGATTTAACTCGAACTTAAATCTTCAGTATGATAATGCAATTCTGGACATGCTCACTGTATTTTTTCCCCCCCTAAGAAATAGCACCAAAGCCAGTAGCCAGTCAGGACAGGTACAGTCATCAGGAAAAAACATATGTAAACACACACCAACTTGGGATATAAAGATTACAGTTCTCAAGACTTCGGAATTACACGTATTTTACACTCATAGACTTCTCTTGGATACGTCTATACAAGCTTTTATTAGCTTTAGAATTCTTGTGTAAAGGAAGCAATGGGGGTTCAATATGTGACACAATTACATTTTAGGCCTCTTCTATACTTTAGATTTTTACCAATATGACCATATACATGCAATACACCAATTGGCACAAATACAGCTATACCCACACAGAATTTAAAACAGAGACGAATAAATAGTAAGAACTCTCTGCATTCACACTAGGGTGCATATGTATTAAAACACTCTTGACACTGTCAGGGTAGCACACCTTCACAGTGAGCATCAGTCTTGGTCACCTGAAGAACACAAAAAAATAGCAAGGCTGTATTTTAATTCCCAAATACTGGTGGCATAACTAAATGCCAAGGCGCATCATTTAAGCGGGTCAAACTGCCAGCTCACTGTTGCAAAACACAGCGAAAGGATAATGAAACCCACAGACAAAACAGCCGGCTGAACAAGCTGGCCATTCTACCCGCTTTGAGGTCAGCGTTATCCCACAGGTGTGCTGTGGCGGAGCTAAGACCGAGGGAGACACCCATGTAGCAGTTACAAGCATGAATCACAGAATCATCGGGGTTGGAAGTGACCTCTAAAGATCATCTAGTCCAACCCCCTGCCAAAGAAGGGCCAGCGAGACAAGGTTCCCTGCTCCAGGGCTCCTCAGTGCAAAGAAGTTCTTCCTCACGTCGAAGTTCAAACTTCCCGTGTTTTAGCTTATGGCCATTGCTCCTTATCCCGTCGCTGGGCACCACCGCAAAAGAGCCTGGCACCCGCTTTTGAGACATTTATATGCACTAATGAGATACTCTCTCAGTCTCCCCTCGACCGAACAGGCCCAGCTCCCGCAGTCTCTCCACACACGAGGCCCGCCTCACCCCACACACACCGACTGCCCCTGAAGCGGCCGTGTCAAACGCCCGCGCGGGCCGGGGACGTTACTCCCTGAGCCTGCCGACCCCGACCCCGGCCAGCGCGCGCGGCTGTGCGGGCAGCTAACCGCCGGCAGGACGCGCGCTCCCGCTGCCCCAACCCCCGGCACCTTCTAGAAGCTGCCGCTGGTGCTTGGCGCTCGCCGCCGCTGCCTGACAAGGCCCGCGCTCCGCCGCCCTCCGCTGCGCCATAGCTCCGCGATACCCCCGGGCCCGCCCGCCGACCGGCGAACCAGGGCCACGGCAGGCCTCGCCGGCACCGAACGACGCGGGAAGGAGGCGGACTGAGATCTGTCACTCCTCCCCTTTCTCCTCTCCTCCCCTCGGCTCCGCTCACCCCACCGGGTCGCGGTCGCGTTCCCGCCCCCGTGGCCGCATGGCGCATGCGCGGCTGCAGGGCGCAGCTGGTTTGAGCGGCTCGGAAGGCGTGCGAGGTTGCCCCCCGCAGTGGGGTGGAATGTGTTTTAGTTTCTTCAGCATTAGGTGCAGGCACAGGCCGGTCATGCCCACGGGAAGTAGGGTAAAACTCGGCTCTGAGCTTGTTTTACCTCAGTAACTGCGTGAGGTGTGGGAGCGGCTTTACTTCCGTGTGTGTTTACATCCTCCGTCAGAGAGAATGGTGAGAACCGCGCGGCGGGCGGCTGTGCCTGTGGGACTGGAACGGCATTGGGGTCTGAGGGGAAGAAGCATTACTTGATTTTTACAGTTTTGATTTTCGATCTGATTTGTTCCTTTCGAGAAAAAAGCTTCAGCGTGCTGTTTCCACAGAGCTGGGTTGCTCTTTCCCGGGAGGAAAGAAAACCCCGCCAGCTGTATCAGGATTTTGTTCGTGTCTCTTCCTGTCAGTAAGAAGGTTTGAAATCCCTCTTAAAAGCTGGAGGGTCATGTCTCAGTGTTCACACATTCCTTGGCATTCAAGCTGAATCTGACCTCGAAGCACCTATTTCCTCATACAGTTTTATGGCAATGGTGCACTCGTAAGCTTTCAACTCTTTCCCACCACTAATAAATGTTACAGTAAGTGCTCTCCAGAAAGTACACTTTGCAACCGTGCAAAGAACACACATTGCGTCAGCTTCTTAGCAGACTTGTTGGCCGAGAGAGATAGTGTGTCACCCTCTCCCATTTTCCAGCTCTGTCTACTTACAAATCTCCAGCCCTTCCTCAGGGCTTTGTAATGGGTGAGCTGGACACCATTCTGACATTTAACTTCAGCCTCATTTATCTGAATACTCTGGATGCAACTAGCCTTATACCATGATTAAATATAGCTTTTAAAATTGCTTGTACAGGATAGAACAGCTAAGTAATTTTATAACAGTAGGATTTTACAGACTGTACTTCCTGACATCATAGATATTTATAAAGCAGCAAGGAAGACGCAGTTCAGCACACAGCAGACCTCTTCAAAGTGTTGCTTTATTGTTACACTGTACCAAAAACACTTGTGTTACAGTATGTCTACAGGAAGTTGATGATTCATTAAAGATTTAAATATTCTAATATGCTATTACACAAGTACAGCCCCTGCCAAATCCAGTGGGAGGAAATAATCCAAACTATAAATTGCAATCAGATTCCAAGTAAAGCTTCAACTCCTGACAGGTTCCACATGAAGCTTTAATTTACTCAGAATTTCCTACCTTTAGAATCTAATTATTTAAAAATACTTCATTAAGTCATGTAATTCACTAATATTTTTAATCAATAGTTCAGAAATGCTAATGCCCTTATGTGCCAGTCAGGCCTATGAATTGTTGCTCTGGGCATTGGTGCCAGATGACAGAATGCTTTGTTTTTTCAAGCACTTTCGCTAGAAAATTGTACATACTAGCAAGATGGGAATCGCTGACATTGTAACAGATAGCATTTTTCCCCTACTGCAAGTGCACATCATGTTTGTCATCTCTCTCTGATGATCCTATTGTTTCTGGTACTCCAGATAAAACGATTCAAACACTGGGACTTCTTTGTTGTCTGGATAATTTCTGATAAAACATCAAATAGGTACTAAACTGAAGAATGTTGGAAGTAAAATTGTAAATGAGATTATTGTGCAGGAAAATGTTTACCAAGTTATCCTGAAATAGAGGAGAAAAAGCACATAGTGAAAGATATGATAAAATATATACCAGAACTTAAAAGCTGTAGAATAGATTCTAAATGCTGCAAGAGCTATCTCTCATGTTGGTGTGGTGGTTTGTGTGGTGGGGCATGAATCCCAGTAGTCTGGCATTGTAGTACTGTTGCTCAGTAATGACTCAGAGCAATGAGTCAGGCAGAGCCTGCTTCAGTGCATGTCTGCTTTCTAGTTAACCTATTGGTATTCTGTAGCCCCTCTGTGTTACCCAAATGCAGGTAATCTGATAGAACAGGCTGGGCAACATATTACTCTTGCTAAATTCTCTACAGTTCCCACTGTCCAAGGCACCACTGTAAGACATACAACAAACAATTAGAGCAATAAAATTTGCTCCATGTTTCTCGTTCTGTTTCATACAAACTCATGGCCTGCAGATGGTTCCCAGAAAGCTGATTCTGCAGTAAGCTCCTGGTGATAGTATATGTCTCATTAAAAATAGAGATGTTAACTCCAATCAACTCAGTGTTACAGAACTTCAGCTTTATGAATTGCTGCCAAAGTGAAATTTAAGGATTCATTAACTAGATCACTTTAAAGTTGAAATATACTGCATAAGTGATATTTCTTAGACTAGATTATCAAAGACTCTTAAATTATTTTATGCTGTTCTTGGTTCCCCATGGAGGGGAATGCTGTTGTGAATGTGTTGGCTATTTTACTAAACTTTGAAACTGTCAGCAGTGTTTAGTATCTGCTGACAATCTGAACAGTCACCTCCAAAGACACCCACATCTAACAAAGATCAGCAGAACCTCTGCATTCACTCAGGAAACAAAGGAACTTATCTGGGGAATGTTCGTTAGGACTCACTCTGTAAATAAAATAATTCAGAGCGTCTATTTAAAACATTAAATCAGATTCATTTACTAGGAAGAAAACAAAGAATGCAAAATGCCACCGTGAGCCACATCCCTTATGTGTTCAGAGGAGAAAGATCTTTGGTAACTGGAACTCAGTGAGTGATCAAGCAAATTTCTGACACATGGTTGAAACCAGCACTGCCAGAAACAGCTTCATTCTGCAGAGTCCTGAGAAAAATAGCTGTTGACTGACAATAGATTTACTCTCTTCATGTATAAAGTGACCCCTATACATAATGTATAACTTTGTAAGCAAAATAAAATCTCCTCTGTCCTTGGAGCTTCTTTCTAAGCCCCTCCTAATATGGAACCCATGCTGCACAATACTTTGTTCAGCAGGGAAAGAATGATAGAAGTGCTGTGGTCTCCAGTTGGAGAGGCTATAGACAGACTGGGGCAAGTGCCCAGAAGCTTTGTCAGAATTTATTTTTTTCTTATTTATACCTTAAACTCAGATTATGAATTCTTTCAAATTATATGTGAACCAAAAGGAAACATGCTTTTTTGAGCTGCCTAAAAAGGAACAAAATACATTGACAATTACTAGGACAGCAGCTAAATGGTCACTTCCTTCTGTGGGTGGTTGGATGGAATGTTTTATTTCTATCAAATTGAAAAAGCTGTCTTTTCACAGCACAAAACCTTGTATTTGCTTCTTTTTTAAATCATGCCTGGATGGACTGATGTGTCACATGCTGAGTCATTGACACTACTGCTTTGTAGACTGAGTCATGCTAATTGTCAGCAAGAGGACGAAGGGAGACTTGAGAGTGATCCTACACCTGAGAGCTTCTAGCTGAAAATTGCCAAAACCAGGAGCACTTATCAATAAGTAAATTATATGAATCATTTCTTCAGATGTGCAGATTTAGAACCCTTTTCTCTTGCTTTCCCCTATTACTGTCCTCTTTCTGACCACCTCAAAGAAAACCGCATTAACATGTTTATTATGTAAAACTATGTCTGTCCATTATATCTGTAACTATCTGTCCATCATATTTGAAAAATCATGGCAGTCAGGTGAAGTTCCCGATGACTGAAAAAGGGAAATATAACCCCCATTTTCAAGAAGGGGAAAATGGATGAGCCGGGGAACTACAGACCAGTCAGCCTCACCTCTGTGCCTGGCAACATCTTGGAGCAGATTCTTCTGGAAGGCATGCTGAGGCACATGAAAAACAACAAGGTGGTTGGTGACAGCCAGCATGGCTTCACTAAGGGGAAATCCTGCCTGACCAATCTGGTGGCCTATGATAGGGCTACGGAACTGATGGACAGAGGTACAGCAGTTGACGTCATCTACCTGGACTTGTGCAAAGCGTTCAACACTGTCCTGCATGACATCCTTGTCTCTAAATTGGAGAAACATCAATTTGACAGGTGGACTACTCGGTGGATAAAAAACTGGCTGGATGGCCGCACGCAAAGAGTTGTGCTCAATGGCTCAATGTCCAGCTGGAGACCAGTAACGAGTGGTGTCCCGCAGGGATCGGTGTTGGGGCCGGTCTTGTTCAACGTCTTTGTTGGTGACATGGACAGTGGGATTGAGTGCACCCTCAGCAAGTTTGCCGATGACACCAAACTGTGTGGTTCGGTTGATACGTTGGAGGGAAAGAATGCCATCCAGAGGGACCTTGACATGCTTGTGAGGTGGGCTGATGTCAACCTGATGAAGTTAACCATGCCAAGTGCAAGGTCCTCCACCTGGGTCGGAGCAATCCCAGGTACAGCTACAGGTTGGGCAGAGAAGAGATTCAGAGCAGCCCTGTGGAGAAGGACTTGGGGGTTTTGGTTGATGAGAAAATGAACATGAGCTGGCTTCAGTGTGCGCTTGCAGCCCAGAAAGCCAACTGTATCTTGGGCTGCATCAAAATGAGCATGACCAGCAGGTCGAAGGAGGTGATCCTGCCCCTCTACTCTGCTCTCATGAGACCTCACTTGGAGTATTGTGTACAGTCCTCGTGTCCTCAACATAAAAAGGACATGGAACTGTTGGAACAAGTGCAGAGGAGGGCCACAAGAATGATCAGGGGACTGGAGCACCTCCTGTATGAAGATAAACTGAGAAAGTTGGGGCTGTTCAGCCTGGAGAAGAGAAGGCTGCGTGGGGACCTCATAGCAGCCTTCCAGTATCTGAAGGTGGCCTTCAGATACTTCCATTACCTGATGCTGGGGAGGGACTCTTCATGAGGGACTGTAGTGATAGGACAAGGGGTAATGGGTTCAAACTTAAACAGGGGAAGTTTAGATTAGATATGAGGAAGAAATTCTTTACTGTTAAGGGTGTTGAGGCACTGGAATGGGTTGCCCAAGGAAGCTGTGAATGCTCCATCCCTGGTGGTGTTCAAGGCCAGGTTGGACAGAGCCTTGGGTGACATGGTTTAGTGGGAGGTGTCCCTGCCCATGACAGGGGGGTTGGAACTAGATGATCTTTAGGTCTTTTCCAACCCTAACTATTCTACGATTCTATGAACTATGGCAAGAAATTATGCTGTTCTAACTAACAGTTTAAACTTTAGAATAAAGCTGCTGACTTTGCTTTACACAAAAAGAGAGAGCTGCTTTGCTGGCATATGAGAGAGGCAGTAGCTTGGAAAAAGAAGTTGTTTACAACCTGAAAGGCATATTACAGCAGAACTCACCTCCCTGCCACAGTTACCAAGAATGTGGTGGAGGGCCAGGCTGTAACATTCAGCTGGACAGCCTACTGGGATCAGAGTGCCTGCTTACGGCTTGTGCCCCTGTCAGCCACTGTAGAGCCAGAACGCTGTTCCAGCAGAAACATGCGCAGAGATGGGCATCATGGGTCACATAATTCCTCACTTTTCTCCAAGTGCTTTCTTCCTGGTACTTCCTCCCTGGTCTGGTTAGGATTGCAATAGACAAAGCCTGATGTTTATGAACACTTAGCATATCATCTATGGTTGGTTTTGAGCCTGTTCAGTGACGGTGTGGAGTTATCTCAGCATGGGTGCTGGGTGTTGCATGCTGTGGTGACAGTGACTTTCCAAATACAACAGTGATCTCAGTGAAAAAGAAAGTACGCTGCTTGAACCAGTTCAGAAAGGAGGGTAGCCAGAGGCCTCGGTCTTGCATCACAGGCCTCGAAAGAAGCTGGCAAAGAAGAGTGATATATCATTCTGAGGTGTCCTGGGTTCAGCAGTAGCAGTCATTTTTTCTCCTTCTTAGTAGCTGGTGCAGTGCTGTGGTTTTGACTTTCAGCCTGGGAACAGTGCTGATAACACTGATGTTTTTAGCTGCTGCTCACTAATATTTACTCTGACCAAGGATTTTCTCAGTCTCATGCTCTGCCAGGGAGGTGGGGAAGTCAGGAGGAAGCAGAGACAGGACACCTGACCCAAACTAGCCAAAGGGGTATTCCATACCACAGCACGTCATATAAACTGGGGGCAGTTACCTGGAAGGGTTAGGTCACTGCTTGGTCGAGCTGGGTATTGGTTGGTGGGTGGTGAGCGGTTGTATTCTCTTCCCTTGTTTCCCTTGTCATTATTATTATTGGTGGTAGCAGCAGTGGTTTGTGTTATACCTTAGTTACTGGACTGTTCTTATCTCAACCCGTGGGAGCTACATTCTTTTGATTCTCCTCCCCATCCCCCTGGGAGCAGGGGAGGAAGAATGCAGGGGGGGAAGTGAGAGAGCGGCTGCATGGTTCTGAGTTACCATCTGGGCTTAAACCACGACATGAGGTAACTACAGGAGGTCTGTAGTATAGCACAGTTGTGCAGATGTTATGTTACAGAAGGGTCTTTCTTCAGCTCCATTTATATCACTTGGGAAGAAAATCAAGACAAAATAAAATATACAACTATCCTGATGTAATTGATAAACTAATCACAAGTACACATCATCTTAAGAGATTTTATTACCTTTTTTCTTAACTTTAACTAATTTGATTAATGATGATATGGTATATGGAAGTCATTCTGAGAAGTTGGCATCAATGTAATTAAAGCACATCTACATTAATTTAGCTATATGGTTGCAATGTTCCCATATAAGCAAGCTTTAACTGAGTTCAGGGTTTCTGAAAGAGCCCACTTGTCCTTAGTTCTCCTAAGTATGGTTTTGCTGGAGTACAATTAAAAATGTTCAAGTACTGTGTAAGCTAAGCAATATCTGTCAGAAATCAAACATCTAACATTTAAATTTTATTGTCATTCTATCCCAATTCTGATTTAAACCAAATAAACCTACATCCTTTTCAAGTAATGGGGTATGCATGTTTTGATGAGCTCATTCTTTCATTAGTTATGACAAAGAGTTTGAGGATTTAACTGGTGAGTAAGCATCTGCACAGAAGGCAAGTTAAGTTAGGATGGAATGCACTGATTAAAATGAACAGAAAAAAGTCACCAACAAGTGAGATAAGTAGAAATAAACACATATTTGTAGCTAGATAGCTGTTTGTGTGAGTGAAGAATTAGAAACATCTTGGAGCAGGAGAGCTAATGAAAGCTTTTATTTATAAAAGCCAGTGCTCAAGGACAGAAGCTGAATAATTAATTAAACAGCAAGTGAGATCAAAACTTGTAAGCGTTAAAATTAGTTGAATCTGAACTTGGGAATCATAAATGTTCAGATTCATTTCGCTCCTGGTATTTTTTTGATAGAAGGTTTATTTCTTAATTCCTATTGTCTGTTTTATGAATATACAATACACTGTACACAGATTTATGTTACAAATGCACATTTTTAATTGTGTGTACCTATTCTCATTACTGCTTAATTAATTAGAAACACAGTAAAATAGATAGCTATCATATTTCTATCCCCAAAGGTGAAAATAAAAGCCAGATTTTCAGTTCTGATGCAGCTTTTGCTCCTGATTAATAGTTCATAGATCACCTTAAATAGCCAGATACTTTTTTTTTTTCTTCTGTCTATCGCATGTGCCAATGGTGTGCATGAAATGGGGGAAGAAACTTTTCTGGTTAATCCACTCATATCCTCCATTTGCATGCAAGAAGAGGGGAATTATAGGTTATTTTGTCTTGCTGCAAATTAAGACTGAAACATGCCCTGTAATAAGCTTATGCCATCCCAACTAAGGGTCATAAAAGCTCTGTTAGGTTCCTTAAATCTAGTACCAAGCTTCAGAGGCCTTACTTCTGATTCTTGTTTTTTTTTCCCCTGACTCAGAAAGCACTGATTATAAAAAGTCAAAGCTTTTATTAAAAGTGTCTGGAAAAGAAGGAGTTTTCATTACAGGGAACAGGGAATCTAGAGTGTCCTCCTGACAGAAGTAACTTAGCGTTTGTGGCAGGAAGATGGCTGCACAGCTCCACCTCAGTCTATCAGCTGCCTCATCCAAATATCCTTCAGCGTCTGAGTTATGGGAATGGGCTCAGGCAGAAAATATATTGAAGAGTTCAGCCAATGTCAGCTCCTTGAGAGGGGCAGCAAGGGAAGTAAAAATATTTTGAAAACAAGAAAATTTTCCTGGCACCTTATTGTTGCTTATTATCTCCCTCAGATCTCTCTGCACACTCCTGTGAAGGCCAGCATAACCCATACATCACTGAGCACAGCACCGTAGGGGTGGCCAACATGAGCAGCAGCCCACAGCTCAGAGAAAGGCAGGCAGTCCCAGAGAAGAGCAAGTATGCGGAGTGGCAAGGAGAGTCCTTGCTTGACTCAAAAACAGCTGCACAATACTTCAGCCATGCCGCACTTGGCTGCAGTTGAGGTATTTATAATCAGGTGTTTATTACTTGTGATAACTATCACATTTGTACATTTCCATGTAGTGAATGTACATGCCCTTGTTCTAGGATACACCCACTAGGCATGGTTCATATTTAATACTAGGTTAGGATTAACTTTAATAATCAAAGTTATACCCTGTCTGCAGCTGAGTTTATACTAACATAGCTGAAAATTCCAGTATTCCTTCTAAGGAGGAATATGTCCCTTCAAGGATTCCTTGAAGGAGGGAGGAGAATGAGCAATGAGATAGCTGGACATTCCTATCTGAAGGGCAAAAGTTTCCAAATCTAAATTATTACACGCTGATAAAAACACTATCTTTAATCTGATCAAAGATGTATTTTAATTTCTCTTTAGATGCTATTAAAATGTTTTCAGGCTGTTCTTACAGATTCTACCTCTACAAGTATGGAGTTGGAGTTTCAGCTCAGTTAAGCTGAGGCATAGGATATATGCTGGGGTGTTGGCAGAAGTTTCTGTCTTTTGATTCTTGTTGGGCACACAAATTCAAGAGGGAGGGCGTGAATAGGGAGCCTCAGCAGGGACCTTTGATCTTACTGAATAATACTGTTTCTGTGTTTCTTTTTGCTGGTTTATTCTTTGTTGGACTAGTTCCTGAACTGCTTTCCTGTATGGCCACAAAGTTGTCTAAAAGCAATGCTGGGAATGGTATACTGGCAGAGAAAAACAGAACTGGAGACTTGCAGTGCCCATTTAAACAGCCTGTGTCTGTGGCTTGTTCTATCCACTCTCAACCCCATCACAACCCCATCATATACTGTCACCCTTCTGTGGGTTGTGTCACTGTTCCTGATCTAACCACATTGCAGTATCCAGCCATATGGGCCCGTAATATGCCTTATCTGGTAAGCCTGAGGTTTCCATGAAGGTAACTCACAAAGGCCGTTGGTCTGGACAGCCAGCTTCAGGTCACCTCCCAGTATTGGACACGTACTTCGGTGTGTAGCTTTCAAAGTGTCTAATCTGCTGGTGCAGTGACAGAAGTTAATGCTGCAGAGTGCAATCAGGTGTTTTTAAGCTGCTTTTCTCCCTATTGTCACACACTCCCAAGTGGAACACACACTGGAACTTGCCAAGGCCTGAGTTATCTCTTTTTGCTGCCAGGATCTTAAAAAGTAGACAAGGAGTCAGATAATTGTAACTGCCTATTGACATTTCCTTCCTGCATTTTGGTTTCTTACTCAAGCAGGCTACGTGAGTTACGCTATCATAAAGCTTTCTTTTATTCTAATTTGCCCTGAATTAAGGTTCTAGCTCCGTCCCCTAACACTAAGAAAGAAGTTAGAGGAGAAAATATGCTCATAAAAAATAGTTGAAACTAATAAGATGCAAAGCAGAGAGTAAACATGGTGAAAGATAAAAAAAATGAGACCATGTTGAGATCTGAACAAAAAACAGTCCAACTTCCTCATTTATTCTACATCTCTCTTGGAATGTGGTCTTTACACAACACACTACTTGGTTACCTGAACTGGGTTACCAGCAGAAAGGGAATGTCAACAGCCAATTGCCTAATGGCACTGCAGAGTCAAATGGTTAAATTATCAGTGATCATCTTCCACATTGTGCTCTGAGCTCAGTTTTAATCATCCGTTCATGTTAAGTGGTAACTGCATTTGGCTTGGAAAAGGAGGAGCAAATCAGGAATACAGGCACATAGTTTTGGAAAACAGACCAGAAAATGATAAAATTAACCCTTGCTTCATGTTAGGAAGGATTTGCATGTCTTCTAACTAATTACCTGAATAACAAAATGACTTTAAGCAATGTGACCTAGATTATGGTAACGATGACTGGCAAAGGAGAAATTATAAAGATGGAGCTTTTCAGAAGTGCTGAGTATCTGACTTCTAACCTCAGCTTCTCTGAAATTCAGCGCAGAATGCCTCAGTATAGCACTATGTCATGACACTGCATTCATAGGGTTTTATGTTCACACAATACATTTCTCTGCTACCTACATAACTTGGTAAACAATATTATGTCACATGGGGGGAACACGGTTCTGATCTGATGGCAGAGCAGCCTGTCATATGACACAGGCCTTACACATCACACTGGGTGGTGTTATGAGTGACAGAGGCACTACCTTACTCATCCTTCTTCCAACCGTTATGAAATCATCAGCTTGAAGTTCTGCTGCTTTTAGTGTTGCTTCTGAACCTATTCTCATCATCAATGTACCCACGAATCACAGCAGGTTGGATGCTTAAAGCCATTCACTGCTCATGCTCTCAGAGATAGTTGTTTTCATTGCAAAGACCTGCTGTATGGTAGTAGTGCAGGAAAACATTACAGTCAAGTACCTGAAGGCTTGTTTCTGCAGTTTTTCCTAATTTGCTCTGGAAATCTGAATGAAGATTAAAAAAGCTAAATGAATGATTCTTGCTTTTCAGAATTAATAATTTTCAGATTTAAAAGCCTGACCAGCAGTTATTTACAGTCATCAATGAACTGCAGGTTAGCCTGCAGGCAGAAGAACTGCAGCTAGCTGATCCTTTGCTTTATCTCCAGGTGTTGCTCAAGGATCTCAGAAAATACGAATAGAGAGGTCAGAGTTTCTACTTTGATTGAAATTTTCTTCTATCTTAGATGAGGAAGAGAGGAAGGATTTGGCATCTTTAGAAGTGGAGATCAGACAGAAAAATTTGGGAAAAAATTACATAGTGGTTACACTCGTGATTTGGGAAGAAAATTTGGAGCACCAATTTTAATAGGAAAGGAAGATGGAGACGTGTGTTCAGGTAATATGTGAGTGCAAAACAGACTGCAGAAGAAATAAGGATAAGAAAAAAGGAAAAATAGGAAACCCCATCATTACTTAAAAAAAAAAAAAAAGAGCAAAACTTCCTGTGACATAGTTTAGAACTTTTAAACATTCCCTGTATTGTAGGGAGTCCCAGCAGCCTTCAGATAAATTGCATGAATTGCATTTTAGATTATCAGGGCAAAAGTTAATAGGCTGAAACTTTTTTCCTGTTACAATGTGTTTCACAATTCACAATCTAAGAATGCATGGTCTAATCAGAGTATGTGCAAATGTCATGCCATATTTTCTTCTGGTTTGCTTTTTCTGTAAGATACAAAATGTCTGCAGTGAGAACACCCAGTATTTCATCCTGATCTAACATCTAAGGTCTAAGGTCTCTCAGAAAGTAACAATTCATAATGATTGGGGCAATAACCAATCCACAAGGAACAAACCGTTTCACCCTTGCTAGATACAACCATACAGATGATAGTTTTTAAGAAATGTATTCAGGTCATCATTAGAGCAGTATTATGCAGTGGCAAACTGCAGAACAAGAAGAAGGGCTTCTTTAAATACATTAATAATAGGAGGAAAACGAGGGAAAATGTGGGCCCATTACTGAAGGGAGCAGGGACCCTGCTGACAGAGGACACAGAGAAGGCAGAGATACTGAATGCCTTCTGTCTTCAACGCCAAGGACAGCCTTCAGGAATCTCTGACCAGGAGACCAGGCAGAAAGTCTGGAGAAAGGAAGTCTTTCCCTTGATTGAGGAGGATTGGATTAAGTATCCATTAGACAAACTTGATATCCACAAGTCCATGGGCCCTGACAGAATGCACCCACAAGAACTGTGAGAGCTGGCGGACGTCATTGCTAGACCACTCTCTATGATCTTTGAAAGGTCATGGCAATCAGGAAATGTGCCAGAGGACTGGAAGAAAGCAAATGTCACCCCAGTCTTTAAAAAGGGCAAGAAGGAGGACCCTGGGAGCTACAGGCCAGTCAGCCTCACCTCAATCCCTGGATAGGTGATAGAACAGCTCATCTGGAAGCCATCTCTCTAAGCACATGGAATACAAGAAGGCAGGACTAGTCAGCATGGATTCACATTTTATTATCAAAATACGTGAGCTTCACAGAGTCATTTCATAATCAGGATTAGAGATTAAATGGGAACAGTCTGATAAGGATAGGCTGTTTTCACCTAAGGCAGTTCTGTGAAGGAAGCCTCTGGGTTTCAACCTTGAAGATTATGCACTCAGTACTAGACAAGTTTTCTGTCAAATAGGTTTGCTGAATGCAGAAATCCAGACCTACAAATATCTGTGATAAGGAAATGTGCACATGTTTTGTACTGTGCACATGTTTTGTACTGTACACAATACTAGTTCCTTTTGTCTGTGAACAGACTACAGGATCATCTTTTTGGTCTGCTTTCTGCAACAAAATAGTTTAAAGCCAATGACTTCAGAAATGTCAGATGCCTGTGTAAGACATTATTAAGATGATGCAATAATTTCTGAATAAGCAAGGCTAGTACAGATAAAATAAAAGGAATCCACAAGAAGACTGATAAGTGGTTTTATAAGAACTAAAAAAAGCTGGTATGCCATTATTCTGTGGTAATCCTTACTACAGCTGAACCAGCATATTTGCATTTTTGTGTGGAATTATTTCCTGTACTGGTGACACAGTTTCATGCAAATACCTCAATAAACTTTCAGCTTGATTTAGCTGTAGCAATTAATCATTTTATCTTGTCAACCCAGCAGAAACATGAATGAAAATTCATTTCACATTCTGAAGCACGGAATCCTGCTCAGTAAAGGCTAGGAGTACAATAGCAGACTGCTGGCAAGCAAGAACCAAGGTGTATGAGGAGTGCCTAGGGAGGAAGCTGACGCATCTCTTTTTTACCCTGAGAACATGGTGTTGCTCTGCATGTTTTATTCATGTGATTTCAAAAGGTGAAATGAGGGACAAGTGTTTTCCACTTTGTTACTTCACAAAACCCACATAAAAGACAAGTCTTGTTCAGCCAAAGACATGGGCACTGACAATAAGTTTCTCATATTTCCACACACATTCCCTGCCTTGCAGTTGCAGCTACTGGAATTAGCATGCAGCAATCATGAGGTGTGTTTGTCCCACAGATCAGGCTAACAGAGCTAATTTTAATCTAGCTGTTGGTTACCAAGAGCCTGGAAGCCACAGGAGTATGCATTTCTGGGCCAGCTCTGTACTAACTCAGCCAGCTTCAGTCAAAGATAATGCTAATATGCCTGGGCTGCTGCACATGCAGAAGCTAACTAAGATAACGCTGTGTCCTATGTGTTTCTGTGATACCCAGCTGTAGCACTCACACACCCCGGCTCACCCACCTTGTATTCCATATAAACAGTGGCGCACCAACAGTCCTCAAGAAATACATACATGTGCCCATAGGTAGAGTATAAAGTTGAATAATAGCAATTTCATTGCTTATTTTAATATCTCTCTTTAGGAATTTATATACAGGTCAGAAGGGGTCCTGTGTTTACCCTTCAGCATTATAACCAGTTAAGTTAAATAAGAAAATACCAGTGTTTAAACAGTATAACCTAGTACGAAACTTATTTATCCTGTTTGGACAGCAATACTAAATTGTAAAGACTTGCAAATAATAAACACTGTGAGTCACCTAATAAAAGTGCTAATCAGATAACATCTAAAATGCAAGTAAAAGAAGGAAATAATCTGGTTTTACAACAAAAAAATATATTTTACGAGTTGTGTTGTGTCATCTCACAGTAGCATTAGGAACTGATTGCCAAGGGTGTGGGCAGCCCTGAGCACACCGGCGGCTCCTCACCACAGCCTGGCCCATCGCTGGCTGCCTTACAACCTCCCTGGCTGCTGGGCCTCCCAAATGCTTCATAGGCAATTAGGGCTGCTGCTGGGGAGCCATGCTGGCACGCTTCCTGAACACAGGTGAGTTATGGGGGCAGCTGCCTAGAACTGTACAGACTGGAACGAGTTAATCAGATGAATGCTATGTTACTAGATTACTAGAATTCTCAATGCATGTATGTAGTTCCTTGCAAATGAAAAGCTTTTCCTAAGTGCTGAGAATTTATCTGGAGTGAATTTTTAATCTAATAAAATCCTAGTCCTGTTCTGCTGTACATTGTTATTTAATCAATTTAAATGGAAACAGGATATGATTATAAAGACTAAAGTTATTCCAAACAGGACTAACTTGAACCCCCTGTCTTATTAAACAGAAAGAAATGCACTTTGAAAGATGTACATATAGCTTGCACAAGCCTCACTCGAACTCATGTTTAATAATACAACTGAAGTTATAGCTTAAACGTTCTTCTTCACTCTTAGCAAGTTCCAGAAATTTTTGTCTGTTCCCGAGCTTGAACACACAGCTATTTCTGAACAATTTCAGTTTATTGCTGCATCTTGGCTGTGAAAACAGCATTAGAAAGCTGCACCCGCTGGACCACTACTGAATCATGGATGAGCATCCCTTACACATAAGATTTTCTACAAATTTTCTTTCTCAAAATTTAAAGTCCACATTACACTTGCTCCACAGGTGTCCCTTTTAGGAACAATCATGAAAAATAAGATGAGCTTGGGACTTATCCTACTGTTCTTGAGGAACGGTAAGGAAAGGACTTGCTTGATTCCTTGCAAAAATACAATAAAACCATGCTCATAATGCATATAAAGACAAAACATTCTCAGAGAACAGTAAGCACAGTCATTATTCTGAGGACATGTTGTATACACTTGCTGCAAATCCATTATCTTCAGCATGAGTTTTTACTTCACAGTAGCATAGCACATTCCAGTCAATGCATTTGTAACTTCTGTGGTTGTGCAACTGAATTAGAAACATGAAGAGCATAAACTTTTAGTGCCATCTTAGCGCTGCAAGTACCTGTTACAATCTCCTGCTTATCTCTCCAGGGTGTCACGGATCTGGCATTCTGCATCTCTGTAAGTTTGGCATTTTCCCTAAGGGCCATGAAATTCATTGTCTTTGTGCACAGAATTTACCATTTTCTAGTGTCCGACATTCGTTGTCTGTATCTACGTGCCATTGGGGCTTACTTGAAACTGCCTCTTGCTACTCCATTTTCTCTGTCTGAAGTATATTTTTACATAGTTTGGCAGAAGCAGAGTTACCAAGCTGGGGAGGACTCCGTATTGCGGTAAGGGAAAGCTAAAAGCATAGATGCACATGCAAATAGAAAAATACAGGCTGGAAAACAGCGCATGAGGGAGGAGGAGGTTAAACTGCTGTAGCTGCAGCTACTGCTGCATTGCCTGTCACACAGAGCCTGAAGTAGGTTCTGGGCTGGGTTAGCTGGACTTCCATGTAGTGGAAACAGAGCCTTCGGGAGCAAACACATCTACCTTGAATGTGAACAGCAACCCCCAAACCATAGTGCAGTTTATGATCACATCATCTAGTACAGGACTAGCAATTCAAGCTTTACTGCATATACTTTTTATTAAAGCACTAATTTTACCAGTTTGACTGAAGCACAGCTTGTGTTTTCACTAAAACATAGCTTCCAGAACAGCATCTAGTCTCAGTCAGAAGACACTGAGAGACAGAGTACTGGTTACAGCTGCTATGAGTTTGTTTCGGTGCTTCTCTATTTCTGTCACTCAGACATTTGATCCTGTTGCATCTTTCTTCACTCAACAGTTGTTCGGTACCCAGTATTTTCTTCTTGAGGAGATACTGTCACCCTTCATTCCCAGCTTGCTGCCCAGACTTAACTGTTAAAAGAAGGACTCGATGAGGGAGTCCTGCACCTTTGCAGAAATGTTTATGAAAATTTGAAAAAAGTTAGAACTCCAGTTTTTCTGAACTCGTAAGCACCATACATCAGAGGGGTTTGTTCATTGTTTTGTTGTTTGGGGGTTTTGTTTTTTTAGTTTTGTGTGGCTTTTTTTATAAACCATTAGTCTGAAAGCTCTATAAAAGCTCTACAAAAGCTCTAGCTCCTGGCAGTTGCTCAGGACCTTAATATCATTTGCTCTGTTACAGTGACTGTTTCTTTGCTGCTTCATCTCAGCATTTTTACTCCTGCTGTTCCACTCACACACACTTTCACCAGCTTCCAAGCAAATCTTGTTTTCAGCCTCTGTCCTCTGGGAACCCTGTTTGAATGTGGGGTTCAGCATCTGCTCAAGCTTTGCCATCTGGCTGGAGGGGTGGGGGTGGCTTATGCTTTATTTTTTTGACAGGATGGAGCAACTGCGGAGCTCATGGCTGCATCAAGAAGCTCAGTGGCTTCTTTATATCCACCCTGAACAAAACTTCACCAGTTCCTTTTAGTGGTGACGCCAACTCCCAGCGGACTGCAGGGGGTTAAAAGGAGCTGTGCAACCACAGGTGATGCATGCTATAGCACCCTGCTCTCTCTGCTAGAGCCAACCTCAGAGCAGGGACTCCATGAGAAATGTCCCTTACGCTGCTCACTGTCTCTCTTGCTTTATCTCATCATTATAGCAGTGACGTTCACTAATTGGGATTCCTCACAACTTTTGTCTTAAACCTAACTCAGACATTTCAAATAGGTCTCATCCCAAATAATTTTTGTGGCTATTTTATACAGTACAGTTTGTAAATACTTAAAAATGTAAATGCTAGAGCTGTTCTCTGGTAATGTAGTATCTGTCTCTCCAGCACCAGCAGGAGTGACAAATCGCTTCCCCATTCCCCCTTCCCAGACCTCTGTTTTCAACTCAAAGACTGTACAAAGTCTTGTCAAAACATCCTGCTGGGTGCTCATGTCAACCTGCATGCCCACAGTGTCCCCAACAATCTTCCCACTCTGCAGAAACCTGCCTGCATTTTCTGTTCTTAAATATGTAACTTCACATTTGGCTGCATTAAAGTGCATTTCTGTTTGTTGTTCAGGTTACCAGATTAATCCCATCCATATAGGATTGTTTTGATAAGCTTATGTCATCCTCATAATTATCAGTAGTGATTTTTATATTTCAAAACTGCTTTAAGTATCAAATAGCCTAGAGTCAGCTACTGGTATTGGTAGAACTCCAACAGAAACGGGTCCCTTAAATAGCTGCTCTTTACTTACTTTTTACAGAGAACTGTAATTTAGCCAGTTCTCAACACTCCAATGTGTCCTCAGGGTTACATTATAAGCCTTCTGTGATATTCTAAAGCAAAGAAGTCTGAATATTCTGTACCATTTTCCCAGCCAAAATAGAGAACTCCCCGAACAATTGATCACCTCTGTTTGACAATTTTACATCAAAACACGTCAACTATCGTTTTGTGATTTCATGTCTGAATTCCATTGAAGCTTTTTAAGACTAATTATTTGCAAACTTTGCATATTGGCACAATATTTCTGTGCATAATTTTTTCTTCCTATTGCCACCTTTGATTGAGCAGAAATAGCTTCAGAATAGCTTTGGGTGCTGGTGATTCATCCACCCATTCCATGTCCAAACTCCTTTTGATGTGCAAGATTGGTAGGTACATTCACATGCAAGTATTCTTTTCCAAATCCTGGGTTGGTATTTTGAATGCTGTCAATGCAGGAATACACTGTCTTTGTGTAGCTGGAGTCAATTTGGCTGCTTTCAAATGTGTTCTGGCACAGAAGCATTTACTGATAGCAGCATTTATCAGTACTTTTTTGTCGTTGTTGTAATACATAGATAGCATCAAAATTTATTAGAAAGATCGGGTGAAAGCACCCAAACTAGATAGGGCTCGAGTAGGACCTCTGATAGCTATGCTCCCTTTATACACAATTTTTGGCTTTTAGCTTTTCATTTACTGTAAAGAGAATGGTACCCCAGAAAGTCATACATGCTAAGCAGTGCTCTGCACTCAGCTCCAAGGGAGTATACAACTTTATTAAAGCTGACAAATACTGTCTTTTTTATTGATCCAACTTTCCAGGGAAGTATACGTAAGTGCTAAACCCAAGACAGTCTGTGAGAGCATGTTTATCTTCAGGAGTAATTGCAGCAGATCTGTATCCACTGTCTGGGGCCTGTGCCATACCACAACTGCCTTTTATGAGATAATTTGAGAAGCTCAGGTCTCCCACAGCGGCCTGAGGTTGTCTACAAGTATTCATATAGAATGTAGCAGAGAACATTATTGGGCAGCTGATGTCTGCAGCATGTATACATTTTTTTCCTGTTCTGAGACCAAGAATTTGATGAGGCTTTTCTGGCTAAGGGACACATCTCTCTCCAGCATTAACTCTTGTGCTTTCAAATTTGACTTAAAAAATAAATTTTTATATCAACTCACCCGCTGCATCTTGCAAGCTATTTATTTATGCTTTGGTAGGACATTCTTTGCCTCCTTTGCTAATCAGTTTTGGGCAAAGTTCTCTCTAATTGCTATGCTGTGGTGGCTAGAATTTAAGTCTCTTTTGTCCTGCTAATACTGTTCAAAGAAAGTATCTAACAGAAGTGGGTATATTTATTTAATCCCAGCAAAATTTCAGTGTTCAAGAAGCTCACTGAAGCTCACCGCTCCCTTGTACTTTGATGTCGGTTGTCATCTGTTAGAATGCTCCAAAGCGCTAGTGTGCCTGTTTTCTTTGATCTTTACTATTTCAACTCCCTTCTCAACATTAAACTACTTGTGGCAAATGTAAACCATCAACAAACTGCTCAGATTTGTGATAAATGCTTTTTTAACTTCATGCATGTTTCTTCTTAAAGCTGATGTCCAGTCTACATGAAATGTCCATCTTGACTGAAACTTGTATGTATTATTTTCTGTGAATCATTTACAGAATAAATCCTGCTGTTAGGTTAGCTATTGTTATTCCTTCTGGGAAAAGATGCAAATGCAAACACCCTTGTGAATGCAAACATTCCTTAACATATGATGTTTTATTTTCAGAGTACTCAGACTCTGGACAATTGTTTACACATTCTTCTGCATAACTTTTTGTCCTCCTCGCTTTTGTATACAGGTGGTAACAGCTCTGGCAATAGGCTTCTCCAGCCACAGAACCTCTGCTGACAATGCTTTGCATCCCATGTGCTTTTCTTAGCAGCGTTTGCACCTGTGTGTCTGACAAAGAGTATTATGTATAACCAGCACATCATGAGCCCTTTGTCCTTTGAAGTACTTATTTTTCTTTTTAGAGAAGATCTATCCTGTTTCATAAGTTGTTGGATCAGCTTAGCATCTACGTTCTCTCTGGTGTTATTGCTTTGCTCCTTGGATACGTTCTCTCTGGTGTTATTGCTTTGCTCCTTGGATACAAAGAGCACTGAGATTTGATCTTGTTATCTGTGCTGTGACTCAAAAAGCATGGAAAAGACTTTGTTGTAGCGTTTTTTAATGGTACTGGATCTACAGTATTCCACCTTTTTTTACATTTTGGGCAACATCTAGAACTGGAGCATGACTGCACATCTGAGCAATTCATAGAAGAACATCCTATGACATCATGTCCTGACATTATGCCATGTTATTGCTTGGGTTGTCTGGGTTTGTGTGTCTCCTGGCCTTATTTACAAAGCCAGCCTCGCTGTTTAATGAGAAACTCATTTTCATACTTGTAGTAGTAATAATAATAGATATGTACTGTAAATCACAGGTTTTAGCCTTATGAAAAAAAAAAAAAAAAGCCAAACCTCCAAAACCCCCCAACAGAGCAGTAGCAATAGAAACTGATAAATCCGGTTTTTAGTCCAGCAACAATTGTGGAAAGTTACAATCTGGGAAATTTCTATACAAAAGCAGGTCTGTTAAGCTGTTTTATACATGAAAAGACACTATAGAAACCTGACCAGTGCAGATGAAGCCAGCTGAGATGGTACTGCCTTGGGCCATTCTTATGGGATGATGGCCAAGTGAGAGAGGATGTCCTTCAAAACTAAGCTGGGTCCATCCAGGTTACATGCTGGGAATGGCCTGTGGTCCATGCTAACTCCATATAAAGGAAACATTTGCAAGACCTCCAACACAGCAGAGCTGTGGTAAAGGGAATCAAGTTGTAATATGGCATTTCCTGAAATCATTTAACTTAACTAGTAAAGGGTCCTCCATCAATTTTCTAAATTGTATCACTTCAAATCTGTGTGTTTTTCTGTATCAATTTGCATTTCTGCTTTTCTATTTGATACGCTGTTTCTTTGTTAATGTGCCTTCATTTCGTGTTCCAGATGGGCTATTTGTGAGACTCTTTTCTTGATTATCTGACTGTCCAATAAACAATTCTTGCATAACTCTCAGAAGTCCAAGTATCTCACTGCATGTCACCCCCCAAAAGAAGACATGACAGCGAGTGACTCTGGATACCAATTAAATTTTACAAATCACTATACACCTAACTTATAAGTAGCATTGGTTATTTTATTGTTATTAGTCATCTAAGTCAAATTACCTCAGTGCCTCCATGCTTGCAAGGTAAAGCCTGAAGAAGTGACTTAAGAGGACCAACTTCAGCACTCCAATTCTGACTTTGTGACTGAGTCAGCCCCTCCGCAAATGGCAGCTCTGGTTATATTCGTTTTCTGACAAATTTCTGACACATCTTCGGTTTTTTTTTTTTTTTCCCCCCTAAACTAAAACTAGCAGAACAGAACACTGTATTTTCCCAAGTGCTCGAGAACTGCTTGCGTGCTGTGCCCATTATAAAGCAAGCCTCTTTAAAAAAGCCCATGCCTCCTCGAACGCATCCCTCCTTCCTCAGCAGCCACCCAAGTCGCTCCGAAATCGGTAAGCGCGAGCGAGAAAAAGGAGGCACTTCCCATAAGACAACGACCCCACGTAGTCCTGACGCGGCCGAGGAGCCCAGGGCAGAGCAGCTCAGGGTAGAGCATGTGCCAGCGCTGCCCGCCCTCAGCGGCGCCCTGCCCAGCCCCCAGCAGCGCCTACCGCCAGCCCAGGCCGCCTGTCCGCCGGCCGCCGCCGCTCCCCGCGGTGGGGGGCCAGGGGTCAGTCCGTCTCCGGCAAGGGAACGCGGCGACGACCCCAGCCGCTGCCCGCCCCTCAGCCTGCGGGAGCCCCAGCCCCGGCCGCTGCCTCCCTTTCCGCCCTCGGACTACCTGTCCCGTGGTTCCGCGCGGCGGAAGCCGCGGCGCACCCTGCCGGCGACGCGGGGCAGCTCTATCCGGGCCTTTGCCGCTCCGTCTTCCTTTCGCGCCGGCGGCCGCTGTGAGGCGGCGGGTCCATGTGCGCGCGGAGTGGCGCGGCCCCGGCTCCGGCCCCTGCCCTCCGCCTCCTCCTGCTCTTCCCCTCGCCGCCATGGACCCCAACACCATCATCGAGGCCCTGCGGGGTACCATGGATCCGGCCCTGCGGGAAGCTGCCGAGCGGCAGCTTAACGAGGTGAGGGGGCCGGCGGGGCCTGGGCCCGGGGCCACGGCCGCTGCGATACAGGGAAGCGGGGTGTGTGTGCGTGGCAGGGGGGACCGGCGCGGACGGGGAGGTCGTCGCAGGCCTGTGTGAGGGGGAAGGCGGGCAGGGCCGGCGGGAAGGGGTGAGGGCGCCGGGGAGACGGGGCTGAGGGAGCGGCGGGAGCGGGGTTCCACACGCCACCCCACCCCTGTCCCCGCGACCCGTTTCCCCACGCCCTCTGCCCCTTCCCGCCTCCGGGCCCGGCCTGGAGTCACGACGGCTGCCGGCTGGGCCCGGCCACCCGGCTCGCATTGTCCCCGGCACATGGCAGCGGGGCCTCCAGCCGGGGCCGGGCCAGGCCTGGCCATGCCATACCGGGCGGGGCTGCTCAGGGGAGGGGGTAAGCGGCAGAAAGCGGTCGGCATTGGGGAGGAGTCCCCCGTTGCCTTTCCTGTGGGTAACAAATCACTTCTATTGTCTTCTTGCTCAGTGGGGGAAAGGGTAATCTATAGAGGGATGTTTAAAATTGTCGATGGTGCAGGCCCCCGATGGCTCAGAGGCTGGACCCATTCCTGCCTGGAACTATCTCAGGGTAGGCTGTGAATGTGAAAGGCAGTAATTTGTCTCTGGGAAAGGAGGCACCAAGACCCCATCACTATAAGCAGAGCAGCCTATTTGCGTAAGAGTGGCCTGTGCTGAATTGGGAAGCAAATCTGATAGCGTGGCGATATTTGGTGTTTGTACAAATCCTTTGGGCTCCGGGTTCATTAGCAGCTCTGCCAAGGTAGGTGTGTGTTCTGGGTGTAGTATCAACGGGTGCCTGTAAGATGGGGGAAGACCGGGTTCCCAACCCAGGTATGTCATCTGCTTAGAGTGTATTCATGTGTCACACTGGGATATAACAAAACCAGCAGGTCCTAGTTCTACAGGTTTCAGTTTTGGAAGAAGGCTGTATTTTTGTTCCATCTGGCAGATGAAAACTTTTCTTTCTTGATGAGACACAACTATGAGACTTAGACATTTTGAAGAAAAGGGTGTTCTAGTTTTCGACTCAAAGAAAAGGTGATAGCTGGAGGGAGGAGGTGAGGGATAAGCCTGTGTAGCAGGCTTGTGTGCTTTTAGTTGGCCTTTTTCACAAATGTCTTTCTTTGTTGTTTTTAAGCAGACTTTAGGCCCAGCAAAATACATGTAATGCAACAGATGTTCAGTAGAGCTTAGATAAAGGTTGGCCAAATGTTCTGCTGGCAGGCAGTAGAGAAACTTTCAGAAACTAAAGGTATAGCTTCTCATATTGTAAGAAAGCGTAGTTCAGCTGAATTTCCTGCATGCTGTTTAGTAAATGAATGGCAAATAAATATTAGGTACATTTGAAAGAGGTAGCTGTAACACTAGTCAGTGTTTAATTGAGCTTTGTATAAAGTAGCTGGCTATCTTCTCCATATGCTTTGTTAAAGAGAATTCTAGTGGGTTTTATTTAAACAAAAAAAAGAAAATAATGTAATGTGCCTATAAAGACAATAGTATATATGTAATCCAAAGCTGGCCTCAAAATGCCATTTTTTGTGTTCCATGCATGTCGATATCTATATATAGTAACTTGCTTGAAATTCTAGCTATTTTCTGCAGGTATTGAATTGCTGAACATCCAGGAAATTAAATTCGCTGCCAGTTGGGGTCTTCAGCAAATGGCTAGATCTGTTGCATGAAGGATCATGCTCACCAGCAACCAGCTTTTGTTCACACTTTGAGTCAAAGCATCGTGGTCTGTCATGTACTACACAAGTATTAGATTGGTATAAAATCCAAGTATCTGTGCCCCTTTAGAAACACCAGACATTATTGGACCAGTGCATAAGAATTGCTGTTGTTGGAAATGTAGCCTTGCTGGTCTTTCACAGACCTCTTGTGATAAAAATATTTATTAAACACAAAATCTGCAAGCACTTGTACATGTTTGTAGTTTTGATCACATTGTTTTGCATAAGTTTATTGAAGACAGTTACACATTTGCTTGCAGGATACTGGTCTAAATTTATTAACTGTTAGGGCGCTTGTGTTACCACTTAATATTCTATTTCAGGTACGGGGGTCTCCTTCTCTGTAAAGATGAAACTGTACAGCAGTGAACGCTGTTCTTGCACATGGCCAGGCACACACAGGTGTTTTTACAATTTAATAGTTGTCCTTGGTTGACCTTTTAGTTTAGTTTGTCTGAAGTGTCTCTGTTGAGCTGATGAGACTGGTTTTCAGTAGAATGGTCATTTTACTTCATCAGAAAAGAGCATGCTCTGGTCAGTAATTGATATTCCTAATCAATGGAAGAGTAAAGTATCTAGATCTATCTTCATCATACCCTATCAACTAACAGTTTCTGCTGACTGGAGAGGGGAACCAGACTGTATGAATTCTTGATTTATCCAGGCATTGTTATTTTTCACTTGACCTTGTCTAAGTCACGAATTTTTCTATGCTTTATTTCTTCTCATTAAGTTTATCAAGTTATATTGCCTGCACATAAAATGCTGTGAGAACTTTCAGACTTGAGATATACTAAAAAAGAGGAAAAAACCCCAAAACAACCCCCCCCCCCCCCAAAACCACAAAAACAATACTTCAGTCCTCATGGTGAGAATAAATTATAGGGAATGATACTACTAGCTCTTAGTCCAGCAGCTTCTCATGTAGTTTCCAGCTTATGATGTACCCTGAGGTGATTGTCCATCTCTGTCCCTGCCTTACAGGAGAAAGCTGTCTTTTACAAGGGCTTAGAACCAGACTCTTCAAGTAAGCTACTGGAAAGCCGGAAGAAGATGTTGCCTTTTGAAACAGTCTTTGCACTGAGTGTATAAAGTGTTTCTCAGAAATGGTGATGAAAATAGATATTTTTAACTGTGCAGCTATGGAATGACACTCTGAAAATAATACACAGTGTTGTTCCATCTTTTAATATCAACATATTTATAAAAGCACAGTTGCTAGATAATACCTTCCTTTCAGATTTCTTTGTAATTCCAGGGAATTTATAACTTAACTGTTACGTATGTCTTGCAAGTATCTGAGATCAGCCCCAGTGTGTTTGAGCTATTAAGACATCATTTTAGACTAAAAACCCAATTTTTGTGTCTGAGAATATGGGGGGAGGGGGAGTAATCCCCAGTAATTCATATTTCTTTTTTAAGACAAAGCTTAATAGAGTTTGTTTAGGAAAATGTTCTTCTATTGCTCTACTGAAAAAGTGCCTTTCAGAAGTTATGTTTAAACTTTTTCATGTTATATATGTTAATATAAGGTATAGGGAAGGGAAAAATGCTTTAGCTTGTTGACTAGGCACTGTAGCACACCATAGGTTTAACAAAATGTAGCAGGGCCTAGTTCTGTGCCCTTGATTGCCTGTTTAATAGATACAAATGCCAAAATGATGGAATGATTAAATGATTGGACATTAACTACTGGAAGCTTTAGAGTGAAAGGTTGTCAAAGGGGAAAAAGCAAGGTGCTTATTACTCAGTGCCTTTCACACACAAATTTTCAAATGCTTAAATGCTGTGGCTTGGATACTTGGGGGTAGGTGCTTACACCCATCATAGATTTCTTTTGGTTTTTAATATTTTCTATCATGGTCTTCATGTCTAACACCTATGGCTATACATTGTAGTATGAGCAGGAACAGAGCATGAGTTTCCTGGTACTGATTATCAGATCACGGGTTCCTTTTTAAAGTTGTTGTTATGACATTTTACTGAAAGTACTTGGTGATTTTAATTTCCCTTATCTTCCATCTATATATTTTGGTGCGTGCTGGATGGAGATGCTTTGGGAAAGGATGATTTTAAACGGTACATGTCAAGGCTGGTCCAGCACTGGAAAACCCCTTGAGGGTAGTAAGCCACCGAGGGAGCTTTGTCTTCATTAGGAAGAAGTTATACTCCTAATGCATGTTAAGCAGTACAAGGTAAAATGCTAGTAGACAGTGTGACTTGCCACTTTCTCATGACTTAGCGAATAGTTACTGTGTACTTAGCTAGCCCTTACTCAGAGCACATGCCTTTTTCCTCTGCAAGCAGAGGCTTCAGAACCTGGAGACAATATTCTGATGAAATGAGTCTCAAGAAGGTTTGCAAAATCTGATAAATATGTATCTATTTTTGTGGACCTTAAACTGGGTTTATATACATTGTAGCTGTATAAGAGGTGGCAGAGCTCGCTTGCAAAAACTTGAGGTCAGAATTACTTCCACACCTGCTGAGTTCTTAAAAAAGAATTGAAAGAGTGCTACGGAGCAGTTGGCTGATTCAGCAGCCTTACAGTTCCTGACCTTACCTTTCTATAAGAAACACAAATTGTTTCATCTCGGTGTGATAGTTGTGGTTACCTTGTCCTGTTATGGTCTAGTTTGAAAATTGCATCTAGATTATTTTCAAAATTGAAATGGGGGAATTGTGTTGAATTCATACTTTTACAGCTCCTTAAAATAAATTGTAGCCTTTATTTAAATATGTGCTACTTTGAATAACTATATAAATAGCCTAGGGTTCTAGTGCAACAACATACAGTATTACTCTTCTGGTTTGCTTTTTTTGGTAACAGTAAAGGAGGTATCTGTAGTAGTGTGCCTGTTACAGTACGCTAATTTCTTAATGTCTAAGAAGAATGCATGACGTTCTTCATACCTCAAATGAAGCTTGTTGTTTTTTTTAATTTAGTGGCCTGCAGGCTATGCAAGATATGAGCAATTCTAGTATTAAAGATGAATGTAACTGATTTTAGTGAGCATCATTACTGGGGAAAAATGCTTTTTCTGTGTCATAATTAACTGTTGATAGTTCATATGCCACAAACTGGACTCTTGAAAGTGAACTTCAAACTTCATTTATATTTCAGATTATATAGCTGGCATAACACTTTTCCCAAACTGTTTTAGCGCATGGCTAACAAATCTACTGTGCTAGGAAAAACTGCAGTGAAATATGCAAAACGATTGTACGTTCTGTAACAGTGATTGATATTAACAGACAGTGGTGCAACATTTGTGGTCTGATAGAACACATTCCTCAGCTAGTGAGGCTGCATAGCAAAGACTGCTCTTGGGAACAGTCCCTGAATTCTTTGGCTCTTAGACAACGAAGTCATACCAGTGACACGGCATGTTGGAGGATTTGTAAAGGGGAAGTACTTGAGATGAGTTTTAGTTTTGGCTTTTCTTTGTTTTTTCTTTAATATTGAGTTACATGTTGGAAACCAGACTTTGACTGTGATAGAACCTTTTTTTTTTCAGTTGTTACAAGTTCTCTAAATTTTAATATATATTTTAAAGGGGTATTTGTAGACAGGGAGCAAGAGAATAAAAGCCAAAGTCTTACAGATGTCAAAACTTGAAAGTTGTGGAAATAGTTTTGGTTCTCCACGCAGTTTAGAGTATGTGATAGCAACTGTTGTGAGATCCTGATTTTAATTCTCACATCCTGGAGCCATGGGATTTCTGTGTAGAATGACACTACTTGCCAGTGGCTTTCACTGAAGTTGCTTCAGTGTACCCAATTCTTCTGGAGACTGTGGCATGCAAGGGCCAGCAGGGTCCTCTGCATTCCGATAGGGTTCCCTGATAGACCTCTAATAAATCTTCATTTGCAGCTCACCTTTTTAATAGCAGGTTATTCTGGCTAATCATGTGCGCTAAAACCAAAAGATAGTATTTGCATAGACTATGTACATAAAGTAGAATCATAGAATAGTTAGGGTTGGAAAGGACCTTAAGATCATCTACTTCCAACCCCCCTGCCATGGGCAGGGACACCTCACACTAAACTGTGTCACCCAAGGGTCTGTCCAACCTGGCTTTGAGCACTGCCAGGGATGAAGTATTCACAACTTCCCTGGGCAACCCATTCTAGTGCCTCAGCATCTTAACAGTAAAGAATTTCTTCCTTATATCAAAGTAGGTGTGGTGTCTTTTGTTTGGTTGGGTTTTTTTAGCAGTGCTGTCAATGAAGAGGAACATGATGTCCCGAGAGGCAGTCATCTTTGGGGAGTAAAAATACTAATGATTAAAATAGCTGAAATGAATGTGTGTTCAGTATTTCTTAATGCTGTAGATATAAAATTGGCGCCTATGTGGTGTGTTGTTTTAAGTTCAGATGTTTTTTTCCGGGTGACAATGAAACATTGAATGTTCTTTTTAATAGTAAAGCAAAGGGAGCAAGTGGCAGGTTATTGTAGAAGCTGGGGTTTTGACCATTCATTACGTGGATGCCTTCTTGTAGCTGTCCTTCTGGATCCCCACATTTCCATTTGAGTTTCTTTGGAATCAACCTGCCTTTCGGTGACGTGGGAAGGTGATCATTGTAAAGAGTTTGGAAGTCCTTTATATTCCATAAAGTATTGTATAGAAGTGATAATGTAGTTCTATGTGGATTTAGTTATTAACTTAATGGATTAAGAGGAGGCTTTGGAAAGTACAAAGTATTTTACTTATGCTAACTTTTATTAAAAGCCTAAATTATTTCTAGTGTGAATTTCTGGTGTGAACCACTAAAGGGGATAAAGTAGCTCATCATCATGATTGGTATCTGATGCTTGAGATGTTAATCAGGATGATTCTTGCAAGAATAAAAATAAGATAATAGTTATAGGTGTTTTGGTCCTATCCTTTAAAACTTGTTATGGTTCAAAAACTCCAGTGAAAATATATTAATCCCATATACTAATATAGTTGATGTTTCTAGGGAGCTTCTGTAGCATGCTAGAGGCATAGACTCAGTCCTAATTTTTTAATGAGGAAAAGGTTTTGGTATTTTATGTGATTGCAGTGTGGCAGTTTTGTGCACTGTCTGCTTTTGGTTATTTTTTGCTTTTAAAACTAAAAGTTTTTTTTTTTAATTAAAAGGGTAGTTGTCATTCATCATGGAAAAGGGAAGGTAATCCTTAATTTTAAAAATTATAGGATTAAATGTTTTTCCATTTGAAATAATTAAATGCATTGCAAATTTTCACTATAGAAAAGGTAGCCGTTAAGTTTATCATATGCTTTTAAGTCCACTTTATGTAGACTGTAATGTGACCTTATTTGTAGGTGAGTTAAAGGTTATTGAAACAGAAAGCTTTCTTCAGCAAGTTCATAGTAACACTTAAGTACAGGAGTACTTCCGCTGACATTAATGTTAGGCATATAACTGAATACTGTGCTGAATTAGGGTCTGATGTCATTTGGTATGTGTGGCAGACGTGTCTGTTAATGTTACTTAAGATAACAAGGACCTTAACAGACTGGAGCTGTAGTAGAGATTAATACCAACAAGTGAACTAAATGTATTTATTCAACCATTACTTGACAGTTGGAAACAAGTACTTTTTTTTTTATTTGAAAGCTTATTTTCTTCTTCATGACTTTGGATATATTGGAGGGTTGTGGGTCAGAAAGATTCATGCTGATATTGCAGTGTCAGTTACTCCAAATTCATCAAAACACACTCTACAAATAAACATGTCAGTTGGACCAGATGTGAGGGTCTGTGAGCTTCTGTGGGTTTTCTATAGCCTGTAGATTTTCTTTAGTGCACAGGATATGTACAGCAATGTTTTAATATTTTGGGGAGATCTTAAGTGAGGTTCATTCTTTGTTTAAAAACAGTTTTAAATAACAGGCTATAAAAAACAAGCAATGCTAATCAAGTCTTAGTACAATGCGCCAACACATGTCATGTCCAAGGCTGTCCCTTTTACACTGGTTTATACTGGAATGTATAAAGGTATTTCCCAGGGAAAGGTAAAGTTGGAGAGAAGAGGTTGTTGCTGTAGGAGTGAGCTGGGCAGTGTTACACATTCAAGAGTAATGCTGACATTACTTTGTACTGTCAAAAGAGCTTTTAGTCCGACTAGAAGAAGAGACAAATTCTGATTATTTCTTTTTATATAATAATTTGCTTTGCTGCAGTAACTGAGACAGTCATTTAGTTTTGATAAATGGGTAGTGTAGTTTTAGTGGTTTTCAAAATGCTAATTTATTTGCTTTATGTAAGGAGTAGTAAACTGAGGAACAAGTAGGTAAGAGGTGTTTTCCTAAGAGTTTAACAGGTAAAGTTATGTAGAACTACCTGGACTTGTGCAAAGCCTTCAACACTGTCCTGCATGACATCCTTATCTCTGAATTGGAGAGACATCAATTTGATAGGTGGACCACTCAGTGGATAAAGAACTGGCTGGATGGCCACACACAAATTGTTGTGGTCAATGGCTCAGTGTCCAGCTGGAGACCAGTAACGAGTGGTGTCCCTCAGGGATGGGTGTTGGGACCGGTCTTGTTCAGCATCTTTGTTGGTGACATGGACAGTGGGATTGGGTGTGCCCTCAGAAAATTTGCCGATGACACCAAGCTGTGTGGTTCTGTTGATACGCTGGAGGGAAGGATTGCCATCCAGAGAGACCTTGACATGCTTGTGAGGTGGGCTGATGCCAACCTGATGAAGTTTAACCGTGTCAAGTGCAAGGTCCTCCACCTGGGTCAGAGCAATCCCAGGCACAGCTACAGGTTGGGCAGAGAAGAGATTCAGAGCAGCCCTGTGGAGAAGGACTTGGGGGTGTTGGTTGATGAAGAAATGAACACGAGCTGGCAGTGTACGCTTGCAGCCCAGAAAGCCAACTGTATCCTGGGCTGCAGGAAAAGGAACATGACCAGCAGGTCGAAGGAGGTGATCCTGCCCCTCTACTCTGCTCTTGTGAGACCTCACTTGGAGTATTGTGTGCATTTCTGGTGTCCTCAACATAAAAAGGACAATGGAACTGTTGGAACAAGTGCAGAGGAGGGCCACGAGGACGATCAGGGGACTGGAGCACCTCCTGTATGAAGTTAGGCTGAGAAAGTTGGGGCTGTTCAGGCTGGAGAAGAGAAGGCTGTGTGGAAACCTCAGAGCAGCTTTCCAATATCTGAAGGGGGCCTATATGGATGCTGGGGAGGGACTCTTCATGAGGGACTGTAGTGATAGGACAAGGGGTAGCGGGTTCAAAGTTATACAGGGGAAGTTTAGATTGGATATGAGGAAGAAGTTCTTTACTGTAAGGGTGGTGAGGCACTGGAATGGGTTGCCCAAGGAAGTTGTGAATGCTCCATTGCTGGCGGTGTTCAAGGCCAGGCTGGACAGAGCCTTAGGTGGTATGGTTTAGTGTGAGGTGTCCCTGCCCCTGGCAGGGGGGTGGAGATAGATGATCTTAAGGTCCTTTCCAACCCTAACTATTCTATGATTTTATGATCTATGCAGTTGTTTTTGTTGATAGAAATGCTGCACAGAATGTATGAAAATATTAAATTGTAAGTGAAGATAAAGCATAAGTATATCTTGGCAATTTGAATCATGGTGTAGTTAGTTAGATAGGACCTTTGCAGATCATCTGGTCCAGCCACCTGATGCAGAGGTGTTTGGAAGTTAGGTGAGGTAGATTGGGGCTCAACTTGCCCAGTTGTGTTCTGAATGTCTCAGAGGATGAGGTCCCATAGCCTCTGTGCACAGAATGTGCTGGACCTTGACTGCCCGTGTGAAAAAAAGAATTTTTTTTTCCTTTTGTAAAGTAGGAATTTCCCACACTGCAGCTCATGTCCATTGACTCTTGACCTTGAGGAAAAGTGTTTTCCAGTTATAAAAAGTAGAGTTTCTTTTTAAGGATTGCAGTTTCCTTTTCTCAGCAAAATTCATTTAACATCTTGAGTTTTTAATGCTTAGGAAGGTGGGTAAAGGATGCTATGGTAATGTTAGGGTTAGTTTCCTCATATTGAAAATGCAATATTATTTACTGTATCAATGACATATCTCATTATTTTAAGAACAAAAAAGAAAAAAACACCATATTTTGTGTTCTTTGTAAGTGAACTCTTGCAAATCCTTGCAGGGTTGATATTCTGCAGATGTCACTCCATTTAGGTCTCCTTACTGCTAGGTTGCGCTATAGTTATGTTAACAGTATGGTGTATAGTTATGGTAACAGTTGATGCAGTAGTGCATAAAATGTCACTTGAAGCTCTTTTTCCCGGAAAAATGTACTATGAGTTGGGCAGGCTTGCTTAAGGCTGAGCTTAGTTTTAAAACAAAGTTGCCATCTGTTTCTTAGATTATTTTATAATGAATTCATACCTTATTAAAGGTCACTGTAAACTTGCTGTGCTTGGGTTTTATGGCTAGTTAGATAGTATTCTTTCAAGTATTTGTTCTGAATTAAGAAAATGTTTGGGGACCGAAAGGCTAATTTCTGAAGCCTGTTTAATGATTCCTTCAAGTCTGTTACCTTAAACAGTACTATTTTTCCTCCCCCATGTTGTCTTGAGAATATAACAAGCATGAAGCTTTGGAATGCTTTCGTTGATTAGCTGACTACTGTGAAACCGAGTTGCTGGTAGTCTACTGATTGCATTGCATCATGATAAAGATGTTATAAAACCTAGCAGGAGTATTCTAAAACGTAACAAAGTATGAGTAAATAATATTATTTTCTTTTTTTCCTCTCTCCCTACAGGCTCATAAGTCAGTGAACTTTGTTTCAACTCTGCTTCAGATCACTATGTCTGAGCAACTGGATTTACCAGTGAGACAGGCAGGCAAGTTTTCAAATCTTTTTTTCTTTTTTCGTTCTATCTACTCTAATGATGCACACACACCAGGATGCTGTTAAAGAATCTTAATGGTTTTCATCTCAAATACTCTGAAGTTGGGAGTTGCTTGAATTGCAGTCATCATGAACTGCATCTGCACCATACACAGAATAAGGAAGACAGAAAAAAAGGTGGCTGGCTCTTTAGTTATTGCTTCCCTTTATCTCTAGTGACTACTTGTCTTCAGGGAAACAGAATGGTTTATAATACTAGTACGCTTGTGCAAGGAGGTAATTTAACCTTGTACTAGTGATGCTAATGTTTCTAAGCGTTTTAAGTGAAAGAAAACAAATAATGTTATTCGGAATGAGCCAGCAGTGTGCGCTTGCAGCCCAGAAAGCCGACTGTATCCTGGGCTGCATCAAAAGGAGTGTGACCAGCAGGTTGAAGGAGGTGGTCCTGCCCCTCTACTCTGCTCTTGTGAGACCTCACTTGGAGTATTGTGTGCAGTTTTGGTGTCCTCAACATAAAAAGGACATGGAACTGTTGAAACAAGTCCAGAGGAGGGCCACGAGGACGATCAGGGGACTGGAGCACTTCCCATATGAAGATAGGATGAGAAAGTTGGGGCTGTTCAGCCTGGAGAAGAGAAGGCTGCATGGATACCTCATAGAAGCCTTCCAGTATCTGAAGGGGGCCTATAGGGATGCTGGGGAGGGACTCTTCATGAGGGACTGTAGTGGTAGGACAAGGGGTAGCGGGTTCAAAGTTAAACAGGGGAAGTTTAGATTAGATATGAGGAAGAAGTTCTTTACTGTTAAGGGTGGTGAGGCATTGGAATGGGTTGCCCAGGGAAGTTGTGAATGTTCCATCGCTGGCAGTGTTCAAGGCCAGGTTGGACAGAGCCTTGGGTGGCATGGTTTAGTGGGAGGTGTCCGTGCCCGTGGCAGTGGGGTTGGAACTAGATGATCTTAAGATCCTTTCCAACCCTAACTGTTCTATGATTCTATGAATCCTGTTGATTTGCGCATGAGCCATCAATAAAATTTTATATTGAATATTAGCAACTCCAGACATAATCTTAAAGCTGCTCTGATTACTTGACAGAGGTTTTTAATAGGATACTTCAGTGTTTTTTCTGACACTTCAGGAAGTTTGATCTTTATAGAATCATAGAATACCAAGTTGGAATGGTCCTCAAGGATCATCTGGTCCAGCCTTTCTTGGCAAAAGATCACTTATTTGGATCTTCTGCATATTAAATTATTCAAAGTTGTAGCATAAGTCTGACTTGCATTTTTATCTACTGCCTTCAGTGTAAACCAATTAAAACCCAAAGCAACCTGTAGAGAGTGAAGACAAAACGTAGCTTACAAACAGTACATATTTTGCAAAGCAATTAATGGCATGATAAATCCCACTGAGGACAGATTGAAGTCTGCATTATTTGAGTCTTGCAATAGCTAGTATCTGCTGAGTGTTTCTTTCATTTGCACACGTTTTCAGAAACCCTTTGGTTTCTGAATCTTCAAAACGTGCATATGAAATTTGGGAATAGAATTTGCTTTTCGGATTTGTACATAGAACTAGATCAATAGTAACTTTGTTATTAATTTGTCATTTGAGATTTCCTGTTGCATTTTATAAGTCCTTTTCTTTCCAAGGGCTATCATCTATATTTTGCCACTTAAACAGTTTGGATTCAGTTGTCAAATGGTAAATGCAGGCAGTTGTGCCAGCAGCCTCATTGCTACAAAGTACTGTGGCCCATAACCTTGGTATAAAGGGGCTCTGTTTCTTCTTAGCATTCACTCTGGTATCACAAACTTAATTAGATTTTGGTTTTTTGCTTACAAGGGGTGTTTATAGATAGTCATTAGTATTGATTAGCTTTGTTGTCATAAAAATACCAAGAAAATAATTACAAAGGATTTTTCAGAAGTG
Organism: Ara ararauna; assembly: GCA_028858755.1. Classification (NCBI taxonomy): domain Eukaryota; kingdom Metazoa; phylum Chordata; class Aves; order Psittaciformes; family Psittacidae; genus Ara; species Ara ararauna. The sequence goes on along the minus strand of CM054380.1, from coordinate 34,893,931 downwards.
TGTTGCTAAAATGTTGCTCAACTGTTTATCTGCAGCACAGGTAAAAGCAATGTGCTTAGTATTTTTATGTGAAAACACATGCTTTACAGGGCTAAAAATACAGACATCACAATAAATAGGTAAAAGGGTATCAACTAGTAGATTATTAGGTTAATAATTTGCATGACTTATATATTTTGATTCTCCTACTCAGAAATGGTCAATGAATGAGTACTTTCAATCAGTTTTGTTCTAAAATAGATTTTTTTGCAAAATGTGTTTGTTCTTTGAATGGCTATCATCTGATTTGCCACTTCTGTCTTACAGGGGTTATCTACTTGAAAAACATGATAACCCAGTACTGGCCCGATCGTGAAACTGCACCAGGAGAGATTCCACCTTACTCCATCCCAGAAGAAGATAGACACTGTATTCGTGAGAATATTGTAGAAGCCATTATTCACTCTCCTGAGCTGATCAGGTATGCTGTTATAAACTGTACATGAATTGGCTGTGGTTTCTGACCATTAGGTTTCTGGGGTTTGTTTTTGCACAACTAAGATCACTTGCATGCTTAGCATCATTGTCATACACTTTGTTTTCTGAGCGTTAAATTAAGTGAAAAAATAGTTTTCAGCTTGTGTGGCATGTAGAGATTTAAAGTTCCTCAAATACTAATTGAGGATATTGAGAATATGAAGCAGAAAGAACAGAACCTAAATCTTCTAAACAAAACTTGAAATTAGTCTAAATTTGGGCAATATTAGCTGTTTCAACACCACTATAGAATTATTAAAATAATAGTAGTAACTTATTTAATCACGTGCATTTGTTTTCTAGAGTACAGCTTACTACTTGCATTCACCATATTATCAAGCATGATTATCCTAGTCGCTGGACTGCAGTTGTGGAGAAAATTGGATTTTATCTTCAGTCTGACAACAGTGCTTGTTGGCTTGGGATTCTTCTTTGTCTTTATCAACTTGTGAAGAACTATGAGTAAGTTTTTTCTGCCATATGAAAAGCAGAGAATTAATACATTTGTGTGTATTTTTGGTATTCTGTATGGGCATTGTAACCATGTAGGACTGCATATGGGGTTGCACAGTGGTGATAGAAATCTACTTTTAGAAAATATTTTTGGATACTTGCTATGCAAATATTGGCTCATGTATCCCTTCCACTAAAAAAATTACAAAAATTTGCCTTCATTAAAGGTTTGAGATCAGAAAAAAAAGGCTATATTAAAGCTTTAATTTGGTAGTTGTTTCTCTATGGATTCATCACAGTAAGGAAGTCTGCCCAAAATCATGACTTTTGCAGAAAATTATTATTTATTCAAACCAGATTTAGACTCTTAATTTGTACGGTAGTTATCAGTGACAATAAACATACAGAGATTTCAGTATTTGAAATCTTGAATGTTAGGAAGTTCAGAATTATTTTACTGACTTTGGTATAATCATTTTGATAGCCTCATCCATCCCATTGTAGGAAGTGTGTATCAAAGCCTGCTGTTCTGTATGCAAGGTACTACTGGGCTACGATACAGGTTAATGTTCTTTGCTCTATATGTGGTATTATCATCCGAGCTTTAAAGTAGAGATTGCACTTGAGGTATGTAGAGCTTACCCGCTGCTGCTGCTGCCATGTAGGAAGCTCACGTGAGCTGGATCAGAGAAAAATGCAAACCTGGAGTCAGGGAACTGTGGTGGTGGAACTGATGGAATCCACAACTTAACTCTTTAAAAGCACTGTCATGCGTAACATATTTGTTTCAGGTACTTCAAATGTTACGTTATAAAAATTCACTAATTCCTTGAGTTTTGTGTAGATTAGAGTAAACCGGGTAAATACTAGTTTCTCAAAAATTGTTCTCCACAGAAATGCTATGAAGACCTCTGTAATCCCATGTTGGGTTTTTTTCAGTGGCTGAAAATTTGAATTTCTGCTAGGAAAGGAAAATAATTTCTCACTTGTTAAACATTTTTAACCAAATATACAGCAGAGATCTGTGAGATATAAAACATGAAGCGTTCACTCTAGTGAACAGCCATCCCTGTTTAGGGAAGAATTTTAATATGAGCTTAGTCATTGCTTGATTAACCAAGTTTAACTAAGTTTAATTTTAAGATTATGAACTAGTGTGTTCGTAATCTTAGTTCATCAAGTCCTTTAACTGAAGCAAGCGTCTGCTCGTACTTGTTTAGCTACGTGGTGAAGTCAAGGGTCAGTTTCACAAGTCATGTAGGAATATGCACATTTCAATTGAGTAACAATATGGGTGCAAGCAGGTTGCTGTAAAATTTGTTAAATAGCGTAATTTTTTGGGGGGAACTGCATATTGTTGTAACTGATCAAGTTTTTACTGCTTGAGTTGTAGGAATATTTAGCAATTGGTTTTTTGGAAAGTAAATATCTTGGGGCTTTTAAACTTTTTTCCCCTTCCAGTTCCAGCCAGCATGATTGAATGGCTTCCCTCTGCATAGCCATTTTTTCTGGTCTTTTTTAATTATGTCTTTTGTGGAAATGAGAAACTGAGTTTTCCTGAGCAGCATTTAATCCTTTTATATTTAGGTTTCTATTTCAGAAAATACATGGAAACTATATTATTGAATGGGATTTTGGAGTTCGTTGGTCTCTAGTAGTTTTACAGGTCATACCATTTGGCAGCAGATTGACTAGACTTTATCTTATATTTCTGCAAATTGGCAGTGTTTAAGAGGCTGAGTATTGATACTTAATATTAGTGAAAAGCCTACCAAAAATGTATTACTCTCCCACAGGAGTCCAAGAGTATTACAGTATTAATTTCTTAATAAAAAATAAGGCTTATTAATTTCTTCATGAAAAATTAAGCTGTACAGTCTCTAAGTGATACTTTAATTTGTTCTTATTGTTATCACCAGTGTGGACAAGATCCTGTTCTGCTGTGATAACTCTTGAGTCAATAAGTACTTTCTTCTTTAGAAATTAAAAAGTGGGGAGAAGATTTCAAAATCCAGATTCATTTCTTTTCAGGAATATTGTAATGTTTTGAGAAGGGAGTTGGAGCTCTGTTTTCAGCATAAGCAAACTAGTGGCCTGTCACCAGCATGGAAAGGTCTGAAGTACTGTTTCAGGGGAGGCTGCAGTTGAAGCCTGCTCAGTCTGCTGCATAGCCTTGAAACCTACATCCTCTACAAAATTATTAGATTTGAGCAAATTAAATGGTAAGATGTGGTGACATGGTCTAGTGGGACATGTCTGTGTCCATGGCAAGGGGTTGGAGCTAGATGATCTTAAGGTCCTTTACAACCCTAACCATTCTGTGTGAGAGACATCAATGGTAAAATGCGAAAGTATACTTTGGTCAATGTCAGTGAAGTAACCCAGCTTCTGGAAATACATTTATGAATTGTGAACTCTGATAAATGTCTTTCTGGAATTTTACTGTGTAGCCCAGCAGCTGTAATATTGTCTGGCTTAGCTTTATTTCAAAATCTGTGAGAAGAAATGGCAAATTGTTTGGGGTTTTTTTTTAATCGTATGTTATGAGCTGTAATATAACCTACTTGTGTCTACACGGGGGAAAGGTGGGCTTTCAAAAGTCAAAATCTACAAAAACAGCTACAAAACTAGCTTGTTCTTGAATAAAGGTACAAGAAGCCAGAGGAGCGGAGTCCTTTGATAGCTGCAATGCAACATTTTCTACCAGTTCTGAAGGATAGTTTTATTCAGCTCTTGAATGATCCATCTGATCAGTCTGTCCTCATCCAGAAACAGATCTTCAAAATATTTTATGCCCTTGTCCAGGTAAAACGACCAACTTTGTATAAACTTCATCAGTAATTTAATTTAAAACATATACTTTTCTGTAAAATTGTGAATTACAGAAATATTAACAACATTAGATTACACCTGAATTATTTCCCCTGCTAGTCAACGGTGGTACGAATCACAGGTTTTTGGTATTCATAATTGTGTTGTACTTTTTGTATATTGATATTCCTGGTTGACATTAGATAGAATTTATGCGTGCTTTCCTTTAAGGTAGAGTGTTAGCTAGAAAACCAGAGGCCAGCCTATATAGAATTACCAATGTAAATGCAGCAGTTTGAAATTAAACTGTGAATATGCTATTAATGGCTTCAGAAATTAGTGTAACATCTCTTTAAGTAGAATCTTGGCATTGCATAAGCAGAATGAATTGGAGAAAAGATCTAGCACCTTTGAGGATATCGAAGATATAGACTAGGGTGTGTGAAGTTCTTCAGCCTGGCTTTCCAAGTAACTTGCTAATCTCTAATGGTAGCTTAGTGTGGACAAAGATTTGGAAGAGCTGAAATTCAAACTGTGAAAGTAACATAATTTTCAAATGGTTTTGTAATAAATTCTCCCACCCCCTTTTTTTTATTAAGTACACGTTACCTTTGGAGTTGATAAATCAGCAAAACCTGACTGAATGGATAGAAATCCTGAAGACTGTGGTCGATAGGGATGTACCAGCTGTAAGTGGCTTTTGGCTATTTATGAATTTAATCTTACATATTTATCATTCACTAGAATGTTGAAAAAATGTTAACTATGCATTCTTTTTTCTCAATAGATGCCAAGAAAATATTTTTAAGCTAAATATGATATTTTAAACAGACTAGATTAATTTAAAAATTGTGTGGCTTATATGGGAGCTCTGTTGTTTTCGAGTTAGCACATTATAGCAAATTACAATATATTACTTCAGCTTCTTGTTTCAAGAACTTGTTCATCATTTATGTGGCATATATCAAGCAGTGTATTTTTAGATATGCTGTACTTTATACTTCTATTAAACTAGAAGTGCAAGTGGCAGGTTAAAAGCAAAATATGCTACGTAGTTATTAAAAGTATGTATCATTTGAGCTTTTTGTGCATAGTTGGTAAATTTCTTTTCTTATTTTTTCTTCCCCTTTTTTTATTTTTAACTCCCCTAAAGGAAACTCTTCAAGTTGATGAAGATGATAGACCTGAGTTGCCTTGGTGGAAATGCAAGAAGTGGGCTTTGCATATCTTAGCTAGGCTTTTTGAAAGGTATTTTATTTTCCATTGCTATTAAAAAAAAAAAAAGATTCAAGTCAATAATATTGCTGCACCCTTTAATTTGCATACTTGCTTCTTATTCTAGGTATGGAAGTCCTGGTAATGTTTCCAAGGAGTACAATGAATTTGCCGAAGTGTTCCTGAAGGCATTTGCTGTTGGTGTTCAGCAAGTAAGAAACACTGAATGTGGGGGGTATTAACATAATTTTAGAGTTAGTAGTGATTTCTTATTTTCTTATTTTTTTAAAGGCTTCTTGTTTCACAACTGTGGGTTTTTAAAGTACATTGGTATGGAAAGCACTGACATCTGGTGTTTAAAAGAGCGATTAAAAACAATTACTAATTTGCCACATAGGACAATCCACTAGAAATAGCCTATGCAGCATTGACAATCTGTGAATAGGTCTCATATAACAAGCCCTCAGATGATCTTCAGATAAATGCTATCAATTTTTCTCTTTCTGGAAGAGATAGGTATAGTATTTATGTGGTGTAGTTTACCTTCTTACCTTTTAACTCTGATTATACAGTTCTTGTTTGACTTGAAGTCAGTAAATAGTAAGCTTTTAGCTTTCTGCAAAAGCCTGATCAAGCAGAGGTTCACTTACAAACAGGTATATCTGATGGTCACTTTCCACTCATCTCCCTGCCTGGGAGTTGCCACTTCTGCTGGGGCACGGTTCATCTTCTGGGCTATAGCAGTTTCTAGCATGATATTTTAATGTTATGCCAAACTGGAGTAACTTCATGATTCAGATAGTCCTACATGTGGCAGCAACCTACCGGTTTTCTGGAAGGGACAGGATGGATTGGTGGGGCAGGAATTATCATCTACCTCACTTATAGTGCATATGTTTTTAAAGTCAGTAATTTGAACTTTTTGAACTAGCAAGAAAACTCTGATCAGTATTGGGTAATTTTTGGATCTGAGTCTCAGCTCCTGCTGATTTCTTTTCTTTTGAAACTAGATTATTTATTAAAAAAACTTCAAGTAGTTTTTGTAAATTTTCCTCATATTGGCTCATGAATTGTTTATCTTAAGGTACTTAGGTTGCAAGTGTAAATAGTTTATGAAAATCTCAGGGATAGGAGTGTTTTCTTCAAAGCCTTCATTTTAATCAGGAGAAGAACAGATCTTAGATCAGTTCCAGTTTTCTTAGTTTTCATCCCTAATGAAATCATGATGTATTACAGGACTTCAGAAGTTGAGAAGTTATCTCCTAAATATATGGTTTTTGAAGGGCATCCAAAGTATTGAAAAGGAAAAGGACATTTGTCACGTTAAGTGTTAGGAAATATATCCCAACATTCTACTCACACAAGTGGAGTCAGCATCACCTTCTGAGGTGCTCATCTGTCACCTGTAGATGATATCAGACATGATTATTACATGCTCTTTAAGACCTTACTGGTTGCTTTGTGCTTCCAAGATAAATGAAGTTCTGACCAAAGGCTGTATGGGCAAAAGAAGTCTTTGAAAAGATACATTTAAACAGTTCAACAGAATACTTTGTGTCTTTTCTTTGCATTTTCTTTGAATCAGTTTTGATCGTTACTGTTACTGCATCTGAGAAAGGCAAAGTATTTAAGTCTTTAAAAAAAACTGCTAAAAAGCAGTACCTTAGAATACTTGCAGTTTCTTCCTGTACAATGTAACTTGTTTAGAAAGACAGATTATTTCTATTATTGCTGTCCACTATTTCTGTGCAGAAGATAGATCTTGGATGTATGCTGAAAGAAATTGAATCCTTCAGATAAAAGTTGTGGAAGATTTTTTAACAGGATGCATTTCTATACAAAAAGTGAAAATCTATGAAATACTGAGGAATACAAATACTGATAACATGCTTCATTGAGCTCTTTACTTACTGAAGTGTGTGCACCCTTTTACTAAAGGAGTAATAGATAAATGTGGTACAGGATTAAAGATTGTTCAAGTATAACCTTGAAGCATAATGATGATAATATTCTCATAATCACTTTGATTATTCTTTTAATCTGCTCTGTATGTTTTTGTCATTTGCATCTGACACACCCCTCGACAAAAATAAATTCAGTACATGCAGCAGTAGTTCCAGCTAAACTTTCTTAAGCTTAGCCAAAACAGGCTGAGCTGCCTAGCTGGAATACCTTGATTTTATCCCCTGTGTTAGGAGTTGGATTGCTCTAGACATTTTTTCTTTTGAAAGACCTGATGGCCAGGGCTAAGCCCTGGTTGAACACTACTGCCTGGCTGTTCATTTGGCACTGCTGTGGAATTTGCTTTATTTGCCCTGGACCCTCCATCCCACATTCTGCTTTCCCTCACTGCAATTCTTAAACCTTTTCTTAATCTTCTTAATTTCTTATTGCACCTGAATCATAAAACTGCTTAGATTTATGAAAAGAGAGGACCAAAAGATTTGACCTAAGTAATGTGGCTGCAAAGACATTTGTTAGGCCTCAGCTTTGTCCTCATTTTCAAAGACTAGTCCCTATTCTTTTAAGGACTGTTGACGAATTCAGGTTTTTCTGTGTGCCGTCTTGTTACAATGGAGAATATCTCTCTCAAAAAAAAAAAAACCAAAACCCAACCTTCAGATCTTTTTTAAGTACACCAGCAAACTGGACTTTCTTGTATAAGCTTTTCCACAGAGAAGACTGTATTATAATATGGCCTATTTTGCTGAAGACCCAAGATTACTACTTTCACCTAGAACAACCAACCCCTAATGTATATGTTTTAAATCACAGAATAGTTGGGGTTGGAAGAGACCTTCAAAGGTCATCTGGTCCAACTCCCCTGCCATGAGCAGGGACATCTGCAGCTAGAGCAGGTTGCTCACATCCAGCCTGGTCTTGAATGTCTCCAGGGATGGTGCGTCCACCACCTCTCTGGGCAACTGTGCCAGTATTTTATCACCCTTATTGTAAAAAAAAATTCTTCTCTCATCCAGCCGGAATCTCTCCTATTTTAGTTTAAAACCATCACCCCTCATCCTGTTGATGAGGCCCTCAAGGGGCCCTGCTAAAAGGAGTATCCCCATCTTCCTTATAGCCCCAGTTTAAGAACTGAAAAGCTGCAATAAGGTCTTCTTGGAGTCTTCTCTAGGCTGAACAGCCCAGTCTCTCTCAGCCTGTCCTCATAGGAGCGGTGCTCCATCCCTCTGCTTATTTTTGTGGACCCCTTCTGGATCTTCTCCAACAGGTGCATGCCTTTCCTGTGGTGAGGACTCCAGAGCTGGGCTCTCACGAGAGCAGAGGGGCAGAATCACTTCCCTTGTCCTGTTGGCCTTGATCTTTTGGATGCAGCCACAGATATAATTGGCTTTCTGGGCTGCAAGTGCACATTGCCAGCTCATGTCCAGCCTTTCATCCACCAGTACCCCCAAGTCCTTCTCAGCAGGGCTGCTCTTAACCCCTTCATCCCTCGGCCTGCATTGATACTGGGGATTGCTCTGACCCAGGTGCAGGACCTTACACTTGGCCTTGTTGAACCTTGTGAGGTTCACATGAGCCCACTTCTGAAGCTTTATCAGGTACCTTTGGATGGCATCCCATCCCTTGTGCGTGTCAGCACGCATCTGGAGCATAAAACCGTTTGTAAAGCCAAGAATTTCATGGTGCGTGACTGCATCTTCTTTAAACTCAAATGTGAGACATCATCTTTGGGAGAAAGGCTTCAGTGCTTGTGTAATAACTTTTAAAAATAATGAATCTCTTTCCCAAAATGTTTTTTTGGTGGTGGTACAGATTGATAGATAATTTCAGTTTTTGATTTTTTTCTAAATGTTGTTTTATGTGAAAAATGAAAGCCTGGAAGTGGGAATTGTCATTTCCCTCCAGTTGGTGCTGCTGCTACTGAAGGTGCAGTGTTGCCACTGACTTGGATTGGGCTTCAAGGAAAACTTGCATTGTCAATACCAAACTTTCCAGTGACCTGGAACTTAATTACTAGCGGTGGTCTCATGACCATTTCACGTCCTTATTTTTGGAGAGCCATGGACTTCAATAAATGTAAATATCTCTGCACAGTTCTGAATGCTACTTCAGGAGAAGAATCGAGTACAGAAAGCCAAGGGCAGCTTGGGAGTTCATCATTCTTTATCCACGTATATTCTTCATTCAGTGTCAGTGCTGTAAGGCTGCAAGTAGGCAAGAATCAGTAGACTCTGTGAGTGTATTTTATCAATCCAGTGTTTGGGCATGAATTTCAGTCCCCCAGGAGCAGCAAAATGGTATAGTAAACCTCTGAGGGAAAGATCTCCTGGGCTGTGTTGGTGGTGAATTAGCATGTATGTTTTGTCTTAGAATCATAGAATAGTTAGGGTTGGAAAGGACCCTAAGATCATCTAGTTCCACCCCCCCTGCCATGGGCACGGACACCTCACACTAAACCATGCCACCTAAGGCTCTGTCCAGCCTGGCCTTGAACACTGCCAGGGATTGGGCATTCACAACTTCCTTGGGCAACCCATTCCAGTGCCTCACCACCCTTACAGTAAAGAACTTCTTCCTCATATCTAATCTAAACTTCCCCTGTTTAAGTTTGTACCCATTACCCCTTGTCCTATCACTACAGTCCCTCATGAAGAGTCCCTCCCCAGCATCCCTATAGGCCCCCTTCAGATACTGGAAGGCTGCTATGAGGTCTCCACACAGCCTTCTCTTCTCCAGGCTGAACAGCCCCAACTTTCTCAGTTTATCTTCATACAGGAGGTGCTCCAGTCCCCTGATCTGGACTTGTTCCAACAGTTCCGTGTCCTTTTTATGTTGAGGACACCAGAACTGTACACAATACTCCAAGTGAGGTCTCAGGAGAGCAGAATAGAGGGGCAGGATCACCTCCTTCGACCTGCTGGTCATGCTTCTTTTGATGCAGCCCAGGATACGGTTGGCTTTCTGGGCTGAGAGCGCACACTGAAGCCGGCTCATGTTCATTTTCTCAGCAACCAAAACCCCCAAGTGCTTCTCCACAGGGCTGCTCTGAATCTCTTCTCTGCCCAACCTGTAGCTGTACCTGGGATTGCTCTGACCCAGGTGGAGGACCTTGCACTTGTCATGGTTAAACTTCATCAGGTTGGCATCAGCCCACCTCACAAGCGTGTCAAGGTCCCTCTGGATGGCATTCCTTCCCTCCAGCATACCAACCGAACCGCACAGCTTGGTGTCATCGGCAAACTTGCTGAGGGCGCACTCAATCCCACTGTCTATGTCACCGACAAAGATGTTGAACAAGACCGGTCCCAACAGTGATCCCTGCGGGACACCACTCATTACTGGTCTCCAGCTGGACATTGAGCCATTGAGCACAACTCTTTGCATCCAGCCAGTTCTTTATCCACCGAGTGGTCCACCTATCAAATTGATGTCTCTCCAATTTAGAGACAGGGATGTCACATGGGACAGTGTTGAAAGCTTGGCACAAGTCCAGGTAGATGACATCAACTGCTCTACCCCTGTCCATCAGTTCCATACCCCCATCATAAAAGGCCACCAAATTGGTCAGGCAGGATTTGCCCTTAGTGAAGCCATGCTGGCTGTCACCAACCACCCTGTTGTTTTTCATGTGCCTTAGCATGCCTTCCAGAAGAATCTGCTCCAAGATGTTGCCAGGCACAGAGCTGAGACTGACTGGTCTGTAGTTCCCTGGCTCATCCATTTTCCCCTTCTTGAAAATGGGGGTTATATTTCTCTTTTTCCAGTCATTGGGAACTTCACCTGACTGCCATGATTTTTCATTAAAGGATTGTATTTTTAAAAGATGTGCAGTACCTGATGTGAGCAGCAAGTTGCCTTATGAAATTAACAGTGATATTTAGTAGAAGAATTAGTCAGTACCCATTCTAGTCTACTGAATAAAGAGGGGTTTCTTTTGTTGGATATAGAGGGGTTCTTGTATAGGATTGTGAGGGAGAGTAGAATTCTTCTGGTTAAAATGGTCTGTGTTCAATATAAGCTTCTGATGAGATCTGATTTTTCTAGGTGTTGCTGAAGGTGTTGTATCAATACAAGGAAAAGCAGTACATGGCTCCTAGAGTTCTGCAGCAAACACTGAATTACATCAATCAAGGAGTGTCACATGCAGTCACCTGGAAGAATCTGAAACCACATATTCAAGTAAGCCAATTTTGGGGTTTAATGCTTAAGTGACTCAGTAGTACATTAGTCAGTCTGTATGGTGTTTCTAGCCTTGCTACAATTCAGTTCTTGGGGACCTATGTTATAAATTACTGGTGGAAAGAGTTTAAGCCTTTTTGGTGAAGGTTAAGGTGGTACATGAGCAAAGCTGGGTGATGGCCTTTTTTTTCTTTTCAGTCCTTTGTGTGTTAATATATGCAGGATTACAGTGTAACACAGGAATGCAACAAATTTGGAGATGGTGTTACCTACTGAATTTATGGCATTGAATTATCTCCACGTACCGTTATCCAAAGCAAATATAATAGTTTGCGCTGCATTGAAGCTCTGCCTTAACTTAAAAGATTCCTTTTTGTAAGGTAGCACTGCAATGTCCAAATATATTTTATGTGAGGAAGTGATGGCGTGGCAAAATCTGTGAAATACAGGACAGAATATAAAGATTGATTTTGTGGTTTTTGCCTGTTTTCAACTCTTTTTTTTTTTTTTTTTTTTTGCAGGGAATTATCCAAGATGTTATTTTTCCATTGATGTGCTATACAGATGCTGATGAGGAGCTCTGGCAAGAAGATCCATATGAATATATTCGCATGAAATTTGGTGAGAATTTGAAATCTTCTCATTTGAAAATATGATTTCACACAAACACAGGATTAGGGTGGTTTTTTTTTTTTTGAAAATAGGGATGGCTTTAATCTTTAAAATAGAAAAAGATAAAACCAGTTCATATTAGCCAAATAATACAGCTTCATATAGCTAACTTCTGGATATAATGGTGGAAATGACAGACAACATAGTCAACAGACGTTTCTGCGCTTGAAAAAGTGGCTAATTTTGGCAGTTACAAGGTTTCTGTTATAAGTCAAAACAGTCCATGTCTTGCTAACAGTAATTGCATATTTATAATGTTGTTATAAGTTTATGCTTTACAACAGCTAGTATTTCAAGCCCTGGAGTTTTTACAGTCTTAAGGAAATTCACGCGTGGGACAGTTCAGAACAGATTTACCATAATGGCAAATGAAACATTATGGAGTAAGCCTAGTGTTCCAGATTTGTCTTCTGTGGCTTGCTTCTTTCTTGCTGAGGTTTACTGGAAGTCTATGCAGCCCTTTCAGAATGGGGAAGAAAGAAGATAATTCAATCTTCCTGAACAAATTCTTCCCTCTGCTAGAACTTTTGTGTCTAGAACAAGAAATCTTGATGGGTTTGGGAGTTTCGTATCCCTCAAGTCAGAGGCAGACCTGTAAACAGTACAAGTATTATATGAGGCTCTGATAATCCTCTTCTGCAGAGGAATAAGGAGCTGAGCATTTTTAACTCAATTACGTGTGCTTGCCTATGCTGCAAATAACATGTATGTCAATGTTTCTACCGTTAAAAAAGATTTATCTTAAGGAAGTCAATTTCACAATTTCATATCAGACATGTAGAGAGTCAGTGATCATGAAAAAGTCGAAACATATTGGGGATCTTCATCCATGTGTAGCTGTTGTTTGGGATGGAATATCTGTTGTGAGAAAGGATGATTAACCACTTGAGGGAAAAAAAAGAAAGGAAAATTGTTGCTCTTTGGTTTCATATTAAATCATTAGATTACATTAGGATCATGAACTGTAGTAAAGGACCAAGTTTCATAGCTGTTATGTTTACTTCATAGATGTATTTGAAGACTTCATTTCTCCAACAACTGCTGCTCAGACATTATTGTTTACATCATGTAGTAAAAGGAAAGAGGTAAGCTATTCAAGGATTTTACTTAAATACAGCATTAGCTTATAGCTCTAATTTATAGTCTCCCTTTGCTAATAGACCTACTAATGAAAGTTTTACTTTTCTGCTCTATGTCGTATCATAGCACTTTAAAATTTATAATTTCTCTCGAATTTATTTTGCACTAGCCATTATGTGATTTTTGTATTTGCCAGTTGCCGTAGGACCTGTCTATCAAGAATGTTGTGTGTTGATAACAAAGACCTCAAACATTCTCCAAATTCCAGACTTGCAGCAGATTATTAGCAATTTAAGCATTTCAGAGCACCAATAATGATACTTGAGATGACTGATTGAAATACTATGACTAACTTTACATGTAATTTAGGTCTTGCAGAAGACAATGGGCTTTTGTTATCAGATCCTTACGGAGCCAAATGCTGACCCTCGTAAGAAAGATGGTGCTTTACATATGATTGGTTCTTTGGCTGAAATACTCCTAAAAGTAAGCATAACAGATCTGGTGGTTATCATGATTCTTGCCCACCTTCTTTCCTTTCTTTTACATATAGTGTCTTAGGAAAAATGGGAATAGCTTTGTGAGTTTATAAGATTTTGAACCACTGCCATTTTTTTTTTTTAAAGCTGTTGAGCTGATTTGATTTTGTTCTGTTGTCAACTTAATTACACAAGTTTTGTTAGGTTGTGTACAAGTGCAGATCATTGTTTTAAGTTCCTTTGAAGTTCTTTGCTTTTAATAAGAATTGCTACACTGTTTCCTGGGTTGCAGTTGACTGCATTTGTTTTTTGTGAAAGAAAGGAAGGGGGAAAAAATCCATTCCATGAGAGGCCATTGATTTAATGAGAGCTTTTCTGTGTATAGAAGAGAGGAAATTAAGAGAGTGAAATTAGCAACCTTGCTCAATTAGAGTGGTAGCAGAAAAGATGCAAGGCATGGACTTGTATTTGGACCGTGGCTCTGAGAAGCTGCCCTGACCACTTTTGCTTTCATACCAGAGTACTGTACTGCCAAGCAAAAGGTGTCTGTAGGAGTCAAAAAATGACAGGAAAGAAGTGTCACTATTTTGACTGAAAATTCTAAAAGTCTGTGTAGGATCCAAGTTTCATTATAATATGGAATTTCATTGTTGCTTAATGCAGTTTAATAAAGGGGAAAGCTAGAAGTCTGAGGGTTTTGTTACACTGCTCACACTTTATATGTGACCTTTTTTTACTGGTTTAGAAATGCATTTTTGTATGGATTTTAAACTAATGCATCTCTATTCATATTCTAACAGAAGAAGATATATAAAGATCAGATGGAATATATGTTGCAGAATCATGTGTTCCCTCTCTTCAGCAGTGAGCTGGGTTACATGAGAGCACGGGTAAGAAAGTGTAAGATTTACTGTTAAGACACTGTCTGTTCCAACTGAAGAGTTTAGGAATATGCTTTATATTTTTCCCCTCTTAAAAAACATGCTCCTTTCTGCACCTTTTCTGTAATAAATCGTATGCCTATTTCTGTTATCAGTCTTTATATGTGATTATAGGTAGCTACTGTGTAGCTTCAAAATGGCTGCAGAATTGTGTGCATAGTTTCCCATCTGTGTCTGGTGGTATGGTCTGTTTGTGTTTTGCATTTAGACTGTGCTGCTCACACAAAACCTGTGGCCAAAGATGAACTTGAGATCATAGTACTGGCTTAGTGATGTCTGAAAGACAAGCCTCCCACTGGCCAGCCTCCATACTCTCAAACATCTTCGTCTGTTAAAAACTTTTACAGTATCTTTATTCAGCAGTAGTTGTACTTCAGTTTAATACCTTCTGTAGGTTATTGGTACAAGTAGTCAGTATTCCCATTTGTACTTTTTGTAACTCTGAATTTGTTCAATGTGTTTGGTTTTTTTTCAGGCTTGTTGGGTTCTTCATTATTTTTGTGAAGTCAAATTTAAGAGTGACCAGAATCTGCAGACAGCCTTAGAACTCACAAGACGGTGTCTGATAGATGATAGGGAAATGCCTGTGAAAGTGGAAGCTGCAATAGCACTTCAAGTTCTGATCAGTAATCAAGAGAAAGGTAGCTCTCTTTTCTTAAAGCTGCAGCAAGTTTAAATGGAATAGGCATTAATATTGCAATGCTCAGGGAGACTTGTTCTCTTCTTTCCTAATGATAATTGACTACTTAAAATTGTCATTTGTAACCACTTACTGTAATTTTCCAACTGGAAAATTTTATATTACAATTTCATGGTGCAACAAATCCCGTTTTACAGCACCTGATCATTGACTCAGAAATACAGTGGCAGTACAGGGATATCTGTCAGCATATATTCAGCCATGTTAAAATTTTTTTTTTTTTTTTTTTTTTTAAAAAAGTTGCCTTTATCCTGTCAGGGTTTCCGTTGCTCAGTATTCCTGAAGCTGGCATAAAAGGCACAAAGCAAACATAAATTCTGTATCAGATACTTTGTCTAATTTGACAAAAATGCATATGTACCCATTCCTGTTCAATTAAAATTTGCATTGATAAGTAATCTTGCATTTCATAAAGACTGTAGGACTCTGATTTTTATACTT
Source organism: Ara ararauna (assembly GCA_028858755.1). NCBI lineage: Eukaryota > Metazoa > Chordata > Aves > Psittaciformes > Psittacidae > Ara > Ara ararauna. Next base: position 34,878,482 of record CM054380.1, on the reverse strand, counting down.
CAGTTATGACCCTTTTGGTAGATATTTCTACTTAAAAATTGTTCTGAATATTAGTAATGCTGTAATGTCTTGTACTACCCATGTTTTTGGCATATTGATGCCAAAGCACTAAAAAGTATATATTGACTTTCTTATTCTGATACTGTAGTTTCGTAAGAATGTAAATTCAATTATTTCCACTTGGTTTACAGCTAAAGAATATATTACTCCATTCATTAGACCTGTAATGCAAGCTTTACTTCACATTATAAGAGAGACTGAAAATGATGATCTTACTAATGTGATTCAGAAGATGATCTGTGAATATAGTGAAGAAGTTACCCCAATTGCAGTAGAAATGACACAGCATTTGGTAAGAATTTCTGGTGACTTAGGAAGATGTTTAGTATGTGAAGGATTGGTATTTAAAATTAAGATAGTTGTCCATCAGTTAATACCTGTTGTTTCTCCAGTCTAAGTGCAGTGATACAGATAATTTTCTTCTACTTTTATACTGTGTTTTCTCAAAAGTGGCTTCATAACTTGAGCTAAATGGAAATTTATTAGAATGATTATAGAACTGTTCGAGAAATCTTTTTATTTTTTCACTATAATGTTAATAATGAATTTCAGTGGCACGTTTTAGGTAGTCTCTACAAACGTGACTTAGGTTTTCTGTTTTAAAATGGGAAATTAAAAAGCAGATTTTCAATAAATATATCTGGTGTGAAAATATGTTGCACATAATGTGAGAATAAAATCGATTCTGCAGGAGAAATTCAGAGCTTGAATAGCCATATCTAGCAAGTTGCACCAATGGTTTCAAAACCAGAGGTCAGCTCAGTGCTTCTCTATTGAAAGCCCTTGCCTTGGAGTTTAAATTGTTTTCATGTCCTCTCTGGGAATGCCTAAAAAAGTGGTCCAGTCTTGTTCCACTAGCAATTAAACCTCGTGTCAGAAAAACTTGCTCCGGAAAATGTATTCTTTTGCTTGCAAAGTGATGTCATTTATATCATCTTATACATGAATAGATAAATTGTGACACTTTAAAGGGCTTAACATTCAAATTTTATCAATCTTGAAAACAAACTCTGGAATGTCAACTTCTAATGTTCATATACATTTTCTTACCATATGTCCTCCTTAAATTGTGTAGAGTACCAGACTTGCACAATCTCTGAGCATGTCCTTGATAAATGATGTATATATGGGTTGTTCTGCTGTTGCATGCAGGCAATGACATTTAACCAAGTGATCCAGACTGGACCAGATGAAGAGGGCAGTGATGACAAAGCAGTTACAGCAATGGGAATCTTGAATACTATTGATACACTTCTCAGTGTAGTTGAAGATCACAAGGAAGTAAGTAGAAATTAATTACATATTAGCAATATGTATTGTCTAAGACACTGAAAGTCTTCTGTAGTTCCTGGGTACCTGGACATTGTTATCTGAAAAACTATCCTATCAGCCAAAAAAGCTTAAAATAGAAAGCAGTGAAGTACTTATGCAACAAAGTTGTAACAGAGTGGGTCGTATTTCTGACACAATACATGGAGTAATAAGGCATAAATGTTGCCACAGTGTTTCCCACAAGAATGTAGGTCCTTGCTCAAATGGGAAACTTCTCTCTTAACAGATGGAACTGTCAGCTCAGCTGGAAGAACCCATTTGGTTTGATGAAGTCTGACTTTCAAAGGAAATAGATAAAACGCCAGTTAGCTTTGAACATTGACTCTGCTGCCTTAGTTTGCTCTCTGCAGCAGGATCAATGTCTGTAAATACAGCTGTTGCGGCTATGCTAAATGATAGGTTTTTTACATGCCTAATCTGCACTGTGTGATTAAAACACTTGTTATTTAGTTTTGTTGTACTGAATGGACTGACTTCTGTCCATAGTACAGCTTGCTTGAAAGACGCTGATTAAAATCCTTCTTGACAAAGTCAGCTACTGTTTTTTGATAAATACATTATAGCTTTTTAGTGACTAAACAGTAATAAATTGTACTCTCAGGGCTCTGAAGACTTCACTGAGGAAGCAGCATAATATGAATTCTGAATGCCCAAGGGTGCAATCCGGTGCTGCCATGCAATAAACAAGGGACCAGTTCAGCTCATTTACTTGTTGTTAAAGCTGCTCAGCAAGCTTGTAATGGACTTGGTTTTGTCAGCAAATTCCTGCTATCTAAATGAAAAGTTTGTGTAACAGTATGCTAGTCCTGAGGAACTCAATTGTAAAATGTTGATTGGTAAACATTTGTATTTAGAGACATCTCACACACGATGACCAGTGTTCCAAGAGATAAGGGTATTTAGCTGGTTAGTTTCAGATCTTGTTCTGCATAGCTAAGACCAGAAACTCAGCCTCTATTTCCCCCTGTGCAAGGTAAGTGGCCTAAACAGGCTAAAGACTATTTTGGTGGACATGTCTCTTTCTATGGACTAATAAATACTGGGAAGAGTTTGAATCTGTAGACCAGCATTTACACTTACTTATTGTCTGCATATGATATGAACATCCTAAGCTGGGTTAGGGAAGTGGTTTGTGTTTGTTCATTGGTTGGTTTTGATTTTTTTTATATTTCACTCTTCTGGAACAGCAAATGCTTCCTGCAGCTTCCACTGTTTACTGTTTGGTATATATATTTACTTATTGTGTGTCTTAATGGGACTGAACTGTTGCATGGTGTTACTGTCAGGCTTTTATTTTTAAAGGATACCCTATAATGAGAGTCTTCCAGTATTCAAAGAATATTCCAAAACTACCTTGTGTTAAAAACTGGTTTACAAATCCTTAGCCAGAGTGCTGCTCTTAAACATTGTGCTCTAAAATATGAGAAATTCTGATTTGTTTTCAGAAGACTATATTGTATAGAATATTGTATAATATTGTATAGAAACTGCTTTGAGTAGCTTTGTTTTAAAATGTGTTTAATTTCAACTCCAAAATATTGAAACCAGTCATAAATCTCATTTTTTTGCAGATTACCCAGCAGCTAGAAGGGATCTGTTTGCAAGTGATTGGAACAGTTTTGCAGCAGCATGTATTAGGTACATGTACTTTTGTTGGCTTATGTTTTTAAGTGTTTGAGAGAGGCATTAAATTTACCTGTATTCCATCTGTTTTAGAGTTCTATGAGGAGATCTTTTCTTTGGCTCATAGTCTGACCTGTCAACAAGTTTCTGCGCAAATGTGGCAGCTACTTCCTCTTGTTTTTGAAGTCTTTCAGCAGGATGGCTTTGATTATTTTACTGGTAAGTCACACAAATCAGCCAAATGGTTTTATATAAGTGATTTCAAGCATACAGTGAACTGCATCTTGATTGCAATATTAGGAGAACACTGAAGTGAGGTTACGCTTAAAGTATTTATTTCTGCTATGCTGCAACCAGACTTGTTTTGCTAAAGATGCATGCTTATCTTGACAAACATTAAGCAAGAACTGTAATTAACTTATTAATACATAAATTTCAACCTGATTTTGAACAGCTCATCTAATAAAACATGCAGACGATATCTTAACTGTGATCATTCTTCTTTTAATACAGACATGATGCCTCTCTTGCATAATTATGTTACTGTTGATACAGACACACTTCTGTCAGACACAAAGTATCTTGAAATGATCTACAGTATGTGCAAGAAGGTAAGATTCATTTGTGATAACAAAACCCGTCATCTCTGAAGTAATACACTCTTAAACTGGGTAATGTTTCCCACAACAGCAGACTCTGAAACTGAAGAACTTTTGACATCTGCTGCTACAGCATTGTGCTATTTAGCATCCTCTCTGATTCCACAAGTTAAGTTATTGCAGAGAAATTAAGGGGTTGCATCAAATTTCAGATATATGCCTTTGGTAAAAAGGGAAAATAAATTGTGCGCAAAAGAAGCGGGTTTTGTGCCACATGTGTTTGGTGTCTTACACACTGTGCATACAGGCATGCAAAATGTGTATGCATAATGCAAAAGGCAGACAGTTTCTTTAGCTGAGATTTGTAGCCTCGCTATGACTGTGATACCACATAACATACATATGCTAAAGGTCTTAAATCTATGAGCAGGGATGGAAAATAGAGGGATATGAATAGAAAGATATTTTCCCAAATTCATGCTAAGTTGGTGATGAAACTGGGAGTTGTTTGACTCAGTCCAGTCACTTTTGGGCAGTGTTTAGCTTCTTAGCATCTGTGTATTATAGGTAGCTGCCAACTAAGCTTTCTTTATCCAATCAATATGTAGAATACAAAGCTTTCCAGAATGTTAGCCCTGTGAAAGGAAATGAATACTATTTTGTATGTTAATGTTTTATAATCTCCATTAGTGATTCAGTTTTCCAATTCTGGATATCGAGTTTTGTCTGTGTAAGAACTAGGGTGAATTGTCAGCTGCCCTGCCCATGGTATTTCCGGAGTAATTCTTTTGACGATGTTTAGATACTATAGTGAATAACTCTTGTTAGCCTCTTTGAAGACAAGTTGCAACCAGGCTGATTATAAGTGCTTGAACATTATATATATAAAAAAGAAAAATAGCTGTTCTATCCTCTTAGTGATTAGTGTTTTATTAGCTGAGCACTGTAAATCTTTAACCCAGAAGTTTTGGGTGTTGTTTTGTTAGGTATTTATATATCCTGCTGGATATCCCAAATTTGCAAATACGATTTTTACAAAATTCAGTATTTGAATGCATATGAGAAGTTTATTTTGTGTATGGAAATAAACTTTTGCAAAATGGCAGCTGATAAGGTTACTGTTGTAAGCTCTGCCTCTATAATTGTTGAGTATTTGTACATGCAGATTAGCTTTGCCCACATTCCATGATGCTTCAGTCTCTAGTGACACTGAGCCATTGCTGTAGGTTTGGCTGCTGTACTGATGGGTGTTTATGCTAGCATAGTAATAGAGGGGGTAAATTGATGCCTGCTTTTCAAAGAAGAGCAGAGGATGAAAAATACTTCTGGAAGGGATATCATCAGCAGTAACTGTTCTTTTTCAGGTCCTTACAGGAGTTGCTGGAGAAGATGCAGAATGTCATGCAGCAAAGCTGTTAGAAGTAATTATTCTTCAGTGTAAAGGGCGCGGCATTGATCAGGTTGGTAACAGCTTCGGTTGTTACAACTACTATTTAAAATGTATTTTATTCTTGAATATGAATTGATTATGTATTAACATCAGTTCTCTTCCAAGAAGTTTGTGTAGTGTAGCTAATAATCCTGTCTACTACTTCAGTGTTACTCAATTAGCAGCCCCACAGAGGCTGTTATTACACACTTCGTCTCCAGAGTTTAGGACACTGCAAAACCGCGAAAGTTCTTGTGAATTTGGAGAGTACTGTTTTAGGAGCATCTTGGTTCAAAAAGTTGATTTATTATATTCTAAGTTAATTCTGGTGAAAATTACTCAATCTGTCAAGTTAATAGCCTTGAAATAAATAAGAATGAAAATGAAATTCCTAGAATCCCAATGTCATAGAGGAACCAGGGACTTCATTATGCACATATGGAAGTTGGAATTTGAGAGAGGAATTCGTGTGCTTCTGCTGTGTGCATGACAAGCGCTGTATAATAACTTTTTTAACACTTGCATGTTTTTTAATAATTGTGGATATGGTCCCTGGAAACCTTAATTTTTAACTCATTTGAAAGAAAATCTTCTACATCAAATTGTTTTTTTTTAGTGTGACATCTCTAAAGAGACCGGTCCTTTGCATAGCTGTTTCTTTGGAATGTTAGCATTATGTCTTGACTTAAAAAACCACGAAGTTGATTTTTCTGGAGACATGTTTCCTCTATTTTTCTTTTCTGTCACACAGGATTACAGGACCAGGAATTGCATCTACTTTGCATGATGTCACAAAATTCATGTGCCTGGAGTAGATAAAATCTTTCACCTTTGCATTTCCTTTTTGTGTATGACTTCTGCTGGCACTTAAAAATTATTCCCATTGTTTGCCCTCCGCATTTATGCGCCTCATTGGGTTTATGCCATTTCTCAACTTTAGTGTGAAATATAGAACTACAAAGTTTATTTTTGATCACTAAATTTGTAACGTTTCTCACTCTTCAGTGCATACCCTTATTTGTGGAAGCTGCATTAGAGAGATTGACCAGAGAAGTGAAAACAAGTGAACTGCGAACAATGTGCCTCCAGGTTGCCATAGCTGCTTTGTATTACAATCCTCATCTACTATTAAATACATTGGAAAATCTTCGTTTCCCCAATAATGTAGAGCCTGTCACTAATCACTTCATAACGCAATGGCTTAGTGATGTGGACTGTTTCTTGGGGTAAGTGTTTCTAGTTTGGAAGATTATTCTCTGTGATACACCCCTTCCCTTTATTACCTGCTTGTAAATTGTAACAAAACTTGCAACCTTTTTATTGTTTTGTTTTGTAGACTTCATGATAGAAAGATGTGTGTGCTTGGCTTATGTGCTCTTATTGATCTGGAGCAAATACCGCAGGTTTTAAACCAAGTTGCTGGCCAGATCCTGCCAGCTTTTATCCTTTTATTTAATGGATTAAAAAGAGCATATGCCTGTCATGCAGAACATGAAAATGACAGTGATGATGATGATGAAGCTGAAGAAGATGAGGATACAGGTATGGAAACTGAAATGTTGCAGTTACTTTGTATATTTTCTTTGTTGGTTCGTTTGTTTTTTTTTTTTTTTTGAATGGAGATGCTGAGTTCCCGCTGGCATTTAACCCAGCTGGCAACTAAGTACCGTGCAGCCACTCGCTCACTTCTCTCCCCAAACAAGCAAAAAATCCCCAACAATAAGCGCAAGCGATGCACAATACGGTCACCCACCACCTGTGGACTGGTACCTAGCCCGACCAGAGCAGCGATCGGTCCCTCCTGGATGACTCCTCCCGCTTTATATACTGGCCATGACACACTGTGGTATGGAATACCCCTTTGGTTAGTTTGGGTCAGGCGTCCTGTATTTGCTTCCTCACGGCTTCTTGTGCCTCTCCTCACTGACAGAGCATGACAGACTGAAAAGTCCTTCATCAGAGTAAGTGCTACTGAGCGACAGCTAAACCAGTTCATCATTCTCAGGCTAAAGCCAAAACACAGCGCTTCATCAGCTACTAGGGAGAAAATTAACTCTATCCCAGCTGAAGCCAGGACAGTTCACTTTTTGGAATTCTTCAGAGTTCCCCAATTCCAAAAATCAAAAGCTGCGGTATAACTCTGAATATGTTTTAATGACTTTCGAGTCTATCTGACTTAGTTTTTAAGAGGGACTGGAAAGTAGTTTCCTAGGCTGTCTCTTCAAAGTCACATCGAGCTAGCTTTTATGTGTGGATGCTGTCATTGCTGAAAGGAATTACTACTGGGACATGTTTCCTATTTGAGTGAGGGGTTAAGAGTCAGCACAAGGAGTTTCCAGGAGTCATCCTAATCCATTGTGCAGTTTGGACTATATATTACAAACTGTCCCATGAGCTGCTGGTGTTTTAGCTGTGTGTGGAAAATAATAGTTCTTAGGTTTTGAGTTTTTTTTCTTTTCCCGTCCCCCGTCTGCCCTGGACTAACACAATCTCAACTTCATCAGCCTTTATAGACTTTCTTCATACAGTTATTTCACAAGTTTTCACATTATTTGCCATCTTCTTCACATGAAGTTCAAAATTACCTACAACTTCCCCCTGCTTCCTCCTTCCACCTTTCCCAATACTTTTCTTAAACTTTTAGTTCTTGTTTCCTATTTTTATCTTTTCATCATCAACTTGGTGTCTTTCTGAGTGATTGTTTGGAACAGTTTTCCATACTCAATGGAATATCTGTTTTCATCTGTCTACTTAAAACCCAGTTTCTTTTTTATCTCTGCTGCCAAATTCTGGACTCTCGTAACTATATTGTCATTCATACTATTACATTTTGTATTTCTCAAGCATTATTTTCAGTAGCACTTTTGAATGTGCCTTTAAAAAAAGTGTTTTCATTAAGCTATTTCAGACTTTCTTTGGAGCACGAATATTGCTTTGCTAAAAGTTTTATCAAGAGCTGTTCCAAACTATGTAGCTTTACATTTCTGTATATACTTTTTTGTGATAATTGAATTTTCCCACTTGCACAGTTGGTGTGAGGGAAGAGTGTCTGGGCGGGGTAGATAAAGGCATTAGGAGAGGAGTTCAATGAGCCTTCCCCCTTTCTAGGCTGCACTCTGCTGTTGCATTGCTTGTTTTGCATAATCGGCCATCTTCCTACAGACTTCTTCTTGCTGTTCTTGAGAGAAACTTTATTTTTGTGTGCTGTTTAATTCAGAGGAACTGGGGAGTGATGAAGATGACATTGATGAAGATGGTCAAGAATATCTAGAAATTCTAGCAAAACAGGCAGGTGAAGATGGAGATGATGAAGACTGGGAAGAAGATGATGCTGAAGAGACTGCTTTGGAAGGCTATTCCACAATTATTGATGATGAAGACAACCCTGTTGATGAATATCAGATATTTAAAACAATTTTTCAGAGTAAGTAACTTTATTTCATTTCCTGGCTAACAAGTTTTATTTTAACTGTAGCGTATACCATTGTAAACTAGAACCTGTTGAAAGCTTCCAAACAGGCTTTTCAGTATGTGCTTTGAACAAATTCTTTCTTTGTAAAGGGGAAGCAATCATTAAACTTTAAGAGCAGGGGGAGGTACTTTAATAAATTTATGATGGGTGGGAAGAGGTCAGAGTTGTTTTAAATGTTTTTAAACATCTTGAATTGTGTAACCCTAACTGAATATTATTCTGACTAAAATGGGAGTGAGTTAGTAAGCTTAGAGCTACAGATCATTTTAATGAACAGTTTCCTTTTGCTTATGAGTTCTTTCTCTTGCAGCAATTCAGAATCGTAACCCTGTGTGGTACCAAGCTTTGACACAGGGTCTTAATGAAGAACAACGAAAACAATTGCAGGACATAGCAACCCTGGCAGATCAGAGGAGGGCAGCACATGGTATTTTTTCCCCCCTTCTACCATTAATTGCTTCCTTTGCTGCTTGAATGCTGTTTATGTGCTCAAGAAGCGTAACACAGAAAATGCAATTCAAGCCTGCTAATGTCTTCAGCAAAGCAGGGTTGCTTTACACTCCAGAAGTGTTTGAAATCTCTTAAAACTGTCAGGTCACAAAGCCTCAATACACAAATTGTCTGGTGTGCCACAGGTGTAAGAAAAGATAGAAATGACTTAATGAAGTGGCCCAGTAAATAAAAGCATATTTGTCATAGTGGCTTAGATTTGGAAACAGATTTACCTGAAGGTGGATGAACTCTAGCTATGGGAAAAGAAACATCAAGTGGCTGATAACTTATTTCCTGATGTGACCTAGTCCAGCTGGGATAGGTAATGATAGACAATGGGTGGAAGAATATAAAATTATGAAAGTAGAATCCATCTGTAAAGCTACATCATCAAGCCTGTTAAATATTTCAGATTGTTACTCTTCAATACAGATAGTACAGATTTAAAAATACAGGAAAGGGGGCAGATATTCAGGGGTGAGGGGTTGGTTGGTGTTTTGATTTTGCCAGTTTTTCCAGGTGTTTGAGATAAGACAATACATATCACTCTTTAAAGTCAAGGCTAAATTTTGAGTGATCAGTTCAGTCTCATATCCTGCATCTTACTGAGCAATTACGACAAGATGTTTTAAAAAGAGAAATTCAGAAGTCTTTCAATAAAAGATTGGTAGTGAGAATGCACATTTTATAAGTACTGTTTGTCAGAAAACAGCCTAAATTGCTTCACGAAGCTTGTAAGTGTCCAGAATGATCCACTTTTAATGGCTGTAACATAGTTTCCCTGTGACCTCTGTCAAGCTCTAGACATCATACTGATGAGGTTATGTTCTACTTGTGCATTTTATGAAAAAGAATTGAGTTGTTTTGTCGGGTTTTTTTTTCAGCTGCTTATTCGTAGTACAAGTTAAGTTCAGATTGCGAAGTTTAACTCAAGCAACTAGATTATTACAGGAAAATCGTGCTTACTATCAGAGCATAGTATACCCCATTTAGGCTACCTACCACATATGGGGACATCCTGTTAGAAGGAATATAATTATCTCTCATTAATGTAGGTAAGAAGAATTTCCATAAGCTAAGAGATTTGTCTTCTGTGCACTAAGGAGCCAGGAGGGAACAAAGCAATGCTCCCCAGATCATGTTCTCCCCCTGTCCTTCATCAGCCATGGCAGCACTTTTCTGGCCTCCTACCAAAGAAACTGAGACAAAATGCAGATCCTCTAGATAATATGAGATGTATTCCCAGACAGAGATTACAACTATTTTGAGGTAGGAGAAAGCTCTTAGACTAGAAATAAGACATTAAAAGTGTTGTTATCTTGACCTGGGAATAATATAAACCACCTTCAGCATTATCTAGATTGCAGTAGAGGTACAATATAAATTACCAATTTAATTTTCAGTTGTCCATGTATTAGAGCTTGTGAAAACCAGTGTTACAATAACGTTTGAAGGACAGAATATGCAGTTAATAAAACCAGACAGCTTAACTATCACTGTTATTTACAGTGATGGATATGTGGGCCTCAGATGCCTAAAGATCTTAAGTTTTGGTTGAAAATGGAAAGGATAAACTTGGTAGTTTTCTCTCAGAATTGTGTTATATGGTCTAGCAACCTAAATTCCAGATTATCTGCCTGGCTATGGGTGAGGAAATGCAGGTATACTAAAAATGTCTGTTTCATGTGCTTCAGTGGCTCTCTCTGCTTGTATTCTTGAATTGAGATAGGAACACTGGAATATTTAGTTAATATCTGTGTACTGGTTTTTTGTACATGTGCTCTGGTACTGATTTGATCAAAAAGTCTATTAATGTTAATTAGAAATAATTGGGTAACTGTTAGCAAGCTTAGAAGTCCACCATCCATTCAGGTCCTACTTCTGAAATGTGAAAAATTACAAACTTGCATCCAAAAGCTGAATTGTGGGCTTTTAAAAGATAAGTTAATTTAAGCATAGCTATAGCAATATTGATAAATAGATAGTCCATCTGTTGTTTGGGGCCTGGCATATTTCCACTCTGTGGGTGCTGATCACTCTCCTGGCTAACCCCAGGTTAAACCTCTATCTCTGAGAGACTCAAAACGATCAGTCACAAAATCTTAATCTGTCTTCCCCCCCTACACACACACTAAAATATCTTCCATTTGTTTTGTTTTGTTTTAGAATCCAAAATGATTGAAAAGCATGGAGGATACAAATTCAATGCTCCGGTTGTGCCAACTTCATTTAATTTTGGAGGCCCTGCCCCAGGAATGAATTGAATTATCACTTTTCCTGCTACTGTGTGATTGTAGTGAAGAGCTTGTGTTCCTCCCAATAGTGGTTCCAGAACTGGTTCATGTTATCTACAACTCACTCTAAACTAATTGATAAATAGATTGGACAAAAGCCCCAGAAGAGGGACCTGGTCATGCAACCCGATACTGGAAAGCAAATCAGAGGTTTTATTGAAGATAGGAAGAATCTGAATTTAAAGCTTCAAATGACACACTTTGGAAATCGGAAATCAAGAGGGGACGTCATGAAGGCAGCTTTTCTTTTTCTGAGGAAAAAATAGAGGCATGGGCTGCAGGACTATTTAAAATGTCTCATTTACAGTACAAGCTAAAAGGCAGACTTGATTTTTACACCTGTAGCAGTATGAGTATTTGCCCAATTTATTTCCCATTTCTCCCTTCCTATTGGGTGTCTATTCTTTTAATGTAAATAAGATAAGGTAATCAGATAGCCTTACTTAATCTTCATCATTTCCATTTATAAAGATTGTTCATATGTAGAATATTGGACACTTAATGTAGCACTACATAACTGATAAATCTGTAAATGAATTAGCACTTTCATATTGAAACAAGCCTGCTAGCCTATGTATAAAAATAGCAAAATGTTTGCTGTTTATAAAAATAAAAAATAAGGGATGTATTGGGGAAAATAATTTCCAGGTGTTAATTTAAAACGAACTAGCAGTTTTGTACCTGGTGACTTTGTGGTGCAGTCACCTCTGGTTGTGACTTGAATTCGGTTATGTAAAAAGGGGTTAGTGGTATTTCATTGCTGCTAAAGAAAAAATAGCAACACCCTCTGTGTCCTTTGTTTTTCTTAAAGATCTCACTGTACAAGGTAAATTTGGATACAGATATGTACTGTAAGCACTGAGGAAAACGTCTTTTCTAAAGCAGGTAAAGAAGGTGTGTGAAGTTCTGCTCTTACAGAGTCAATTGAAGTGTGTGGATGAAACATCTATACATGCAGTCTGTTAAAAACACAACAGTTTAATTTGGCTAATCTGGGCTATGATCTACAAAGGTAATTTTTTCCCCTAATTTTGAAAACTACTCTTTTTTTTTTTTTTTTTTTTTTTTTTTTTCAGCCTATGTAGTAGTGCTGATGCACTACTCCTGCATTTCAGTCCCCCTCTTTCTGCACTCGGTATTCATGTGTGCTGTTGTCTGCCTGATCCAGACAGTGTATTTGAAGTTTTGCCAATCTTTCATTTTTGAAGCCACAATTTTCTTCCTTCAAAGTTGCTATAGTAACTAGTATTTTAGCTAGAGAAGCAAAATACAGATCCCTCTGGGACCACTATCAAAACCACTGTATGAAGAAGCCAGCAGGGAGATGCTGTGAATGGGTTGGCTTAAATGCCCCCTTTTTCTTTTCTAAAAGCAAAAATCCATAGGTTTCTGATCTTCCCTTGAGATGGTTGGTGTCAGGTCTTTTAAATCAAATGTTTTGGGTTTTGGGTTTTTTTGTTTTTTTTTTTTTTTTCTTTTGGCTGTTTTTATACAAAAATGTCACCTGCTGTTACAATGGATATTAAACAAGCTACCTTAATTTAATGTAAGCCTCCAAAATTTAAATACAGGTTAAAATAAACTGAGTTTATATCTGTAAAAATGAAATGAACATATATATATATTATGATACTCAAAATGCAGTCTTCAGAAAATTGGTTTGTGTGGTGTGTTTTTTTGCATCAGCAGAGTAGCAGGAATTGGTGGTTTGGGGTTTCCTTGACAGGCTGACCAGCGCCATGCTCTTGCCTTCCATTTGCTGCACAACCGCTAGCACTTCCCTGGGCAGGTGTAATGCGTTTTTCCAGTCACTCCTTTCTGGTCTGCCTTTCTTCGGCAAATAGAATTCCCTGCGCACACAGTGCTATGTGAGAGACTGAGCCAGGACTATAATGCCACGTTGCCCTAGCCAAATACCAAAGGGATACTTTAAAAGCAGATTGTGGACTTAAAAGGATGGGTATTGCACCTGATGTGGAAAAGCCTAAAAGATTAAGCCTTTGAAGAGAGTATCCATTACAGTAGTGGTATGAGAACCACAGTAGTACTTTTGAATCTTTAGCTGACTGGCCAAGTGCATATAGCAGAACTGTTTGGTTTTTTTGTAAATGTGTAGCCCATAAGCACGTACAGGCGTACGCCAGCTTCGAGATATCTCTAGACAAGGTTTTATTTTTGTAGACAAAAAGTGACAGACATAATTACAGCATGCCTTTTCCTGTGCATTCCTTGACCTTGAAAAATGCCCAGTTTGACATAAATAATTTCTGAACATCTGCTTGTTGGAATCTGCTGATCTTGTTACACATCCCCAGAAATGTAAGAGAACCTTTTAGGACGGATGAGACACTTTGCCTCGCACGGTGGAAGACGCAACAGAGCAGGAGTGAGAAAGCTCCATATACAAAGCATATTGAAAAAATGAGGGGAAAATCACCAATTTTAGTGCCATTGTCATTTCTGGAACAATTACATTTTTCAAGTCACGAGTCAAGGGAAGAATTTTATCTTGGTGTAAGGAACACAGTCTTACTTCAAGGGTGCTTTTATGTGTCGCTAGACTGGTTAGCAAGGAGCATATTTTTTAAGAATGGATTTAGAACTTTGCTTTCCTTTGCTCCAAGAAATGTATTTATATAAATTGCAAAACAATTTTGCATTGTTGTTGGTGGTGATAGTGCATTTTGTGATGCAATATATCAATTTCAGTGATAACACTTAATGTCACATTTAAAATTGATCTTCCTCCTAGAACTTGCACTTATCCATTCCACTTTCAAGGATAATGCAACTCTAAAGGAAGAGGTGGGAAATTTAAAGCCTCTGTTTTTTCTATTATGGAAGATCTCCTTGGATTAATAAACATCTAAAGCAAATCCTTATCTTCACTCATCTCAGTGTGGTGTTTTGAATGTAGCTGTATTCTTATAGTACTTGGAGTCCTCTTCTAGTTACATAGCTCTAAGCTTTCTGTTTTCCTCTCTAAAATACTTCTTCAGGCATATGTTAGGCACAACCACAGCTCTCTTAACTGTGTTAAATATAAAAGGCTTTCTCAAACACTGATTTTTAAAATGTTGCCATACTGGATAAATTTAGTAACTTTTTTTTTCCTAAATCACTGCCCTTAAAAGAACTTTTCATAGTTGCCAGCACAGTACAGCAAAGCTCCCTTCAAATCTCTTGTAGCCTAGAATTACCACTCCAAGATTCAAGAAGTCTGCAGTGGATTAATTACCAAATACCTCACAATAAACAAGCAGATCATTTTAATAATGTCTAGTAACCTCATTGGATTTATGGATTGAGTTTTATTCTAAGAGATGTTTTTTCCTCTTGCCATCATCAGCTCTCAAATAGAAACGTGAAGCTTCTCAGTGGATTTTCTCTTTGCACGTTTCTGGTATGTTCCTTTTCAGTCCTTCCTCATACATACGTTCTCCTGCTAATTATTCTCACTTTTGTTTTCATTTTTGGTATGTGATCAGCAATGGCCGAACACCACTTCTGAACATCGATGCAGAAGCGGGCATTTGGTTTATTTTTGTTAAATGTAGTTAGGTACAGCACTGCAGTTCCACATTTCTGCTCAGTTCAGTATCCGAAGTTTGCACCTAAATGCAAAAGTACAAGTTCATCAAAATGTGGAAGTTTGAAACATCCAAGGCTCTCTGTATTCTGCTTTTACAGTCTGTAACAGCCAAAGCTGAGTCACTTGAGCTGGGTTTTTCTCTTTCCTGTGTTCCGTGGGGCCTTCCACATACCCAGAACCAGGAATGTGGAAAAGCTGTCTGGTGGTGTGATTTCTGCTTTTTGTAACGAAATGTTGATGCTAGAAACAGCAAGCACTTCAGAACAGGACAAGAGTTGAAGATCCGACAGATGTTAATGAGTGATCTATTAATGTAAAGGAGTTGGTAAACCCAAAATAGAATTTTATCTTGTCTTGGGTCTGCTACTGTACATCAAATCAAAGTGATGGCAGTAATTTGTGTTCTGGGTGGGTGAAAGTTTCCAATTAATAAACAGGAAGGAAAACTTGAAACTAAAAAAGGAAAACTGCTTGTTAGCCCTATTCCGGAATAAGCTAGTTTAGCTGTTACTGTATGACTGCAAGAATTCAGAGCTATTATTCTGGAGGCAGAAAAATCTTATATGCTTTATGTCTTATGTTCAAAAAGCTCAAGTAAGCCCTACAGATCTGGGTACATTGTCCTGTCGGCGGTGACAGTTCATGTTAATTGCACAGTTGGATTTTCTTCAAAAATTATCTACCGAAACAGCCCTTTAATTGCCCGAGGAGCCGTCGTTCGGCCGGTGCACGTTTCCATCTAAGGATAAATATTCCCAACGTAGCTTTAAGAGAGAGTCCTTATTGGGAATAGCCGGTCTGAAATGGCAGAAGATAACGCGCCCCGGGCAGCCCCGCCGCAGAGCACCTCTCCCTCCCGCCGCCAAGGCTCGGAGCCCAGCGCGCCGCCTGTCTCCGCGGCGGCACCCCAGGCCCCGCCGGACACACCGGTGCCGTCTGCGGGGGCGGCGGGCGAGCCCCTGTTCCCTCTGCGCTAGCGCCCGGCGGCACAGCTTGAGGCGTCCCCCTCCCCGGGGCGAGCCGCTCCGCTCCGCTCCGGGCCAGCCTCAGGGCGCCCCGCGCGCGGCAGGAAATGGCGCCCGGCTCCTCGCTCCCCTGCTGACGCACCGGCGCCGCGCTCCCCGCGGGACAAAATGGCGGCCGCGGCCCCGGACCCAGCATAACACAGACGCCACGGAGCTGCGGGGCGGGACTCCGGGCGCTCAGCCAATGGGCATCGGCGCGGGGCCCGGAGGCTGCCAATGGCGAGCGGGGGCCGTGACGCGCGGCGCGGCTCCCCCAATGGGAGCGGCGGCGGCGCGGCGCGCGCGGCCCGCCCGCGCGGGTCGGGGCGGTGCTGAGGCGGGCGGGCGTTGAGGCGGCCGTTTCCTGTCCTGGTGCATGGTGGTCGGACGGAGGAATTGTTGGAAAATTTCTCGGCGAGGTTAGTATATAAATGTGTTTTTACCCAGTGTGCCTTATTCTAACCACCGCCATCTCCGGCTGGGGCTGCCGCGCCAACGCGGGCCGCCGCCGCGGGCCTCGCCCGCCGCGCCAAGCGCAGGCAGGCGCCGAGGGGCAGCGAGCGGGGGCAGCGCCGGCACCGACCCACACGAATAAAGCCGCTGTTCCGCCGCCCGCCTGCTCCGCGCGGCCCAGCCCCTTCCCTCCCCTTTCTCCTTCACCGGGCCTGTCCGCGCCTGCCCGCCGGCAGCCCGCACCGCGGGGCGCGCCGAGCTCCCGTTGTCGACGCCGCCGCCCCCTCCTCGGCGTTGCCCCCGGGGGGCGCGGGCCGCCCCAGGCCGGCCGCCCCCTCGTGGGTGCGGGGCGCCCGTTAGGCGCTGCGTCAGGGCGGGGAGGGTGTCCTGGTGCGCACCCAGCCCCACTCCCACCGCGCATGAATCTGGCTTTTGATTTATTTTTACTTTTTTTTCTTTTTTTTTTTTTTCGTTTTTTATTGTGTCGTTTCCATTCCGACGAAGAGCAAGCTTACAAAGCGGCTTTAATTGTCTCGAGCTTGCTCGGCCTAACGTGCGGCTCGACCCGCACGCGTTTGGGAAGGAGCAATGCGCTTTTCTCGCAGGAAGCTGCTTATTTTTGGCGTTGCCATGTTGTAGTGCCGTGAGCTCGGCTGGTGCTGTGCTAGCGCAGGAGAAGGGCCTTGCACGGAGCTTGTGAAGCCGTCTGGTTTAGTTCATCTCAACTCGCGAAAATACCACGCAGAATAATTTGGGGCGGTTTACAGCTGCTTTTTCTTGTGTCCTTCAGCGGTTTTTGTCTAGAACTTCTCATAGAACAGGATACCGAGAAGGTGTTTCTCTAGAAAAATTGCCTGCAGTAACGCAAAATTTTTTTTTCCTAATGAGGTCTTAAATGCTGTGTTTCTCAAGAAAAAATGAGGTGTCTTTCGTACTAGTTAAGTTTGCTGTTAAAGCAAGCCTGCGGTTGAGCATTTCCAGTTGTGTATAAAATCTCTTAAGGGTTTGGTTTGATCTGTCAAAGAAGTACAGTTGGGGTTACACACAGAGTGATGCTGGTACTTTTAAGGAACGTTGTTCCTGGTTCCAGTGGTACAAAAGCTTCAACCTGACAGACTTTAAAGGAAAATGTTTTCTCTTGTCATGCAGTACTCTCAAGATTCGGTTTCAGGTGTTGTAAATCTGTTACACCTCAGAGGTCTATGTGCAAGGCATTTCTTTTGTAGCTTCAGGACGATTGTGCCTTAAAAATTACATTTGTTTGTCCTTAACAAGTAGCTTTTTAAGAGAAGTTGTGTCTGTGCAGTAGATTTTAGCTTCTTTGTGTACTTGCCATACGGCTTTAGGATGGCAGAGTAGGATGCAGCTGTGTTTTGATGGCTTGTTTCTTTGTATCTCATGCATTAAAGTCTTGAGTTTTCAAGCTGTATATATGTCAGAAGCTATTGATCTGAATCACTGCAGAAAATGAAACTCAGAACTACGTAGTCAAATAATATATATGACTGCTTGGTAATAGATTGCAGCTTAAATGAGATGTAAAAATAAACATTTTAAACAGTTTTGGTAAATGTATTTCAAATTGCATAACTTACATAAACTATTTTCATTATTGTAATGAAATAATCATTCATTTCTAGTATCCTATCTGAGGAAGAATTATTTTGCCTTATATTGAAGGCTCAAAGTAAATGCTTAAGCAAGTGTAACATTTTACTTAGCTAGAAAGTCACACGAGCTTCCCTCTGTCATGCCTGTGTAGCATTTGATACTTCAAAGTACTTCTGTCATGAGCTGGCAATCCCTTTTCTCAGCGGAGACAAGCACAGCAATAATGAAGTGATGAATAGTCCCTGGTAATAGATGCCAAAATGTTCCTCTCTAGAATATCTCAAATGATATATTGTTTCAGCCCAGCAGTCTGCTGCTGGTGCGCACTTTGATGTTACACGCTCTCCAGGAGAAGGGGACTGGTAGTTTGCTCTGCGCCCAGGTCTGTCACAGGCTACTGCTGTGCCTTCTCACAGCTGCACTGCTGGACTGGGCTGTCTGAGGGCTGCTTTCTCACCCACGGGTCTGATCGATGTGTGGAGGGATTAGGGTGAGAGTTCCCTTTGTTTCACTTCGGTGGTGGAAATGGTATTTCCCCGGACACTAAGTTTTCTGGGCATAGCTTAAAACATCGTGTGTGTGTGTGTATTTGTACAAACTTAGCATTTGTCTTAAAATGTGTAGGTTTTGTTTTAAAATAAAGCTAAAAAAATGACAGTTTTGAACTGGGTTGCTTCTTTTACCGTGTAATTTGGCTTCATTTAGCGTGCGGGATGTTGATCTTTTCTTGCTGTTGCATGTAAATTTTGGCCTTAAGAGTTCTGGGTTAAAACATGCTCTCAGCATAGTTGGAGTCTGAGAAATATTGCTATTAAATCCTGAGGAGTCTTTAATTGGCACCTGGGAAACTATTTGTTTTCCAAAGCATAGGGCTCATCTGAATTTGGATGAGTTTCCACACACAAAGCAAACAGCACGTTCCTGATAATCAGGACAATTCTTCTAGTGTCAAGCATTTTATTGGACAGAAGGGAAACGCCCACGAGGAAGATCTAACTGTCTCAGTGCTCTTGGCATCCCAATTCCTTCATTAGTCTTTTCCTGTCTGCATTTTGACTTGTACCCTCTTTCTTGATCATCCATGTGATTTCTGCTTCTGACGTTCTCTTTTGTAACTTCTGCTGCCTGTGACATGTGCTTGTACATACCATAGCATCTCAGACCAACCTTTGGTTTTTCTTTGCTGCTGGCTTTCTTCCTGTGTTGAACCTCTTGTGCGTTTCTACAGCTCAACAGCAGGCTTTCTGCTCTTTTTGTGTTAATCAGTGGTTAGTTTAGGTTTTAATCTCTTCTGGGATAGAAGAAAGAGAGCATGAACTGGGTAGTCTGTTTCTGTGCCTAGTGCCACAGAAGATCCCAAAGCACAGAAAGAAGGTTTCTGCTTAGATTATTGATTCCTAGGATGGACTATGATCTGATCAGATGGATCCTCTTATGGAATGTGAGAATTCAGCTCTGAAATGCAAGTTCCTGTAAATAGAGGTGCGCATAGGTATTGTTCTGGGGATTGAGTGAGGAATCAGAGAGAAGTGCCCATCCATGGACACCACATTTCTTGGGAAGGAGGGGAAGGAAGCCTCACTCATGGCACAATGGGGTTTATGGGGTTCTGCCTCTACCTGAAGTCTGTAACATGATCTGCCCTTAGTTGTGTTTACTTACGGGAGTGTGGTTTTGGTCTTCCGTGCATCAGGTACTCAAAACTCGCATTGGACTAAATTAGTGAATGCTTCCAGTGACTTAGTCTGCTAAAATTTTCTGGGTTACATTGCTTTTTTAATTGCATAGTGGGATTGTACTCTGCTCCACCAAGATAATACTTGTTAAATAAACTAAATTCTCAGTTTTGAAGAGAATTTACAGTTCCAGCAAGTTCTGTGGTAGTCAAAGTTGACATCAAGTGTAACTTGGTGCTTCCCTCAGTCTGCATTTTACTGTCTGCTGGATGTTTTCCTCTGTATACGCGTCTTGAATTAATGCTCTTGGACTTCATTTCGGATGACAGACACGTCTAGAATTGGAAGATGGATCTGGTTTTGCAAGTTAATTGGCATTGCCCATACCCTAATTATAGTCATACTGAGCTAACATGGCACTACACAGAGTTTCTTAGAATATACAAATGTACCATTTTTTCAATTTGCATTTGTAATTCAGGGTAAAGGTTGGCAGTCCATTGGCTGTTCATTTAGTTCCTGAAATACAAGCATAGAATAAAACACTGCTATTAACTGTTACGGCTGACACTGATACATTTGTAATACAATTATTAGGTTACTAATTAACTCATAACCACACAAAGCAACCGACTCAGAATTCCCTGTTTTCTTGGTGCTCTCAGCGGATTTGCAGGATTCCAAGGGGCACAGACAGGATTAATTGTTTTGGTGATGTAAATCAGACAATTTTGTAATTTCTTGATGAGTAAAGAGAGTTAGAAGTCTGCTTGACATGACAGTAAAACATTGATAGAAATAGTTCTCATTTCTTTTGGATTTTTAGCCCTTAAATATTCACCTGTTCACCAGACATTCCTAGTTTTACTTAAAATGTTCACCAGTGTAACTAGAAGGTTTATGATTTAAGGATTAAGTAGCCTCCTGACATACATCAGAAGTTAATGGTATTCGTTACCATTGGTTGATGAGAAAATGAACATGAGCCGGCTTCAGTGTGCTCTCACAGCCCAGAAAGCCAACCGTACCCTGGGCTGCATCAAAAGGAGCGTGACCAGCAGGTTGAGGGAGGTGATCCTGCCCCTCTATTCTGCTCTCGTGGGACCTCACTTGGAGTATTGTATACAGTTCTGGTGTCCGCAACATAAAAAGGACATGGAACTGTTGGAACAAGTGCAGAGGAGGGCCACGAGGATGATCAGGGGACTGGAGCACCTCCCGTATGAAGATAGGATGAGACAGTTGGGGCTGTTCAGCCTGGAGAAGAGAAGGCTGCGTGGAGACCTCATAGCAGCCTTCCAATATCTGAAGGGGGCCTATAGGGATGCTGGGGAGGGACTCTTCATGAGGGACTGCAGTGAGAGGACAAGGGGTAATGGGTTCAAACTTAAACAGGGGAAGTTTAGATTGGGTATAAGTAAGAAATTCTTTACTGTGAGGGTGGTGAGGCACTGGAGTGGGTTGCCCAGGGAAGTTGTGAATGCTCCATTGCTGGCGGTGTTCAAGGCTGGGTTGGACAGAGCCTTGGGTGACATGGTTTAATGTGAGGTGTCCCTGCCCCTGGCAGGGGGATTGGAACTAGATGATCTTAAGGTCCTTTCCAACCCTAACTATTCTATGATTCTATTCTATGATTTGCTGTAGGTAGGCATTACTGCTCATTTCTAGGAGTAATATGAATGCAATGCTGACATGCATCATCTGTGTGCTTTCTTTGTGTAGCCAGGACTTTGTGTGTATATATTTGATATACACACAAAAAACAACCCCCAAAAGCCAGTAGTTGTAAAAACACATGGGTTCGTTGGTTAAGTATGTTTCTTTGTGACTTCTGAGGGGAAAATCCACTTGGAATGAAGCCTAGTGCTTTATTTCACTAAGGTGTGCTAAAATTATTTAAAGATGTTTGGTTGTTTGGTTTTGTTAGTTTATTGGACTTCCCTTAGAAGTTTAAAGGTGCTTTTCAAATATAAAACAGAAAATCAGGCAACCTATCATAGCTTAAGCTTTTTTCTGATCTGAGGCCCAACATTCATTTTCTGAGTGTGAAGAACATAATTGTTTATGCTTACTGGGCCTTTTTTTCTATTAAAACAGAAATAATTTATTAGTAGTCAGTCTGCAGTAAGGAAATGGGGTTTGCTTTTAGAAAAGAAGGGAGGCTGAGCGTGGGTTATACAAGTTTGGCTAAGTTGAGAGAAACTTGCTGGCTTGTTTTGGTAGGCGAGTTACGTTATTCCTGTTGCAATACACCTGCAAACCGTCTCATACACATACACACACACACATACACACAAGTGTTCTGAATGATGTGTGTTTTCAGTCACATTTGAATTTGATATTTCTATACAGATTATATGTCCTGCTCTCAAGCAAGCTTATACAGCAGTGTATTAAGAATAATAGTCTCATGAGTGCATTGATCACTAACCTGGTGCATTAGTATACTTTTTTGTACTTCAATAAGATTTTCCAGATCCTGGTCTCTGTACCTCTGCAAATGATGCTCTGTGGATCTCAATTGCTTGTTACCTTTCATGGAGGATTTTTGGAATTTGATCTCTCTGAAGACTTCCAGATCTGTTTCAAATCTCTGTCTCAGGAAGCTGTGCTGGTGGTTGAAACTTAGAAGCAGTGCTATTGTAATAGTGCTGCCCAAAGCAAATGTGATAATTGACCTAAGCATTTGCTGGTCCCAGAGCTGCAGCATAAGTTTAATTAGCTTTCTGTCAGCACTTCTGACAGTTAATAAACTAATGGAACTATTCTGATCTCCACTGATTAACCAGTAATTTCTTTTTTAATATGTTCAAGGAACATGTGAAGTTAGCAGTCATATTTGGGATCAACCTGAGCCTTCCCTGCATATGTAGGACCTCTTAGTGGGTGGCTTTCTGACCTGTGGGTTTTTTTTGAGTTCCATATATTCAAAAAACAGCAGCCTTAGCACTCCCACAATGTGAAATGGCACAAAGAATGCATGATCTTGTAATATTAGAGTAAGGATTTGTAAACATCCTTTATTTGCACTGGTTTTTTTGGGGTTTTTTTATTATTTTATGAAATGCAGGCATTGATCTCTGACAATACTTTTAACATTCACAATTTATAGGTGGCATTCACAATGTAAACTGAATATATGATAATGACAATAAGGGAAAAAGATTGTTGGAACATAAAGTAATTATATGAGGCTAAATATGGTTCTTGCTGCTCACACTGAAGTCAGAAGAGTTGTTCTTGGTTATGACAGTAATAAATTTGTTCTTGCGTTAATATCTTATTTCTGAAGATACCAAACTCTGTGGCATTGAATTAGTCTGGAACTACATTATAATCAGGATGTATCTCTGGTGAAACAGAAAGGTTTCTGCAAAAAGAGTAAAAAGGAGTCTTGAGTTTGACTGCAAACCTCTGTTCTGGGCGATGAGTCCCTGCAAGTTAGCTGTGCTGCCACTCATAGAGTATACATCATACTTCTGCAACTGACAGTGCTAGCAGTCTCAATTAGGTTTTTCTCCAGGGCCTGGGTTAGAGCCTGTGGTTCATAATTCGCAACAGTTCTTAGCTGTCTAGAAAATAATTGTCATTTGCTATTAAACTGTTTATCTTACCCCTTTATCTGAATCCAACTGCTGTTAATATTCTTTAGTAGAGGTTTTTGTTTTGTATTTCAGCCTTGTTTTTATACCATGGAAGATTGATGTGGTGGAAATTGCTTTTTAATTCTGTTTTGCTTGCCTTTACCAGAGACCAGAAAAAATACAGTAAAAGATGTTAAGATTATAGGAGAAAGCATATAGAAATATAGATATGTTTAACAGTTTTTTATTTTTATTCACTAAAGGTAGATTTGACCAATTATAGCATGAAATCAGTGTTTCAGTGCAATGGTAAGATACTGAAAAAGGCAAGGGCTGTTGATGAAGAAAGAAGTCCATGTATCATGTATTGAAGCATTTGATCAAAGCATCCCCAGGATCTGGGTATCATTTCTGATCCTGCTGCAGATTTCTAGTGTAAAACTGGAAAGGATTATCATACAGGTTTATATGGGAATATAAAGATGTAAGACTTTAGAGAGCCTTAGTTCTGCTATGTTTTTATTTTCAAGCTTACAGCTGTCAAATTACTTTATGAAAGGTATACACTTGTGTCCTCTAAAAAACTGGGCTAGTCAGTTTTTCAGCTGCATCAGTTGTTTTTTGCATCAAGATCCATGAGGCTGTAATGCATGTTAGTTACCAGTTGAAGTGTGTCTAACCAGAATGTTAATTGTAGGTGCTCATTTGATTTTTCAAATGTTTGTTAATCAGACTGTGTTACTGTGCTGACGTATGTGAACTTCTTTTGGGATCCAGCTTTGTCAAACATGGGAATGCAGTTTCCTAAAATTACCTAATGAAGGTTTCAGCATTGTGGGGTTATGTGTTATTTGCCATTCTGCTGTCCTCGTTTTGTTTTTGTTTTGTTGTTTTTACAAGTTTTATAAAATTACAAGAGTTTTGTATGTTATTTAGAAGTGTATTAAAAAATAAAAGTGATATTTCTTTTCAAATGAAACAAATGGGTGTTATTTTAAATTTCCCAGTGCTGTCTGCACAAGGAGGGTGAACCATCACAAGGTTGCTGAATGTCTGGAGTAGCATTTTTTCTTGCCTTTCTTTTCCCGTTCCTTCTTCCTGCACATTCTAGACTGCATTTTACAACCATAAGTTTTCTTCCATGACTGCTAGTACAAACTTCATTCCATTTCATGTTAATCATCCTCTAAGCAGCAGTATCTTTCTGTTTTGTTTAGTTTTGGGGGGGGGGGGGGGCGGGGGTGTGCCTTCTCCAAGGAGTTTCTGCTACTGTCACTGCAGATCTTTTCCTTTGTCCAACAATACAGTGGCATAGTTATTCTTTAAATGGCAAATTCCTGCTATTTTCCAGCTGTTGTTTGCCACAAGCTCCACTGTATGGGGCCTTTTCATGCTGTCCTCAAGCTGCCAGAGTTCCCAGGTGCCCCAAACCCACTTTGTGCTCCATGGCAGCGTGCCTTCTACTGACTATGCTTTCCATCTGCCTAAATCCCACCTGATGTTAGTTGATTCCTAGTTTTCAGCAGAGACTCTTGTTTCCAGTTGCTAGATTGAGTTGAAAAATGTATGAAAAAGACAAGAGGTGCTCTCTAGATAGGCAACTTGATGAAGTCTTCATGAAAGATCCATTATTTTTAGCCAAAATCTCCTTTACCTTCCTCCCCACTCCTGCCTGGTTTCTGAGTGTTGAAAATTTAAAGCACACTTGAGTTAAATATTTTCTGTTCAGAGAATTTGGGGGTCTTGGTGGGGTTTTTAAATACAGATTGCACCTATGTACTAGGCTGGATGGCATATTTTACCTATCAGCGTTGTACTGGGGGTTTACATCGCTTGTGCAGCTTTTGTCAAAAAGCATAGTAAAGTCTGCAGTGTGCATCATGAGCTGCTTTTGTTTTGTAACTAATAGTGTGAGACTTGTTTCAGCATCACTTCTTGTGACTGGCTGTTGCTTCTGCTGTTTTCAGAGATTTTTTCAGTCCAATTGTGTTCTGTCTCAGGCTGAATTTTTTTATGGGAAGTATCTTAACCATCTTAAAGGATGGTAAGATTTTCTTTGTGTGAATACCATAGGAGTGTTTCAGTGACTAATGATTTCAGGAATGCAGCTTGCATTACTGTCCTTGTGAAAGTCTTCCAGAATGTTGTCGTTGATGTGCCTTTGAAAACTGCAACTTGTGAATCCTCTGTGAAGATTTGCAAGATTTCACAAAGTCGGGTCTCAAATTTTCACTTCAGTGAGCACCTCATGACTAAGCCTGTACTTGCTTCTTTTCTGTAGGACAGCTCTTGAGATTAAGTAGCATACACTTGAACAAATCTTGTTGAGCAGCCATCCAAGGCACTGCCCCAGGGCTCATGTATTTTCCTAAAAATGGATGCTTTCAGCTGCTTTTTGACTAATGAGGTGAAATATTTGAAGTGGATAAAGGAAATCTTTCTCTTCCCATGTTCTTGCTGACAAAATTCCTGGCAGACAGGAGGTTTAAAGAAAAAGCTTAGTGATGCAGATGCACAGAGGTGGATTAGGGAAGGAAGATGGTGAGATATGGATTGGAAAAAGGATGAAGGCAAATTTGCTCGAAGCCGAGGAGAAAGCAGTGTATAAGCCAGTTAGCAGAAAAGAGAGGGAAGAGAGTGACTAAAACTGAGGTAAGGGAAGAGACTTGAATTTGGTAAAAACGGATTGGTTTCAAAAAAGCAAGGTAAATGAATAAAAGTATGGTAGGAGGCTAGATTTGCAGAATGGATGATGTACCAACAGCATGGTGATACTGGTTTAAATGTATGCAATATCAAAATTATTAGATACCACAGAACACTTCAGGTTGGAAGGGACCTTCAAAAGTTACCTAGTTCAGCCCTGATCAGTGCAGGTCTGATGAGACCAGGCTGCCCAGGGCTATGTCAAGTTGAGTCTTGACCGCCTGAGAGGAGGGAGAGTCCATAACCTTTCTTGGCAGCCCGTTCGTGTATGTGACCACACATATAGAAAAAAGGTAATGCTGTGGCAGTAACATCTCTGAGGTACAGATGTTTCTCTAAAGCATAGGCCAACTTTACGGCTCCTTTGGTTCTTTCCCCATCCTTTTCCTCAGAGCTCACAGCCCTGTTCTGGTTATCCTGTCTTCTCCAGTGGGGAGAAAGAAAAGAGGCTGAAAGTGAGCAGCACATCCACTTCTGTCTGAGGGTGTTCATCCCTGTGCAGCAGAATGGCAGAGCAAACCTGCTGCATCACCAAAGAGTGAGTGAAAGCTGTGGTCTCCATTACAGGGGATGTGCTTCTAAGATGGATCTGAACATGAACTTTCTCGAGACAAAGAGGCAAGAAGGTGATAGACAATGGTGGGATGGACATGTAGAGCAGACCACCAGTAAGACAAGACTTGGGGACTAGTTGCAGGAGTTGGTGTAAACATGAGAGTATTCTAGATTATTTTGACAAGAAAGATGGGATTGTATTTGAGAAGAGGGGTGTGCTGGAAATTTGGTTCCATAAGACTAGCTGAAGAGAAGGAAACTGGTGCTTCAAGGAGAAGGAATGGAGCTAGGGATAAGAAATTAGTGGAAGGACAGAGGATTGAGAAGAGGATATATTGGAAGGGATAATTTTAAGGGTGTTGGAACTAGGAGAAAACAGTAACAGTCTGTGTAAGTCACAGCACATGATTGTCCAGATCATCTGAAATAGATGGAAGTATTCTGCTGTGTGCAGCAGCAGTTCACTCTTGATTTTATTTTTTTTTACTGTGTGATAACAATCAGCTACGCTACAATAACACACACCGTTAAATCATTCAAACTGATACTGTTGCTCCTTTGGCCCTTGAATTTATCTAGCATTAGATTTGTTTTTCTTCCAAAATAGCCATTGACCCTTTAAGTGAATGGCTCTACTCTGACTCTTTCAGGACTTCACAGTTGTCTGTGTTGACTAGCTTCCTCTCTGCTTTCCCGAAGTTGAGAGAAGAGGCATAAGCCCTGGAGGAAGGATATTATTCTATTTTAAAGGTAGATGGTATATTAAAAATGCTTGGGGCTTCTTGAAAGGTACTTTGTACATGAGAGGGAATACTCTAAAGTAGACCTGAGCTGAAAGGCTTTTGAGATGCAGTCCCTGCTGTTACTGTAGCCTTTCTTCAATGTGTGAAATGGTCTACCTGCTTTGCAGCCTGCTTCTGTGAGGGGTCCTGAAAATTGAATGGAAGACGCTGACAACCCAGAACACTGTTAGCAGTTAAGAGGACAGACAGCCTCTGTGCACCATTAGCAGCTGATATGGTAATGACTTAATTTAACTTGCTAGCTACAAGCTGGCCGTACCTCCAGAGCAGCAGTCCCTGCAAACTGGTCTGGAATAAAACTTTTTTGTTGGTGGTGATAGTTTATTTTTTTAACTGCATCCATTTGCTGATTTTATTTTCTGCACAGTGCATGAGTGCTGAGGGCAGGTCCACTTCAGTGCTTGTTTAAGCTCATCCTGTAGTGGCAGCATGTTGTCCCATTTTTGGTTTACAAGTAAAGCGCGTTCTAAGTAAGCATTTTGTCCCTATTTTGAGGTGGGGGGATGAGTAATAGGGAAAGAAGTTACTTGTCCAAAGTCACTAATGTGGAGATGGCAGAGGAATGGGTTGCACTCAGGATCGCTTAAGTCCTTGTACAATTCCTTGTCCCTTAGATTATAGTATCTTTAAGAAGCTATTTAATTTTCTTCAGAAATCTAGTATAAATGCAGTTTAGTCTGGATGGGTTCTCTGCTCTGGCTTTTTTTCTGTTGTGTTACATCTCTTTTAGAGACCTAATTTTCTATGAAAGCTTCTTGTCTTTTATAACCAAAAGGTTGCTGGGAACAAGAATTTCCTATCTTCCCTTGGATCTCTCACACCTCTTTTGAATGATATTTTGGTTTCTATCTTAACTGTATCTTCTTTTTAATGCTTAGAGTTGTTTAAGATTACCATTTTTTATTGAAAGTCTATATTTTAGTTAATGTTTCAGATATTATGTAGGATTTTAATCTTAGAAGGCATATTTCTCACTGAATTGGTAATTATTAGTAGCATTTTTTCTTATATGATTTTCAGTGTAGCATGTGAAAAAACCTTACGTTTTTTCCACAGGAGGCTTAAAACCTTCTTTTCTTTTGATTTTCTTTAATAGACCATACCTATTCCATTAATTGGTCTTTTAACAGTTAACTAAATTGTCAATAATATTCTCATACATGCCAAATCAATTTAGACTATGGGTCAATTTCAGGAGGTAGTGTGGGTACTTGGTAAAGAATCATAGAGTAGTTAGGGTTGGAAAGGACCTTAAGATCATTTAGTTCCAACCCCTCTGCCATGGGCAGGGACACCTCCCACTAAACCATGTCACCCAAGGCTCTGTCTAACCCGGCCTTGAACACCACCAGGGATAGAGCATTCACAACTTCCTTGGGCAGCCTATTCCAGTGCCTCACCACCCTTACAGTAAAGAATTTCTTCCTCATATCCAATCTAAATTTCCCCTGTTTAAGTTTGAACCCATTACCCCTTGTCCTCTCACTACAGTCCCTCATGAAGAGTCCCTCCCCAGCATCCCTATAGGCCCCTTTCAGATACTGGAAGGCTGCTATGAGGTCTCCACACAGCCTTCTCTTCTCCAGGCTGAACAGCCCCAACTGTCTCATCCTATCTTCATACGGGAGGTGCTCCAGTCCCCTGATCATCCTCGTGGCCCTCCTCTGGACTTGTTCCAACAGTTCCATGTTCTTTTTTTGTTGAGGACACCAGAACTGCACACAATACTCCAAGTGAGGTCTCATGAGAGCAGAGTAGAGGGGCAGGATCACCTCCTTCAACCTGCTGGTCACGCTCCTTTTGATGCAGCCCAGGATACCCTTGGCTTTCTGGGCTGTGAGAGCACACTGAAGCTGGCTCATGTTCATTTTCTCATCAATCAACACCCCCAAGGCCTTCTCAGCAGGGCTGCTCTGAATCTCTTCTCTGCCCAACCTGTAGCTGTACCTGGGATTGCTCTGACCCAGGTGGAGGACCTTGCACTTGGCTTTGTGGAACTTCATGAGGTTGGCATCAGCCCACCTCACAAGCGTGTCAAGGTCCCTCTGGATGGCATTCCTTCCCTCCAGCGTACCAACCAAACCACACAGCTTGATGTCATCGGCAAACTTGGTGAGGGCGCACTCAATCCCACTGTCCATGTCACCAACAAAGATGTTGAACAAGACCGGTCCCAACACCCATCCCTGAGAGACATCACTCATTACTGGTCTCCAGCTGGACATTGAGCCATTGAGCACAACTCTTTGCGTGCTGCCATCCAGCCAGTTCTTTATCCACTGAGTGGTCCACCTATCAAATTGATGTCTCTCCAACTTAGAGACAAGGATGTCGTGTGGGACAGTGTTGAACGCTTTGCACAAGTTCAGGTAGATGACATCAACTGCTCTCCCCCTGTCCATCAGTTCTGTAGCCCCATCATAGAAGGCCACCAATATCGCATTAAAAGTTGGCAGGGTTTGGACCATAAGTGACCCATCTGTTTTGTGCATAGCACTCAGGTTAAAGCCCTTCAGACAGCAAAAGCAGCAGAGCTGCAGCAGCTGGGTGTGGGTCCACTTTGTCTCTGCTAAGGAACTTAAATAGCTGCCTGCCTCTCTAGGAGGTTGTCTGGTTCATAGTAATTTGGATGTATTTGGAAATACTGCTCGGGTACTATTTTCAACTACTAAATTAGTCAGTACCAAACATTTTAAATACTGCAGGCAGGGTGGAGTGCCTGAATGGTCTAATCCTGCTTTCATTATTCTTTAGTTCTGATGTGATCATGAGTTTCTCAGTGGTCTTTGAGATCATTGAGTTGCTTATTCAAGGTCAGATTTCTGGATTCTAGAGGTAAAAGCAGTTTAGCTTTTTAGAAATATAAGTGAATTAATAAATGTGATTATTCTTCTGAGCCTTGAATTATAAAGAAGCAGGTCATAGAACCATACTAAGATTAAAAACTTTGGTTGTTTATCTGTAACCTTTTTGTGAGATTATCTAACTGCTTCTTATTATAAGAAAAAGTCTTGACTATCAAGGGATTGCGGTGGGGAGAAGTTGCCTTAATGCTGTGTAGCCTAGATTGCTATTTCATGTGATTTCTCTCACTTCCCTACATCTAAGTGTATGTTACATTAACTCAAGGGCCAGCATTTTTGTAGTTGTTTTTTAGGGGGGGGTTCTGTGTTAGTTGTGTCATCTCCTCACCTCCTTGCCCATGGTGTAAGCCAACATCTGAGTTAGTAAAATGCAATGTTACGTATTTCCTTTATAGCTTCTTAATCTAATAATACCAAAAATTAGTTATAGCCTTTCAGGTTCAGTAGACTTTTTTATCTTCCATATGGAAACATGCGTGGGTAAAAAATTGGGTATCCAAAGGGCTGGTGGTATCTGGTTCTATGAGATGCATGTAGTCACTCACTAATCCTGTTGTCCTATTAATACATTCTGTCATGGGAGACTTTATTATAATTTTCAAGGAGGGATTTTTTTCTGTTTTATTTTTTTTTTTTAAACCTAGAAACCTTCTTGGGAGGTTTAGGTAAATAATTGGATCATTTGCTCAGACTTACTACTAGTGTATTTCCCAGCGTTTGATAGATTCTGAGCTTCTTACTGGCACCAGGGAGATGTTTAATTTATTTAGTTAAAGCCCTGCTGTTGTCATGGATGACCATGGATGAATTGTCAGCTTTATTTTAATTCTGGGGACAAAAAGATATCATTACTTATACCATCATTACCACCATTATTCTTTATACATTGGTTGAATAATTCATATTTAACTGAAACCTAAATGTGATTGATGCCCTTCAATTTAGTAACTACTACCTGAAGTTCTTAACAGCTCAGTTAATTGAGGTAGTAATATTAACCTATTTCAGATCACTTTTTTTTTTTTTCCTGCTGAAGTGTTTTTCAGGTAAATTGGGCATTCACTGTATCTTCTTTATGTGGAATGTAGCATAAAATGTTTGTCACAGCTGTTTAAACATCTAATTAAACTTGGATTGTCTTTTACTTCTGGTTCTGTATTTAAATTTTCTATCTGTGTTTTGTGAATACTTTCTTTCTAGGTAGACAATGTTATTAGCTCAGATAAATCGAGACTCTCAGGGCATGACTGAATTTTCTGGAGGAGGAATGGAGGCCCAGCATGTGACTCTTTGTCTAACAGAAGCTGTAGCTGTGCAAGGTGAATCTCCAGGTTAAAAATCTTTCTACATTTTTGGGGTTTTTTTCTGTTTAAAATTTAGATAAAACTCTAAAACCCACATAGTGTATTCTAAAGGAAAAATATAACAGAAATTAATCTTAATTAACTGAGATTAAGTTCACTAGTTCTGAAATGAAATGATATCTTAAGGTAGTAGGAGTATAAATGTGCCAAAATAGGAAATATGGAATCTGACTTTATTGTCATTATAGTTTACTCTTTTATCCTTTGTAACTTATTTTTACATCTAAGTATGTATTAAACAAATTGAGTTTTAAAATAGATTGGTGATCTAGGATTGGTTTAAACTTGATGTTTTCTGGCAGCTTCATTATGTTTTTACACGATTAAAAACTTTTTCCTAAATCTGGGTTTTACTCTACGTAGATTTGTGTTATTAATGTCAGGTAACAATGTGCAAAAGGAAGTTATCAGTGCAAGTATATGTTACTCCACTGCTGGCATACATGGCCTAATTATTTTTTCTCCTAGAACCTCAACTTTGTAGGTACTTCTTCAGTGTCATTGGAACTTTTTTAGTTAAGGAAAATAACATTGTAGCTGTCATTTTTTGCGGAGCAAAATCTTGAACATAGGACCCTAGTGTATGTTTAAAGTTCAAAAAAAAAAAAAAAAAGAAAGCAAGTAAGACCTATTTCCTATTATTATTTTTTTAATAATTAGGCTTTAAGGGGATGCAGTAATTTCTAGAGGTGGTTGTGATATTTAGGGTTTGATGCTGGTAATAGTGAATATTAACTTTTTTCCTTGCTAGATGGTGACAACTTGGAAAACATGGAAGGTGTAAGTTTGCAAGCAGTTACGCTTGCTGATGGCTCCACTGCTTACATACAGCACAATTCTAAAGGTAGGCAAATGACTAGAAGCTGATGGTATTCAAATCAGATTTCCCTTTTTGACCATCTTTGGATTGTGAAGTCAGGCAAAATGTCTATGTAGTTCCAGTTCCAGCTGGGAATTACAGGTATTACAGTAACACTATAAAATAAGTATTTATTTCTGCTATTAGTAAGATGCAGTATCAAATGTGGAACATAAGTCAAACAAAAGTGAGAGATGATCTTTATGCTTAAAACCCAAATATCAGCATTCTACCTTCTATATAGGACATCAGGCCTTTTCCAATTATTTATCCCAGAATTTTAAAACCCGTATATAGTTGTATTGTACTTAGTTTTTAACAAACATTATTTTTTGGTGATAGTTTATTGATATTTTAATCTAGAAAGTATCAACTGTGTGTTTAAACTGTGATGGGTCGTAGAGAATATTTTTAAAGAATTCTAATTATTTCAGATGGTAAATTAATGGATGGACAAGTGATTCAATTAGAAGATGGTTCTGCTGCTTATGTCCAACATGTATCCATGCCTAAAAGCAGTAAGTGTGATAATAAAAGAAACATATTCTAAAATATATTTAGTGGTAAATGTTCCATCCCTGCAATGTCAAGTTAGAATGGACAGAGCCTTGGGTGACATAGTCGAGGGTGAGGTGTCCCTGCCCATGGCAAGGGGGGTTGGAACTTGATGATCTTAAGGTCCTTTCCAGCCCAAACCATTCTGTGATTATATGAATAGTGTATTACTGATAAATATTTATATTAAGTAATTAATGGTCATTATAATAGCTTGGTTTTGTACTTTAATGGAAACAGTTGTGAGGAGATCCTAATAATCCTAGGTATTTAGTTTTAATCTTTCCAACTAATGGATTTTTCAGACTGTTGTTGAAGCATTGTAATTCTTTCTTCCAAACAGGAGACAGCTTGCGTCTGGAAGATGGACAAGCAGTTCAGCTGGAGGATGGAACTACAGCATTTATTCATCACACCTCAAAAGGTAATTCTTTTTTTAAAGCGTGATTTATTACATCGGAGTTCAACAGAACTTAAGCAGTATAAAATATGGTACTGTTTGTAGACTATAATATCATTTAGTGTGATTCCTGATGAAGATTTCTTGTTGCTTTTACTTTGTGACATCTTCAAGTTGTTGAAATGGAACCAGTTCAGTTCCTTATTTGAGCCTCATATAACAGTTACAGAATCAAACCTGGTGTATTTTACCTTTTTTATCCCAGAATCTCATTAAACTAAGTATATGCCATGTTAGTAGAGAATGTAAGTCATTAAACAAACTTCAGCTATAATTGCATGTGAAAATGAGAAGAGAAAGCAGATAAGTATCAATCAATCCCTCTTAAGCTAAAGAATGTAGAGATTGACTTACATTTTAAAGATCATGCTATTGATGATTTTGCCATTAGGTAGTACAGCAAAAAACATTGCAGCTGACAGTCAAGAATGCAGATGTTTTTATTTTAAATAATAACTCGTATTTCTGCAGAAAATGGTTAAACTAGTCTTGGAACCTAGTACTGCTTCTCTACAGAAAGTAGATATTTTAAGTCTATTTAAACTCATGTGGCAAGAATTACATTCTACAATCAGCAATACTAGGAGGAGAGAGTATAATAAAAGGATTTCTTCCTTAAAAGGCATTCTGTATTTTGGGTGTTTCTTTCGCATATTTGCATGATTATGTGATTAAAATGATCATATCTATGAATTCTAAAATTGATTTATTGACATCAGAATATGTGTTACATTATTTTCATTTTATTATGGGTGGGTATGAATGAAAAGCGTATTTGTGTTCCTGGTTTCCTTTGTAAATAAAGGTAGACCGATACAAAATTAGTTTTGCATTTTTATAAAAGCATGCCAAAATAAATGTGTTGTCTTGAAAAAAGTTTCATCCGTGCTATTCATAGTAATATTTTAAGTGTTTGTTTCTCATCTATAGTGGTTATATATTTCACACATATATAGGACTTTTGGAGACATTTCCTAAGCAGCAGTATTCTTGTGCAACATGCAGACGTTGCTATTCATTTTCTTCCATAACAGTTTGTAATATTATTTCTCAGACAGTTACGACCAGAGTGCATTGCAAGCAGTCCAGCTGGAGGATGGAACTACTGCCTACATTCATCACGCAGTGCAAATGCCACAATCAGATACCATTTTAGCCATTCAAGCTGATGGCACAGTGGCAGGTCTTCATACAGGAGATGCTGCCATTGACCCAGATACCATCAGTGCTTTGGAGCAATATGCAGCCAAGGTATATTGAAAAACATTTTCTCTATCCATAAAGCTTTAATGTAGCATCATAAGATTCTTGGCAGCAAAAGCCAATTGTGATCTGAGAATTAAAATTATAATTAAGAAATAATTTTCTCTAAAATACAGCATAGGAAAGGCGTCTCTTCAGCAGGCACTGTTCGGAAAAAAGGACCAAGTTAAATTATTCTTGGTCAGGCACTATTGCTGGGTTATTCTTTTTCCCCTTGCATTGGGAAGAGCAGGGCCTGGTGTACTGGGCAAGGACAGTGCATGATATGAAGTGTAAACCAGACTATTAGTTATTGAGTTTGGAAAAAAATTCTTTGATCCATACTTTCAATAGTAAAATGTAGCTTGATGCTCAGAATTGATGTTGTCCACTTTACTGGACTTCTCTGAAGCATGATGCAAGTATAATAATGGGTGGTGCAACTTCCATGTCTTTATAGGTTAGCAGTGTCCAAGTTGCTGGATGATCACCATCAGTGCTTGTATTGCTGTGGAAAAAAACAAGTAGAATATATTTTAAAATCTGTCTTCTAGTGTCACTGAGAATTGTCAGTTTTTGGAGAAGGCCAGTTAGGATAATTAAATGGCTTATACTCTGTTCTTTCCATTATGTTTCTATCTGGTATAACTGAGAGGTCCTAAGAGAGCCAGTCAGATTGTGTTGTGTTTGGCTATGCCTTAATATTTCATAAAATAAAAGGTAATTTGAAGTTAGTTGAGCAGTAGCGACAAGCTTTTACACCTTCCCTAGCTACTATTTCATTTAGGTTTAAATCAATCATAACTTTGTCATTCTTAACAAGGAGCTATATTAATCATAATTCAGTGTTTCTGGTTTGTGAAGGTGAAGAAGAAAGAAGAAATGCAAATTTATTTTTCTTATTTGTCTTAACATGTATTTTTTCAATTCTGCAATATGAATTTGTTTTCTGTAGTGTACTTGTGTGTGTTTAGGAAAAACTGTGTTTGTTTTCATTAAGCTTTCATCTCAGAACATTGTTCCGAAAGGTACTGCTAGAACCTCTTAGGGAAAGTCGGTAAAAATGAGTTTGCAAGTGTTACACCTGTTTTAAGTACAAAAGCAAGTAACACCTTAATTGTCACAACTCTATATTTCTCTTAAAAGGAGAAATGTGGTTTTGTGATTCTACTCCGTGTCTATGTATGCTTCATAGTGAGGCAGTGTATGCTTTCCATAGCAGCTGGTATAGGAACATTGAAGAAGGTACAGAAAGGGGCAACAATGACAACCAAACAAATTAAATACATGAGGTAAGTATATGACAGAATATTATAAAATTTTAAGTAGCACAAAGAAGAGTAGTGACTTGTCATTGTCTTTATCACCAGTGTAAGAGCTGAGAAACATCAGAGGAAACTCTCAGGTGACAGGTTCAATAAAAATAGGGGAAGATTACTTTTTCAAAGAGCACAAAGTTAAACCATGGCACTGCTTGTGGGATATTGTGGATACTGAAATGTCCCTGGATTCAAAGGGATAAATTCATAGAAGAAATATGTATCCAGGGCTATTAGGTAGAAACATGTGACTTCTAGTTCAGGAAGTTCCTAAGCCACAAATTGCTTGGAGATTGGAAGAATATTTTTGGCAATGTATCACTATATGCCTGATCTGTTCTTTAGTCTTCTGTAGCTTCTGCTACCGGCTGTTGTTGGAAACAAAATGGTGCAGTAGATTGACCTTTAGTTTGACTCAGTATAGGTGCTCTTATGTTCTCAATTGAAGGCAGAGTAAATCTTTCTTTAGAATCTAAGGTGGGCCTTTAGGAGAAACTCTTTCTGGGAATCCTTCCAGTATTCTCCCAGTACTGCAAAAAAGAAGTTTAAAATTTGGTGTCTTGGATTTTTTAACTTCAAAGGTTTTATCTTCAAAACTTAAAAGGGCAAAGAAAATTATAAAGGCAGATTCAGAGAATGGTGGTTCTTCTCTGTTTTTCTGTCCTACGTAACAGGCAGAAATAGCCAAGATCAGTAGGCTGCCCAAGATCAGTGTCAAGACTCTGTAAGAGAGTTTATACAAAGAGATCCAGGAGGTCTGCGTAGAAGCTCACTGGAAGTGGTAAAACATGTACATTTTTCATTGTCCCTTGCTTCTCCTTTAGGCATAGCACTACTTTCCCACATCTTGCAGAGTACATGCAAGATGTACTCTTGTACACACCTAGCTAAGAAGACTTAACTAGAATCCTCTTAATTTTGGACTAAGTCATTGCCGCCTTCCTCCCAGAGCAACCAAAGGAAGAGATCATTGCTCTCAGTGACCATAAAGTCAGAAGACATGTAATGGAATTGCGAAGAGTTTAGAACACATGCTTTTCTTCCATGAGCTGTTTCTTGCAGTATCCCAACTGCTGGCAAAGTACAGTTCCTGGGATTTGTGTATGTCTACACATGTGCATGCATATCCTGTTCGGATTATTTGTTTTAAGTGGCATTGATGAACTTTTAGTTTCATGTCAGCAGTTTCTTTCTCAACAAATAACAGGAAGTTCAGGGTAAACTGATTCAAGTCTCCTGTCTGTGCAGGTTCTTTCCCCTCCCTTCAAAAATTCTTCAGGAGAAGGCCCAAAAATGGCTATTGTTTCCTTTTTTTAAAATGAAACCCAAATACCTGAGAATTACCTGCTTGCAGACTGTCTTTGCAGTCTCTCTAATGTAAACTTGCCTCTGCATGGGCACTCGTTAGTGTTTTAGCTAAAAGTTGCCAAAAGTGTATTGTTCACAATGGTCTAATTTAGAAGGATAGCACAGTCTGAAAACCTCTTATGGGACAAGTTCATCTTCAGTCTTCAAATGAAATGTTGGTAGCTTATGCTTTGAGCAAGATACTTTATGCAACCATTAATATCCATAGGAGCCTCTATGACCTCGCTAGTGGAAGGGCATAAGCGTACCAGCATAACAGAGGTAGTGTTTCTGCCAAGCTACTTTAGAGAAAAATAAAATCACTTAGATTAGATTTAGGTGCATCAGTCTCAGGCTTGAGTGTCATGGATGCAGACAGTATTGTGAATGCCTATCCTCAATACAGAGACAATTAAGGAAACTACATAAAGTATACTTTAGGTTTTTTCTACAGTGGCTAATAAGAAACTATTCTTTGAGTTAATGGTTGTGAGAGAGTTTGTGAGGGTTTGTTGGTTTGTTTTTTTTTTAAACTGGGTAGTTGTATTTTTGTTTAAGTAAAAGTTTCAAATTAAGATCTAATATTCTTTCAAATATTTAAAACTCCTTGGAAAGCAGCAGTACTTCTCATGTTTTTTAAAAAAAAAACCTGTGGAGCAATACACAAGTCTTGCTTAGCTGTTGTAATTTCAAATTGAGATGTAACACACTGTCTTATATATCTTGATTACAAAGGAGTTGTGCTGTTCAAAACAAGTAAATTCTGCTTAACAGTGTAGAGATCTATCCCTATTATAAAAGTAAACATTTTCTATTTTTTGTCTGAAGTATTGTAAAATTAATTAATGCTTCTTTCAGTCTATTAATTTAACTTACTTTGTTCTTGCAGTTTTTCCTACCTTGTTTTAAGACAACTTTGAGATGCTCATTTGACATATTCTATAATGCAGGTGCTACAAGTGGTGATTTCCATGTGAGCTAATGTAAGCTAGTGTAGGATAACCATGTTTCCAGAGGGAGCTAGAGAGCTATGAAACAATAAACCCTCAGGAACTGTCTGTAACCCTCTGTTTTTCAGATGAATAAAAGAAACCTGTAGATGATGTTTTACATTTCAGTTTTGTTTTTCAGGTGTCTATTGATGGAAATGATGGTGTTAGTGGCACAGGAATGATAGGTGAAAATGAACAAGATAAAAAAATGCAGGTATGTAGCCCAGTACCTGTATTTCTTCTGTTGTCTTTGCCCAGCAATGTGCATAATAGTCCTATGTGGCCATGAACTAGGGTCTGCTGCTACTTTTCAGGCATTTTAGATCTCAAACCTATACAGATAGGTCATATGTCTCACTTTGTACCAGATCCTTTCACAGAATTTAAAAAAGATCTTCTAATGGTTACTGTTTTCTGGGGATTTCTGTTAAAAGGTAATTAAAAGTTATGCTGGACTTCTAAGATTTTTCAGCCTGACCTGAATATTTTATCGGTAATGGTGTTAGTATTTCAGAAGTTCTTTTCCAGAGAATTGAACTGACTCTTTATAGTCTTTCAAGCAGAACAATGCTGATTCAATTAATGAAGTATTTTCTTCTCAAGAGAGACAATTCCAGGCATATGTCTGGAACTGTTCTCTCTTTAGTGATGTTTTTTATTCCACTTGCCCTGTTAAAGCCCCTGACTTTTATTGCAGGTTTTGTAAGTTATCAGTAGGTAAGAATGTTGCTCCTAGTGAATGCTTAAAGCAGCAGAAAAATACTTTCATTTCTTTGTATTCATGTTGTTAGTACATAGGAGTATAAAAACCTTTTCAATGTGAAAACATTAACTTAAAAGTTTAAAGGTCAATGGAAAATAAAGATGCAACTTCTTAAGATCTTTTTTTTTTTTTTTTACCTGTGATTCATGAAATTATGTAAGGAGAATTGTATTTGTTATCATAACATATTTTATTAAAGGAAATGACAAAGCAAAACATATTCTGAGCTTCAAAGAATTACGACCAACAACAAAAAATAATAAAACTTCTATTCCCTCACATGCTTAAATTACAATCAGAAATGGCAAAGTCATTTCATTGTCTTTCCTTTTTGTCTGATTTAAGAGATAATGAACTAGACAAAGAGGAAAAATATCTTCCTAGGTAAAATACAGTATCTGTGAAAGGAATAATTATATGCTTACCTCTGACAGTTACCTCAAAAGTGTCTATTCTTAATTTTTATTTTAAAGCCAGGTCCCACAATATTTAAAGATATAGGTGCCCTACTGTTGCCTGTGTGTCATGACAGTGAAAGAACAGTTAATATGTGTTACTTATGGTATTGAAATATATTCCTGAAATCAAGAAATTTAGAGATTTTGCACACTTGTATGTTGGAATAGGGATACAACTCCAACAAAATGCAAGTTTCAAGGAAGAGTAAGATAAGATCTTGGTTTGTTTTACCTGGAAGTAAGAGTCTATTAAGCTAAATTAGCTGTAACTGTTATCAAGTTACATGTTGATTTCAGGCTCAGCCCCAAATCATAGTTAACCTGTAGGTGGCTTTATCTTATTCATGTATGGCATCATAGATGCCACATGGAAATGTGCCAATCTTATGAAGCATTATATGTTCCAAACAAAACAAGATCTGGTATTTCAAAAGGCATTGAGGCTTAGTCTCAAATTCTGACCAACTGGAGGGTCCCAAAACTATCAGCTGTGTAGGAATATCTTAATCATGTTTTTGTCTTGATTTAAGTAGATACCTAGTTGTAACTCATTCTGAAATAATACATTACTTTAGATAAAATAGTCTTACATTTACATATGGTATTAAATAAGTGTATGTTTATAAAGTTTTAAGTCCACAGGTAACACAAGAACAGAACAGATGTCATACTTTTAAGTAGTCATTCAAACTTGCGTGTGGTTAGATTTTTTCACCAAAGGAAAAAAGCATAAAACCTCTTTGTGATTCCTACATGTGAAAACAAAGACTGTGTCCCCAAATGGATATCACACGCTATCACCTTTCAAACCTGCCATACCCATCTGTTCATAATAAAAGCAGAATCATGTGACTGAATTTTGTGTCTGACCAGTATGAAAATCATACCTGAGACCTTTACCTTTGTTATTCTCCTGTTACCTGTCTGAATTCAGGATGCATTTGTGATTTCTTTTAAAAGTGTGGGGGGGTAAATTTTGTCTAGGTGAATGTATTTTGAAGTACACAGGTCCTCGCAGTGTTTCAGATTATTACAAAGGTGCTTTATTTACTACATTCTTCTGACTTTGTGCCTTTTAACTGCTGATTTTTTTGTTTCTTTAGAGTGTATTATCTTCTAAGAATAGTAATTTTAATGCTATATCTGCCCTTGCTGAATGATAATGCTGACTGATTTCTTATGAATCTTCAAATTATACCAACTACTGTGTTGTGAAGAAACACCTACAAAGTTTTTTAACACACAAATGCTCTTAGTGTTCAGATAATCTTTTCCTAAGAGTTCTGTTTGTTTTATTTGTCCCTCCTCTTTGTATCAATCTTAAAATTATGTCTGGTTATTTTCTTACAGATATTAGCACATTGATTATAGAACTGTTGTAATTTTCTTTTAATCTTTGGCATACTTCAGCTTTATATCAGATCTTAGCCACTATATGTGCATTTTATATGCTGAAACAACAAAGAAATACTAGCAGGTTTACTGATAGAAAAAACAAATCAATGCTCAAGTGCAGGTTCTCAACCAAGCCTCCTCTTCACAATCTTTAATGTATGAAAGTGACTTTTATGATTCATGATATCATAAGTTAAACAGTAGTATTAGTAATGGGTTTCTTGATTCATGAGGTTGGTTTTCTCCATTGTTCCAGAGAAGCTTTTCTGAAGTAGTAGAGTTGTACATTTCAGTTGGTTAAAAATTTCACATTTGACTTTACATCTTTAGTTTTAAGAACAGTCCAAAGGTAACAGTGGACATCCTCCCTGAAGAATCCATAGGAAGTTGTTCTCAATCAAATATCTGGTCTGTCTGAATGAGGAATTAGAAGTATATGTGCAATTGCAGGGCTACACTTTTGTTAGGATGAGGGACATGTGGTGGGACAGTTAGGATAACTGGATTGCTGTGATGGATGGGTACAGGCTCTTTAATAAGGCCAGGGGGTAGGGAGAGGAGGGGGAGATGTTCTTCATGTCAGAACAGTCGGACTGCATAGGTCTGTGGTTTGGGATAAGTGATAAGCCAGTCAAGAGCCAATGGGTCAGAATTATCTGGCAGAGCAGTGTGCGTGGCATTATGGTGCTGCCTGCTGCAGAGTGCCTGATCAGAAAGATGATGAGGCTTTCTTCAGAGAACTGTAAGAAGCCTCATGTTCCCAGGCCCAGGTTTTCATGGGGAATTTTAACCAACTCAGTATCTGCTGGAAGAGCGTCGTAACAGGGCACATGAAATCGAGGAGCTTTCTGGGTTTCAGGGATGGCAACTGGTAACCTAAAGCAGGTTGTTGAGCCCTGGCAAGGTGAGACACTGCTGGACCTTATACTTAATAAGAAGTATTAGTTGGGAGTGTGAAGGCTGGGGGCAGCTTTGAGGAGTTTCTGTCCTTAGAGATACTCTGAACACATTTTTCTGTAAGAAAAGAGGGGAGGTTTAAAAGAAGGACAAATATTTTAAAAAAGTCTGGAGTAATTTTTGTAAAGTTGTATTAAAATGTTTACATTTGGACTTCTTTCTGCCTCTTTCTTTAGTCTGTATGAAGAAGCCTTTAAAAGGGGTTTACATTGCAGAGCTGTTCTATATGTTTCCCTATTGTGTCATGACAGAAAGGAGAGTAGAACCTACTCAAATTGCTCCAGTTAGTTTGATCAAAACACATGCATCACTGACAAAGAGCAAAATGCTTTCTTTCTTTTTAATAAAGTGCTTATTATAAGTGCATTTAATTATTGTTTGGCCTTTGCATGAACTTATCTTTGAAGGTGGTCTGATTTATGGTTAATCTCCCTTAGGAATGGATCCTGTATCCAATGTAACTTAAGCCTCTTCTGTCTGTTAATTTGGTCATCTTGCCACTGGGCTTATATTTCAAATTATTTTGTCTTCGTTATTATTTGGCTAATTAATGCATGCATTTAAATTTGCTAGCTACAAATATATACATTTTATAGTTTCTTTCTTTCCTTTCATCAGAAGTTATGCTTTTTATTTATTTATTGAGGACTAAGAAATACATGGTATAGCAGAGAGAGAAAAGAAAACCTGTCAGAATCAGCTGTGGCTTGATAACAAAATGAAATGTGTGACTCTTCTGATCTATTGTGTTTTGTTTTGTTTTAAACTTAAGATTGTCTTGCAAGGACATGGAACACGAGTGAATGCAAAATCTCAGCCGAGTGGAGAGAAAGCCTTTCGCTGTGACTATGATGGCTGTGGAAAACTATACACAACAGCTCACCATCTTAAGGTGATGAGATGTAAAATGAGTGTTGTCACTTTGCAGGCATGCTTATGTGGTTAAAAGTAATAGAAATTAACAGAGAGGTAGTCATAATTATGCTGGTTTATCAAATGTTTATTGGATTGATTTTATATCCAATAAT
This sequence comes from Ara ararauna, assembly GCA_028858755.1. NCBI lineage: Eukaryota > Metazoa > Chordata > Aves > Psittaciformes > Psittacidae > Ara > Ara ararauna. The sequence continues at coordinate 34,835,594 of CM054380.1, read as the reverse complement.
TGGTTGTCCCAGGTGCTCTGCTGATTTTGCTCAGTGTTTTGGACAGTTGCAGGTGTAGGATCATGTTAGGCTCCTATATTGCTGGCATGTAAGAAATGTCTTGTTGATATAGTTTCTAAAAGCAGTGTCCCAGAAATTCTGAAATCCACTGTTCACCATATCTCCTTTTAGTATTTGAACGATCATGCAAAAATCCTGATTTTTTTTTTTTGGAAGATTTTTGCCATCATAATACGAAGTTTAACTCTTCAAAACAATCCAGCATTCAAAGTGAAAAGCTGGAACATCTTTTCTTTACAGGTGGAAACTTCCTTTTTTAAATTCAGTAATGGAATTATTGGAACAGTAAGGGTGTAGAGCTGTTCACATTCCAGCTTAGGCTGAGGTGGTCACTTGCCAATGAAGTAAATTCCTTGCAGTGCTGCCCTGTCTCTGACAAAACACTGGAGACAGTGAGTAGTTGACTGTATAGGTCCTGCACTAAAATTATGTCCTTGCTGTAGAGGTTTCATGAAATGTAAGAGGATCATTAGAAGCGCTCAGTGGGGTTAAAAAAAAAAAAAAAGTAGGCTCTGAGGCATGTTTGCATACTGTCTTCATTGTAGTTGTATGATGGCAACTCTGTGTATTTACAGAAATGTAAAACATACTTAATTTTAGGGAAAACATTGTCACAATATTTATTTATTATCCTCACTGATTTAAAAAGAAGACACTTCAATGTGAATCATAGGAAGAGAAATAAAACACATTGTATTTGAGAATGAACAGTTTCTGTGTTGAAATAATGAAATACAACATTTCATTAAGTAAGTATATTGAATGTCTTGACAGGTGCATGAAAGGTCACACACGGGAGACAGACCATATCAGTGTGAACATCCTGGATGCGGCAAAGCATTTGCAACAGGTAATCTTTTGTAGACTAGCTCCTCCTGCTTGCTAGTGCTTGTTTAAAGTAAGTTTTTAATATTGCCTTTTTTAAACTGCTAAGAACTTGATTGGGAGAAGTGCAGTAAAAAAACAAAGGTCATAATTTCAGCTAGTGTAGAAAGTACGGGGGATTTAACTCCTAGTTACTGGAGGAATGACATGAAACACTTGAAATTTTCCCTTACTGTTCACTTATCATGCTATAGTCAGATTTTTAATTTTTTTTTTAAATACTCCTTTTTTAACTAAAAGTATAAATTGAGGTGATAATAAGAAGCTGAACCTGTTAGTATAAGGTAAGCTGATCTGTTCCACATTTAAAAGGAACTTTGATGGAAGAAGCTGCTTTAAGTGATCTTTATTGAATTTGTATCAGTGATGTTTCTCATGAAGTGAGCTTTATATTTCGTACAGACTACTGTTGTGGTTTAAGCCATAAATCACACAGCCTGTTCTCTCGCTCACTCCCCTCTCTTTCTTCCCCCCTCTTCTGGGTGGATGGGGAGGAGAATCCAAAGAATGCAACTCCCACAGGTTGAGATAAGAACAGTTTAGTAACTAAAGTATAACACAAGACCACTACTGCTACCACCAATAATAATAATGACAAGGCAAATCCAAGGAAAGAATGCAATCGCTCACCACCTATACCCAGCCTGACCAAGCAGTGCACCTCCACCCTTCCGCGTCTCTGCTCTCTGTTTTACACATCCTGGGCATGACGTGCTGTGGCATGGAATACCTCTTTGGTCAGTTTGGGTCAGGTGTCCTGTCTCTGCTTCCTCCCGGCTTCCCCTCCTCCCTGGCACAGCATGTGACTCAGAAAGTCCTTGGTCAGACCAAAACATTACGAAGCAGTAACTGAAAACACTGGTGTTATCAGCGCAGTTCCCAGGCCCAAAATCAAAAACACAGCACTGCACCAGCTACCAAGGAGGAGGAAAGTGACTGCTACTGCTGAACCCATGACAACTACTCTGCTTATAAATGATGCTCTTCCTGAGATTAAATTCTATTATGCAAAATGCAGCTATGAAGAATGAAATCTGGAAGAAAGTGAAAGAACAAATCTTGCTTCAAATTTTATTATTTTACTTTGAATGCAAACTAGCATGATGCTTGGAAAAGTTAAGGTCTTTTTTTTTTTTAAAGAAGAAAATCAACAAAAAAACTCAAAAACCTCACAAAACAGAACAAAACCCCTTAAGGTATTATTTTAAAATAACTTAATCTGAGCTAATACATGAAGTACTGTTTTCTTTGAATATAAAAAAGCAAAAGAAATGCTGATGAGAAAGTTCAAAAGGGAAACAACCATCCTTAAACAGTTGTACTCAAGTTTAATTACATAGTGTGTATAAAGAGATTTCAGAACTACATAATGAAATATTCTCTTCCAATGCGACAAACTGAACATTTCTAAAATGGCTGTTTCAGGGCTCTTTAGTCATGATGTTTACAGGGAAGTGCAGAAAGAAAATTCCTGGTAAAATGCTCGTTGTAGAATAATTTATGGAGGACCTGATCCAAAGCTTGCTTGAGACTGGTAGAGTTCTTGATGACAATGAGTTCCTAAAAGTAATCTTAAAGGGAATGGGTGTCCATGACTGCTATCAATTGGCATCTATATGTGATGTTAATAATATGGTTTAAAATAAATAAAGCCTGGATAATAGTAGTGCTTTTTGTGATGACTTCATTAATGGTGCTGATTTTTGTATAAGCAAATAATTGTCATTTTAATGACATTACTGGTAAGAGATTTTAAAAGTATGTGGAATACAGATTATACAGCTTCCTCAGAAGACAGAATACATATTTGTCTACATTATAATCATTACAATTTATCCTTTTGAAGGGAGCAAGCATTACGGAAGTGTAATTTCTTCATAAATGAAGGATGAAAGAATTTCTAAACTGTATTTTGAGTTCTGCTGCTCTGTATGGTAGAATGAAGAGCTTGTCAAGAGTGAAAGAGCAGATTTTATTCCCCGGGGAGCTTCCCGATTGGAATGGCAAGCATAGCTTTTGCTGGTGATGGTTTATAATATCCTAATTTTGTGATTATACAATTATAACATCCTTTCTAATATTCAGGGTATGGGTTAAAAAGTCATGTCCGAACACACACTGGCGAAAAGCCTTATCGGTGCACAGAAGAAAATTGCACCAAGTCATTCAAGACTTCAGGAGACCTGCAGAAACATATCAGAACCCACACAGGTACTATTGTCACCCTTCCTATTTTTTTTTTTTAATTTATTTTTTTTTTAATTCACTTAAGTAGACTTGTTTTCTTTGATCATTCTATGACTTTATACTTATGAAATCAGCCTGTGTATATTCTCTTTCTGAAGCACAGTGAGCAAAACAGCATTTCAGCATGGTAAGCATTTACTGCAAATCCAGCATGCTTATCTTGGAACAAGTGCTTAAGCATTCACGCTGCTATTGCAAATGCACTAACTTCTGTCAGTGTATCACTTATATTGTCACTTAGTTACTTGATGCATTTACAGTTTCATTTGCAGCTGTAACAGAACAAGGAGCTTTTCCTCAATATTATGGCTTGCCTCTTAGAAATGACAGTGTTCTTAAGTTTTGGTGCTTTAAAATAACTTGCACGCCAGCTTCATGAAGGTCTTCAGTTCTGAGCTTGTTGTTACCCTGACCTCCCTTCTTGTAGCAGAAAAATGAACAAAAATGTCACAGAAAAACAGCTGTTATCAAAACATCCACATCCATAAAAAATAACATCTTATGTTTTGTCTAAAAAAGATTAATTTGAAAGCCAAAACACCAGTAAATTCTGGACAGCATAGAGGATAAAGGCCAACCCTGTGGGTGCACACATGTGTGGACAGAGTTCCACAGTGTCTTTTCTGTTCCTGACATTTCCAATTTAAAAAAGGAAAAAAAAAAAAACCAACCCAGATCTCATATGTAGGAAGAATGATCTGTCACTTATTCTGTTACCTGTATTTACTTGCCTGCTAGAGCACCAACATTTTTTTCCACTAAACTCTCTTGAATCTTAGGAAAAAAGAACAAAAGAAATACTTTTTCCTCATATTAAAAAGAACAAAGCAGAGGAGGATAAAAGCAGGCAATAAAAATTCTGCTTTCCTGGACTTCTGTATTCAAGGATAGTCTGTTGGGATTAGTGCTGTTTTGATGTTAAATTGGTCATCAGAATGAAGACAGAAAACTGTTATCTGTTTTCAGTTCTAGAGGAGAACTGTTTGACATTATGTAGTACATCAAGTACAGACTATGAACTAGAAGACTTCCGTAGTATGGACAGCAACTTGATTAGCTGTAGAATGTTTTCTTTACTTCTTTATGGCCACAGAAGTTCTACAATAATTTAATCACTTTCATGTAATCTAGCAGTGGAGTCAAAAGACTTGAGCCAGCCATGTGTAATCATTTACACATTTAAACAATATTAATAATACAGTTATAAGCTCCCAGCAGTCCAGGGACTGGAGTTCAGGGGAGTCTTGTTTTAGATGCATGAGTAGTTTCAGGAAACCGAAAAAATGAGAAAACTGCACCAAGTCCTTTGAGCAGATGGATGGAGAGGTGTATGTATGCTCATACACCTCTATGCAAGCTCCAGCAGTGCACCTGATGGAGGCAAGTCTGGGCTCTGCCCACTTTCACAGGGCTCCCAAAACTTTGCATTCATTTATCATGTAGAGCAGATTAGCACTGCATTTTTTTGCCTGTTTTAGCCAGTGCTCTTTCCCTTTCTTTTTTAGTGGCAGTCCAGTCTCACTTCCTCTTGCCATCAAATGCTTGCCCAGGATCCTCCATGACTTCCCTAGACATACCTTTCTAGTATCAGAAAAGCTGCAGTGGATGATTCCTCACAGCTGCTGTGGGGTAGAGCTTGAAGGCTTCTGACTTGCTTTGCATTTCTAGTGCTAGAAGTCTCTGTTACCTGGAAACAGGTTGCTTTTCTAACAAGTGCGTTAGAAATTTAAAAGGCTGGCTTCACCAACCGGTTGGACGACATTCTTGGGGGCATTCTTTAAGAGTCTTCTGGTCTAGTTTCTAAGGCAGGGTCTGTTGTTGGGCAGGGTTGACTCTGCAGCCCTGCTCCTTTCTGGCTTGTTTTGAGATCCTGTGCTGAAGCAAGGATTAGGGGAGCTATGGTAACACAACACTGAGGCGTGTATGCTTAATGCACACACACACTGCCTTGGCAGAAAGCTGAAAAACCTTCTGAAGCAGCTGCTGCCCTAAGAATGAATTATAGTTTCCTCTGCCAAGGAGCTAACTACTTCAGAGTTTCATGGTATTAATGTCTCTATCAGGACTTTGTTTTTTATTTCTGTCTCTAAGTACTTAATGTTATGTCTGTAGTGGTAATCTTGTCTTCTCTGGCTCTCAGATTCTTCCGTTTGGTAAGCAGTACAGTGGGTGGAATGTACATAGCTCTAGGAAGTGTTAAATTGCAACAGGACAGGGCAGTTAACCCCCTTCACTCTCCTGCTCTGTGTGCTTTAATAGACCTGAAAGGTCAGGGGTATTGGGCTATTAGACAGGGGTTGGCCTTATCTACCGAAATGTTTTTTAGTGCAATCATGTAAGTTATTGTGCTTAGATTTATATTGCATTAACAGAGTTATTTTAAAATAAGCTGTATTTGTGATTGCTTTGGGGGCTTGAAATGATTTTCAGGGCTATCTGTCCTTAAAGGGTGCTCTCTATAATGAGTTTTACTAATCCACTTGTATCTTGGTTATACGTTAAATTGTGAAGGGGTTTTATTTCTTTTTTTTTTAGTTTTATGAATTACAATTGACAAATATAAAAATGTTATGATATGCTTATTTTGGGTAATGTATGTATGAATGGGGGGGTGGTGTTAAATACATGTTAGAATATGGACAGTGTGGAAGCTAATCCAAACAACTGAGTCTGTTTTATACATCACAAAGTACTAATCTAAATACTTCATAATTTAGTTTACAGATGGTATGATTTTCCTGAATTCTGACAGTTTTGGCTAAATGGTAGAACACTTCACATGGTGTTTCCCACTGGGTCTCAAAGAGAGAATTAGGTAGCTTTTGATTTCTACATTCAGTCTTAAGTGTAACTTAAGATTTTTGTTCTTTTATAATTTTTGCATGTGTGCCATTTTTTCTTTATTTTTCAGGTGAAAGGCCCTTTAAGTGTCCATTTGAAGGATGTGGCAGGTCATTTACAACATCTAATATTAGAAAGGTTCACATCAGGACACATACAGGTGAAAGGCCTTATTACTGTACAGAGCCAGGATGTGGGAGAGCTTTTGCCAGTGCAACTAATTATAAGAATCATGTGAGAATACACACAGGTATATGAGTGATGTTTTGTATTTTGAAGTAGAATCTGCTTGGGAAAGGCTCTGTCATTCTGCTTGTGAACACTGTTTTGGTACATTGTAATTGGGTTTAGTCATATTTATGTGACCTGGCTTGGCAATTTTATTTGGGCTTGTCTACCCTGAGCTGAGGACAGTTAAGCAGTTAGGTTTCCTGCCTTGCTGTCAAGGCAGAATAATTTTGTTTTGGATACATAGTTCTTTACAATTAATGCAAAACCTTGTCTTCAGTAGACATTGGGCTACGTCCTTATATGGTTCTGCAGTTTGCCTCCATTGTGAGCTGCTGCTTAAATAAATAACAGTAAAGTACAAGTCTGAATATGACTTGGGCTCATCATTGTGAGTCATCGTTTCATCCCAGCTGTATTTTCCTTGCTGCTGGAGCAGTGGTCAAAACCTTTCTATAGAGTGGAGGTGAAAATACATATCCAGCTTGATCAGTTAGCAGAAATAATCAGCACAGATTCAAAGGTTCTAAAATGTAAAAGCCAGTGATAGCTGTATAATCTCGGTAGCCTTAGGTATTTTATGAAAGCACAGACAGGTTTCATAGAGGTATGTTTTGTATCTCAGATAATCTTTTTAGTTCACAATTTGGACATTTGTTTCATTGTTTTTTAAATGAAAGTTGTTTTAATATGAAACCATAATTGTTTAAACATGTGCTTCCCATAAGCTTTCTTCAGAGCTTAAAGACTCAAAAGTAAGTGAAATTGTGCTAGGGTATCAACATATACCTGATTACTGAGGAGAAGTATGGGGCTTCCAGTAACAAAAGAACAAAATTCTCTATACGATGCTAAACCGACATTGCAGCTTTCAGCCTGTATCCTTCTGTCTTCATGAGAAGGATGTTTTAGATGGAATGGAGAGAAAAGGGGCCAATTTCTACTGGCAGTTGTTCTACAAAAAGACAGTGAGAAGCTGCATTGATAAACTCTGTGAGCTTTATCTTCACTGTTGGCTTTGAAATTGACGTGGTTGGTAATGAAGTTGTGTCACCAAATATCACTTGTTGACAATTTTTTCTGTGCATCCTGAATAAAGTTCTCTTTATCCCTTTTGTTTTCCATACAGGGGAGAAGCCCTATGTCTGCACAGTTCCTGGTTGTGACAAACGTTTTACAGAGTACTCTAGTTTATACAAGCATCATGTTGTACATACTCATTCCAAACCATATAACTGTAATCACTGTGGGAAAACATACAAGCAGATTTCTACGCTTGCTATGCATAAGCGGACCGCGCACAATGACACAGAGCCCATTGAAGAAGAGCAAGAGGCTTTTTTTGAGCCACCTCCAGGTTAGAGTTTCAGTTGTGGAATCTTGTGTTGTAAAAAAAAAACGGGCTGGATAATATTTTGCTGGGGTTTTTTTGTAACCAAGGAAATGAAAGCATAGGTAAATATTTGAATCACTTAATAAAGTTATTTAACTTCTTTGTAAGACTTTTTAGTCTGGTAGGCAACTTGTAAATGGAAACTGAGAGAGTAATTGACCAGATTGTAAACTCACTCACAGCAGTCCTGGAGATAAGACGAATTTGAGATGCAATCCCAGCAAATCTGCTATAAAAATGGATGCAGGGAGGGACCTGGGAGAATCTAAAACGTTTAGGCTTACAAGCTACTGAATTTTTCTTGGGTATTTTTCTAAGAGTGTACCTAGAACACTATGCTTGGTGACAGTCTTTTGTGCAGGAGCAAAGGCACTGCCTTGAGAAAAGGAAAATCCATCTTTGCACTATGCTGATACTGTGCTGGTTTTGCTGTGGTTAATAGCAGTTTATGTAAACTGTCCTAGAAGCAAAGATGAAGATAAGTTCATTTGCTGCGGTACTCATCATGGTATCATGAGTATTGAATCCTGTGACTATTAAAGATCAGACTGAAGGAAGTACTGTGATAGGACAAATACCACTTGTCAAACTGTGATTTTTATATGTGACTGAAGATTGGAAATAAGTGCACAAACTGTTTTGATCAAAGAAGTTGTTTTCCTATATGTATGTGGGAAACTGCACTGAATACCTCAAGCAGATCTGCTGCAATCCAGTTCCTTTTAAGGGAATGATAAGATTCATTTGCTGAGGTTAAACATTTATTAAGATACTGAACTTAAGTCACACAAAGGCATCCCTGTGTTCTTCTGTATGTTTGTTAATTAATAACTCTTTAAAAGCTGCCATTTGCATTTGCATGGAGCATCTTGTATGGAGAGGTTAACATATAAAGAATTAATTAGAAATGTTTGTCACCATTTCAATATTTGCTAATAAACTCAGTGTATATTTTCTTTATGTATAGTATTTGTGTGTTAAAACTCACTGCTAAAAGATTATACCTCATGTTCCTAAAACAGACTTTCTGACTTGCTTTTATTTTTCACCTCTTTCCACTAAAATTTTTCTATCAGAGTTTTTAAAACCTTCAAATCAGGCTGGCATTTAGCCCTTTTCATTTGCTTTCCTGGCAGCATCTAGAGTATGTAAACTACCCTTTTGCCTTCTTTGTATCAAATAGGTCAAGGTGAAGATGTTCTCAAAGGTTCCCAAATAACCTATGTGACAGGCGTAGACGGAGAAGATGTAATTTCTGCACAGGTTGCTACAGTTACTCAGTCAGGATTAGGTCAACAAGTAGCACTAATATCCCAGGATGGAACCCAACATGTAAGTAAACACAGTGTTGAAGAGCTGACAAAAATACACTGAGAATTGAGGCAGGTGTTGCAGATGCTCATGTGCTTTCTAAGACCACTTGGGATTCTTAATAAATACGTACGTGGGTTTCTTTAGAACAGAAGTTTCTCTGGAGCTGGGTTAGGATATGTTCAGGGTTGAGCCTCCTGTGGAATACCTAAATTAAACCCCACATTCTGACGTCTGAAACTGCATTAATACAAAGCTTGATTTTTTTCTTTTTTTTTTTTCTGTCCTTGTTATCTTTGTCACTATTAAAGTAGGCATACCAATTGTTACAGACTAGTTTCTGAGGTTTCTCAGAATTCCCTAATTAATACAATATATTAATATTTAGCAGTCATCTTCACTGTTGTTTTGTCTGCATGTACTTTGTTGGGATGGAGGGCTGGGAAATATTTCTAGTCCAGGTGCCTGCTTTACAAGCTGTTTGGTATTGTGCAGTTCTTACCATTTTTAACATAAACAAGAGATTAAGGAATGCTTTGAACTACCCCCACTTGAAAATTCCTATGGATATATTTTTTTAAGGATTCCCTAGGGTATATTTTTTAAGGTTTTCCTAAGAAATTTCATTAAGAGGGGATTTCAGCACAACTCATTTGTTTAGCTATGGTAATATATTGAAGGCATATGGGAAAAATCATTATAAAATTTAAATCTCACCTGGAAATGAGGCTGAAATGCCAGTAGCGTATGAAAGATATCTCCTAAATTCAAATTGGAAATTAAATATTACCATCCTTCAACATTGCAGCGGCACTAAGTAACTGGCTTTTTTACCCTCTAAAATGAAGGCCTGAAGTCTTGACATGGAGTTCTTGCATTTATTTATTTAAGTTATCCTTCAGCTTGACTTTATTTCTGGGATGTTTTATTACCTTGTAAATCAGACATGAAATCATTTATCTGATGCCCTAATGTGTTTATACTGGAGACATTAGTAATTTATATTGTTAATTTTTTGTTGTTTATTTGTGGTTTAAATTCTAAGCCCTAGGAGGGCCTTTAGCATTTCTGTTAAGATCACATGTCAAGTGTTACTGCCTTGAATCACACTGTCCATTGTGTGAGACACATAGATAACGGAACATGCAGTTATTTCGGGTATGATCTGATTAACATGGAGTTGCCGTCTCTGGGCACAAGTATGCATTCTTCTTATTATTACTGAATATTATTATTATTTTTATTTCTGTAAACAGATAATCGTGTCTGAAAGGTCATGGAATGTTAGGTCCTGATCATTAAGATGAATGTGATGATGCTTCTTTGTCTAAGACTGGGAATTGGCCAAAGAGTGATGGTGATTCTCGAGGAATGCATGAGCATGCTGGTCAGGATGTGGAACAATGCTACTAGATCCTTTGGCCAGTATATTAATTATGACCAGCTTAAAAGACTTTTCCCCCATTATTAATAGGCTTTTTGTTCCAGATTGCTACACATTTTGTTTCAAGTGAAGAAATTAAGCTAGCCAAGGAATATTCCTGCTGAGCCAACTAGCAGGAATTTGTTTGGTATATGCTGTTACACTTCAAATGCTTATCATCAGGGGTTTGGATTTTTATTTTATTTTTTTTTTTCCAAACCTTACTTGAAAACATAAGTTTTGTTGCCAAAAACTAAGACTAGGTGTGGCTTGAGCAGCAATTAAACCTTCTCCTTTTAGTTCAGGAATTATTTTGTGTTTCAGGTCAACATAACCCAGGCAGATATGCAGGCCATTGGCAATACTATCACTATGGTAACACAAGATGGCACCACCATCACAGTACCTGCCCATGATGCCGTCATCTCTTCTGCAGGAACACATTCTGTAGCAATGGTTACTGCTGAAGGCACCGAAGGACAACAGGTAAGATATAATCCTGTGTAGATGTGTAATGTTCCCTTATAGGATGATCTAAAATAGGCAACTTTGCCCTGCAGAGACGGACTTGGGGGTGTTGGTCGATGAAAAACTGAACATGAGCCAGCTTCAGTGTGTGCTCGCAGCCCAAAAACCAACTGTATCCTGGGCTGCATCAAAAGGAGCATGACCAGCAGGTGGAAGGAGGTGATCCTGCCCCTCTACTCTGCTCTCATGAGACCTCACTTGGAGTATTGTGTGCAGTTCTGGTGTCCTCAACATAAAAAGGACATGGAACTGTTGGAACAAGTGCAGAGGAGGGCCACGAGGATGATCAGGGGACTGGAGCACCTCCCATATGAAGATAGGATGAGACAGTTGGGGCTGTTCAGCCTGGAGAAGAGAAGGCTGCGTGGAGACCTCATAGCAGCCTTCCAGTATCTGAAGGGGGCTGATAAGGATGCTGGGGAGGGACTCTTCATGAGGAACTGTAGTGGTAGGCCAAGGGGTAACAGGTTCAAACTTAAACAGAGAAAGTTTAGATTGGATATAAGGAAGAAGTTCTTTACTATAAGGGTGGTGGGGCATTTTAGCAGGTTGCCCAAGGAAGCTGTTAATGCTCCATCCCTGGCAGTGTTCAAGGCCAGGTTGAACGGAGTCCTGGGTAACATGGTTTAGTGTGTGGTGACTCTGCCCATGGCAGGGCTGTTGGAACTAGATGACCTTAAGGTCCTTTCCAACCCTAACTATTCTGTGATTCTGTCTAAGCCATCACAGTTCTGTCATTCACATGGATTTACCTAAGTAAAGCAGTTTTCAACACCTGGCCATAGCATTCCTTTCACATAAAGGGAATGATTTTTCATATTCACACTCATACATATGATGTGTTCTACTCCATTGCTATACATCAACATATGGCAGAATGTTCTAAAAACAATTGGGCAAGAAGAAAAAAAATTAAGGTACCAGTCTGGCATTTCATTTAAGTGCATGCATGTAAAATAAGGCCTGGAAATGTTAAATGTTTTCCCCAAAATCACACAGTCAATGAGTGGCAGAACTAAGAACAGAATCCAGTATGAACTGTAACATTATCACTTGGTATTATGGGACTGTAATTAATTTGGCAGATGGGAAGCATTTGTGTAAGTATGTATTTGTGGGTTTGTTCTTAATACACAAATACAATACCTAGCTTTTAAAGTAGAAATATAGTGAATCGTTTTTAAACTTTAACTTAATAATGGATTCCAGTGTTTGAAAAATGCACCAGATGAAAATGAATGTACTTACTAATCACAATGCTCTGTATGTATAAATAATCACAGGCTTATAGGCACATTTACTGAATTTCTGTGCAGTTCTCAGGAAATTCATATTTTGAGAGCTAATACGTAACTTTGAGAACACAATGATGGCAACCTTTCTTAAAAACATTTTCTTTTGCACAATAAAATTATGCTCATGCATGGTCACAGCTTTGAATTTAACTTTAACTTTGAAGATAACCATTGTAACAGATCTGTCATCCAGTTGATTCTCTTCCTTTGGTATTGAAGGTTGCTATTGTGGCTCAAGACTTAGCAGCATTTCATAGCGCCTCATCAGACATGGGTCATCAGCAACATGGGCACCATTTAGTGACTACAGAAACTAGACCTGTCACATTGTTGGCTACATCAAATGGAACACAAATTGCAGTACAGGTAAGATGGTGATAAATGTTTTTTGGAGTGTTTCTTACTTCTTGAACTAGAAGCTCTTAGTCATGCAACAAAATTGTAATATGCTTGGATCCCCTACAAAAAAATAGCCCGTAACCATATGATCTCATATTTTAAATAATATATAGGGTTAGGAAGAGGAATAGTAATCACCTGATTTTCCAAATCTACTTTTAGAACTTCCAAAGAAGGGAGAGTTTAGAGGAGGGCTAGACTTCAGGTCAGCTGAATCATTCATGAAGTCACAGGTTTTCAGTGGAAAAGCACTTTCATTCAATAAAGCTGATATATATAAACCCAAATCCTCAAGGGTAAATTGCTATGAACTTATACATATAAAATAGTCAATTTGTTATTTGAACCTTGAAATGCTAATAGCATAAAAGTGTAAACAGTTATAAAGACAGATTAATGGTCAGAAATCTCTGGAAATAGTAACCTTCTGTTTAGCTGTCAGACTAGCACAGTAGAAGCAGCAGTCTCCAAAAATAGTTCCTCACATTGTCCAAACTGTAATGGAAGAGTAATTTCTGGATATGAAAGAGTTTAATTTAAATTAGGCTAATTTAAAAGCAGGTGGAAACCAAGCACAAATTAAGATTTTATCTGGAAAGTAACCAAAACCTAGACAAGTATTTTTGTGAATCCTTTATTCAGAGGGAAGCTTGACTTGGCTAGAAGGCTGAATGAAACTCATTAAATAACTTTGCAGTCAAGGGTCAAATAAATGACTGAAGGATTTGGGGGAAATTACCACTCCAATGACTGAAACCAATTTTAAACTGCAAATAAAATAAAAAGAGTTGAATTAGCTTAAATTTTGGGTTGCATAGTAGTATCAGTCCTGCAAACACTGTCTAATATTATCTTGACTCTGTACTTTGCTGTGTGCATAAATAAGAAGTCCAGTGGAAATGTAATGAAGCTATTTTGGTATTCAAATTTATGTTGGAATTGGGACTCAGCACTTTGTGAGTTTGATCCTGTTGTTCCCTGGATATCACCAGAGACACATTTTGTTCTAGAGAACATGGAAAATCACAGGAACCATGCATCGTGAAAGGGTATACAATTAGGAGGAGGATAATTTTCATTAATGTGATACACTCTATGAATTGCAAAGGGAGTTGAGTATATGCAACTGTTTTGAGTATGGTTTGCATGATGGGCTTTAGCTCTGATAAATACCAATATAAAAACATCAGTGTGGTTATGCAGAGAGGAGATGCTCAAAAGAGTTTCTAAACAAATCAATATTAAGCAATGTAAGCTTATACATGTTCTTGAAAGGTTCTTGGAAATATCTTCAAATAGAAAACCAGAAAATACACTCACAAGTTTCCTTTCCAGGGGGTAGAATATACTTTACATGTGGAAGTAACAGCAACTTAAGTCCGATTCCTTCAAACTGTTCATATTTGTTGAAACTAATATGAGACCAGACCTTCGAGCATTTGAGTCTCAGCATTAATGCTGCAGTCTAAATGCACACTACTCTCTTGAAAGACTTCAGATTGAAATGCATCATGTTAATATCTTGAAGCAGAAATGAGAGATTGTTATTTTCCCCTTTGTTAACTGGAACATAGCAAGTCAGATGCTGATTTGAAGAGCAATGAAAATCAAGATCTTAATTCTGAAATCTTGTCTTTTGACCTAAGTTGGCAGTAATCAAGACTGCATGTAAGAGAAAGCATATCAGAAGACAGTTGTTTGCATGAGAGGAAGAAAATAAAAAACTAACACCTTCAGCAGTGTCCTTCAAATGAAAGAAAAACATAGGCACTCTCTGCACATGCCCCTTTTTTGTTACCAGCAGTGAAGCTTTTGGTGAAGTACCTTTAGTTTAGTAAAATTTAAAATACACAATACAAATAGTAGAGAGAAAATTCAAAATTAAAATATTATTGATTATTCATGAGTTCTTGATAGTTTCTCTTTTGTACTTTCATACTAATAAATGAATCCATTCAGTTTCTAAATACTGATAAAGCCAGGAGCCTGATAGCCAAATTGAAGTCTTAAGGAGGTGGTAACAGAGCTGCTTTTGCTTTGAGTAGCTCCAGAATGTGAGAGCTAGTGACTAAATGAAAGCAGTATTTAGAACTGTCCTATTAGGTCCATCTGGCAAATAATCTGGTTTTCCTTTTCACACTCTCATGCAGCTTTATCTTGAGCCAACAGGTTAATGGCCAGCTTTGTTTTTAATAGGTTGAGGTTGTCTTCAGCATTCCCATTGCTGGACATATGTGCATGGAGTGCATATTCTTCCCAAAATTGTGTCTTTATTCAGTGTTAGTTGACATTGCCTCTGACCATGCCAGATAAATTAATGGCCTTGTACTTTTACTACAATATAACTTCCTTCCTAAACTACCATAGAATCAGTGTCATCATGACTGCTTTTCTTATGTAGTCAGGAATCTGCAATAAAGTTAAACTTTTTACATATATTAATCTTGGGGCTGTTCAGCCTGGAGAAGAGAAGGCTGCGTGGAGACCTCAGAGCAGCCTTTCAGTATCTAAAGGGGGCCTATAGGGATGCTGGGGAGGAACTCTTCATGAGGGACTGTAGTGAGAGGACAAGGGGTAATGGGTTCAAACTTAAACAGGGGAAGTTTAGATTGGATATGAGGAAGAAATTCTTTACTGTAAGGGTGGTGAGGCACTGGAATGGGTTGCCCAGGGAAGTTGTGAATGCTCCATCGCTGGCGGTGTTCAAGGCCGGGTTGGACATAGCCTTGGGCATCATGGTTTAGTGTGTGGTGTCCCTGCCCATGGCAGGGGGTTTGGAACTAGATGATCTTAAGGTCCTTTCCAGCCCTAACTATTCTATGATTCTATGATTCTATGTCATATGGTGTTCCAAAGAGCTGTCCTTCTGCAAGAGTTAAGAAAAATGAAGATTGTTTGCTTTACCAATGTTAAAATGTAATTCAGCAGCCTCCATGACTTTTGAAATCTTTATCTTATCTTTGTTGTATCTGCCAAGTTGAAATATCATCTATTTTGCATGTCATGAAATGTGTTTACCATGCAGCAGTTCTTTGAAGAAAATTTATTCAGTAGATACATAGAAACTCAGTTTAATCTGCTATCAGAAGCTGGCTTAATTGCCATGTTGATTAGATAGCTGTTAGTATGTATTAGCCAGAAGAGGTGTGACTCCTGAGCACACTTATTTGTGCTAAAGAATTCATCCATATCCAGATCTTTGCCTTCATCTTTAATTTGTTTGTTGAGGTTTGGTTTTGTTGGGGTTTTTTTATATCCATATGTAACATTCTGGATTTATTTATGTTTAAATGCATTTGTTTCAGCTTGGAGAACAACAGTCTCTGGAAGAAGCCATTAGAATAGCCTCCAGAATACAACAGGGTGAAACACCAGGGATTGATGATTAACTTCTAAAACTGCTACCAGAACAATAGAGTGAAAGGTATTTTATTTTCAGTCAACAAAGGTCCATGCCAGCAGCAACCCATAAAAACTTTGAAGTTCCCCACTCACTGAAACTGTACACATTTTATGCAAGAGTGAAGAACATTTTGTAAGTTTTGTGTACGTAACCCTTGGAATGGACTGACATCACATGCTTCCAACTGTTGTATTTTCAGGCATATGTAATTAGGATTATATAGTAAATTTCCTTGTTATCCTTTCATCAGATTTCAGACTGGTCTACAAGCAAATGAAAAATTGGATCTAAGTATTGGAATTAATTTTTAATGTCATGTGTGAATAATGCAGACATTACTGAAGAACTCAAATGTTTAAAATACTATTGAAAAAAATCATCATTTCAGGAACCCTTACAAGTAATAAAGATGACAGAGCCTTTTAAATTGCATTCCATAAATGCAATTAAAGTCTTGGATTTGAGCCAACTGTAAATCTTCATATTTTGATTTGTTTCATACGGATTTGAATACTCTTTGGATTATCTATCCCATCTCATTCATTGTAAATACAGACTGTTAATGCTGGAAGTGCTAATTATATTATCTTTAAATTGTATTATGTACAAAGGCGACACTTTGGTTGTTCAATATTAAAGGAAGTAAATCTAATGATTTTTGTTTCTTTACATATTTTACTTAAGATGTTACTCTCAAATTATTATGCAATAAAATATAGCAAGATTGTATTGTCTAGATAGGATGATATTGTGTGACATACTGGTTTACTTTTTAATGAGACTGAAGTTCAAATTATTTATTTATGTTCCTGTATAAATTTTTCAAAGTTTATTTATCATAAACTTAATTTCTGACATAAATTTTGATCGTAATCCACCATAGTGTATTAAGTAATTACTGTTAATAGTTACTTTAAACATTCTAAAGCACTACAAGGATGATTAAAGTATTAAGTAATTAGTAATTAGTCAACCAATTTTGACTTAAAAAGTAAACATACCTGTTTTCAAGAGGTAAGTTTACTTTTCAAATGGTGCATTTACAGCAAATAGTACAAGTACTAATAGTCTATTTTCAACAGTTCTGAGTGCCTGCTGCTACCATTCAGTACCCAGGTTGTGCTGATAATCAGTGCTTTTGAAAATCAGGACACAAGTTACTAGAAAAAAGGCATAAGTTAATGATGTAAGTACACTGCCTCTCTATGCCTATCATTATGTAAAGGGAAAAAATCCATTGTAGATATGTCTAACACATGCAGTAAAAAGTAATTAATTTTTTTATATATGGAAAAATGTCTTTTGTTAGTAAGCTTGTTAAGTTAAAATTTTTTGGCTTCATGTAAAATTCAGTGCTTATTTTAGATGAGTGGCAAGAGCACTTCTGAAACTGAAACTTCATCTTTTATGTTCTCAAGGGAAGGAGTAAACATCTTCTGGATGAAGTGTTAATCAAGTAATCATTTTATAAGTATTGTGAGGTACACATTTTACATAAAATCCATAACTACATACCTTGAGGTATTTGACCTTAAAAAGGCCAAGTATAAATAGAACAAAGCTAATTTATCATGAATTACTGTGTCAGAGTGGGTTGCAGCCTTTTGTTTTTCATACAGATGACCAACTGAAAAACGCAGTGAAAGAATATGGTACTGTGGGATAAGCGTGGATCTATTACAAAGTAAAAAATGGAAACATTGAGGTTTTTCTGTAACTTTTGTATAGGATTGAGGCTGCTTGCTCACCTAGGTGCCAGTTTTCCTGAAGTGTTGTAATTGATATCCCATGGAGATAAATGTACTATGCAAGGAGGATTCATTGCCTGTCAACTAGATCAGTTTCTTAGTACTTATTACCTTTTAGACATTAAAGACGTATCATTTGACAAGATCATTCAAGGTTTTTTTTGCTTACATTTTATTGCTTAATAGTTTCTGGAAATGGTGGCTGGAACAGTGGCTTTGACTCTAGCAAAGAAATAACTTCAGTTCTTACTTCTTCTCGTTTCCCAGGACATTTTCTGACCACTGTACAAATGTGAGTATTCTTCTTCTTTCATACTAGTTGGTTTGCTGCAAGGCAGTCAGAACTAGCTCAGCCGGGAAAAGCTGCTGTATTTTTTTAGTTATTTATCTTACTGGTATCTTACCTGTTAGTCTTGCAAAACTCCCAAGTCAGAGGTTGTGCTTCCATGTTGTGCTAGCTACCCCTATAAAGGAAAACATACTTACTGAATAAATAAGCCAGACTGACTTAAGGTGCTTGGTGTTTAAAGTGAAGCTGAGGTGACTACACGTGTCTAGCTGTGATACCTGTATTCATAGTGGACTTGTTTTCAGAGTGGAGAGACCTGTGTGACTTTCTGCCCTGCTTCCATTCGGAGCGCAGTGGAAGGAGCTGTTTTGGTAAGCTGATGCTGCCTGATGTTTTTGGAAAGTCCTGTCTGGAAACTGGACAGGATGAAATCAGATTAGGTAGAAATATTGGTGGAAAGGATTTCAGGAGGACACAAATAATATGACAAAAAGGGTTGGGCTTTTGGCAGTAGAAATCTCTATCCTTTCCCCATAGATTTTACTCCTGTTTTTGAAAGTTCTATTCAACAGGAATGCTTTGGCACACTAGAAGGAAATAATTTATCAAAGAGGAATCCTATAAAATACAGCAACTCGGTATATCGCTTCCTCTTACAAATTGGCTCCCACATTTCCAGCATTCCCAGTCCCAATTTTTCTTTCAATTTGAATTCCAAGTCTACACAAACTCCTCCCTTAAAGGAATAAAACTGAAGTTTCTCTAGACTGCAGTCAACTCTTCCCTTTTAAATGTTTCTACAGTTCTTCACCACTGTGGTTTTGCTTTTTGTTACTGCAGTTGAGTGCCTCTCGCATAGTAAAAAGAGAGGCAATTATTTTCGGTACTCCAGGCTGATGACCTATTGTGTCACAAACACTGTGCATAATAATAGGATAGTCTTTGCCCTAAAGAGTTAATGCCAAAGAACACATGAATAGGCTGACGCTGGAAGAGTGTGTTTTTATAAACTTAAATCCTGAAGCCTGTTTAAAGTTGTAAACGGCCATAATCCCTGATGGTATAATTAATCTCAGCAACTGATCAGCTGACCGATACCAGAGATATTCAAGCACAGTGTGGAAGATAAAGCATGTGGTTTCTGCTTAGCACACAAGAGAAGGTCAGAGTTGATAACCCAGATAAACAAAATGTCTGAGCTTGGAAGGACGTTCTTCCTAAACTTTACTCTAGTTCCAAACCCTCATAACCCCTCAAAAACTGCCAAGAGTCACTCGTTTGACTGGATGCTGTGTACTTCTCTGAGTGCAGTCTCCGATCCTTCCAAAGGACAGGAAGATATTTAAACGGTAATCGGCCACCAGGAAAAGATGGCATGGAGTCAGGATGTGATAAAACAGCGTTTTGGAATCTGGCAACTTCAGCGTTACAGCTGTTAGTCAGATTGCACACCTTGGATTGACCAAGTGCCCTGTAACAAACCTATTCAGTCACTCTTAGTTTGTTACTGAATGAAAACAATGAAATGCTCTGTAATATTTATTTACAGTTGTTTAGAACTTTAAAAATGTATTTATTCAGCATGCATCCTTTGTCCTGAAAAAGACAGAAATTAACACATGCCTTGTCTTTGCAGATGCGTAAATTCAAACTCTGCTGGTTGTTCATAGTAAGGTATTATTTTTTTTGCAAAGCAATATATATATTTGAACACTAGATCCCCCAAAAGTATTTTTTGCTTCATCAATGAAAAACTTCCCTATGGACCCCTATTACAAAAGACAAAAAAAAATCAAGAGCTACTGTCATTTCCTGTGTCCTGTATAGTAAACTACACTCCAAGTAATACATAGAAACAATCATTTTTCTTTGTGTTATGTGTATTGTAAAACGTAGCTTAGGCATTGCCAGCAGTTTGACATTCTTTTGATGCTGTTTTTAATTCTGCTAGTTCAGTTGGCCAAAGGAAAACTTAACAGTCTAATTAGATCATCACCATTAGCACTAAGTGGCTGACACCTAAACCTATCGGGAATGTGATACCAGACGTTTTCAACTGAGGGTTATACTCAAAGCAGACCTTAATTATCCCAATAAATATACAAGCTTTTATCAACAAGCAAACATTCTGTCCTATGCAGTTTGCATATTTATCTTTAATGGAAATATGACCCCCTTAAATGCCATCCATCTCAGGTTCTGAAGCAGTAAGAGATTTTATTTGGATTATTTTTGTTTTGGTTTGATTATTTGAGCCTTTTTACTCAAAGGAATGGCAAAACATTTACAATTTCAGGGCAGAAGTGATTGTGCAGAATTATTTCTGTAACAAAAGTGTTCCATGTTACTGTCAAAACCCCAACATTTTCCTCTTTCCTTTGTTTAAGTCCCTTGCCAGCCCTTAGGTTGACTGACTGCTGTATTTTACTTATTTTTCTGGGGAGTTTTAGACTCTCCACGATGTTCCTGCTTGATTCTATAGTTTTTGGCTGAGAGGCTTCTGAGCTTAGTGAGGCAAGATAGGAAAGGAAGCCTAATATCTGGCAGATCTGCTGGTGTAACAGAAACTATCGCATGACTGTAGAAAGCTCCTGGAGAAGGCAGTGTTCTAAAGCTACATCTCTAGTGAGCTGCTTGCTTTGGTATAGAGCTAATTCAGATTTTGAATATAGGTTGTAATGACTGAAAAGTCATAAAGTGCAAGACAGGTTTGTCAGTCTTGCGCTATCTGAAAGTACAAGACTGGGACAGACAGGATTAGCTGGTTTTTGTTTTCAACCATGTATTCAAGATGGTAAGAGACAGATTTTTGAATGCATATAGCTTCCTAAGGATGATGTTAGTGGTAAGAAGGTGGCTGAACTTCTTAAAACTTTTACTAGGTTACTATCTTTTTATCTGCATCCCTAAAAATGCTTGGGAAAATGTCTTGCCTTAAATGATAATGTATAAGAGATTTATAAAATGAATAGTAGTATATTTGAAAAAAGGTTGAGTACCTCTTCTATGATTTTATATATTCCCTGAAGGAAAAAAAGAAAGCAATCTAGTGATCCTGGGAAACTAGTAGTGACTATTCAGTTTATTCAGTTTACATGCATTAGGTATTTTGAGGTTTTTAATTGCAGATTTATGTTCTATTCAGATCATTTTAACTTCAAAGGAATGGGGCATTCAAATTGTACTTGCTTTCAGTCATGGCAATCATTCTGTCTCTTCAACTTTTAGTATGTTATGGAGGAAATTGCTAATCTGAATACAACTCTCAAATAGATTCTTTTGCCACTTTGTAAGCAGAGATTTCAAGTGTTAAGAGGCAGGTGTACAGGCAAAAAGGGAGTCACTAAAAAGAGTGTGCTCTCATAGTCACAGAGAAATACTGACTTGTATGTGACTGCTTGGCAAAGCCTGTGGGTTTGTTTTTTTTAATGTACCTTTTGTATTGTGACTTCTGAGTATCTTCAGAGCTTCCCTTAAATTCCCAGGTTTTGGACCTAGAAGTTGCTCTTTACTTTGGGAGGCATCTTATGTGCTGTCAAATTCCCCATTCTGTTCTCCGCCTTGTTTTCTTGCTCTTACTATTTATAATTCCTGGGGGAATACATCCTTAAGAAATGCTCTATCTGCATACAGACTATAGGCTAAAAAGAGTAAAAGGACTGGCAGCATCAACTACAGGCACATCTTTGGACACAAAGTACACCTTTGATGGAGAACCCATACAACTCTGGACCTCGTAATGAAGAAAAGAGGTTGCCAGCTAACAGCTGCTGTTAGCAGCACAACCTCAGATAAACTAACCTTTAAACTCTTGGTGGTCCGGAGACAACATCTCCCAGTTAGCACACTACTTACTGAGACCCATTAGTCCTTTACATACCAGGTCTTCCATGAACACTGGAATGTCATCACTGGCACTGGTGACAAGCACACTGGTCCCTGGGTACCTGCTGAAACCCAAGAGTAAAGCCAGAAATAGCACAGGTCTATCCCTGATCCTGGTTCTCCAGCAACAGCCTTGGCACAGGTGGCTGTAGTGTTTCTGTTTTTATATAAGCAACTTGACCTTCCTTCTCTTCTGCTTTTTCACTCCATTTACCCTTCTTATAATAAGATGAACTCATCGTAGTTTAACAACTGTGCTGGCTGATGCAGAATGGGTTTAATCCAGTTTTTGGCAGAACTCTTCTAATTTGATCAAGGAGATTTTGGGGGATTGCAGATGAACTTGTGAGTTCAGGAAATCCTGATAAGATAGCAGTGTACCCTCTTCTGTGGCAGTTCCCTCTGACAGCCAGACAAATGAGCCATTGTTCCATTTCTTTTCCATTCATCATTATTTGTGTTCCCCTGCTATCCACAAAAAAGGGAACAACTGTTTCCCTTGAGCTTGAAAACTCCTAGTTAAAAGCACTTGTTTGCTGGTGAATGTGTGCTGCCCCAGATAAGTATTTCTGGTAGCAAAATCTTCAGTGCACCAGCCTGATATACTTATTTTTTAATTTAAAAGCAACTATCATTGGGAAAAAAAAGCCACAAAAACCAAACAGAAGCAAGTTTTTCAAATATATCCTGAAAACTCTTAAACTACTACATTTGCAGGTGTATCAGTCAGGCACCACCAGGATATAAGGTTACATGCTGTTATATCCATTTGGAGGATCAGGGCTTTAGTTTGTAAGGCTGAAAGGTGCAGTTCTCACCTTCAGAGAATTTGTGATGAATTTGGCTCAGAGTACAGCACAGGAGAAGCCTGCAGAGCTCTTCCTTGCTCACCTCTCTTCCTCCTGTGATGATTGCTAATGCGCTGTCTAAGCAAATTGGCTCTGCAGTGCTTTCTAGTTAGGCTGTTTGTAGGCCTACCAGTGCTCATTGTAGTGGTGTCATGGGGGGCAAGAGAACAGAGTTGCCACTGTCTGGGGGAAAAATAATCTTCTCTTCAATACAACCGCTTATGGTCCCATCAAACCAGAGCAAAAAGACAAGTGATGCAAATTCAGAACAGCACATTTATAAAGTCTACAAATGCTGTCCTTACATACCAACTATGCATTTTGTTATAATTACATATTTATTCAGTACTTCCCTTTCTTATTTGCTCTCAGTTTGGAAATAAACTTTCTTTTTAAAACTGTTAATGGTGTTTCTTTCTTTTTCTGTTCCTGTTTTCCTTTCCTCTGTCTTGTCTTCAAAAATACTTCCGTGTACAAATTCTGAATTGTTCCATTTGACTTTGTCCAACTTAAACTGTTGCAATTCATTAGTTAAAGTCTATACAATAGAGCTGCTGAATTTCGTTTTGCCACTTACTGTCACTTAAATACCTGTGTTAGTAGACTGCCAAAAGCAAAGCACCACCAGTTATATTTAGGTTGATTTGGGGAAGGAAACTTTAACATTTCAGGGGAAGGGGTTTATCGAAAGCTTAAATTCTTTACTCTTTTTTTTAAAGAAAAGCATACTTCATATACGACTGAAGCAAGCCGCAGATGGTAGCTGGGATGTTTTAGGAACTGCTTTGCATCTCTTTCTGTGGCCTTTAACTGAGTAGACAGAGGCTGTATTTTTTAATAGCCTTCTCTTGCATCATCTGTCCTAAAACTTGAACGCTTTAGTATTTGTTGTACAGCACACTTTGGTTTTAAATGTTAGGTTTTTTAATGGGATGTTACTGTGATTCTAAATTACTGCACACCAAGTGTTTTTACAGCACTTAGTCTGATGTAGCTGTACCTCTGTAAATGCTGCCCAATCCTGTTTTCATAGGTTAGGTTGGCTACTTTCAGTTTTCTCAAACTAGTTTTCAGGATGTTTTCATAATGTCAAAAAGTGTGCTCTTGTGTCTCACCACTGCTTGTCCTGAAAAACAAAATATCCCAAACCAAAACATCTGTCTTAGCTTTCAGGCCATTGAAAGTGTGAGAAACAGGTAGGGATGTGATGCTAAAGCAGAGATGTTTCTATGTAGGCCTTACAAAAGAAAAGGGTTATGACCCACATGTCTCAAGGTGACAGAGCACTGCGCAAGCATGGGGAGTGTGTGTGAGTGGAGAGTTACATTGACGGCTGGTCCACTTAGCCAAATTAATTTCAAATGCTCTTAGGTTCGTACAGCGCAGGTGGCACAGCCAGCCACCCCCTGCAGAGTACTGGTGGGAGCTGCTGGAGATAGTTACACTGCCCTGCACAGCAGCCCTCCACAAAGAAGTGGGTATTTTCATGTAGAAAAGGTTTAAGAAGGAGGAGTTGCTAGCAGAAGCAGAGTATGGGACACTAGCATCCCAGTGTTGTTTCTTACCTCCTGAAAGCATGTGGGCACTTGGACAGCGGCAGTTGTATTAACAGCACCGGTGTTGAAAAAGGATAAAAATGTATTCTGGTATTTTTTGTTTGTGCCTCAATGGAAAATCTGTGTACAAATAACTACCTGTTGGACATACGGGTGTCCCATTTCAGCAGGCAGCAAAAAAAGAGGCCTCTGAGCCCTGCTGTTGATCACAACTCTTCCTTCAGCAGGAGCATCTGTACCTCGGCTACAGCCATGGGAGCTGGAACCATGTCCCAGATTGCTTCTGAGGCTTCTGCCCATGGATATTGAGGATCAGTGACCCAGCAACAGATCAGCAAACAACAGAAACATGGTTAAGTACAAACTTCTGTTTTCTATTGGCTGTGTATTAGGTGTTCTGGTTTGTCATCTTAGAAGCTTTCAGACTCACAGCCAGACCCTGCTGCTCTGTGCAGAAGAGCGCTATTTGCAGTAGATGAGGGTTTTGCCCTGCAGGCGCGAGGGGTAGGCTTTGGGAAGGAGGCTGGTGAGGGGCACAGGCTGGCAGAAAAGGGGCTGTGCTGTGGAGTCCAAGCATCCTACGTGCCCCTCAGCTGCCAGGAGGCAAACCCTTAGTGCTGCCTGCACACCCAGGGGATGCTGTGCTGCCCCAAGAGCCTGGGGTAGGGCAGGGAAACTCAACAGTGACAACCACCAGGCTATATTCCCAGCTCCTGTGGCTGGAAAAAGCTTAATTTTTCAGGACCTTTGTTACCCAGGGGGTTAATTTTAAGGTGATTTGGTACAGGAGAAAGATAGGTAGCTTTGTTGTGATACATTTCATCAAGATGGTAGGAAGTCGAAAATGAAGCTGAGAGACCCAAGTTTCGGCACGTGTAGGGAGACAGCCTGATAAATGTCATCTACTCTTAAGTCACGTGTGCTGTGTAGAGTTCATTTAGGTGTCTTGTAGGAGTTACTGCTAACAGGGTGAAGCGCTGTATTTGAGGCTTCTGTGGTTTTGACTGCATTTTAAATCAGCTGAATCTAGTTATTTGGAATATCCTGTTTTTAAGGCTTAGCTAAAAAATGCTGTCTTTAACTGGCCTAATAGGAATTGTTCCTGGTTTAGGGCGCCACGAGATTTTTGTGCGTTCCAAGCAAACAAACGGGAGCAGAACAGCCTCGCTGTGAAGCGGACCGCCGCGGGCACGGAAGAGCAGAGGGCAGCCGGTCTGAACGGGGCAGGGCAGGGCAGGGCAGCCCGAGGTGTCTGCCCGTCCAACGCCCGCTCCCGGGCGCTACCGCCGCCGGCGCTGCGCGGGGCGGCGCCCGCGGCAAAGATGGCGCCGGTCCCGCGCCACAGCGAGCGGACACGTCCGTGAGCCCGCCTCGGGGCCGGTCTCGGGTGCCTGAGCCCCGCCCCACACCGCCTCCCCGCCCCACCGCTCCCGCAGTTCGCGCCAAAGCGCTCCGTGACGCGGCCGCGTGTAGTTCCGCCCCCGCTCTCCGTGTTTTCAAACCGAGGGGGTGGGCGTGATTGGCTGGCGCGTGTGCCACGTGATTAACGGTCGCGGGAAAGCCGCGGAGTCCGAACGGCGTGAGGCGAGGCGAGCCGTGCCCGGGGGCAGCGTTACACCCAGGTGCGTACTGCGCCCGGCAGACTTGGGGCAGCGCAGGCACAGCGGGCGCGGCCCTCAGCGGGGCTCGCAGCGGGCCGCCATGAGCTTCCTCAGCTTGCAGCAGGCGGCGCCGCCGCGGCGGGTCTCGGCCCGGCGGGCGGCTGCCCCGATCCGGCAGAAACTGCTGTTCTTGAGCGCCCACAGCGACTGCGAGGAGGAGGACGACGAGGACGAGGAGGAGGAAGGCGGCAGCAGCTGCAACAGCACCGGCGAGGACTCGGCCTTCCAGGAGGCGGATTCGGCCTTCCAGGAGGCAGACTCGCCGCTCTCGGCTGCTCGCACCCCGGCGCGGGGCGACCCGCCCCTGCTGGAGGAGGAAGAGGAGGAGATGGAGCCCGCGGCGGCGCAGCTGCCGGACGAGGGGGACTCGTGGGAGGAGGAGGGATTCGGCTCCTCTCCGGTGAAGTCTCCCGGAGCCTATTTCATGGCCGGCTCGCCCTCGCCGCCTCCCCCTCACAAGGGCCGCCGCTACTGCGGTGGCTCCCCGCCGCGCCCCGCGGCTAGTGGCTACAGGGCGCGGAGCGAGGAGCCCAGCTCGCCGCTGCCCGACTACCCCGGCACGCCGCCTCACAAGACTTTCCGCAAGCTGCGCCTCTTCGACACGCCGCACACACCCAAGGTGAGGCACCGGACTTTCCGCCTTCTCCGCAGGGCAGCCTGCCCAGTGCGAGGGCGCAGGGGGGTGCTGGGACGGGCCCGGCGGTTGACATGCGGGTGTTGACGGGCGGTGGAGGCCCGAAGGGGTTCGCCGCCCGTCCCGCGAGCCGCTTGCGCCACCCCGCCTGGCCGCAACGGCGAATTGGCGTCAGCCCCGGGTCCTGCCCACAGCCGTCCGTTACGGTTATGTAATCGGCGGGGGGAGACGCTCGGGCTGCGCGCCCCGGTGGGCCCAGCCGGGGAGAAGGGGGTGGGGGAGGAAGGGAGCGGGTGGGCGTCACTCTCTGCGCCGCTCCTTCAGCCCGACCGGGTGGGGGCCCCACGCTGGGGCCGGCGCCGCTCGGCTCGCTCCGCAGAACGGCTGCCTGCCGGCGGGCCGCCGCCCGTAAACCTGCGTTTTGTCCCGTGGAGTAACGGGGCTGTGGGGCGCACCCCGCGATGTGCATAAAAGATATATGTGTAAAAACATTTTTACACTTTCATATATATTACTTATACATAGATAAGTACGCTGTATTTGCCCTGTTTTGTGGGAAAAATAATAGAAAAGGTGAAAGTACAATAGTGAACTCTTAAATATTTTAGCATTGTGGGGGCATTTGTCCCTTTGTACACAGAAAGCTAAAGCTTGAGTTGGAGTTTGCCCTGTGTGTCTAATCGATGTGTCTCGTTCGAGTGCCATTGCTGTTGGGGTGCGGTGTGCCAGCGCCAGCTCAGTTCCTGCACTCCTCCTGAAACGTAGAAGGCTGGCTGAGTCGCCGATGCTGTTAAACTAATGGGTTTGAAAGGTTAAAGGGATGGGTAGCTCTTAATTCTGTCAATAACAAACTTTTGGAAGGCATTTCAACTTTTGAACTCGACATTCATGTAAAACACGGTATAGTGAATTTAAATCTAGTGACAATAGGCTTGCTTTCCTCATTACTTTTCATATAGCCCTTTAGAAGTAATCCGGGGATAATCCCCGGGGATAATCTCCCAGAGGTCTGTAGACTGTAGATCGAAAACAACTGATTTAAAGTGCGAAGAAGGCAACCTTGTTAGTTGGTTTTCTACAGCTTCCATCTTAAGTGAGGTTTCACCGCTAGAAATGAGCGGTACTTATTTGGAAATAGTAAAACTGGTGATGATCTTGTATGGAGTAAGGAGCAGACACTTTACAGATGCTAGTCTTGTTGATTGTGACACCAAAACAAGTTCCTGACCCTGCCTGTCAGTGGGATTTTTAAATTAGGTGTCCGAATTCTACAGGGGTTATCTTGGAGAGGTTACTTTTGGAATCTGGAGGAATCAGTTGGCCAGGGTATCCAGTGGAAGTACCGAAATGTGTGTTGAAACAGTGATTTAAAGCTCTTCATCTATTCCAGATTTGGAGAGTGCAGTTGAGATTTCCAAGTATTGAGCCTTCTTTCCTATGGGGGGTTTAGGCTTTAGTTATGTTAATTCTTTATTTTGAAAGGTGTTAGGCACTAGGATAAGGCAATACTTCTTGTGATCCAGTAGGTCAGTGTTTGGCATCTTCACCAGGATGTAGGAGACTGGGGTGCAAACTGGGGGAGTTTCATCATGTGCCTGGAAGACACCTGGTCTGACAAATCATGACCCAAAAAGTTCTGGCCTGGGTGTTGAATTTACAGCACAGCACTGGTGTCAGTTCTTGAGCAACTTTTTGTAGGTTCATGAAGAGGCATCCGTGCATCAGTATTAATCACCACGTAAATTTGTTGTTACCAAAGATAATTTCCTACGTCTGATCTAATTTCTAAATCTTGTATGTGAAAATCATGGTGATACAGCACAGAATGGTCTGTGAGTTTTGTCTGTGTTTATTTCATGGACAAAGAGTTGTCCAGGAAGCTTAGGTGGTAACATGATTAAAGATAGAAAAACAACTGCTTTTATAATCTTTCTTGTCTATTAAAAGCTATTAAATGTCTTTTTTCCTATAAATTCAGAGTTTGCTTTCTAAAGCACAAGGAATAGGCTCCAGCTCAGTTAAACTTCGAGGGGGCTCTCTATTTATGAATGTTGGGAAATCAGAGAAGCAAGATGATGATATTAGACGAACACCTCATGTGAACATCAATCCCTTCACTCCTGATTCCATGTTTCTTCACAACTCTGATGGAAAATGCCGTAGGAGGAAGAGAACACACTGGAATGAGTGAGTAACTTCTACCTCGCTTCGTTAAGCTTGTCTTTAGAACTACTTCTAGCTGGAAAAGTTTTGTTACAAATTGAGTCTATGAAAGTATTTTTCCTTGCAACTTTTTAAAGTATCTGCTTTGAGATGATGTTATGAAATAACCGTTTAGCACTAGATCTTCCACTTAATATATAAAGAGTATAGACAAGGCTGTGTCCTACAGTCTTTTTACCTGACTGCATAAACTGTGCACACAGTCTTTTCTTGAGGAGGAAAAAACATGGTACCCTTATATAAGAGTTCGCACTTATGAAATGTCTAGCATTCAACTAGTTCAGCTAAACTTAAGTAGAATGATATCACTGAGATCTAATTTTACCAACAGCTGCTAGACTTCAGTTTTAAGTTTACTTAAGCCACATTACTTATGAAAAAATAACTGTTATGAATTTCAGCTCCTGTGGAGAGGACATGGAAGCAAGTGATGGAGAGCCTGAAGATGAAACCATCAGACCAGCTAAGGTGATTAATCTTTAGATCTTGATACTACATTTGGCATTTTGTGTATCTGCAGATCTAACTATTTTCCTTTCTAATATTTACAGAGGATAACAATAACAGAAAGTAATATGAAGTCACGGTATGCAACCGAATTCCACGAGTTGGAGAAGATTGGCTCTGGTGAATTTGGCTCTGTGTTTAAATGCGTGAAGAGACTTGATGGCTGTATTTATGCAATAAAGCGATCCAAGAAACCCTTAGCTGGCTCAGTGGATGAGTGAGTGTTTCCTGCAATTAAAAGTTAAAAGCCACCTCTTGGCACTTTTTCCTCCCATGTCTCTTTGTATTGGTGTCTAGGGAAGTAATTTCAGGCAAAAGTGTAAATACGCATGAATTAAGTGTAAAACAGATACAATTTTGAAGTCAGTTATGTGTTTTTATGAGTACTGTGCAGTACTGTGGAGGACAGGTTAGCTGGTCTTTTTCTAGCAGATATTTGTCCCAATTATCTGTGTGGAAACAGATTGTTCTAATCTGCAAAGTAAGAATAATACTTGCATTGATGGCAGGAGGGACTATACAAATAAACTGCAGTGATGATTCTTTGGCATATGAAAGGAAAGCAATATTCCCAACTAGGTCCTCATCCTTGTCAACTTGACATGTTGATTCAGTTTTGGGACTTGTTTTGGTATTTGTGAAGGAGCCTGTGATTCATGACATCTTTTCCCCCCCTCACTGTTCTAATAGTAACTATTAATTAAATAATTATTAAATAACTAAATGTTCTAATAGTAACTATTAATGTAAAACTCCACAAGTTTGACTTGCTCAAAATTGCGTACCAGACTTACATACAAAAAGTTGTGAATCTTGAGTTCAGTCATATTCCTGGCTTATGATCATCATTAGTTTTTTCCTAAGTCTTTACTGATGCTTCTCAAAGCTTATTGATTAGAAAGTATGTCATGGAAGTGGTAGATCCCTCAAGAATTATCTACAACAAAACCTGGGGTACAATGTTAATTATTTTAGGTGTTTGAATGTAAATACAAATCCACCTTAAGGTGCCTCAAAACTGAATATAAAGGTTTTTATTAGAAACCTGAGCTTGCAGTGGGGCATGATATTATAATAAGTGTTTCTATCAAGCTGAAATCGGGCTAATTCAACCTCATAATATTCTTGAGTGCTGTTATTTTTGTGACTGTACCAGGCAAAATGCTTTAAGAGAAGTCTATGCACACGCAGTTCTGGGACAGCATTCTCATGTAGTAAGATACTACTCAGCATGGGCAGAAGATGATCATATGCTTATACAGAATGAATATTGCAATGGTAAGTAAAGTTTACAGCTTTTTCTGAACTTGCTTTAAAAAAATCAAATTTTTGAAGATACATGGGTGCCCTTACAAATCCCTAGCGCTAATTAGGAATTGATTGCCCCACGCGTAGCATGTACATTATTGTCTCAAACCTGTCTCATGTTCTGAAAAGGCACATCAGGTACATGAAGCAAAACCTGCATGAAATTATAGACAAAGTCTTGAGCATTCAAGAATATTGGAAGTACAGCAAGGCATTTGCAGACAGCAAAACTGTTCTCTCTCTCTGTACAAGCTGGAATAGAGAATTACCAGTGAGTTTATTTTTAAAAGGGAGGTAGCCCTGGTTTCTGAAGCATTTGCTATGGTTGATATCCTGCCAGAGATTTAGAAGAGAGGGAAGAGATCTTTTTCCCTTGTGTTGGTATCCTGTTAATTTGCAAGGCAGCTACAGCAGAAAAATAATTTTATTATTTTCTATGGCTACAAAAGGGAGATGCAGCACTAGATTTTGCCATTCCTGTGCATCACCAGCATGTTCTTGGTGATATATATTCACTGTTTATTCTGGGAGCCAGTTGTACTTACTTTTGGAAGCAAGATGTCATTTTGTCAACTGTTTGATGTCAAATAATTATGTTGTTTTCTTTAATGTTGTTTTAGGTGGCAGTTTAGCAGATGCCATAAGTGAAAATTACAGGAATATGCGTTATTTTACTGAACCAGAACTGAAGGACCTGCTGCTTCAGGTGGCTCGTGGCTTAAAGTACATTCATTCAATGTCACTGGTACACATGGATATCAAACCGAGTGAGTTTGTAAAATGTTTTGCTCTGTATTGACAACTCCCTCAGTTAATCTGCTGTAGAAAAATGAGCAGTTAGCCACACCTTACTAACTGTAAATTCTTCACTGAAGTTCTAAATAGCAGTACAAAGATGTCAGTTATAAAGTTGGCTAGCAAACTTAAACTGTTGCTGCATTTATCTTGGGTCCTTTTTGTGTAATGGACTATACTTGCATAACACTTGGCTCCCCTCCCAGCAGAGGGGCCAGAGTAAGTTAGTTTCTTACAAAACAGGGTATGTATACAACTACTGTAGTGAAACTAGATGAAGTAGAAATTGGACAGCTGTGTTTTGGTGGTGGGTTTTTTGGTTGGGTTTTTTGGTTTGTGGTTGTTTGGTTGTTTTGTGGTTGGGTTTTTTTTTTTTTGTTTGTTTGTTTCTTTGTTTGTTCTTACTAGTTGTTCTTTTTCAGGTAATATTTTCATATCTCGGACATCAGTCCCAAGCATAACTTCAGAAGAAGGTGATGATGATGACTGGTCATCTGATAGAGTCATATTTAAAATCGGTGAGAAGCAGCACACGTGCTAAAAAGAGTTGCATTGTTTGTTTGTCTTCTGAAAAAATAACTTGTTTTTGTAGGTGACCTTGGTCATGTAACTCGAGTATCTAGTCCACAAGTGGAGGAAGGTGATAGCCGTTTTCTTGCAAATGAAGTTCTACAAGAGGTAACTGTTCTGATTGTGGAAAATAGTGATGTTAGTCTGTGTGCTGCTTTCCTTAGAGTAATGGGTTACTGTTTGCTGCCTCCTTGCTGAGGGGGAAGCTTCCTAAATGGTGTCCCTTTGAACTATGGTAGTACTTGTAACACTGTAGATGTGTTCAGTGCTGAATAGTTGAGCTGTTTGTTAAATTTCTTCCGGGTGCTATGTCTAGTAATTTTTTTTTTTATTTATTTATTTTTCAAGAACTACACTCATTTGCCAAAAGCGGATATTTTTGCTCTTGCTCTGACTGTTGTCTGTGCTGCTGGGGCTGAACCACTTCCATCTAATGGGGACCAATGGCATGAAATTCGACAAGGAAAAATACCTAGAATACCGCAAGTGCTTTCTCAAGAATTGCTAGACCTACTAAAAGTAAGAACTCTTCTATTGGTGGCTCACTGATTAGTGTAATTTACTGTATTACTGGCCTTAACTAGAATGCCTTATTTTCTTTTTTCCGAGGTTATGATTAATCCTGATCCAGAGAAAAGGCCTTCAGCTGTGGCACTAGTCAAGCATTCAGTGCTTCTTTCTGCCGCAAAAAAGAGCGCAGAGCAGCTCCGGATAGAACTGAATGCTGAAAAATTCAAAAACTCACTTTTGCAGAAGTAAGTACTTCCTCAGGGACCTTAAATATAACTTAATTTCTAATGGGTTTTCATATGATAGTAGAGTAATGGTAAAGCAGGACTGTCCTTGTTTGTGCATGAAGTCCACAAAGCTGTATGCATGTACTTACCTAAGAGTACAAAATGGGTTATGTAACTTCAAAAGGAACTTTTTTCATAGAAGGAACTTCTTGAACACTTAAGGGAATTGCAACTACACTATTAGTATTCAGGGCATAAGAAACTTTACGGTTTTTAAAAAACCTTTCAAGCATAAGCCAAGCATAAGCCATGCTTTCATGACAGGTAGAGTGTAATTTACGTCTATATGTTCTCCTAAGTAGTCTGTACATTGAAACATGTTGGAAAACATGACTTAAATGACCTATTTTGAACTTAAATGGAATGGCACATGAGGAATGTTTTTGAATTAATATAACTTGAATACAGCAGTGTTACTCAGTTACAAGAGAATCATTTTCATTGGGAGGTCATCTTGTCCTACCCCTTGCTCAAACACTCAACTCTGAATTAAAGCTTTAAAGAAGAGTTTCCCTTTAGGAAAGTCTGATTTCTGCATAAGTTTCAGAGAAGGAGTTAGTAAGTTAAGAAGCAATCATCTAAATCTTTCACTACAGTTAACATTGCATGTGCTATGCATAATAGGCGGGTTTCTGTGAGGGAATACACAACAAAGATTACTTACAGACTGGTTCATTTTGAATAAAGATATTAACTTTGTGTTTGGATTCTCTCCGTTGCTATCTGCTTATCTTGCTACTGCTACAGTCTGAATGTAGCCAGACTTGCCATTTCAGGTGGCTATATTTATAATCTTATTTTGAATTACACTGACTGCAGAACGAATAATTTGACAGTTTGTGCAGATTGTTGGTCAGTTTTGTTGAGGTAATTTGCTTGTATAAAGACAACATACTCTTGTATCATATGTGAAAGGGGAAATTGGCAAAATTAATGTTTTGTGAAGACTGCCTCTTGCCTGGCATTTCACCTGACATCCTTATAACTGTAAATCCAAAAATGATTTTAAAAGATCAATTCTCCTTAGTAATTATTAGCATTGTGGGGGTAGTGTTCTATAAATTAGTTGAGGTGGTTTTATTTTGTTTGTTGGGATTTTTTTTTTTTTTAACCCTCTTGCATTTTGAGCCATTTAAGATACCACTTTGGTATGTAAGTTACCGTCAGTGAAAGGAATCCTTGTAGGGAAATGCTTTTCTACTGTGTTGTCTTCTTCAGAGGAAGGAAGAATTCAAGATCAGACTTCTAGAAAAGTATGGAAGTATATTATAAAACTTACGTCCTGGTAATGGTGTGGTGGGTGGCTGTGCACATAGAATCATAGAATAGTTAGGGTTGGAAAGGACCTTAAGATCATCTAGTTCCAACCCTCCTGCCATGGGCAGGGACACCTCCCACTAAACCATGACACCCAAGGCTCTGTCCAACCCAGCCTTGAACACTGCCAGCGATGGAGCGTTCACAACTTCCCATTCCAGTGCCTCACCACCCTTGCAGTAAAGAATTTCTTCCTCATATCCAGTTTAAACTTCCCCTGTTTAAGTTTGAACCCGTTACCCCTTGTCCTCTCACTACAGTCCCTCATGAAGAGTCCCTCCCCAGCATCCGTATAGGCCCCCTTCAGATACTGGAAGGCTGCTATGAGGTCTCCACGCAGCCTTCTCTTCTCCAGCCTGAACAGTCCCAACTTTCTCAGCCTATCTTCATACGGGAGGTGCTCCAGTCCCCTGATCATCCTCATGGCCCTCCTTTGGACTTGTTCCAACAGTTCCATGTCCTTGTGACTGATGTTTAGTCTTCAGGGAAGACAATTAAAAATTGATTGCATTCTCTTGCAGTGAACTGACACAGTGCTAATGTGGGGAGGATTAGATGGGGCATGGGTGTTAGTGAATAATACTTCGGCTGACAAGAACAGGAGTAGTTTTTTAATACACTTACACCAATGTGCAACAAGCTTGTGAAATTTGATCTTGCTTTGGAGCCCAGATTTAAAGCGACATTACAAATGCTAGTGCTTATGGTAAATAAAATTCTTTGAGGAAGAGTAGTTTGGGATAGAAGAAAGAAAAGCATATGAGGAAATATTACACTTAGGCATATGTCAGCATTTAGGGAAAGGAGAAAAGGAGTGTGCAGGGAAATAGTTGATAAAGATAACTTTGCTCTTATCGTGGTTTAAGACTAACTCACGCAGACTCTCTCTCTCACTTCCCCCTCTTTCTTCCCCCTGCTCCCAGAGGGATGGGAAGGAGAATCGAAAAGAATGCCACTCCCACAGGTTGAGATAAGAACAGTTTAGTAACTAAAGTATAACACAAATCACTACTGCTACCACCAATAATAATAATGACAACAGAAATACAAGGAAAGAATACAATTCTCACCACCTAAAACCAAGCCCGACCACGCAGTGCACCCCCACCCTTCCGGGTCTCTGCTCTCTGCTCTCCATCCTGAGCATGACGTGCTGTGGTATGGAATAACCTCTTTGGTCAGTTTGGGTCAGGTGTCCTGTCTCTGCTTCCTTCCAGCTCCCCTTCTCCCTGGCAGAGCATGAAACTCAGAAAGTCCTTGGTCAGACCAAAACATCACTAAGCAGTAACCAAAACACTGGTGTTATCAGCGCTGTTCCCAGGCCCAAAATCAAAAACACAGTGCTGCACCAGCTACCAAGAAGGAGAAAAATGACTGCTGCTGCTGAACCCATGACAGCTCTTTACTCAGACTATTTAATAGTTTCCCCCTGAGTTTTATGTCACTTTCTTCTCAGACTGAATATTGGTAATTCTCTGAAACAGAGTAGTTGAGAGAATGTTGCACAGGGACAATGACCTATGCTACCTTCAGTGATGCAGCCTTGCAGGTTTGGGCTCAAATTAATTTGGTAGTCAAAAAAAGATTTAGTTGGTGATAAGCTTTGATGTGGGTATGCAAAGGGAAAAGGATGCTTCCCGAGTTGTCTGTTGCTGGTTATGTTCTTCTTTGTTAATCTAAGTGTGTGTCTCTCTGTCTGAATCTTCCACAAAAGTTCGGTTGTGAATGAATGCTTCATTTGGGCAAACCTCAGTAACTAGCTCTTTGGTGATGTATCACATGCTTGTGCTAGAAAGTAAACAGCATCCTACCATGTTCTGGTAAGTGAAGTGTTGAGCTGCTTGTAAAAGGATGGGTTTCAAAATCTGACCAAGTTATGTGAATTTGACATTTCCTTCCCTTGTTTAAAATAAATAACATCTAGATGAGTAACAAACATCCCACCTCTGTCCTCTGCGTTGTAAACAGATAGATGCGAGTTATAATGGTCTTAGTATGACCTAAATTGATGGAAAATCTTAAGTTCTGAAACTGCTGTAATTTATTTGAAATGCTTTTGCTGTGATATGCCCTTAGTCTTTACTGCTACTGTTGCATATGTGTGACTCTCTCAATGTCTTGCAGAGAGCTGAAGAAGGCACAGATGGCAAAGGCTGCAGCTGAGGAGCGAGCACTGTTCACTGACAGAATGACAACTAGATCTACAACACAAAATAGACCATCTCGACTCATTGGAAAGAAAATGAACCGCTCAGTTAGTCTTACTATATACTAACTATGATGTATAAAAGAACTACTGAGGATGGCTAAGCATCTCTGCCAGACTGAAGCCCAAGGAATTGAAAGAATTCAATTCCTGGTTTCTTGTCCTGTCTTTGATCAGTGTCACTAGTTTTACAGGAATTGCTTCTGGGTTCTTATTTGTACAATATGGCTGATAAGCTGTATTAACCATTTGAGTTAATGGACTCTGTTACTATTGTGTCCATAGAAGATCCTGGATGTTAGTCCATAAGCTTTTCAGTTACACTGTTAGATGTTACATTGTCCCAGGGTTAACCACTGTAGTGGTGTGCTGCTTTGTAGCTTTATGGCATTGTAATAAGAAGTAATATCCCTAATGATCTTTAAGAGGAAGGGAGGGAGGGGGGCCTTGCTTTGGTAGTTACTGATATTTTTGGAGCAGAGGGGAATACGTTCTTGGCTTTAAGGCCACCTACACTCAATGTACCTGATGTCAGGTAGACTTTTATTGTGAATTTTATTTGTATATTCAACTGGGAGCACTTTGTAGGCATTGCATAAACCACAGCTTAGAAACCTGTGGAATTAAGTGCCAAGTGGAACTGCTGCTATTTTTAGTTTGTTGTCCTTGCTGTAAACTGTAGCATTAAAACAATCATTATTGTGTTTATAGGCTTCTTGTTAAAACAATTACGTGAAACAAATCTAAGCTGCATTTTAGTGAAGGCAGCATTTTTCTCTCAAAGCTAGTGCATTGTGAAATAATGCACCAATTTAATATTTGGGCTCTGTATTAGTGTAGTGCAATTGTTAATGTCTTGGCTATTGTTGTTTTGTAATTTTTTCTAATAAGGTTCTCGAAGTGTTTTTATTTTCTTCAGTTGTCCATTCTTTGAGGCTATTTTATGGTTTTGTTGGGTTTTTTTTTTAATGTTGGAGTACTTGTAAATAATTGTTTAGTATAAGTGTTCAAGTTGTTCTTCACTGTTTATGTACATAAGTTTGGTGTTTATCATATACTTTACTGAAACTGCGATTTGAGATGCCAACAGACGAAGATTAACTATTCAAAGTTACAAAATGAACAGGAAGTGGCCATCAGAATCTCTACTGATGTTGGACCTAGGCTGACAGATGTTGCTCAAAAATAGAACTGTTTTAATTACTGGCTTGTCTCTTCATTAATTTTAGTTTAAACAGTGTTTCCCATTTGTGCTCTGTTTGTTCTTACTAGTGTTGAATTTGAATATTAAAGTTAAAAGTTTTGTTTAATATTGTCTTTTACACTTATTTAGCCCTGTAGTTGTGAGAATAAAATACTGAGTTAGGAATATACTATGGCAAGTCCTGATTAGAGCTGCTTCCTGCTCCTGTGTAATGCTTGTGGCTCCCTCTAGTGAGAGTGGAAGATGGCATACTTTGGTAGTTATTGTAGGAGAGAAGCAGCACAGTCTGCATTATAGTATCTAGCAGTGTGTCTCTACAGCTTCCGAAATGATACTACGTGTTGGAAAGATTAAGCACTTGGAAGATTTGAAGTGGAACCCATGACTGTGAAGATGGAGGACTAGATGAGACTGACAAAAGACCTGGTTTGAGGTAAGGAGGAAATTTCATGAATTGCTGAGGATGGGAAATTGAATAAATTCAGCTTATTTAAGTCAGGAAGAGAACAGTGGGAGAAATAGGAATAGTCTAGGGAACACAGTGGCTGCATGTTCTGTGGCAGGGGGATAAAATGCGCGTGCCTTTAGTCCCTCATGAAAAGGAGAGATACAGTAAAGCTAATAAAGGTGTAACATTAACCTGTTGGGGAAGCTTTTACATGTATTAAAGTGGTGCAGGTGACTGTCAGACAAACTGTATGTGAATTGAATGGGTGGTCATAATTTAAATTTTGTAATCAACAAATGAAAGCTGCTTAGAATTTTTATTTGTAAGTGCTATTCATATGACTGAAATTCAGAGGCTCAGTTTAGGTAATCTAATCTGGGTAGTAGTCTCTGGGTACGCAGTTCTTGTCAGTAAAAACTGATAGACTGGAATACCTTTAAGTTTTTACTTTGTAAGATAGTCCTGTCTTGTTTGTGAGAGAACTTAAAATATCTCTCATTGTTTTGTTGCAGTGTTTTCATGTTCATCAATGCTGAATGAGACTGCTTTTAATACATACTTTTTCTTAACAGTCATCAGAGCCCCTAACCACCTCTCCCAGGGCTCTGTAGTCCTTCTTTATGTTCTCCTGGCTACTGCTATCTATATCAGTAGCACCCACATGTATCACTAGAAGTGGGTAATAGTCAGTGGGACTGACTAGACCAGGCAGCTTCTCTGCAACATCCCTGATCCGAGCCCCTGGTAGGCAACACACCTCCCTTGAGCCTGGGTCAGGCGGACAGATAGGTGCCTCTGTTCCTTTCAGAGTAGAGTCCCCTACTACTGTGGCCCTCCGCTTTATCCTCAGGACAGTGAGAAGAGCATGCAGCAAGCTCACTGACCTGGACTTCAAGAGAGCAGACTTTGGCCTCTTCAGGAACCTACTCCGTGAGGTTCCACGGGATATAGCCC
This sequence comes from Ara ararauna, assembly GCA_028858755.1. Lineage (NCBI taxonomy): Eukaryota > Metazoa > Chordata > Aves > Psittaciformes > Psittacidae > Ara > Ara ararauna. The sequence continues at coordinate 34,796,631 of CM054380.1, read as the reverse complement.
TAGAGGGCAGGGGGGCCCAAGACTCTTGGTTGATATTAAAGGATCACGTGCTGCAAGCTCAGGAGCGATACATCCCAACTAGAAGGAAGTGCTGTAGGGGGGCCAGGAGACCTCCTTGGATGGATAAGGAGCTGCTGAGGAAAATTCGAAGGAAAGAAGAGGCTTATAAAAGGTGGAAGCAAGGACAGGCGGCCTGGGAAGAATACAGGGATGTTGTCTGGGAAGGTAGGGACCAGGTTAGGAAAGCTAAGGCCCACTTAGAATTAAACTTGGCTAGGGATGTTAAGGATAACAGGAAGAGATTCTATAGGTACATGGCAAATAAAAGACAGACTAGGGACAACGAGGGCCATCTCCAGAAGCTATCAGGAGAACTGGCTACCCTGGATTTGGAGAAGGCTGAGGTTCTTAAGGACTTCTTTGCCTCAGTCTTCACTGGCAAATGCTCTGACCACACCACCCAAGTCTTGGAAGGCAGACGCAGGGACTGTGAGAATGAAGTGGGTCCACTGTAGGAAGGGATCTGGTTCGAGACCATCTTAAGAACCTGAACGTTCACAAGTCCATGGGATCTGATGAAATCCATCTGCGGGTCCTGAAGGAGCTGGCAAATGAAGTTGCTAAGCCACTGTCCATCATATTTGAAAAATCATGGCAGTCAGGTGAAGTTCCCGATGACTGAAAAAGGGAACTATAACCCCCATTATCAAGAAGGGGAAAATGGATGAGCCACGGAACTACAGACCAGTCAGTCTCAGCTCTGTGCCTGGCAAAATCTTGGAACGAATTCTCCTGGAAGGCATGCTGAGGCACAGGAAAAACAACAAGGTGGTTGGTGACAGCCAGCATGGCTTCACTAAGGGGAAATCCTGCCTGACCAATCTGGTGGCCTTCTATGATGGGGCTATGGAACTGATGGACAGGGGTAGAGCAGTTGATGTCATCTACCTGGACTTGTGCAAAGCGTTTGACACTGTCTCATATGACATCCCTGTCTCTAAGTTGGAGAGACATCAATTTGATAGGTGGACCACTCAGTGGATAAAGAACTGGCTGGATGGCCGAACGCAAAGAGTTGTGCTCAATGGCTCAATGTCCAGCTGGAGACCAGTAATGAGTGGTGTCCCTCAGGGATCGGTGCTGGGACCAGTCTTGTTCAACATCTTTGTCAGTGACATGGACAGTAGTTCGGTTGATACGTTGGAGGGAAGTAATGCCATGCAGAGGGACCTTGACACACTTGTGAGGTGGGCTGATGCCAACCTGATGAAGTTTAACCATGCCAAGTGCAAGGTCCTACACCTGGGCTGGAGCAATCCCAGGCACAGCTACAGGTTGGGCAGAGAAGAGATTCAGAGCAGTCCTATGGAGGAGGACTTGGGGGTGTTGGTTGATGAGAAAATGAACATGAGCCGGCTTCAGTGTGCACTCGCAGCCCAGAAAGCCAACCGTATCCTGGGGTGCATCAAAAGGAACATGACCAGCAGGTCGAGGGAGGTGATCCTGCCCCTCTACTCTGCTCTTGTGAGACCTCACTTGGAGTATTGTGTGCAGTTCTGGTGTCCTCAACACAAAAAGAACGTGGAACTGTTGGAATAAGTGCAGAGGAGGGCCACGAGGATGATCAGGGGACTGGAGCACCTCCCATATGAAGATAGGATGAGACAGTTGGGGCTGTTCAGCCTGGGGAAGAGAAGACTGCATGGAGACCTCAGAGCAGCCTTCCAGTATCTGAAGGGAGGCTATAGGGATGCTGGGGAGGGACTCTTCATGAGGGACTGTAATGAGAGGACAAGCGGTAAAGGGTTCAAAGTTAAACAGGGGAAGTTTAGATTGTATATGAGGAAGAAATTCTTTACTGTAAGGGTGTTGAGGCACTGGAATGGGTTGCCCAGGGAAGTTGTGAATGCTCCATCGCTGGTGGTGTTCAAGGCTGGATTGGACATAGCCTTGGGTGACATGGTTTAGTGGGAGGTGTCCCTGCCCCTGGCAGGGGGGATTGGAACAAGATGTTCATAAGGTCCTTTCCAACCCTAACTATTCTATGATCAGTTGTGGGGGATCAACAAATGTAGTAAGCCTGTCTTCCCCTATAGTGTAAATAGACTTGTCATACCTATGATAATTGTATGCTCTTGGATCACTCATTTTCAGAGGCTTGTGACATCAATACAGGTATTGCTGTGCAAACAAGCCATATACAGTAGCTATGTAAGCTTGTAGAGGCATTCTCTTTGCTGAATGAAAAAGTGGGTGGATGGCCAAGCTGTAAGTGTGGTGGTGAATGGAGTTAAACGTAGTTGGCAGCTGGTCACAAGTGGTCCCTGGGGCTCAGGATTGGGATCAGTTCTGTTTAATACTTATCAATGATCTGGATGAGGTGATTGAGTGCACCCTCAGTAAGTTTGCAGAGGACACCAGGTTGGGCAGGAATATTTATATGCTTGAGGTTAGCAAGACTCTCCAGAGGGACCCGAGCAAGCTTGACTGATGGGCCAAGGCCAACTGTATGAGGTTCAGCAAGGCTCAGTGCCAGGTTCTGCACTTGGGTCACAACAACCTCTTGCAAAGCTGAAATCTCTTGGCAGGAAAGGACCTGGGGTGTTGGTCGACATCTGGCTGAATATAAGCCAGCTTTTGTGCCTAGGTAGCCAAGAAGGTCAATAGCATCCTGGCTTGTATCAGAAATAGCATGGCCAGCAGTTCTATGGATTGTCCCCCTGTACTTGGCACTGGTGAGGCTGCATCTTGAATACCGTGTTCAGTTTTGAGCCCCTCACTACAAGAGAGACATTGAGGGGCTGGAGTGGGCCCAGAAAAGGGCAACAAAGCTGGTGAAGGGTCTGGAGAACAAGTCTGATGAGGAACAGCTGAGGGAACTCTGGGGGTATTTAGTCTGGAGAGTAGACAGCTCAGAGGACATCTTATCGCTCTCTGCAACTGCTTGAAAGGAGGTTGCAGTGAAGTGAGTATTAGTCTCTTCTCCCATGTAAACAAGTGATAGGACAAGAGGAAACGACCTCAAATTGCTCCAGGGAGATTTAGGTGGGATATCAGGAAAAATTTCTTCACCAGGAGAGTTGTCAGGCATTGGAACAGGCTGCCCAGGGAAGTGGTTGAGCCAACATCCCTGGAGGTATTTAAAAGATGCATAGACACTTGGGGACATGGTTTAGTGGTGGACTTGGCAGTGTTATGTCAACTGTTGTACTCAATCTTAAAGATCTTTTCCAACATAAATGACTCTGTGGTTCTCTTCTATTACTGGTCCCATGTTTTGTATCTGCCATAGAAGGGATGCCCAACCAAAACCATGTAATTGAAGTGGCTTTGGATGTTCTTTCTCCTGTGTACTAAGGAAAGTGTTTAAAAAGGAGCTGCAGGAGTTTGAAATAGTTTATAGGAGCAGTAAGAATGGTGACATTTTATCTCCAATTCTCGTAAGATTTCTTGAGGACAATGGGGAAGCTGACAATTCTGGCCCAACAGTGGCCAGTGGGAAGAGGCAGAGAATTTGGAATGTGTGCATTAATGCTTCCCAGGAATACACCCAGCATCCAGTGATTCATGATTCAGATGCTTGCCAAGTGAAAAGTAGCATTTATTTTTACTGACATTGAAGGGTTTTTAATTTTTAATAGAAACAATCTCACAGTCATTTTGGTATCATGAATTTACTGCAAAAACACCATTTGGGAAAAGTTATATGTAGTTAAGCAAGCCTCCTTTTCAGGTGGAAGAAGCTACTTGCTGCTCACAAGATGTAGAAAGTCAGATGTCATTTAAAGGAATTCTGCCAAGTATGGTGTAACAAGGTAAGCTTCATCACTTTAGGAAGAAAGCTTCATATCAATGTAAGAAGCTAAATGAGTTAAATAGTTAACCATTTTTCTTGTGAATTCATCTAGCTTAACTTCTAATACAGAGGTAGTAAAGTACCTCAACTTTTTTGATCAGAGTACCTTGTTTCCTGAGGAACCACCTAAAAGAGACCCTAAAAGTAACTGAAAGCAGGCGTTTCATATCCCCACCTCAGCTAGATACTTGTCTGCTTATTTGTCTTCTGTCTTTGCATATAGATGCAGTGTCTGTAATCCATTTTCTAATGATAGGTTACTGGACAACACTACCTGTTTAGTCTTGCTTAGTCTTGCTTCATCTTCTGCCCAAAGAGTGGGTGTTGTGGCAGACAAGTTTTTTGCAGAATTAAGTTTCCTGTAGAGACAGGACACCACTTAATGCTGGTTTCCAAAGAATATCCTGAAATTGTCCCGTCGAAACTATTTATTTGTGGATGAATTGTCTTCCATTTGACTGTACAAAACTAGTTCCTGTTGGAAACAAAAAAGCAAACAAAAGCATTGACCTATCCAACCTGATGTGAATTTCAAGTGCCAAGGATTGACTCACTTACTGGGTAATTAGTCTTGTCAGTCAAACCTTTCCATGGACTACCTGTAGAAGTATTGATGGCCCTTAGTTTTTCTTTGCTTTGCAGGCTAAACCATTATAACTGAATCATAAATTCTCTGTCTTAATTTTTTTTTTAATTTTGAGGCGCACATGGTGGTTCAAATATTACATCAAATTCTGTTTGTGCCATTACTGTTGAAACACAATTGGATTTACTTAGAGAACATCTTTTCAAGAAAACACCACCGGGATGTCATGCATACAACTGGTCCATTGTAGCCGTGAAGACCAATGGATGCACAAAAGGTATGTCTGTAAAGAGAAGTTAACACCTTCCAGTTGGAAACTGTAGCAAACTAGAAATTGTTGTTCTACTTTCATAGGTTACATATCAAACTCCCAGCAATTTTTGCCACGAATTCACACAGGGTTAACCAGCTAGAATTGCTAAGGTAATCTTTGCCTGTTTGGTTTGGGTTTGGGGGGTTTTGTGGGCGGGGGTGGTTTTTGGGGTTTTGTTTTTGGCTGTGGGTTTGGGTGTTTGTTTTGTTGGGGTTTTTTTTCCTGTTTTCTTTTGTTTTGTGGTGGGTTGGTTTTGGGTTGGCTTCATTGGTTGCTTGCTTTTTTTCCATTTCCAAGTGTCCTATCCGCACACTGATTTCCTGCTCCCCCACCTACCCATGGATACAAGCTGTTGATGACTACAGGCCTAATAAAGTTTTATTTTAGTTGGGATAGATCTGAATTAGTAAGATGTAGAACGTGGAAAACACAGTGACTACTTGGCTTTTTTATGAAGTTATAGATAAGCTTTACTTCCACCTTGAAATGGAGGTAGGCACTGCTTGTATATTTGAAAATAGGATTTCCATTTCATAGAATTGCAGAATGATTTGGGTTGGAAGTGACCTTAAAGCTCATCCAGTTCCAACCACCTGCCATGGGCAGGGACACCTTCCACTAGAGGGGGTTGCTCAAAGCCGCATCCAATCTGGCCTTGAGCATTGCCAGAGATGAGGCATCAATTTAATGGATTGCATTACTGTAGACTATAACTTTGAAGCGTTTCATTAATAAAAGTATACTTAGTCACCCAACCCTTCTTGTTGAACTTGTTGGAGGAAGGGATCAAGGGGAGGTTTGACCCCATCCCAAAAGCTGACCAGCTTGACCTTGTCTTTAATGTGTTTTGTAGTCTCCAGCAACACCTGCTGGACAAAACGTTCAACTGTACACTACGTTTTTGTCTTCAGAGTGCTTGTGTGCTAGTATAATGCTATACCCTGATTGTTAGAAACCATGATCTTGTTCTGCAGTAGTGACTGAGCATTCTTTCCAGAGGTATCTCAGGTAAGTGTTGACTTTGTTTTTTCATCCACACCTATCCCCTCAGTTTGGTAGGCTTGGAAAAGCCATCCTCATGGTTTCACCATATATATGAATTGGTATATAACATGTGTGAACAAGTAATGAATCTGTGCATGTCTGCTACCTATTAATATCACCGCTACAGCTGTGCTTGAGGACTCTGGACTAAAGCCATGGTCAGTAAGAGTCAAAAGCAGGGCTGTTCCCCGCCTGAACTTTACCTTCTTTCAGTGAACCATGGAGACCACCAGAGAGAGACAGCTGCAGGCTCCCCTGGTTGCAGGCTGCTGAGCTGACACATAGGTTCTGCAGAGAAAGCAGGAAGAAGGAGTGGTGGGCAGGATAGCACACAGGAAATTAAAGTCCTGCTTCTGTTGTTTAAACAGTTGAAATTGGAAGAAGATGCTATCTTCCCAAAGTATAATGGGATTGGGGTAGAGGAAAGGGAGGTGCCCTGAGGAGAGAATATTGCTGTGCCTATTTAAACAGGAAGCCATTTATTACTGTTTAACACATGCTCAGAGATCTGAGATTGTGCATGCTTAAAAATCATCTGAGATTCTGGAAAGCCTTGAAAAATCTGAAGGTTTGGTTTCAAATATCTTCCTTTTGTCAGTCATTTGACTCCCTTCTAATATTCAGCATCAATACTTAGCATGACATCTGAATAATCATGCTGGCTTAAACTGACTTCTGTTTGACTCAAGATGAAAGCAGAATAACTGGCCTAATTCTAATTAATGGTCTTTGTATGCCTAGGGTTACTGCCAGATAAGTGGGCTAATGGACATAAGAACTGCTGCTATTACTGACTGACTGTTTATGCTCAGGAAAAGATCCTGTGTGTTTAGCATGCATCCTAATGATCTTGTCCATCTATTGATGTATGGACAACAGAATACACACCTAATTAAAGTATTTTAGGCAAGGTGTTCTGCAGGATAGGGATGAGGGGACAGAAGAAATGCATTCTACTCCCAACCTTTAGCACGAGCAACCTTGGGTGATCTTCCTATATCTGCTGCTGTTTCCTCTTGCCTCTTTTCATTCTCAGCTACTTGGGTGTTAAGATGTTTAGAGTAGAATCTCGCCATATATTTGTTCTGCACCTTAGCAAATGGGATTTTAATTTCCTTTTGGTACTTGAGTCAATACTGTTTCTACACAAACCCTGCTTAACAGCTTTTCCCATTGACCATTTCTTTCTCCAATTTCCATCCCGAGATAGTTACTGCAGTATACACCTGGGATTTAATTTCCTCTTTCTTTCTGCAAGTAAGATATCTGTGGTATTCTGTTCTATGATTAGTTCTGTAACTTGGTGAGAAATACTTTATCAGCTGCAAGTGGACAGTAAGATGTGCGTTATCAGGGAGGACCAGAAACGTAAGTTAATGCTCTGTAGTTTACCTCTTACATTTTTTTCATCAAGTTTGAATAGAAATGCATGTGTTGTGCATGTGTGTATAAATAGCAGAAAACTATAGCAAAGCAGGAATGCTTTGCTGAAATTGCTTTGAAGAGTCTCTAGAAGTCTTAGAAGTGGATAGAAAATCAACTTTTTTTTTTTGTAGGAGGGACTGAGCTGCCATTCTGATTCAGCATCTAATGCTACTTCCTATTTCATCTAAAATAATTTTCATGCTCAATTTCTACATAGTTCTAGTGAGACTGTTTGAGGGATGTGTATAAGGACAGAGATAAAACTTTTTAAAGTATTTAAAAATAATAGAAAAACCAAAGTCCTCAAATGGTTTGAGGACTGGGTTACGGTATAATGTCAAATACACTTACTGTCCTTCAGTGCTTCTTTGATATGTACGGTTGGACTGGTCTGTTCACAAACTATAATGCTGATAATGAACACTGGCATTTGCTTTAATTTTGTTTTCTACTGAAACATCACTGCTAAATGGAAGAGACTGGAAACACAGTTTAATACAAACTTGGCTTAATGATCTTCAATTTCTGTTTTCTTCAATTAAGTTTTCCTTTGGAGAATGAAAGTGACTAGTCATTCCACAGTTCAGGAAGATTTTTCTCTGGGCTAACAGTAAGCAGAAAACAGTGAGTTGCTGATGTGTCTGAATTCTTTCCTTGATGGCAGTTTAACTGACTCAGTGGCATAACACAAAGTTAGTAACAGTTCAAATGTGTAATCTTTCCTCTAGTTTGAACCTCCCTGGCAAATACTTATTATTTGGCTAAGGAGTAATTAAGCTTCTGCAGGGAGGAGGAGAAGTGACTGACGTCTTAAGGCTGATCCTCAGCAGGGTCTAAAGCTTCTTCCTGAAACTGAGTCATGCTGTAAGCCAGTTTTCCCTCCCTGATCTCCTCACCACTCTTCAGTCGTGGTTTTGACTGTGGTAAGCAAACAAGATTAGAATAAGCACAGATTTAAATAAAGTTGCTGAGATCTTGAACAACTTTGAAGAAAAGCAGAAGTACGTTAAGTTGCATCAGAACTTACTTTTGTACCATGCAAACCATTTGGAGTTTATGTAGTGATATCAAGGACTTAATGGTTAATGTGATCACTGTTAGTTAATGTTCTATGGATTATATGTCAATCTTATCTTCAAAGCTTTAGAATGTAAAGTCTTTGATAAGCAAAGATCTAGACTAGCATGTTAAAACAGAAGAGCTGCTTAAAATAACTCGCGCTTTGGGTGTGGATGCAGTTAGTCCTGTAACTTTGTTAAAGCTATTTTGTGTAAGTATGAAAAACAAAGGTTTTGTTCAACAGCAAGTTTGTCTGCCTATAAACTTCAGTTTAACTAGTTTTGCTCAGTTAGCTCAATCCTATATGCTGTACTAGTTCTATGCATAACTTGTAAGTATCCTTTTGACTACCCTACTAAAAGCTGGAGTGGCTGAGGCTTACATAAACTACTCATGTTAATGAAACATTTCAAGCATTGACTGTTAACCTATTGACCTGAATGTAACTGTTTATATTCTTAGTGGAAAAGAAGTCCTGTTCTGGTAAAGGATTTCAACATGTCATCTAAATCTGGAATAACAGAGGCCAGCAAAAAGAATGAAGGCAAAATGGAGAGAAGCACATAGGGTTGTTTTTACAATTATTTTGTGGGGCATTTTGGTTTAGTTTCGGTTTTCCACTCTACCATTTTTATAAAAATGAGCTGCCAAAAGTCACTGAAGTCTGTTCAAAACAGAAATTGTCCCTGCCATGAGGAGATTCAGGTGTGAACTATATGAATTGCTTTTTCCTCAGCAACATTCCCCAGAACCTAACTGTATTTTAATGCACTTTAATAGGGATGTTCTGTATTTGCTGGTGACCTTGTGGTTGCTTGGCTATGGAATAAAATAGGTTTGTTAGGTTGTAAGTCGTCTCCTTCCTCCTTAAGTGGAATAGCTGTGGTCAAATTGGAGAAATGCCTTAGCTGCAAGTGGTAAGATATCTATTTCATGATAACAGATGTTTCTGGTAATACTAAGAGCTATAATGTTAGCAAATCAGGTTCATTAAGAAATTAAATCAAATTAACTGTTCTTGTTGATTATATAGCTCTCACCACCTGCTGTTAATTATACAGCTCTCACCACCCATCCTGAGGAAAGAGTATAAATAATTGTGGATTCCAAAGTCCTGAATAAACTCTGAAGAGAAAAGGTTAAGAAAAGTCAGGGGGAAAGGCTGCAAGGATATGCCCAGTGAACAAGGCAATGTGCTACTGAGAGACTGTGATGTCTCTGCATTGCTAGAACATTTTTGTTGCTCGCTGTAAGCTAAAGAAGACACTAAAGAACAAAAATTACTGGAAATCTGTGAATGATTCTAGTCTCCAAGTTCCCACATACAGAAAACTCATGTATTACCACATATGAGAAGTGAAAGTACTTCCTACAGTGGACTTGGCTATGTGCTTATCTGTACTGGTCCTGAGCAGATGACCGTTGTACACTGAGGATTAGTGATCCTTCTAAGTTTGGCTGCAAGGCTTGCAACTGCAGCAACACTGGTTCAACCAATCTCCAGTGTGATGTCTTGACGGGTCAATGCCAGTGCAAAGTTGAATATGGAGGAAAAGACTGTTCCAGGTGTGCATTAGGCTACAGGAACTACCCAGACTGTGTTGCCTGTGACTGTGATTTGAGTGGAACCAAAACAGAGATGTGTGATGACACTGAAGGACTCTGTGGTTGTGAAGAAGAAATGGGCATCTGTACCTGCAAGGTAATGTTGGTCGATGAAAAACTGAACGTGAGCCGGCAGTGTGCGCTCGCAGCCCAGAAAGCCAACTGTATCCTGGGCTGCATCAAAAGGAACATGACCAGCAGGTCGAGAGAGGTGATCCTGCCCCTCTACTCTGCTCTCCTGAGACCTCGCTTGGAGTATTGTGTGCAGTTCTGGTGTCCTCAACATAAAAAGGATATGGAACTGTTGGAACAAGTCCAAAGGAGGGCCATGAGGATGATCAGGGGACTGGAGCACCTCCTGTATGAAGATAGGCTGAGAAAGTTGGGGCTGTTCAGGCTGGAGAAGAGAAGGCTGCGTGGAGACCTCATAGCATCCTTCCAGTATCTGAAGGGGGCCTATAGGGATGCTGGGGAGGAACTCTTCATGAGGGACTGTAGTGAGAGGACAAGGGGTAACGGGTTCAAACTTAAACAGGGGAAGTTTAGACTGGATATGAGGAAGAAATTCTTTACTGTAAGGGTGGTGAGGCACTGGAATGCGTTGCCCAGGGAAGTTGTGAATGCTCCATCGCTGGTGGTGGTCAAGGCTGGGTTGGACAGAGCCTTGGGTGTCATGGTTTAGTGTGAGGTGTCCCTGCCCATGGCAGGGGAGTTGGAACTAAATGATCTTAAGGTCCTTTCCAACCCTAACTATTCTATGATTCTAAGTCAGGCTTGTGCCTACTCAACCTTGTGCTGTACTGCGCTGCCAGTCCAGCCTGGCCTCCAGGCCCACCTGGGACTGTGTGTGCCCCATGGCTATGGGGTAAATTGATGTGGTTGATTGTACTAGAGGAGCCTGCAGGCAGCTACTGCTTGGTACCTGTGATTATACCCGCTATGTGGCCTACCCATTATCTGAAAACACAGCAAGAGGTTGTCATGTGAACATCCTTTCTGTTTGGCACTAGAAACAATGTATAGAGTTCTTTCCTTGTAAGAAAACCCTGTATTAGCTTAAATTACCAAAATGGTGGAACTTTACCTCGGGCAGGGCCTGCGTGACATGCTGCACCTTGATCAGAGATGTGGTTGATTGCTGCTGAGGCTTCCCGGCACCTGAAGAAATGTAAGATTATCTCTATTGTCCTCTCTATTTGAGTCTTAGCTCAAATAAGTGGTATTTTATGTGATACTTGAGAGTCTGAGTGCCTTTCTTACTGGGATCATAATGAACCAGCACCACCTGGTGCAAAACAATCATCTTGTGTACCTGCCAGAACTATGCCACTTGCAGTGTTCTATTTTTGTTCTGATGATGTGGTTGAATGAAGGCTAAAACTGGACAAAAGTGAATATAATTTGTTTGCTTGTTATGTATCTTGAATGCAGGATCTTAATGGTTCAGCTTAAAATCCATGAGAATGAAACCTTACCTTGACCATGACCTGTGTACCGTGAATGATCTTGGATGCAGTTTTCAAAGCACTATACACTGCACCATTATCTTCCTGCCTCTTCTGGCCTAGAAGCAACTATACCCCTATTGTTAGCAGAGAAATACCACTGAGCATTCTGCTAGAAAGCAGAGGGACTGTGGAGACATCTGAAGTCCTCACCCAGTCACTGCTCTCAGTGTTGCTTAGTGTGAACCTGCAACAGGTGAGATTTAACCCCCCACGCCCCCACCACAAAAACACCTTCCAAAGCTCACAACAGCAAAGCTTATTCCCCTTGATGATACTTTGCGCCACTCCTGGTTTAGAAGTAGCGGTGCACATTTTTGGCGCTCCCCCGCTATTTTCGATTGACCTCCATTCGCTCCAGCCGCACGCAGCCTTCCCTTCCCTGCCGGCCGCTCTCTGAAACGGTTTCTGAGGGCAGTCACTCTCTGTGTGAGCGTACCCTACCGCGCACATGCGGTGGTGTCTCCCGTGCAAACAGCCGCGGCCGCAGCCACCCGCTGCCTCGCAGAAGGCTCGGGCAACCCTTGCCGGGCTCCCGCCCTCCCGGGCGCCGGAGGCGGCCCCTCGCCCCGGCCTCCGAGGCGGGACGCGCGCTGTCCCGGGGCGGCGCCTGCGGGGCTGGGCAGGGCCGGGCACCCGCCCCCGGGGCGGGCGCGGCGGCGGCGGGGCCGGCCGAGGCGAAGGCAGAGCGGGAGCGGCGGAGGGAGCGAGGCGGCGGCGGTAGCTACCGCGTCCCGGCCATGGTGGGCCTCAAGGAGGAGCTGCTGAAGTCCATCTGGCACGCCTTCACCGCCCTCGACCTCGATCGCAGCGGGAAGGTCTCCAAGTCCCAGCTCAAGGCAAGTGGGACCGTGAGGAGAGAGGGGTGGTGAGCCCAGGGGACACGGTGTGGGGCCAGGGTCTGGTGTGTGTGTGTGAGGGGCAGCCGCCATGGGCGCGAGATGCCATGACATGGGCCCGTGCTGTCACCACCAGCTGCCTCCACAGTGGGCATGGCAGTGCTGGGCCAGCGGCCTGCCTGAGGTGGTCACGCTTGGAGCTGGGCAATGGGACACAGCCCCCCATTTCAAAACCTGCTTGGGTGCCCTAGGTGATGTGTGCTCCATTGAGGCTGTCATTCATCACATGGTGCTGCCAGCTGCTGTGGCTCCTGAATGCCTCCATCCCAGAGGAAGCTTGCATGGGCCCTTCCTCACGCCTGAAGAGGCTTATTTTCATTCTGCCCAGGCAAGTGCTTCGTCTTCCCAAGATGTCAGTGCGTGCACAAACCCTTGTTGTGCTTCTGGTCTGCTTTCAACCACATGTCCTTGGTACCCTTTCTGGCCAAAATCTTTTGTCGAGTAGCCACAAGGTCCTATCTATAGGGGTTGGCTGCATCCAAGTGAAATTCATAGCTTGCCAAGGGGAGAGTAGGGTTTCACAGTGCTCTCTTATTTGGATATAAACAGGAGAATTAGTCAAGAGGCTCCAACTGTGCCATTCTTTCTTTAGCTTATACGCTGAAGTAATGTTTGTGCTGTTAAAAGAGCTCTCAGGCAGCTCGCTGAATCTGATCCCATCTTGGCCTTGCTTTATGGGACCATCTTGGCCTGGGAATAGTAGCAGAAATCTGACTAAATAAATATTTTGAATGAGAACTCGACACCTGTTGACATACAAGGACTGTGAGTCCTTGTACTGAGCGCTGGAGTTGTGTCAGCTGCAGCAGTTAGCTGAAGTGTGCACCCTTGGTGAGATCAACTCCACGAGCAAGAGTGGCTGTGCTGCAGGCGGTATTTACATGTGTGGTCGGTAGCTAGTGGATTTTGTTTTCAGCATTACTATGTAGTAAGTGTCCACAGCATGCTGCAGGCAGCCTTTTCCTCTTCTCCTTTTCTTTGCTCTGGGCGATCAGGCCGTGAGATACAGCCTGACATGTCCAGAAGTGGCTGTGGGGCAGGAGTCAGGCAAGAGACTGGACCTGACTGTGAGCTCAAGCTGAAAATGTGTGCAGGTCCTGCCTTCTATGGTAGCACAACTAAAGCAATTACGTACGTTGCAGTGTTGCAGGACTAGCTGAAATAGGTTGCAGAGTGGTGTTTTTATTGTCCTGCTTTTTGAAGGAATCCTGTTTTCCTGTCACACTACCACCCCTTGTGCACTCAGTGCGTTTACCTGGGAGGTGTGTTGGCAGCGTGTGTTGTCGTGCTGGTTGGGGAGAAGCTGTTGTGGTCGTACACGTGCTAAGGTGAGTTAAATGGCTAAAGAAGCAGCCAGGATGCTGTGGTGGAGCATTTGCAAGAGCAGTTGCTCTTGTGGAGGTTTCATCAGTTCTTTGAGATCGCTGGCTGACCTAGGTGGATTCTAGCAGCAGTTTTATTTCCAAACTGGACTACAGTTACCTGTCTTGTCATGCTCTGTTGTCTTACTAGAGCAGCATGGCTCTCATGCTGTGTGTTTAAAAAAGGTTAAAAAAAGGGGGGAAATTAAATTTGTCCCCTCATTACCTGTCAGACATCTTCCTAGGCAGTTTTGATATTTCATTCTGTCTGTCTGTGAGAGAGAAGGGATGAAGAAGAGGTAGGTCTCTTTGAGTCTGTGCAGTTCTGTCTATGATGTAAAGACTCCCAAGGGAAGTGTCAAGTGGGGGATCTGGAATGCAGAAAGAAGTCTGAATTGAGGCTTCTACCTTCTCCTGTGGCCACAAGAGTTGGTTTTCAGGAAATACAGAGGGGTAGAGAGTACTCTTCCATAGGTTTTTTTGTGGCAAATGTTAAATGTGATGTCAAAATGATAGTCCTACTGGGGAGAAAAAGGCATGTGTTATGGCAGTAGCCCCACATGGATGCAGCAGAAACGGTAGACAGGACGTCAAAACAGAACTTCCTGTCTGATTAATGCAGGCCTATGTTGTATTGAGAAAGTGTTTCTCAATAAAGTATTTCTCATCCACATTACATGAGGAAGATATAGCACCCTTGTAAAAAGGAGACATTGAGCTTAGAGATAAACAGATTAGTAGAGATCTGTGGCAGTAGAAAAATATATTTATTAATCAAACTTCTGTTATTAAAAAGATGGTAAAAAACTTTGTTTTCTGATAACGGTATGCAGTGTCGTAACCTGGTGAACTCTTCCTTCCTCAAAGAGAAAACAATGGAGCTTTGAGTTGTATAATCCAGTATAACCTATTGCCATCATGTTGTGCAGAAGGTCCTAAGTATAACATGTTGGTTGTTAAAGAAAATGATATCTAGTTTCTGTACCTAGAAGTGATCTTTGAGCCTTCCATAAAAATATATCATCTTCATTAACTACTATGAGAAAAATAAATGGTATGTAGCTGAGACCCTACTTTGAAGGGTTTGCATCAAACATTTGTTTTTGATGTATCTAGAGCAAAGGGACTGTGAGTGAATTGGGTCTGTTTTGTAGTCTGGAGGTGAAACAGCACACCCTTGGAAGAAAAAAAATAGGACTTGTTTAGAATAGTAAGGATTTCCTCAGTTGTCTTATCTATTTGTATTTTTTTTTGTATATAGTCTGAGCTGCTGAGAGGAGACAGTTAAATCAGTCCTCTGTGCAATTTTTAATATTTTTTCTTCCAGTATGCTCTGATTTTATCTTCCTTTAATCAGTGATCTTCAGAAGTTCTACTGTTAGGCTGGCTGCAGAGTGTACCCTTTTTTTCTGTATTAGCAGAAACATTTACCTATTCTATTCTTAAATACACCTTTAAATATGGACACAATCATTTTGTCAGTGTGTTTCAGCACTTTCAAGCACTGATATAGGAAGGATAAAGTGTAAGTTCTGTGTATGCAGTGATAGCTGCTGATGTGATTCGAGCACAAGCTACATGCAAATACTTGTTTTCCTGTATTTAACTCCAATTTAATCTTTCTTGCAATCTGCAATTTTAAAGTTGTCTTATTTTAAAAATTCCTGTAGTGTGCCAACATTAAATCTGCTTTTCATGTGGATCTTGAAACACTGTGGTTTTAAATGTAGTTACTTTTAACAGCCAGCAAAACTCCTTGTAATAGATGTGTATGATTGAGTCTTGGAAAGAATACATACCAATTAGTTTTTACATTCTTTCTTCCTTACATTGCTTTATGACTTGTCTCTGCTTAGGCAATGGGGTTATTTGACTGTTCTTGTTTTTGTTTTGTGTGCTACAGTGGGCTGGATTTTCAAAGTCTTGGATTCCTGGCGTGGTATCTGCAGAATGTGGATGGTGAACACCTTGTGAAAACACAGTCTCATTTGGGCCTGTAATATGAGGGTGACCAAAGTTACTAGTTAGGCTTGGAAAATTTATACCAGTCTCGAATTACATCTGGGATGTTATAGGATTATTACAGCTCTTATCTTTGCTTTGTCTTTTTACTAAGAGTGGCCAGTGGGAAGAGAAGAATGGTAAGAGGGATGGTCGGAATGGAGAGGAAGACCTTGAACAATGTAGCAAGGCACTGGAAGGGTCAAGAGCCTGTCACAAGTGGGCAGGACCCCAGCCGGACAATTGACTTTGTACAATGTTGAAGGATGGTAGGAAATTAGTCATTATGACTCACATGAGGGAGTTGTACTCTGACATTATTAACAGGACTCAGGAGAGTTTGCATTAGGGTAGCCATGAGGAATTCTGTCTGTAAGGTGTGAGGGGAGGGGTGCCCCTCTTCCAAAAAAGAGAGGCAGACCAAAGAGGGGATATTAGGAAATGATGGGTCCATGATGCTGTGTTTGAGAGGAGCAGCTGCCAGTGGATCAGCAGCCTGTTTAGCCTTTGTCCTTGAGATTTTGTCAATTGGTTTCAAGGAATATATAGAAGAAAGACTCAGTAGATGGAGCATGTTTACCAGGAGCTCTTCTTAAGGACTGGGAACTGCAGGGCAGAAAGGCAGTTCCCTTGGTACATGGATAGATGCAGGCTGGCACCAGTGTGTGATTGGGGGCTAGAGGGAGTGTGCTGATAACGAAGGCAAGAGGAAGGGTGTGGTGGTTGAAAATGGTGACAAAGGGTCAGTGAGTGACCAAAGGAGAAGGGAGCAAATGAAGGAACAGAGCGGTCATGTGAGCAAAGGGCATTAGTGTCAGGAACCGGAGCTGGTGGATGCCAGGCTTGAATACACTCATCCGACTGGCAAAGAGGTTAATGCACTTAACCCTGTTGTTAAATAAGGAGACTAATGTTGAATGATGAGACTGCATATTGCTACCTGAGTGGATAAGGAAGCTGTATGCTATAGATGGCTGTGATGCAAGAAAATGTATACTTAAGATGCACCTTGGTTGAAAAGACCTTGTGCCAGTGGCAAGTGACATATATGATGCTAGTTTCCCCACTGGTCATAAAAGGAAAAGTAAAGTACTTGAGTAGCCTTATTTTGGCTGGCTAGCTGCTGACATGGATGTCAGGAAGAGATGAGCCAAGAATGTCTTGGAATGAATTCACACAAAGCCACTTAATGGAGCTGCTGGGATATGTGATGCCAACATTTTAAAATCTGAAAAAGAGATGTGGGAGGGAGGAGACCCCCCTGAAAGATGGAAAAGAAAAAAGTGCTGAAGGAACTGACAATAGCTGCTCTAGGATTAATCTGCCCTGTTAATGAGCCTACCTGTCATCTGGGCCAAATTTTTGTTGCTGAGCAGTAAGTAGTCTAGCAGATCTTCCTTTTCCCTTTAGAAACACAGATCACTTTTATGGACAAGGTTAAATGGAAATCCTTAGATGGTGACAATTAAATGCATGCTTAAAGTTTTGGAAGATCAGTTTTGGAAAGTGGTAGCTCAGAAGGGAGCCGCTGTGGCAGAGTGTAGCTTGGCTGGAGATCTGCACTCCAGGTAAAGCAACAGGGGACTGGCCGTAAATAAAGCAAATCCAGAGTCTGTAATGACCTTTGCTGTTCAGCTTGCTTGTTTCATCTGCTTATTTAGATTGAGTGCAGAACACCTTCAGTATTCTGTGGGCACCACTAGGCATCTTTCTTACAGTTTCTCATTGAAAATGGAAGAATTGTGCCCAGAGAGCGCTGGTTTTGTGAACCCTCTGCAGACTGCTTGTACTGTCTTGTGGACTGCAGTTTGGGGACCGCTGCTGTACTCATTTGTTGTAGCACAGAGATGAGTCTCTGAGCTGGGGTAGGAGTTGACTCTGGCGTGAAGGTAAACTGTTAGACGTGGCATCCTGAGCATAATAAGTGCTGACAGAAAAAGCTCCCTAGCAACCCTGTGGGCACGAGAGGAATAATCCGTACTGCTGCAAAACTTTCTCATGGTCTACAGAGCTTCTGCAAGGCAAGGCAATTTTTCATACCCCAGTTAACCTAGTATTCAGCTAGATTATTATTTTTTTTTCATGTTGGTCATTAAACTAGAGTTTATTTTGGTCCAGATAATGTGCTTTTGGAGAACAAAACCAAATGAGACCTCGGTGCAGAATTTGTCAGGCTCAGCCGGCGACTGAAGAATTCAGCTGGCACTGGGCCGTGTTAGAGAATGGCAGGCTTTGGCAGGCACTGAGGGATTTCCTGAGTTATGAAAAGAGAGTACTGGGCACAGGAGAGATCTCAGATAAGGCAGATCTTAGAAAACGACTGAAAGTGGAATTCGTTCCTGGTAAATTGGGTGCTTGATGTGGAAACCACCTAGGTTTCTGGCAGCCCAACACTACAGGAAGGCTGAAGAAGGGAGAAGACAAACATGCAGGAAGGGCACAATCAGAAAGTGTTTTATTGGGACTTTTAAGTTATTTGAGTAATAGCATAAATCAGTTATGCTTTTGGAATATTTTTATTAGCTGAGTATTTTTTTTGTTATAGTTTTAGCAGCTACAGTCTGGTTGGAAAACTGAGTTCATCTGTATCTCTCAGAAATTCAAGAATCCCTCAGTCTCCTATAAATAACAACAGAAGCCTTAAATAGAAGGGGAAACACACATGACAGTATGTTTTCCTCACTCCATACGTAAATCACATGGTCTCAAATACTTGATTTAATGCAGCGGTTAAAAATAAGGATAGATTGAAAGAAAATACACTGTTGATGGAGGGTAGTGTGGAATGTGGTAACTTCTGAATACTATTTTGCTACTTTGGGAAATTCAGCTTTTGTTGTAATATGACTGATGCTATTGTTTTTCTGCTTTTAAACTTCTGCACCTTGTTAGCTCCAGTGGCCTAATGTTAGCATATTGCAGTGAATGTAAGTATTACTCATGGAAATGTGTGCTTTTCTGAACTAAAATGTAACTTTGGAGGTATGTAGAAAGGAGTTCTCCATTGAACTTGCATCTTGGGCTATCTTTGTAGGATTTTATTGCCAGCTAGCACTTAGATTCTGCATGTCTCTTTATCATACATTATATGTAAAGTAAATATGATGGAGGGGGTGGCAGCCCAGACATTTTAAGTGTGTGGCCAAGGTTTGATTTCCTGGGCTTTGACAAATTCAGACTTTCACTTCTTGTTTTTCAGCTGCCTCATCTCGACCACTTTAGGTCTTCTTGCCTAAAGAATCCACATGTAAATTTTCTGCACGTTTTTTTACTGCTTTCTTTATGCATCATTTGGGTCTATTTTTTTATTTTATGCTGCACAGTGAAAAAGTAAAAAGCAAAATTCAGTTGCAGTTTGCCCAGTCTAGTTGTTGATTTAAAGCAAACAAATACCACAAGCAGTGTGCCTTTTCAAAATCTTGGTATCACAGAATCAACTGTGTTTGACCTTTAAAATCAAGTCCAACCATTACCCCAGCACTGCCAAAGTCCACCACTAAACCATGTCCTGAAGTGCCGTGTCTGTGTGTATTTAAATACCTCCGGGGATGGTGACTCCAGTGCTTCGCTGGGCAGCCTGTTCCAATGCTTGACAACCCTTTTGGTGAAGAAATTTTTCCTAATATCTAATCTAAACCTCCCCTGGTGCAGCTTGAGGCTGTTACCTCTTGTCCTGTCATTTGTTGGTGAAAAGATCAGCCACCTCCTTGCTTCATCCTCCTAAAATACAGCCTGTTTTACTTCTGTCTGATTTTGCTTTTGCTGTATTTTTTGCCTTTGGTTCTTAATTACATTTTTTTCAATGCAGACCATTCTTGGGCATGCAAGGCTAAATCCTTAACCCAGTTTCTGTAGTCAGTACATGATCTTCAGAGGCTTCATTCTGCATCACGCAAAGAGGAGATGGCTCCTGAGTGACTGCATGTTTAAGACTCAGCGGTCAGCATGTTACAGGGCTGACCTGACATGAGATAGTGTGAATGTGAAAGGAATGGGAAAGTGCTGGTGGCACTGGAGATGCTGGTACCCAGGCTCTGCCTTCCTGTTGTTGATACCAAGGCGTTAGTTTGTGCCTGCAAAACTTGGCCTGAGTTGAAGAAGTTGACATGTGTTTGCTACCAGTTAAGTTTTCAATAATTCAGTACTTCCTCAAAATTAATCAAGTGTGTATCCTCTTCTCAAGAACAGACATGAGTGCTTGTGGGTGTTAAGCTCTTGACATAATTTACGCAAATACCTTTTTAAAATAAAAATTTGAGAAGCACATCAGACCCTTCCCCTTTCTGTAACATACTTTGCCAACTGAAATGGGGTGAATGTTGAGAAGCAGATGAGAGAAACTCATAGTTAATGCTTTAATTTGAGTGGTCATTTCTTTGTAAACTAAATGTACGTATTGAGTTGTTCTATTTGTTACTCATTTTCACTAGATAGTAAATATAATTTCAAAGCCTAGGTGTTTGTGGTTGTTTTCTGTAGCTTTCTAATTTCACTTTGTAAATATTACGTTGGCATTTCTGCATGCCTCTCCTGGTTTTTCAAATGCATAAGTATATATGGACAACGGGTAGCTTCTGTAGCTGTGTTTGCACTTCTGTAGGAATAAACCTATCTGTGATTGTATTACTTCTATAAATGCGCAACTGTTTAAAGCCATTGAGTCCTTGGAGTCAACTTTTTTTGTTATGTTTTGCTTTTTGACACAAATCTACAACTTGTGCTGACATGAGCGTGTGGCTTTGCACATGGTTTTGCAAAACACAGGCCCGCTCTGGAGCCAGCACAGCATGGTTAAGGCCAACAGCATTGTCATGGATTTCTTTTCTGTCCTTAGGTTCTTTCTCACAACTTGTGCACAGTGTTAAATGTTCCCCATGATCCAGTGGCCTTGGAAGAGCACTTTAGGGATGATGATGAAGGACCAGTTTCCAATCAGGGTTACATGCCTTATCTAAACAAATTCATCTTGGAAAAGGTAAGTTTTGCATTCTTGTGCTTTGTTTTTTCTTTTATCAGGTTTTGTCTGAGAGTGTCTTTACAATAGACTTCTGCTTCCAGAAAGCATGCTGGTGTGAAGGCACTGGGGGTTGAGTGTGCCTGTGTGGTGGCTGGGTACTCTGGAGAGCCTGTGCCTTACACTGGAAGGGTGTACTGTTCTCCGTTTCTTTTTCCTCTCCTTGGTTTCTGTTTCATGTTACATCTGGTCATTGTCTAAGGTATGTTCATGGAGAACCATGTTCATCTTAATAACCTACCTCAAATTGAATTTATTTGAAAGTGTGTTGGAGTTATAGATTGTCCCACCTTTTACTATGCCTTTAGTAGAATATTGTACTAGATTCCTTTGCAAACAGAAAGAGCAAAAATATCTTTAATTATTCAGAAAGTAATTTAATAAATAAATCCCTTCAAAGAATTACAGTGGGTGACATAGGGAGTGTCACCCCCTGTCAGCTGTCTGTTATGCCTTGTTTTGTGGGATACTCTGGAAATCCAGCAGTTTCCCCTGCCTCTCCACCTTATTCTATGATAGCTAGTCACTGGGATTGACAGTTAAAAAAACCCCTTATCTTCAACAACTTCTGTTGAGATAATGGTTTAGTCGGTAAAAACCAGCCGGCATCATAATGCAAACATATCGGCTTCAATACCACTGATTTCTTGTAAACTTGGGGGCCTACCCCAGAAACTCTCGAACTTTGATATTGTGGCTGCAGAGATACATATTTACTTTCTTTTATAATGTTAAGAGGTCCTGAACTTTCATGCTGCTGAAAAGTCCGGTACAGAAATTGCAGATTATGGAAACTCCTTGGCCCTGTTTGCTGATTTTTGCTGCTTCTTTGATCTACATTTAATACTGGTGGAAGTACTGGACCACACTCAGGGAGCTGCAGTCGATGGCTCGATGTCCAAGTGGTGATAAGTGATGAGTGGTGTTCCTCAGGGGTTGGTGTTGAGACTGATCCTGTTCAACATCTTTGTTGGTTACATGGACGGTGGATTGAGTGTGCCCTCAGCAAGTTTGCTAATGACACCAGGCTGTGTGGTTTGGTTATATGCTGGAGAGAAGGGATGCTATCCAGAAGGACCTTGACATGCTTGAGAGGTGGGCCAGTGCCAACCTTATGAAGTTCAACAAAGTGAAGTGCAAGGTCCTGCACCTGGGCTAGGGCAGTCCCAAGCACAAATACAGGCTGGGCAGAAACTGGATTGCGAAGAACCCTGAGAAGAAAGACTTGGGGGTGCTGGTTGACGAGAAGTTCAGTGTGACCTGGCAATGTTTGCTTGCAGCTCAGAAAGCTAATCTATCAAAAGAGGTGTGACCAGCTGGTCATGGGAGGTGATTTTCCCACTCTACTCCAGTCTTGTGAGACCCCACCTGGAGAACTGCGTCCAGGTTTGGGGCCCCCAACATAAGAAGGATGTGGACCTGCTGGAGTGAGTCCAGAGGAGGTCCATGAGGATGATCAGAGGGTGGAGAACATTTCCTATGAAGACAGGGTGAGAGAACTGGGCGTGTTCAGCCTGGAGAAGGCTCCGGGGAAACCTTAAAGCAGCTTCCAGTATTGAAAGCTGGAGAGGGACTTCTTACAAGGGCATATACGGATAGGACAAGGGGGAATGGCTTTAAGTGGAAAAATGGTAGATTTAGGTTAGATACAAGGAAAAAATTAGTCACTATGAGAGTGAAGAGGCACTGGAACAGGATGCCTTGAGAAGCTATGGATGCCCCATCCCTGGCAGTGTTCAAGGCCAGGTTGGACGGGGCTTTGAGCAGCCTGGTCTAGTGGAAGGTGTCTCTGTCTGTGGCAGAGGGGTTGGTCCCTTCCAACTCAAAACATTTTATGATTCTATGAAAATATGACACATATAATGCAATCTGGTAGCCTGGAAACGGCAGAAGCTTCTTATATTTAGCTAAGACTTACCAGCTCCTCTGGCCCTCTAGTCTGTATTTCTCTCATACCCACTAACAGTGTCCAGTTTTATGTGTGGGAGTTGTGGGCCATTGACATGCTTGTGAGGTGGGCTGATGCCATCCTGATGAAGTTTAACTATGCCAAGTGCAAGGTCCTACACCTGGGTCGGAGCAATCCCAGGCACAGCTCCAGGTTGGGCAGAGAAGAGATTCAGAGCAGCCCTGTGGAGAAGGACTTCGGGGTGTTGGTCGATGAAAAAATGAACATGATCTGGTTTCAGTATGCGCTCGCAGCCCAGAAAGCCAACCGTATCCTGGGCTGCATCAAAAGGGGTGTGACCAGCAGGTTGAAGCGGGTGATCCTGCCCCTCTACTCTGCTCTTGTGAGACCTCACTTGGAGTATTGTGTGCAGTTCTGGTGTCCTCAACATAAAAAGGACATGGAACTGTTGGAACAAGTCCAGAGGAGGGCCACGAGGACGATCAGGGGACTGGAGCACCTCCCGTATGAAGATAAACTGAGACAGTTGGGGCTGTTCAGCCTGGAGAAGAGAAGGCTGCATGGAGACCTCATAGCAGCCTTCCAGTATCTGAAGGAGGCCTATAGGGATGCTGGGGAGGGACTCTTCATGAGGGACTGTAGTGAGAGGACAAGGGGTAATGGGTTCAAACTTCAACAGGGGAAGTTTAGATTGGATATAAGGAAGAAGTTCTTTACTGGGAGGGTGGTGAGGCACTGGAATGGGTTGCCCAAGGAAGTTGTGAATGCTCCATCCCTGGTGGTGTTCAAGGCCAGGTTGGATAGAGCCTTGGGTGACATGGTTTAGTGTGAGGTGTCCCTGCCCATGGCAGGGGAGCTGGAACTAGATGATCTTAAGGTCCTTTCCAACCCTAACTGTTCTATGATTCTATGAAGATACCCTTTTAGCATCTTGGTTGTTTGATGCTGAAGAATCTTGCTTTTTCCCTAAGAAGTTTATCTAAATTTCCACTTCTTCTTGTCTGTCTGAGCTCCTGTAAGATTCGATGGAGGCCAAGCAGTCTGTCTATGAATTTTTGGAAAAAAGAGTTACTTTATTTTGACCAAAGGATTACAAAGTCTGAACCGCAGTGGTTTTGTTGATGCTGTTTGTAGGTAGTAGCAGCCATTAAGTAAAAAAAAAAAAAAGGAAACCAACCAAAAAACCCTCAAAAACCAGAAAATAGAAGAAAGGCTTTTTCAAATATAAACACGCTTTATTGTTAAAGGGTGTTTCTAGGAGGAGTAGTTACAGAAATAAAGAGCAATTGCATCTGAATTACACCTTAATTTGAAAATGAAAGACCTTGCGTATAAGCAAGTTGGTGTGAGTTCAGACTGTTTAGCTACTCTGGAGCACCTTCTTACCCCACCTTAGAAACAAAGGTCAAGCTACCCTGCTTTCTCAGGAAAAGAAAGAGCATGATTGCCTGTAGTTTCTTGTGTTGTTTTAGTCATCCACTGATCTGGCTTCCTGTAACTGTCTGATATACCCATACCGTTAGTTCATTTTAAAAGATGCAAATGTTAAGGAACAGGATTATCTGTAACTTCATGTTATTTAACCTTGACTAAAAGCTTATAAACAGTTTAGATACGTACAATTAAAAATGGGTGAAATTTGTTAGCCTGAAGGCTGTGCTTTAGGACTGGAAAAATCTTGATTATGACATCTTTTAGAGATAACTTTATATCAGTGCCAAAAGACAAGATACAGTGGAATGAGGTCACTGGTTCGCAGCATGTCTCCTTTGTTTAAAGAAAACAAGCTAAAAAAGCAAACAAGAAACCCCTTCTTTTGTCATTTGCCCATGGCATAAGCTGTTCTTCTGGATGCAGTGATTGTGCAACAGATGCTATTAATTTATGCTAGTAAGCAAGGCTACTAAAGAAGGACTGCTTCTTCAGACCCCCACTACAGAGCAAGTTCTCTCCATTTCCAGTCATACATATTCTAGTGAATTACTTGATTTGAGCAAGAGCAGTCTGGTCAAGAGAGTGTGGTTTGGTTTGGTTTGTTTTTTTTTTTAATCTGAAGATAACTTGCTTTAAAAAATTAGTAAAATATTTAAAGAATTAATCCTTAGATTTCTTTTAAAACAGATATGTGACTGTAGCATAGAACTTTATTGAGGACTTCGTAACCTTTTGAAAGAACTTCTGATATACTTTTAAATACAACAGTTATAGCTTTTTTATATTTTTTTAATGCTGGCTTGCATGTAATAGAGCCTCTTTATATAGAACCAAGGAATCATCAGGAGAGGCACAAGTCAATAGTGTAATGAGGCAAACTGGTTGCAACTAATTTCCTTTATCCAAATAGGGAGTTTGGCTAAATAGTTTGAAGAATAAGTATTGCCTAATGGGTGATTTCTAGTATGGTACTGCCTATTGCTTAGCAAGTAGATGTATCTAGGATTTTCTTGCATTTGACACAAAATCTGTTCTTGTTCTGTAAGTGTCCCCTTCAGGAGAGAGCTGTCACTTGCCGATAGCATAGAATAGTTAGGAATGGAAAGGACCTTAAGATCATCAAGTTCCAGCCCCCCTGCCATGGGCAGGAACACCTCGCACTAAACCATGTCACCCAAAGCTCTGTCCAACCTGGCCTTGAATGTCTTTTTAACTTGTTTTACTTGGTTTCATAACCATATTTTAGCATGTTCCATTATTTATAATGTATGTCTTTTAATATAAATTGAAAATATTTCCTTTTCAATGGTGGTGAGGTGGTGGTATTTTACAATATGCCTTACTTATAGCAGGAGAGAGACAAATGGGGAGAGAACATCGTTCTAAACCTCAGGTTATTTCATCTTCCAAACAATTTAGTGAATGTTACTTACACTACCGATGCTTGTTATATTTTTGGAGCTGATTTGGTCACTTAAAATATTAAGCCAAATATTTTCTGTGTTTTCTTATGTTTTAGAGTTATTTGGTACAATATTGATGATGGTTTGAAAATTTTCCACTTTTACAGTTTCTTAACTAAATTAGAAGTACTTTTGTGCACAAGTTCCAGTATAACTGAGAAACCAAACAAATATTTTTAATTTCTGAACCTATGCTTAGAAATGATCTGTCATAAATCCAGAGTAATTATTATGTAGCTGCTATGTAGTAGAGTGTTGCCCATCAAGGAAGCCAAAATAGCACAGCCAAGACTTCTGTAGTATGGAGTTAGCTCTAAAGCAATTTTGGTTTAGTCGCAGGATTTTCACGTTCCTTCCCCTCCCACCCCATGCGAATGTACTTGTAGAAGGAAGGTACCAGCAATAGCTGGCGCTGCTACATGGACTTGCAAAGGAAAATTTTTGGTTTTTGTTGAGTAGAAATATTTAGTTCCATCCCTGATTTCAAATGTCTCTGAAACAACAGTTTTGTGATTATATCCTTTATTTAACAGCTGGTCTGATCCTTTAGAAAAAGAACCACAGATGTGAATTGGAGTTATTTTAAATTATTTTGGAGAGCTGAGTCTTGGGTGTTTATCTGATTATTGTTCCTGAATAAATCCTAAAGAGTGTCTCTGCTCTGGATGACACATGGGCCCCACAAAGTCCATTCCAGAAGTAAGCTTGGATTCTGAAAAAGGACTTGTATGTCTAAAGTGAGACCCCTGGCACAGTGCAACCTAGTCCCCTGTGGCAGAATGGTCCTGAAACCTCCTGTGTGGCTGCTGCCTAATCCTGGTGGCAGTACTGTGCTGTAGGTGACGTGGATTTTGACATGAGCTTCTGAAGTACACACAGTCCGGCTTTGCTCTTTGAACAGAAACCATGCACTTTATCTGGCCAGGACCTGTGCCTTTCTCTACCTGTGTCCCTGTGGTCATTGATTGCTGCCATGCTTTAAAACATCAGCAGCTCATGGAGCAACCCATTGTATATATATAGTTTAGAGCACTTGCCAGATGGTGGCTGGAGGAAAGGAGATTTCGCACCCCATGGCACGTTCCTTGGGGGTAGCATAACCACTAGGACATTCCAAGGTGGAACTACTCATCATCTGAGTGGGTGAAGCTGTTTTAGAAAAGGAGTTAAGCTTCATTGGGCAGGGTGGAGAGGACAGATAGGAAAAAGCAAAGGCAAGAGTAGCCAAGGGAAGAGGTGTTGGCAGATTGAAGGAAGAAGGAAACATGGCTTTTAGCCCTTGTTCCAAAGGGAATTCGTTCTCTCATCTGGTGTTTTATTTAAGATCCGTGTTTCTTCTATGAACATCTGGTATGCTGAGCTTGTGACTACAGCAGCTATAGCTCCTAGCTCCTACAGCTTCCACCTTCTCCAAAGCAGAGTAGCTGGCCTCTTGCACCATCACTTACATTGGTGGCCTGCTCTGCCGGCATGCAAAATCTATGGCTTTCTTTCATGTCTCACTTTTAGTCCTGTAAACTGTACTGTAAAGTACTGCTTAGAATAGGATTGGCTTTCTGTTTACTTCTGTCTTCTTCTTTTTTCCTCCACCCACATAATTTCATCCCCTTCCTTAGCCTGTGTTTGAGTTAGCCACTGTGGCTCACCCTCTGTGTTTGACCTCTTACCAAACTGGATAGGGGATCATACAGTTTGCAGTGGTGTCCTTGGAGCATCTGCACCAAGATGCATGGTTTGGCCCATCATAAGAAAATGTCACTGAACATTTACCACAAGAAGTACAAGAACCTGTTTATGTCTTTTAGCATATCCACATGTAGTTTTGGCTATATTGGTTTCCAGATTTGCTGTGTAAAATCTCAGTAACTCAGTGCAATAAAAGGGCATTTGGAAACTTCAGAGAGTTTTGAAGGTGGTTTGGAATCGAAACCTACTATGCTAGAGGAAACACAAAATGCAGTATAGCCTCCTTCACATGAAGTCAGGCTGTTATTAACTCAAACAGAAATTGGAGTTTGGATGTAGATTTTACTGGAAGAAATTCCTTGGTTGACTCCATACAGGAAATCAGACCAGGCTTCTACAGTGCTCTTTTCTGGGCCTTGATGTTTCTTGCAAACTAGAATTTTGTCAGTACTTTTTGCATGACTTTTTTGTATGCCTGTTAAACTTTGTCTGTTATTCTGTGTCATTTGTGCATATTAATTTCTTTTGTTGTTGTTCAATTTCTTCATTTTAGGTTCAAGGAAACTTTGACAAAGTTGAATTCAACAGGATGTGCTGGACTCTCTGTGCTAAAAAGAACCTCTCTAAAAGTCCTTTGCTGATTAGTGATGAAGATGCATTTAAAGTGTGGGTTATTTTTAACTTCCTATCAGAGGACAAATACCCTTTAATCATAGTACCTGAAGAGGTAAGAAACAAAAATTTAAGCCGTTTAACACCAGTTTGCTTCATGTCTCAGTTGAATATGTTGATTTAAGAGAAAATAATTGTTTTATATTAAACTTTTGTTCCCCTCTTTTAATAACATACGGCCTTAGATGCTTTTCTTTGTCTTCCAGGGTGCATATGTAAGATTCCCACTGGTTACTTTAGATATTGATGGCTATCTTTGTGTGTCATTTAAACAGCCTAGACTAAATGGGATATGCTTCTTGTCCCCCAGTAAATAGTTTATTTTGCTTTTTGTGAGTACTAACTGGTGATGAGGATGCTAGTTCCCGTGCCAGCATTTGGAGCTGTTGAGGTTCTTGCTTCGTTCATGAGTAGTGTAGGTATGTGATTTTTAGTCACTGTACTTGCTTATATGTGCTTAAGATTTTGCACAGTTGGTGCATCAGTGCGATTCTGAAAATAAGTTCTCCCTCTGCTCTGTGTTACCATGAGTTGCAAGATGAGTCTTCAGTCTCATGTCACCCTCCTGATGAAAAGGAGAAGTATGAACTTTTCTGGTGATATCTATTTCTGATCAAAAGCAGCCATCACCTGAGCACTCCTGCTTGAAATTGTTGAAAGAGCAATGCCAGAGAGATCTCTCTGTACTATAAATTCGTGAACAAGTATGGGCAATGCTCAAATAGGTATTTTAACCCTAAAGCAAGATTTCGGTATCTCCACTATTCTCCCCTTCAGGAGGGGTGAGGGAAGAAGCAGGAAGATCAGAACTGTAGGCTCTGATAAATAATCTTTTGAAACTGCATACAGAAATCCCAGGGGTTTGCAGTTCAACACTGGAGTACTGCTTAATAAGTATTTGCAAATTGTTGAACAGTCAGGAATCAAAACAGTCTGATTTACATGCCACTACGACATAACTGTTGGACTCCAAGCTGTTGTGCCAAACCATGAAGTACTGATAACTCCCCAATCAAAATAAACTGCTGGGTTTTTCCTTATAACTCACTTTTTAGGAGTCTTGCACTCTCTTCAGTGTTTTGGATTTTGCCAGACTGATGATGGCAAGGCCCCACCTGGTGTGCTGTGTTCCCATGAGAAATGGGACAGTCTTTTTCCTTGCTTTTCTGTTTTTTCTGACAGTTCCTGGAGACGGGCATAAAAGCTAAGACAGCGTAATTGGTGCCAGATTTGGCTTTGTAAGGTCAAAGCCACTGATAATGTCAGAACTGGGACTCAAATCTATGTCTCTGGTTTGTCGTTGTGTTCCCCACTGCGCAGCCAGGCTTATCTGAGGGTAGGTATTTCACATCTCCTTATTTGTTTGCATGGTTAAAAGCTTCAGCCCTGCCAGCTCTGGGGTGTTGGCATTGCTCACTTGCTAGCCCTCCACTAAGCAAGCCCTCAGATTCATGCTGCCTTCTGTAGCTGATGCGAGGTAATGGCAATGTGTCTGCTGGCAGATGAGCTGCAGAGTTGGCTCTGAGGCCAAAAGAGGTTTTCCAGATGCCATAGCTGCTTTGTTTTCTCTCCTTCCCATCCTTGATGTCCAATTTTTTCAATTCTTAGGGTGGCTCTGTGTCTGCACCTCCTCGATTATAGCAGTGCTTAAATTGTGCAATACTGTTTAAAGAGAGCTTAAAGAGCTTGGCAAAGAAAGGCTGCTCTGTTCTTATCAGACACAATGCCTGTATTCACTCTAACCTTTTGCCTTAGACCACACAGGTAATGTAATCAGCTGGTGGAGGAATGCTGTCTGTTTGCATTGTCCTCCATGAGGTTCTCTGTGCTTCTAGAAAATTCCACATTTACTCACTTGCCCTTTTCACGAAACTCCAAAAGTAAAAATGTGAAGTCTCAGTTTCGGTCAGTGTTGCTTTTTCTCTGTGTGACCATTCATATCTGCCTTTTAAGTTCTTACGTCTGAGGTTTTCTTATGTTAAGTCTAACCTCCAGATTCACCTAGTAAAGGTATTTTTTTTTCCATTTGCTTTTTATGCCTTTTGAGTTCAAAATAAAGCTTGATTTTTTTTTTTTTTATTCCTCACTATTTTATATTGCAGCCTTTCATTTAATTATGAAAGGACTTGCATGTCATGTATAAACTGGGGGATTTTTGCACAGTGAAGAACAGAGAAAGGTGATGGAAGCATTGCTAATCTGTGATGTTTATGTTTTGGGGAGAGCAATGTAAACCTCTCATGGGTGACTCCAGCTTCTGAGGCAGGGAGCAAGCTTTCCTTCCCTCCCTGTCTGTTGCTCTTACTGTTGGCTGAGAATATTGCAACACACAATTTACTGCAGTTTCTGGCTCAGAGTCCTTTGTGTGGGATCCAGCTGTTTCCCCTCCTCCCTCCCTTCCACCTTGTAGGCTTTTGGGTTTCACAGATTTTGTTTTCCCTTTATAAGTAACTAGGAAACTTGTCTCATACTTTCGGGTTAGAAGGGTGATCCCTTGAAGATTTTTGCAACCCATCTTGTGGATGAGAAGATTATAACAGTGAGAACTTTTTAGGTCTCCGGTGAATGTGTTGATGCAACTTCATGTGGCTGTGAGGATGCCTCCTCTTCCTCTTTCTTGGAGGAGCTGCCCTTTAAGACCTACTTGGGAGCCTCATTTTCTGGTGGAGCTTGGTGTTCGGTTGGTTTTTCTTTTTTTTTTTGAATGAGTGGTTTCTGCACTCATTTGAACAATTTCGTATCTGGAAAGCTCTCCTGCTTGGGTGCAGGAGTGCAGTGCAAACACAGTGAAACTTTATTTAAACTGCGCTGACCAAAGATGGGGGCTGCTGTCCTTTGTACTTTTGCACTAGTGCCACTGTGCTAGGCCTTTCATTTTAGATGTAATCAGATGGGGCTGTTACCCCCATCTGCAAAGTGTTAAGTCTTGATTCCTTGCCCAGGTGTTGAATGGGCAGCTGATTGGGAGCAGCTGTAGCTCAACCAGAGAAAGGAGAACAGGCTACAGAGTCGTAGGTTTCCTTAGATTCAGGCTAAAAAGAGCAGTTACAAAGAGGGGTTTGAAAGCAATGCAGAGCTGACACAAGGTCCAGAAGTTGCTTCTTTAGCAGAGATCAGACTGAAAGCCAGACAGCTTCTCACTTGCCATGGAGGGAAAGAAGGGAGGTCTGCACTTGAGGGAAATAAGGTCAGTAAAGTCCCACATGGGATCGAGCTTGGGTTCAGGTGTGCAGTTTTGCGATGTGACTTCAAGGTTGAGAGGATCTGTCTGTTATGCAGAGGAGTCAAGTCACAGAGAGAGAGGGTCAGGTGCCTATGCAGGGGCACTGGGCTCAGCTGGTAATGGCCTCGTGCTCCGCTGTGGTTACTGGTGGGCAGCTGGAAGCAGCTAGGAGAGTTGGAAAGAACAGAGATCCATGAATGTCTGTTTTGCACAGGTGCTTGTGTCCCGGGGAAATACAAAATGGTATCACATCTGAAAGTCTTCCTCCTCTTTCAAGTGATGAGACTTGGTACGCGCAGGGTAAAACACTTCTGTGAACTGGGTAAATGTGATATCGCAGTGAGGTTCAGGTGAACTGGAGGAAAACAATGCTGTATTTATTTGGTTTAGTTAAAATTAGTCCTGTTGGACAGCTTTCAGAATTAATACAATTCTCAGCTAACAACAAATCTGCCTCCTGGTGCAGTGGCCAGAGCTTTACCAAGCAGCTATACTGCTTAATGCATCTGGAAAGCAGGGGGCTGGGTGGGATCTCCTTCCAATCCTCACAACCCATCTTTTCCATTAGATCGTCTGAGATGCAGACATCCCAAATGTGTTTCCTTCAGCTCTTACAGGCGTTATCTGTTCCGCCAGAAGGATAAAATATAAGGAAGAAAGGTGGAGAGAACTGTAGCCATAAGAGAATTATTATTTCTAGTGTCATGAGCTTTCCTGACAACCTACCTCTTAGTTGTTCCAGGCTCATTTGTGTGCCTTGGTATTGTTTAACCACATATCTTCTGTTTTATAAAGAGGTTTCCAAACACTTTCCCTTTCTTATTTCTGGACACATGACTGCAGCCTTGGGAATGCTTTGTCACCTGAAAGCTGTGGTATGTGCTTAGCTGTGTTTCTGGGCCATCCTTAATGGTGAAACTTCCAGATACGTACACTGCAAGCTGCATGCTCTTTGTGTGTTGTAACCTAGTGTTCACATAACTTGTTTTAGATAAGCCAAGTGTATTTGTTGTCTCTGCTTTTTAAGGTTGCCTTCTTGAGAAAAGAGACGTACACAGTAATTTTCCACTTGTCCTGTATCCTTCAACTGCTTTAATATGCCTCATTTCTAATCCTCCTAGTTAGGACAAAGAGTCCAAAATGTGTGAGGCTTTCTGTGTATTTGAAAATGAGAAAATGTTTTGTAGCCTGAGGAGGTGAAAGTCTGAAGCTGTCCAGTGGTGATTCTTCTGGAGGCATTTCTTGCAGAAAAAAGGTTTGTTGTGTTCATGTTTGCTTCCTTGTTCTGCATTCTAGTGTCAGAAACTGATACAGTGAATGAAATACTGGGAATTGAAGCTTGGCTGTTCAGAAAAAATCAAAACTGATACAACTAGAATGAAAGCTCCTTGTGTGGGGTTTTAATTGTTCCATGATCTGTACAAGTTCATGATGAGGGTTACAAAGATTTTCATTACGACTTGCATCAGTTCTTCCCATTTCACTACTCTTTTACTCAATTGATGCAAAAAATAAGACAGTTTTCAGCTTATGCAGCTGGTTGGTTTTATGATTTACATGTTACACTGTTTTTTGAATTGAACTTAATTGCGCTATTTAATGCTAATTTAACTTCAAAAAGAAAGGTAATGGTTTACAATGGATAATGAACATAGTTTTTTTGGTGGAAAGGAAGAAACAAATTTTAACTTAAAAGTGATGTTCTGATGGGATGAAAGAAGGAATTGATGATGGCTGTGAAAGGGGGATATGATTGCCCAGGTAAGTTGTGAATGCTCCATCGCTGGTGGTGTTCAAGACCGGGTTGGACAGAGCCTTGGGTGGCATGGTTTTAGTGGGAGGTGTCCCTGCCCATGGCAGGGGGATTGGAACTAGATGGTCTTAAGGTCCTTTCCAACCCAAACTATTCTATGATTCTATGATTGCTTTTATGTCTCTTGCCCAGTAACATATGTTTCCAAAGAGTTCTGTACAATGTGAATAGACTTTTTACATCTGCTCTGCTAATATCACAAACCTTATTTAAATAGTATGAACTATTATAGAACAGTTCATATAAACAAGATTGGCCTTGTCTGCCGTACTTTGTTGGGCATGAAGGTCTCCTTGATGTTATTTTTCATTTTTCATCTTCCAAGAGACCCACTTGTATATCAGACAGATATGTGAAATATCTATGATACTTCATTCCACATGGAGGGTAGTGCCAAGAATACCTGGAAAAGAGCAACAAGTGGCTGTTGAAACATAGGAAAATAAAGTGCCCTCCAAACAAACTGCGTAGCTCATGTTAAAGAGCTGCCGTTCTTTATATAATTTTTGTTTTCTTTTGGCAAAATTCTGGCTGAAAAACTTCTGGTGATTTGAGATGGAAGCTGTTTGTCATACTGTGGAACCAGTTGGTCCATGCTGGTGTGTGTAGTGTTAGCAATACCCTGTGTTTTTATGTCTGTTTCCAGAAGTCAGGTCCAGTCAGAGTAGCAGCAAATGTTGCTTCATGCTTGCTTTTTGGCACTCTACTTTTTAACCACGAAAATAGGTTGTGTTTGAGTCAGTAGACTGCATTGGTCAGTTATTTGCTGAGTTGACATGTCTCTTTGTGGAGGAGGGGAAACATTTGCTCTCAGAAGTTCCTCATTTGAGCACATAATGAATGGTCTCTTATTTGCTTCCACATTGATCCAGCTTATTTCTTTATATTTACCTCACGCTTTTTTCCACATTTATACCCCATCCCAACACTTGCTGTTGCTATTGAGCAGATAATGTTAGGTAATTCTTTTCTGGAGACTTTGGTTAACCATGTACTTACCTGAATGCAAGATAAAGCTGGACTGAATTTTTTTTTTTTGGTTCTTTTTTTTATTTGTTTGTTTGGTTTTTGTTTTGGTTTTTTTAGAAATTAAGTTGTAATATGCACAGGGCCTCTTCATTTAAGAAGGTAATGTATTTTAAAATAATGAGATATGTTATGTACTTTAATGGGATTATAGGATATTTGTGGTCATATTAGTGACTTGGTAAATGTTTAGATCTGTTCTAATAATGAAAATAAGGTGAAATGTGTACAGGTGACATTAAAGGAAAGGACATGTTGACATATTTTTAGTGCATTACATGGTAACATGTACTAACCAAGAGTTTTGCATTGCTTCTTCTCCAGACCATTTGTTTAAGCTGTGGCTTAAGCAAAAAAATGACCAAGTCTATTTGGGTATGATTTCTTGCGTGTGTCCCTTTGTCTGCAAGTGAGTCCTAGTACTTCGAGATAATTAACCAAAGGAATTCGAGAGCTGCGTGCCTCGAGCAATGTAACAGGTTGTGAAATCTTGGAACAAAATATTTTTTAAAGTTGAAGTTCATTAAGTTTTAATTATTTTTTTAATTACTGTTTAGAATTTGGGCAGTTATATTATCTACCTAATTAAGCCTCAGTAATTTTAGCTTTCCTTTCAGCTAAAGTACAGGATCATAGTTCAGAAATGATGCTGTTCAGAGAGACTGAGCTGAGTGGCAGAATGTGTTTTGAACGTGGGGAAAAAAGTTACTTCTGCATTGATGTCAGAGCTTGTTTCAGCTCATCAAATCCAGGTTTTAGGAGGTTTGCTTTGAAACAGTTCACAGTGCTCCCGTCCTTGCATGCCGGGAAGGACTTTTTTGGGATGTTGGTTTTGTTTTTTTTTTTTCCTGTAATACTTGTCTGGAGTAGGAAGTAAGCTGCTTCCTGCCCCTAACTGAATGCTGAGGATTTATTGTAATTGGAGCTCAAAAGCTTTGGATTAGTTTTTTGACTTAAGGATGTTGGAGAGTGAAAACCAGCAAAGCACATTTTAAAGATTTTTTTTTTTAAAAAGGAATTTGTTACTGAAAATCTGGTAAAAGTTCCTTGTCGTTTGCTTGGAAGGGCATGCTGAAATTTCCTTGCTCTCGTGATTATATAAACATCAGTAATTCAGAGCTGTATGCGGAACCAATGCAAAGCATTGTTTTATGACTTGTGTTGAAGAGTCTGGATGTGAGCAGTGGTGGCCACGGCAAGCAGAGCCCTGGCACTGTAAGGAGGAGGCCTGGATGTGCAGCCTGCATGGAGAGGGTGAAGCGAGTGTGCAGGTGTGTTGTCGGTAGGGGTGTTTTCTTCAGGTGGCAGGCACTGAACTGAAGGTCATCTCTGCTGATCACCAAAAACCTTGTACCCTCTCAGTTAGCACTTGTGTACAGATTGAATGCTGCTTTTGCAGAGGTCTCTGTTCAGATCATGTCTTTGCTAGTAGGAATTGAATGAGGAGCAGCTGTGCCAGTATTTTACCACCCTCATTGTAAAGAATTTTTTCATCCTATCCAGCCTTGAATCTCTCCTCTTTTAGTTTAAAACCATCACCCCTTGTCCTATCACAGCAGGCCCTGCTAAAAAGTCTTTTCCTATCTTTCTTATAGGCCCCTTTTAAGAACTGAAAAGCTGCAATCAGGTCTCCCCAGAGTCTTCTCCAGGCAGAAGACCACAACTCCCTCAGCCTTGTCCCTCACCTCCCTCTGCAGCTCCCTCACGTGATGCAGAGGTGCTCCACCCATTTGATCATTTCTGTGGCCCTCCTCTGGACCCTCTTCAACAGGTCCATGTCTTTTCCTGTGCTGAGGACGCTAGAGCTGGACGTAGTACTTCAAGTGGTTTCTCACCAGAGCAGAGTAGAGAGGCAGAATCAGCTCTCTTGTCCTGCTGGCCACGCTCCTTTGTTTGCAGCCCAAGATATAATTGGTTTTCTGGGCTGCAAGTGCGCATTGCCAGCTCATGTCCAGTCTTTCGTCCACCAGTACCCCCAAGTCCTTCTCCTTAGAGATACTCTCAAGCCCTTCATCCCCCATCCTAACTTGATACCAGGGGTTGCCCTGCCCCCTAGGTGCAAGACCCTCCACCTGGCCCCATTGAACCTTATGAGGTTCACATGGGCCCAACTCTTGAGCCTGTCCAAGTCCCTGTGAATGGCATTCTGTCCCTCAGGTGTGTTAACAGTGCCACTCAGCTTCATGTCATCTGCAGACTTGTTGGTGGTGCACTCAATCCCACTGTCCATGTCGTTGATAAAGATATTAAACAGTAGTGGTCCCAGTATGGACCCCTGAGGGATGCCACTTGTCACTGGTGTCCATCCAGACAATGAACCATTGACCACTACCCTCTGGATGCAACCATCCAGCCAGTCCCTCATCCCCAAACAGTCCACCCATCAAATCCATATCTCTCCAGTTTAGAAAGGATGTTGTGGAGGACTGTGTCAAAGGCTTTGCAGAAGTCCAGATAGACAACATCCATAGCCCACCCTTTGTCCACTGATGTAGTAACTCCATCATAGAAGGCCACTAGGTTGGTCAGGCAGGACTTGACTTTGGTGAAGCCTTGCTGGCTGTCTCAAATCACCTCCCTGTCCTCTATGTGGCCTAGCATAGCTCTATGATCCATGATCTTCCAAGACACAGAGTTGGGGCTTAGGTTGGTAGTTCCCAGGGTCCTCCTTTCCATCCTTTTTAAAAATGGGTATGATGTTGCCCTTTTTCCAGTCTCCAGGGGCCTTTCCTGCCTGCCATGACTTCTCAAATATGCAGAGTGGCTTCGCAACCGCATCAGCCAGTTCCTTCAGGACTCTGGGATGGATCTCATCAGGCTCCATAGACTTATGTATATTCAGGTTCCTCAAATGGTCATGAACCTGATCTTCACTTACAGTGGGAGGGACTTTGCTTCCCCCAGTTCCCACCTTGCAGTTCATATGCACTTGCTGCTCATTCAGCGGAGCGGGAGCTTTCAGTAGCTTCTCCATTTTACTGTAGCATTAGTCCATGTGACAGTAGAGTAGGGGCTGTGTCTAAGAACACTTATTGAGCTGAAGCAGTAAGAAACCCCCCCCCATCTGCAGGGTGATTTTGGTAATTTACTGCCTTGACAGATGAGTGTGTTCTGCTACGCACTTGTGTGTTTCTTCATCACAGATATGAGGGAAAGGAAAGAAGAGGTTGACAACTTCTACTAGTTGCAAGAGAGAGAAGCAGCAGCCGCCACAAAATGAGTATGCATGCTGCATCAAAACCTTGAGACCTTGGAGTCCTTGTGGTGAAATCTGTGGGGAAAAAACACTTCTTTATTTCTTTGTAATCCCAAATCCCTCAGGCAGAGGCTGCTGGGTGCTCAAAAGCCTGTTAGACCACCTGAAAAGTGACTCTGAGTTGTAGCTGGAAAATCAATTTGTTTTGTGGTGAGACACCCTCTTTCTCTCAGCCAGGGTTTTTCTTACTTGTAGGAGAAATTTCATTGTGTTTTCAAGCAGTGCTGTGGAACCAACAGCATTTGTGATTAGAAAAAAGAAGTCATAGAAGTCATTTGGTTTCCACCACTTTTCAATGAGTTCATGTTGTACAGCTCAGTCAGTTTTGATAACAGGATTCAAATTCCCGAGTCACTTGGTGTTTCCAAAACCACACCTAAAATAGGTAAACTGAAAGTGGAGCAGACCGACCTGAAGGACTGACCTTCGGAAAAGCAGCACTTGAGAAAACCTTTGTTACTTCCACGTGCACAGGCAGAACCTGAAAGGCTCGTGTTGCTTTCCCTCTGCATGTCTGTGCACCAGGCACTGTGCATTTCCCTCTCTGTGGCATCCCTCATGCCTGTACAGAAGCAGGGCAGCTGGGATGAGCCCTCACTGGGGTTTTGTGGACTGACCTCCCAGAAGTGGCTCAGTGCTGTCTTGTGACTGGAGGGAAAGGCCAGCCCTTGGTGGAGCTGGTGTTCCCCTGTCCCTGCAATGGGCTGGTGCAGGGTTACTGAGCACCCTCTCCCCAGGCTTCCTCCTTAGGGAGGGTGCAGGTGGCTTTGCTGGTTGCTGAAGGTAATGAAGTAAAGAAACACAGTGTGAGCCATTACCCAAGATGGCAGGCGGCCACATTAGCTTGGTCTGTCTTCAAGGACAGGTTAAATGCTCTAATTGGTGTGCTCTGATTTCAGTCCTATAAAATTAGAAGCCTGGCTTTTATTTTGTTGTGTAGAGGTTTTTGTAGGAAGGCTCTCACCAATTATTTTGTTAAAGAGCCATTAAAAGCATTTTGCATGTGCTCAAAGCTGTGGATGGGCTTAGTTTAAAATATTGGGAACTAGTTTAAAGAGTGAACAGTGATGAGTTTCAAACAACGTTAAAAAAACGCAGACAAAAGAGGAAACCCAGCCTTCTTTCCCTCCTTTCCTTTCTTGTGTTTATTCTGACTAGTGTTATTACCCTGTGTATGGTGATGCTTACAGAATGATAAAAGATGAAAGGAAAAGGAGATTTTATTTTGGAAACAATAAAAGTGGATGTGAAAAATTTGTCCTTTTACTTTTCTTGATACAGTCTGCCAAGATTGTGTCCAGTGATGGAGTGCTTGGGAGCTGGAGAAGAGGGGTCTGGTGAAGGCTAAGATAGGTGATCGTGCCTTGGTAGTTTTTCATTTAACTTCGTCCAAACTGCCATCTTTCCTTACTTTTTCTAATTTGTTTGGTTTTTATCTCACCAGAATCCTTTTTGGAACGTCTTGCTTTCTCACACTTCAGCCATGGCTCCAAACTGTATTTTGGAAGCTGTTGCAGGGAAAGTCCCATTTCTTCTGTAGGAATCTAAAATGTTAAAAGAGGCTGACAGGTTCAATTCTTTGTTTCTTTACAATGAAGAGAGTAGCTGCGGGAAGGGCTTAGCAGTCAGAAGTTCAACTGAGACAGGAGCCTAAACTCTTTGCTAACTAAACCACCTACGCTTAGGAGCCTATGTGTGAATGCAGGAATCTAGCTGTAATCATAGTCTCTAGGGAAGCTTAGCTTACACCTCTGAAACACTTGGTTTCCATTCCTGTTGAAAATTACTGATTTCTGTTTGTCTTTCTGTACAGATTGAATATTTACTTAAAAAACTCACTGAAGCAA
Organism: Ara ararauna; assembly: GCA_028858755.1. Classification (NCBI taxonomy): domain Eukaryota; kingdom Metazoa; phylum Chordata; class Aves; order Psittaciformes; family Psittacidae; genus Ara; species Ara ararauna. The sequence continues at coordinate 34,757,634 of CM054380.1, read as the reverse complement.
TGGGAGCAGGCTGGCAGCAGGAGCAGTTTGACCATTACAAGATTGCTCTCAACACCAGTCGAGAAGGTCTTTCTGCATGGGAGCTGATTGATCTCATTGGCAGCGGGCAGTTTAGTAAAGGAATGGACCGACAGACGGTGTCCATGGCAATCAATGAAGTCTTTAATGAGCTCATATTAGATGTACTCAAACAGGTAAGAAACACAGAGAAATAATGCTTTGGAGTAGAAAAATTTATTGCAGAATTAGAAAATGTTCAACTTGTACTGAAATTTCTTTACCTGATGGATAATGAGCAGGGGAAATGAGGTAAATGACATAAGGGTTCTTTAATTTGAGCTTATTTTTATAAAAGAGAAGTTGTGCTACTGTTCAGATTGCTGTAGTTGTTGCACTATTATGATTGAGTTGCTTGTTGGGAGAGTGTTTTTAAAAGACGTGTGCTCTGCCTTGAAATATGGCCTTTTTATACTGGCATGAACTGCTTGTTAGCTGACAGAATAGCTGCAACGCGTTGTCAGTTCTTAAACTGGTGACAGCTCTTCAGACTTAGAAGATACTGGTTTTTTAGTTTCAGTTACGTTGTAGCCAATAAACATTGTGATGATGATCATGTCCCTCTGCAAACAAGGTCTTCTGGACAGAAGTATTGCTCCAGCTGAAAGGTCTGCTTCTAAGTAGTATCACTTCAAACTGGGGAAAAAAAAAAGTGTAGAGGGTTCCAGAGCTCCCTCTCTTTGTCTTCTGCTTAGCAGGCTATGTGACTGACAGCTTATCCATTCTTAAATACGAGAAGTCATTCTGGCCTTCACATTCTCATCAAACATCTGTCAATCTTCAGTTTCTTTGGATTTCCAGTGGCTGGATTATCAGTTTAGGAACGGCTTTTAAAACTGCATTTCCTTAATGGGAACGATACCTGTCACAGCAGAGCTTACCTAGAGAATTCTTTAAACTTGACTTTTACCTGACAGAGAATTTTTTTCACCTTTGATTTCTTGGATTCTTGGTGAGGAGAGAAACAAAGGCTTTCTTGGCAGGCTTTCCAAAGCTGTTCTGAAGAAATCGTCAGAAAGTCTTGGCACAGGAAATTCTTTTAGAATATCCACAGAACAATGTGAAAGTCTATTTTTGTTAACTGCTGGTTGCCTGTTAGAGGTGAGGGCTGGGGACACATAGTCAGTTGAGGGCAAAATGAAGTCATTCTGGTGTTTAATACCATGAAAATAAAGTAACCAGTGTCAGGTCAGTCCTTCCACTTGAGGCTTGTGAGGAAATCGGATTTCTTTTCAGTTTTGATACTGCATTGTGGCTCTCTGCACCCTCCTATCCACCGTTTTTTTACTGTCTCCATCCTTTCCTCCCTCTGTGGCTGCGCCTCTTTCCCAAGGATGTCTGAGTGTCTGAATAGTTCCTTGACCCGTAAAAATAGTTTGTGTCAAGATCTGGCTCAACACCTCCTGAACGGTCGCTAGCCCAATGGAGGACGGAGTTCCCTGTGTGACTTACAGGCGTCTGGTTCAGTTTATTAAAGTCCATGGTTACTTCAAGGTATTAATGAATGACATGTTGTAGTCAAGTGTCATACTACCCTTTTTATTGTAGCTTATCCTGGATCTCTGAGGCCTACAGAGGGTAGCAGCGATAATTACATTTGTGATACTAGTTTTCTGAAAGCGGTGACCTGTCACATGGTAGTTGGTGTGAAAAGATCCCCAGGGGTTGTCCGTGGGCTCTTTCAAGATGAGAAGCTGCTGATGCGCTGAAATAATAGGTAAAGATTTTGCAGCAGTTTGAGGGGGAAATACCAGTCTGACTTGGCTTTGAAAGCAAATTCAGTGTGTTGGGGGGTGGGGTGGGGGAAGCACCTGGTTATGACCTATACTGAAGGCATGAAAGATTGAAGCTGTGGGAGTCCTTCGCATGCCCTTGTGACCACCCAGACCTCAGACCCAAGCGCGGAGGTGGCAGACAAAGCTGTTTCTCTGCACATTCCTGCTGTAGAGCGGGGGGTGGTGGGATGGCACAGGGGAATAGGCACGGCCATGGTTCTGGCCACGTTTAACTGGCTAGAAGAGCTGAGCATAGATAAGCTGTATGTGTAGGGGGTGTTTCTTTTTTTGTTTAGTGTTTTAAGCAAAAGAGCTGCTCCAACTGTCCTAACTTTTAATTTCCCTCAGACCTCTACAGGACACTTCTGACTTGAATATGTCATAGTACATTTATTTGTTATCTTGTGTCAAAAATTGCTGTAGCTAAAAGCAATTACGCAAAACTGTTCCTTGGTCTCCTTTCCAGCTTCTTTCATCCTCTTAATCTGGAATACTTGGAGTACAGTGCTTTCTGTACGGCTTGTTCATACGTATGTTGATGTAGGTGTTTCAGTTTCATCTGTGATTTGACTTTTTTCTGAAGTTAGAAGCCTGTCATAAGTATGTAAATAATGGAGGATTATGGTTTTGGAAAGGGCAGATATAGCAGAAATACTGGCAAAACTCTAGATTAAAAACTGACTAGGTCACAACAGTGCCCCAGATAAGATCACTAAAAATGCCTGAAAGAATGACCAATTATTACATCATTCTCTGTTCATCCTTTTCCATGAGAGAGTTTTTGAATCTCCGTAGCAACACCAGGTAACATGTAACAGGGTTACTAGGGTAACTGCACCTAGTATTGATGCTTTTGTTTTAGATATGTTAATGCTCAATAGAAGTCAACTAGGATGATTTGATCCTAATACCAGCCTATTTATTGTCATTACAGAAGATTTTAATTTTTATTCTTTTTTTCATGTATAATGCTCAATGGCAAAGTATGAGCTTATCTTCTTTCGAAATAGTTTTAAGGCTTGCAAGTGGATTATCTTTCAAAGAAAATAAAATACTGTCAGTCAAAACTTGGCATTGTTTAAATCAAGGTACAACTCTGTTCCTTTAAAATTCAGGCATCCCCCAGTCTTCCCATATCCCATCCAAAAAAGTTGCCAGGAGTATGGTTCTGTTACCAGTTTCTCTAACATACTCATTGAAGTATCCTATATGGAATTGTTTCTTTAGTGGGGTGCAGCTAAATAGGTATGTTGGCAGGGTAGAGCCACTCGAGGACAGGTGTTTCTGCTTCGTCCCTGGGAGTATCCCATAACAGGCTGGATTTACAGTTTGTAGATGCAGGCTCACATCTGTCACTGGTGCGTGCATCCACACAGAACTGATTTCTAGTAACAGCTGTCATGAAAGTATTACAGGTGAGTCTTAGCAATGACAAATGTCATAGAATCACAGAATGGTTTGGGTTGGAAGAGACCTTCAAGGTCATCTGGCAGGAACACCTTCCACTAGACCAGGTTGCTCCAACCCCCATGAATCTGACCTTGAACACGTCTCTGCTTGACTGAAGAAAACTAAATATTAAAGCTCATAAAAGAGGACATCACTGTCTTTACTGACTAATTTAATGGAGGATTATGTGCTTTAAAGTTATGGAGAGAGGATGAATTGTGTCTTTGACTTCAGAGTTAACTCCAGTGTGTATTTGGTGGTGGGAATATAAAAGTGTCAGCTTTAGGATTTTAACAGACATTGCCAGTAGGGTTAGGTTACTGAGGGGAAATAAACAAGGAAATTTTGATTCAAGTATTTATCAGTGTTGAAGTTAATAGCCAGGAGTGGGTTCACTATTTTAAAATCATGTCTGAAAGACAGAAATGGAAAAGAAACTGTTTCAAGGTAGAAAAATGGTGTGTTGACGTTCCTGCCTTTCTTGTGTGCATTTTTGTTGCTTTTGTTTTCTCATGCCTGTACTTTTGAAAGTTGTTTGCTATAATAAGAGGTGTTGGATCCTTCACATGCAGTGTGCACTCTTGAAGGCTACTTAAGGTTAACTTTGGCTAACAAAGAAAAATTGAAAGTAATCATTAGCTCCTTTAAGATTTCAGGGAAATGGCTGTTTGGATGTGCTGATTCTGCCCAGTGGACTCTTGTCTTTTTCTGTTGCTCCACAGCAATGGTACTTCAATTAAAGCCCATCTTTGTGGGCTGATAGGATCTCACCATTAGGTCAGAACAAGTTCCTACAATTTAAGAACCAAATAACTTGGGCAGGGACACACAGGAGTTGCCACATTAGCAGTGGACATGCCACCTCCCACTTCATTCATCCATCTTCAGCATCAAAAAAGGATCATAATAATGACTTGATAATGGCATAATAATAATTGTTCAGTTCTTCAGGTAACCCCGTTACTTAAAATCTGGACAGAAGAACAGTGAGTAGTTTCTCATGGGCTAAACAATTAGCAGTATGCCTGTACTAGGAATGGTAGTGTATAGGTGAAGTGTTGAGCTGACTTTTCTGTGTGCTTTATTGGACCTTTAAGCCATATAAACAAAAGACCAGGCAGTTCAACAGAGGCCGGGCGTTTCAGCTGATCTCTTGCTTTTTACAGGGCTACATGCTGAAAAAAGGTCATAAAAGGAAAAATTGGATGGAACGATGGTTTGTGCTAAAACCCAATATTATTTCCTACTATGTAAGTGAAGATTTGAAGGACAAGAAGGGAGACATCATCCTGGATGGCAACTGTTGTGTAGAGGTAAAAAAGGACCAAACAAACAACAAACTGTGATAAGAATGAATCCTTTTTGTGTGTGGGGGTGGACTTCTGACTTTCACTGGCACAGCTTTTGTTACTTCATTTAAGAAAACCCAGTTCATAAACACACTTAATGAAGGTTCTAAATGCTGTTATTTGTGGCTCTGTAGCAAATAACTGCATATGTATATGCATATGTGACAATATAACTTAGATTTCAGTGTTTGCAGGGCTAATCCTTTTGCTACTCATTCTAGGCCTTGCCTGACAAAGATGGAAAGAAATGCCTTTTTCTGATAAAATGTCTTGATAAAAGCTTTGAGATCAGTGCCTCTGATAAAAAGAAGAAGCAGGAGTGGATTCAAGGTGAGGCTTCAAAAATCTTAGTTATGTGAAAGTTAAGGTAAGCTGAAGTCTTGAAGCTGTGCTTTGCTCAGATTTGAAATTCTTGGTCTGATGAGTTTTGATGTCTCAGTTTTGGGCACATGGAAAGGATCTTTAAGGAGCCTGAGATTTAGGAAGAACTAGGGATGCGTGTAAAGGAACTCTCTTCCTGTCATTTAAGTGCCTTAATTTAGGCGCCTTAATTTAGGCAGCCATAACCAAAGTGAAATGGATAGTAATTGTTGTTTGCTTTTTCCATATTGGCTGTACTTCTAGGGATGGGGAAGGGGAAATCCACTGTAAATTGTTGCTTTTGGGAAGAAGGTGAAAGCTTGTTCATTTCAGCATTGTAAAATACTGGCTTTTCTTTTACAGTTTTGCTTGGGGTAGTATGGTTTGGCAGCTGAGGATACAGCTGGCCATTAGGGCTTTCTTTTCTATTCCCACAGTGAAATTGACACCTTCTGTAACACCTTCCCACAGATGTGCCAATGACAGTTACGTGCGTCTTTTGCAGAGTAAGCTAGAAGTCCTTGCAAAGCCAGTGTTGCCACTGCCATTGAACTGTGTGCAGCATTTACATATTTAGAGCTGTGTGCTTTCATTTGCACTTCCCTCCTTACCTAAAGCATGTGTTTAATTGCACCAGTCAGATGTATGATATATGATTACTTAGTTCCAAGAGGAGATATGTTTTCACAGTTTTAGCAGGTGAATAAAATATCAAATTCATCTGCCACTCCTCAGCTTTGCTCCCTGAATATTTCCCCATTGAATGTAACTGAATGAGAGCAACTGGCTTACTGGGAGAAGGTTTTCCTTTGGAGTATCAGTAAGAATAAAGGATTTGAGGTTGGTCCAAGGGAAGTGATGCATATGTTGGATAACAACATACTAACTCATCAGAGTTGCTGAATCTAGGTAGTAGGAAATCTTGTAGTGTTGGGGTTTTTGGTTGTTTCATTTGGGTTTGTGTTTTTTTCTTTGGTTGTTTTTTTGTTTTTGTTTTTTACACCTAGGTGTACAAGTGGCTTGTACCTCCATGGCCCGTTAGAAATCAATAATGGAATTGCCATGATGCATTGGAATTGCCAGACCTTGTCCTTGCCACACACAGCCAATACTGAAGGCTGTCTTTCACTTTTTGTTTGTGTTGATAGCTAGCCCAGTGAGAGTTAGGAGAACTGACAACAGTTATTTCTGATTTAAAAATACATTAAGAAACCCCCCAAACTAACAAATAACACACTACCACAAGTATTTATTCATTAAAGCTATCCCAAAAGTTTAGCATTTCCCTTCACTGGTGTTCTGTTTCTCTCCCTTTGTCTGGCATGCTCCTTTCCAGCCATACAGACCACTGTAAACCTTCTGAGAGCGGGGAGCCCTCCACCCCACAAAGAAGCACGCCAGAAACGAAAAGAGTTGCGCCAGAAGCTGTTAGCTGAGCACGAAGAGCTGGAGCGGCAGATGAAAGAGCTGCAAACGGCCAACGAGAACAAGCAGAAGGAACTGGAGACTGTGCGAAAGGTGGGAGTGGGAGCTGCTGACCTTCAAACTTTAAGCTTGATCTCTGCGGTTGAGCTGGGCTTCTTGAAGTATAATTAGGCGCCTATTTCCTGTTCAGGTGTTCATGAGTGAATGCCTCCAGAGGAGGTGAGCTTGTGAAAGCATCAGCTCTCTAAGCATGTAGATCTGCTGGTTGAGTGGCAGTATAGCCTTCAACACTGACTGCAGCAGGCTGTAAGCACTGTTAGCAGACTCAGGGTAAATCACGTGGCTCAGCCCTGTCCCCTGTACTTATGGGGGTGTTGTGAAGCTAGTATAGAAGAAAGCCCTGGCTTCATGGCTGATGTCTGGGAACTAGAGAATCTAGTGTTTTCAGTTACTTGTGGGGGTTTTGTTTTTCTTTTTTGTGTCAGTGTCTGTCAAACCTGGAGCTTTACATGAAGATTTTCTTAGATATTTTTCTAAAGTTACAATATGCGAATTGTATGCGTGGGGAGCTGTTCTTTTCACACCATAGCTGTTTTCAGAGATAGAAATTTAATTTACAAGGGTCCCAAAGGTGCAAAGTGATTTTGTGAGTTGTGTAGGTGTAATTTCATTAGGGTAGTTTGTAAAAGATTTACAGAGCTGAGACACATAGTAACCATTTATAAACTGTTTGAATGTGTGTTCCTTGTAAATGCTGGGTTGACTTCTGAAAGCCTGAGAATTGGACTAGAAATCTCTGAGTATTAGCAGTAGACTTGCTGAATGCACTATTTTCCTTGTAGACAGCATTTTAGTCTAACGACCGGCAGGAGACACCAAGGTGCCATTGCTGTGGCTGCACACTCTTAACAGTGGATGGAACATGCCTATAGATCTTTGGAATTACCTCTGTAATAGTTCTCTACAGAGACTTGATCAGTATCCAGATATATTTTCTATCTTTTCTTTTTAAAGGCTTGCAGGAAGAGTTACTATGGCTTCTACTGCTGTGATATCTTTTAATGAGAACTGTGTCTTGGAAATAGCCTACATCACCATCAAATGCATCCCTTGCCACTGCTGCCTAACATTTTGGCTGCTGAGTCCCTGTTGCTAGAGCAGTCCAGGTCTTTGTTTTGTGCTTGGTCTAAGGAGTGTTTCATTCACTGCCTTCCTAAATTGATTTGGGTTTTTTTTGCATTCCCATTTAGGACAAGTGTGTGTCATTGCCCAAGTTTTTAATGAATAAAACGCACTAATTTTAGCCCTCAATTAGAAGAAGCTTTAATCTTTGCAGTGGGGGAAAGCTATAAATATTGTGAGAACATGTTAGAGCTGCTGAGTTAGAAAGCAAATAAAGTAATCTAAAATGTATCTTTTAAAAACTCTTGTCATTAAGACACAATTTGTGGTGAAGAGAAATTTGTCTTGTTTTTTGCAGTTAACTTAGCACTGACACCACTGATGTGGGTATGGCTCCGTTTGCCTTAAATGGAGTCTGACAGTGGAAAAACATTTTTAAATTTAATTTGATCACCTGTATTCTAACACGTGTTTAAAATTCAGAATATAAAATATGTTTTAAAGGATATAACCTGTGTTACCTGCAAGTTGCTGGTAAGTAATACACCTGTTAACAGAAATCAGAGGGATGGATTTCTGTGTTGAGTTTACTTTGTGAAGAAAAAGGGGGGAAGATAATATGAGCGCAACACCAAAGGAGCAGGGGGATGTTGACAGGCTCCAGGGAATATTGTAGAAATCACAGTGGATAAACTGAAGAGAGTTGGGGCAAGAAGCATCTTTTGAAGTAGGCTGGATTAAAATGGTTTCCCTAGGTAAGTAGCTTAGTCTCTGACATGAACTACTGCACTTTGACTAAGTGAAATCAGTGGGGGTACTGTGTTGGAGGGACTTATTTTTCCAACTAGTCAAACACTGTTCTTCAAGGAAGAGGCTTTGTGAATGCTTCAGGAAACTGAATTCTTCTGGTAAAACCTAGAGTTAGGTTTGCCTCCTGATGGCAGTGAGCCACTTTATGCAGCATCTGCCAAAGTGCACTCTGAGACTGGTTTGTATTTTGATAGCTCCTGCACTAAAAAAAAAATCAGATGAATAAGAGCCTTTATCTACAATAGATTTTTTTTCCATATTTTTTAAATGGAATTTTGAGCTACACCTGTTGAACAGACTGAAAGGTGAGGTTTTATTACCAAGAGAGCATGCACAAGACTTGTGTACCCTTTCTGTTTCAATCTGGGGTCCTCCGTGGGCTACAGAGACTCTGTGCTTGCTAACTAACCCCTGCTGGAATCATGTGTTCCTGTGGATTCTCCCTTTCCACGCACCCCAAACATTTGGGACTTTCCCTTAGCCTGCACAGTTGTGAGTAATCTTGCCTGACAGGAACTGATGTCCTCTGACATGAATTAAGCAGGAAGTTACGGATAGAGTAGACAAGCAGTGTATTTTCTTGTTGAGCTCTGGCAGAAGCCTATCACCCACCCTTGCCTGTTGCTCCTCACGTTTGCTCTCTCAGCTCAGTATTGGCAATGTTTGTTTACTTTTAAAGTAGGGAAGGAAACCAAAGAAAATTTCACTTAAGTAGGTGTCTTGGATCTGACTACAGTTACATGCTTTTAAATGTTCTGGCAGAGGAGCAGTACTACTTCTAAAAGGTTGGCATCATTTAAGCCTTTCAAAGGAGAGCAGCTCTGTACTTTCACAGCTTAAAAACAGAAACTAGGAGTCTTCCCCTCTATTTCCCATTTTTTTCTGCGCTTAAAGGAATGAACGTTTTAGCTTGGCAGTTTTGATCGTGTAGGCATCTCACTAGTTCATCTGGGTTGTGTGAGGGAAGATGGTCTAAATGCAGCACCTGCCAAAAATACTACAGATGTTGGGTGTTCTACTCTTACCGAAGGCCTGTGGAAACAAATTCAAAGCCTGGCGCATTACAAAAGACAGGTGCTTGCTTTCTGTTTCCTCTGAAGCATCAGATAAGTTTCTTAGAAAACCTATGTGAAAGAATTGCTTTGTTTTCAGCATTGCTAAAGTTTTGGCTGGTACTTGTATATTTCTGACCTTCCTTCCTTTCTAAAAATACATTCCATCAAAATCCTGATAAAATACAGAACTGTGACAACTATCTTTATTTGCAAGATCAAGACACCAAAAAAGTTACATAACTTACAAGAAGGTGTGAAGGTACCAGCAGCTGTTCCCAGGCCTTGGCTAATTTTCCCCCTAATTGCAAGTGATGATCATCAACTAGGATTTATTTTCCTTACATGGCAATTTAGGGGATGTCAAAGGGATATGATTCACAATAGAACAATCACTTATTATAGTCAAAGTTTGTGGCACTTCTGCTTTCCCATGGCAATTTAGCACTTCTCACTTCTGTTTCTGTATAAACTGTGTCCTGCACACTGGGATGTTTTCACTATTGGAGCTCCTGTGCCGTCCTGCTGCCTGGGATGTGGGTTTCCACAGCAGTTTTCTATCCCGTATGAGGTAGAGAAGGAAATAATAATGGTTTCTGTTGGTTGTGCAAAGCAGGACTCAAGGGAAACTTGGAGGAAGTCTGATAATTTCATTGGTAAATTTAAAAATGTCTTGCAAATAACAAGATTTAAAAGTACATTTAGAGATTGAGAATAGCCTCAGACATTAAAAAACCCCAAATGCTAGTGCCTTAATACTTTTGAAGGTTTCCTCCATTTCTGTTAGAAAGAAAAATTGTTAATTAATATTCTATTCCCTCCAAAGGGTTTAGTTTTGACAAGTTGTTTTTCCCCCTCTCTCTTTTCTCCCCACCCCCTGCCCTTCCAGCAACTGGAAGCAGCAGCTGCTCGTGCTGCTGACGAAGAGAAGAAAAGACTTCAGACTCAAGTTGAATTACAAGATCGCTTCAGTTTGGAGCTGGAGAGAGAAAAAATGGTGAGTAGTGCACGTGGTGTTTTGCTGTGATTACACAGGGAGCAATGCGCTCAGCACTGACTTCACTCACAGGCAGGCACTGACGGGATTCGGCAGATTTTGCAGGAGGCTAGAGACTGCAACCTGTGATGTGTTTATTAGAGATTACATAGAGATGTAGTGAATTCAAATGCTGGAACACCTTGCCTACAACTTTTATAGCATTCAAAGCTGAAGTATTATTGGAAAATAGGGAAAAAATTTGAGAGCTAAATCCAGACTGAAGTTATCCTTGCAGTTTTCAGAGATGGAGAGCCTGCAGCCAGTACATGCTATAAGAATATGCAAAATGAACACAGGCATAATAAAAATGCATTGTTGGGGTTTTATGACTTGAATGTATTCCTAAAACTGCTGCTTTTTTATACTGTGTATATGCATCTATACACACACACACAAACATAAAAAAAATAACAGAAATATTGTAGGTTTACAGTGCTGTTACTATGATTCACACAGAGAATTCCTAAAAGAACTAATTTTCAGTCCTCAAGGACTTTGTTGGGCATAACAGGCTTTTCTGTTAGCTGGAGAAAAAAGTAGAAATAGTCATGCCAATGTGCTGGAACGTCTCAGAACATAAATGCATCTAGTGCCCCTTTAGAGGCTGAAGTGTGAATTCTTGAATACAATCACTTTCTGGATCAGTGGATTTTAGTAAGGAGAGGGCAAACAGAGTGCAGACCAGTAGAGCAGGACATGCCCTCCTACCTCACTTGACAGCAAGCCTTTCTTGCTGACTTCAGGAGCTGTGCTTACCGTCTGTGAAGTATGTTACATACTGCTAAATGCTGAGGTTTTGGTGCTTTATCCTGATTCAGTTCAAAGCCAGCTGCCTGCTGTTGTCCCTGGCATGGTGATGGGCTGAGTGGGACAGGACAGCTCTGGTTTCCCGCTCTGGTCAGTGAAAGGGGAGTAACGAGGATCAGAGACTGGGTGACTGTGGATGTGCAGCATCCTCTCACCTTCCTCTATCCGTTACCATTGTTTTTTGTTATAGTTGCTCATCTCTTAGCAAAACCAGTCTTAGCTGATTTCCAACCATCCATTCCCATGCTGTCATGGTGCCATCATCCACATCTAAGTATATGAAATACACTGCTGCCAAGGGAGGACTTGCCTGAGGAAAGGAGTGGAAACTGTGTGATTAAACTAGACTTACCTTTGTGTCTGAGCACTCTACAGGCTTTCTCTTCTTTTGGTTTAGTATCTATCTGTAAACCAAGAGACAAGATCAAAATGACTGAAGTTAGGGTTAAAACCCTGTTAAAAAAACTGTTCTGCATGAACTAGGCCAATATAAAGTAACCTGTACTATTATTTATGTCTAAAATGCTCTTAGTTACACATCTATAAATCTAGACCCAGTGTTACCAGTTCTGCTCTGCAGGCAGCAGGAAAAGGGTTGTCTCTGAAAACATTATCTGAGGGAAACCTGGCTGTTCCTTTAAAAATTGGAAATGTGAGTGGAATGGTAGCTTATCTGTGTCCCTGATTTATGCTGCTAGGTAAGACAAAAAATGGAAGAGGAGGTTGCCCAGAAATCATCTGAACTGGAACAGTATTTACAGAGAGTACGTGAACTGGAAGAAATGTATAAACAGCTACAGGGAGCTTTGGAGGATGAGAAACAGGCACGTCAGGATGAAGAGACTGTAAGGAAACTTCAAGCCAGGTATGGTTTTGACTTAGTCGAAACTTATTTCAATTCCCCACTCGCCTCCTGCAATAATAGGTAACTGTGCCATACTAGTAAAGAGTGTTTGCATCTTGGATGCACTGCTTGAGAGGGGGACTAGCCTGCAGTCCAAACACAGGATAGATTTTTTTCCTTAAGCTGTGAAGGCTGAAGCTGCTATTTATGACTTTTTAATGTGTTTGATTAGCCCTGAGCAGAGGGAGTGCTCAGCAATTTCGGAAAAGCAGGCACACTTGTATTTTTCCATCAGGTGTTGTGCATGTCAGCACTCGAAAAACAGAGATTACTCTGTACAGACTTCTTAATTGTGTATTTTATAAAGCAGTAACTAAAAATAGGACCTTCTGCTGTATTTTATCACATGTTTAAATTGTAATTGATAAAGGGTTAAGTCTCCTCTTACTCATAGGGGCTTTATTCTGTGTGGTTTGTTTCATCATATATTCAGGCCTCCTAAGACAATTAAAGTAAGTAACTTATGCATGCTTGTTTCTTCTGTGGTTTTCAGTGTTGCGTATTTGCATTATTGACTAAATTTTCTGAATAGCCCTTTGTAGCAGTCAGACTGCTTGCACTGCTGGCATGATTTTCAGCTTTATATTGAAGACTAGCCAACAAGCAATAACTTTTTCCCTGCTTCCCAAGGGGTTGGGGTGGGGAATAGAAAATACTTATCTTGGCTGCCTATGTGTATGCTACATAATGGATACAACTTACTTTAAAGTGCAGTTAAAACTGCAATCTCCATTGTAGGTTACTGGAAGAGGAATCAGCAAAGAGAGCTGAACTGGAAAAATGGCACTTACAGCAGCAACAGACCATTCAGATGACAGAAGCAGAGAAACAAGAGCTAGAAAACCAGAGAATGATAAAGGAACAGGCTCTTCAAGTTGCTATGCAGCAGCTGAAACAACTTGAACTGGAAAGGAAGGAGGCCCTTGAGCGATATGAGGTGAGCTGTTCTGTTCATCAACCTCTCATACTTCAGCTGGGTATTCAGTAGCTTAACAGAATTTGAAGTTCATCAGTATGATTATTATTTAGCAATTAGTGTGGCACAAAAATTATGACAACAGGTAGGATAGTTACGTGTTGGGTTTTTTTGGCCTAGACCAGTAGTTACATTTGAAGAAGAGGTGTTTCAGACACACCACCTCCTGTATTTTGTCTCAATTTGCATGCAAGCCAGCTCAGTCATACCCTGAAATACTCTATACTATTTGTCTTCTAGTGCAGACTGACTTCTTAAGCAGTTCTCTTGCTGACATAACTAAATGCGTTATGCTTTTTACTTATTCTTACAGTGTTTTGATGATGTCATAGGGCAATTCTAGCTTTTACAGGTGAAAAACCAATGTGCTACTGTAGGCGCTTGCTCCTCAAACAGGTATTCAAGCACTGAACTCATGTCAAGGATAGCTAGGAATTAGCTTAGATTCTCAGTATGTAGCAGTGCCTTGTGGGCTAAATGGCAGGCCTGTTCTCTGCTCTGCTGTTTTTGGTGAAGGCCAGTAGCTGCATTCATGGAAGAAACAAGAGTCAGACTCTATTACGGAGTGTGAAGTGCTGCATACTTTCTAGGGCTGGGAGGTGTTGATCCTGTGTGTATTTAGGTCAGGAAACAAAACATGACTGGATTTCTGTTTAACTAGGGAGTGTGTTTATGCTGTCTCCTTGCCATTGGGGTTAGCTCTGTGAAGGACAAGGTAGTGAGCTGTCTCATCTGGCACAGAATATAAATGCTGCAGTGACTGCAAGCACAGGCCCAGGAGGGGGAGTTCTGGGTACTTCACAGCTTACTGTGTTGGTGTTACATCTAACACCATCCTCAGATTGCTTTTGGCTAACTTTTTTTTTTAGGTGACATCTCAGGCTTTTTTGTATATGAAACATCTTTTACTACTCCAAAGGAGATGCAGAATACAATGGACATTAAAAAAAACAACCAAAAACAAACAAAAAAAACCCCACAACCAAAAAAGTCCCAAACAAACAAAAAAATCCACAAAACAAATGATGGAGTAAGTCAGTGATTGTTCACTCATTATTTTAGAAATGGTTAAACGTTCTGGCCTTCTCTTTTGAATTCACCAAAAGACTAGTTTAGACTGAAGAACACCTTTCTTGCTTGGGTGTAACTGCAGCTGTCCTTACCTAGCTTACATTTTATGATTTCTAATAGTTGAGATATACCCAGTAGCTGGTCTTAGTTTGGAACAAAAAGTGCATCTTTCTGTTTGAAAACTATGGTTTATGCTTTGAATCTTCATGAGTGCTACCACTACTTGCACAGCTACAGAATCTTGTAAAAACGAGTTACTTTGGGGTTCTGGTTTGACAATTTACTTTTATACAGCCAGCAACAGCTAAATGACATAGGATAGTTAGAAGTTCTCTTGTCTACTCTAAATGGAGTGCTGTCTGAATTAGCCTGGTTCTGTGTTGAGATTTTAAAGGATGTTTTTTCTTTCTACATAAACAGTAAAGGTGTTCTCATTTTCAAATGGGCTGTCTTATTTCAGGAGGTTAAGAAGAAGTTGGAAACAGCAGCTAATAACACCAAGAGTTGGAAAGATAAAGTAGCTCATCATGAGGGATTAATTCGACTAATAGAGCCAGGTAAGTTCTTAACGTAAGAGTTACCAAAAGCATGTTTTCATTCTATCTCATATGCTTGGATCACCTAGTGATTTAGTGAAGTGTGTCTTTCCCTGTAGCTTACTGGTTTCATGGCAGGTTGTAAATATCGCATTTGTGAGAACTACTGATGGTAACTTTCAAGTCATTACTTCTACTGGCTCTACTATAACATTCAGGGGGGTTGGAACCTGATGATCTTAAGGTCCTTTCCAACCCTAACTATTCTATGATTCTATGATTATTATTAGTAGTAGTAGTAGAATTAATGCTATTATTATTTCTTTATTTTAAATAAAGCAAGGATCAACCTTAACATTACATCCTTTGGGTGTTTAATGCAGTTAACATAAATGTTAACTGCCAAAAACATCAAGTAAAAGTAGCTAAAATATTTGATTTTTGGGAAAAGCTTAATTAACAGTGTGCCAGCCCAGAGGAAAGTGGCTGCATAATACACTGCTGGAGAGATCGCTTTCTTTCAAGGACATCTCTGAAGGCAAGAAGAAAAGGGGTTTACTAAGATAGAACCATTGTTGGAGGGGAGTTGGGAGATAAGGATGCAAAAGATTGCAGCAGTTGACAGCTTCTCGCACTGAGCACCTACTCAGGCAGCTCCTCAGGTCACCTTTGAGAGGGTTTCAGGTCACAGAAGTGACAGCCCTTACCAAATTATCCTGTGGTGACATGGCCTGTCCCTGGAGCGGTGGGTGAGCAATGTCCCATCAGAAACACCTGTTTCAAGTATTGCACTCTGTCTTCCAGGCTCCAAGAATCCTCACTTAATCACAAACTGGGGCCCGGCTGCCTTCACTGAAGCTGAACTCGAGCAAAGACAAAAGAGCTGGAAAGGAAAAAAAGCCACTTCTGAGTAATGACTTTAGCTGATGGATTGCTCATGAATAGAAGCCTGCCTTCCTCCATTCTGCTTTGCACAGAGCAGCTTCTCGCTTACAAAGATCTTAGCTTGCTCAGCAGGTTGGGCCTTTCCACAAAGGAAATACTGTTTACCACATAGGAGTTTCTACTCAGAGCTCAGTAATTACACTATGTGGTGTCTGACAGTAGTTGCTGTTTTCCCCTATGTTTCCAGAAATTCTGTTCTTTTATACAAAACTTTTCAACTGAAGATTTTTGTTTAAATGTAGCTTGTGACAGAGTTGTTTCTCTACTAGCCTGTAACCATCTGGCAGTACCTAACTGCTCAAGCAGCATCACTTCAATCCAAAAAGTGAGGGAAGCAATTGTTTCATTGCTTCAGTGAGTATAATTTAAACCCAGGATAAATCAGCCATGGAGGTTCTGTCCAACTCAGAGAGAGCATTACCTTTCATTACCTTTCCTTCCATTTAGTCTCCTTTTGGTTTTGCCCTGTCCAGCTATTGCTCTTCGTATGGTGCTGAGTGCTCAGACACATTCTTCCCTAGCAAGGGTAGACTGGCTTCACTGGATACCTGCTGGCTGGTCAGATTCTGTGTCCAATTTTCCTTTGTTTTCAGGAATCCAAACAAAAGAACTAGAAGTAGGCAGGTACAAAATGCTGCTCTAAAACATTTGGGAAAAAGTCATACAAGATTGCTCTAGTGCTGTTTCATACTTGAGAAGTGCTAAAAAACCTTTGAGAGTGTAAAAGATGCATTTTAAAATTACAAATTTCTGGAGCTCATGAACGGAAGATGATAGCACACGTGGGCCAAATGTTATCTGCACCAAGGCAACGTTTGTGCAAGAAATTCCGTCATAACACACCACTCATTCAGCTGCACTGCTTTTGTCTGACTCTAAAATTGGGAGGAAAATAAAAAAAAAATCAAGAGGAAAACTTAAAATTGACATTTAGTTTTAGATAAAAATGGGAAATGTGGAGCACAACTGCTTTGGAAAAATATTAATTCCCATTAGTAAAATAATTTCGGCATTTCCAGTGACAAGGCTTCCCAAGGAGCTGCCTGCTCTGCCTCAGAATTCTCTCCAGGGACCCAAGCGAGTTATTTCGTTCTCTGTAGGGAAAAGGAACAAGTCTGTGATTTTGCTCTGTAGATCTCCCACACCAAACAAGAAGTCAGTCTATTGCTAAATAAAGTAGTATTCTTGCTAAATTGTACAGACGTGTTGAGAACTAAGTCCCCCTCCTGAAGAGCAGGTGTTGCTTGGCATAGACTGTTCATCAGCTTTGACCTTTGTATGCACACTGAATGTGGGCATCCATCTCTTGGCACCTTCTTTTTAGTTCAGCTAAATGTTAAATTATTTTTAGTAAATAAGAAGTGAAATGTTTCATATGTATAACCAGTGCATTTGTGATACTTGGATCTCAGAAGGGCAGAAGCTGTACAGAAGTGATCTTCAGCTTTGGAAGACAACAGCATTTTATTTGCCTATTAACTAAGACTCACTCAAATACTGAATCTTCTCTCTCAGACATTTATTATCTGGTTGTATTTTTATACTAATTGAAATCTTAAATATTTCCGTAAGTGAAGCGCTGATTAGAACAGAAGGAAAGTCCAGGATCTTCCTATTTGTATTTACTGTACAGGAAAACAGGAGTCCTTAAGCTTGCTAACAAGGCATTTTTTCAATTGATCATGTTTACAGAAGAAATGTGAAAATAAACCCAACCCCAACCCAACCTATAATAGAAATACTAATGTATGTGTTGTTAAACTTTGCTAAAGGAGCTAGAACTGTATTTATAACTACCAGACATCCTTTATCTGGAGAGCAGAAGGCGTATTGGGGCTAAACTTTAATTTTTCTAACAGTCTTTACTTTGGACGAATGTTTTTTAAGAACACCAAATGATGCATGTTTTCATGTTTTTTACTGTTCTTTAGAACTGGCTGTTTAATAAAGTAATATAAAGTCATTTACATTTCTTAATTAATGTCTTTTTTTTGCATTTGTTTCTTTTGGGTTACTGGAGTTTAATATCTAGTAACTGTGGTATGGACATGTATATTTCTTCCATCAATGTAATTTTTGATGGTCTGATCAATGGGATTTGGATTAAAGCCATAATATTTATTAGGCAGTGGTATCAGATAATACCAGTACTACTTTAGATGTTGATAGTACACCTTGATACAAAACAATGATGCTCAGCTACTGCAGGCAGCATTGCTCAATAACACTATACTGAGGGGTGCAGTTTAGCTGTCTGCTAAAACACAAAGCACACCAGCTGGGAAGTTGGGTCTACACTAATGAAGTGCTACACTGGGACAAGGGCAGACCTGTTGTGCCAGCGAGCTAATGGAGAAACGTCTACAGCATGAGAGGACCCTGGCACACACAGTCATGTGCCTCTGCAGGCACAACAGCCCTTCATTAAAATATCATCTGTGTACCTCTGGAGTTATTTCTTAGTCACTACTAGAAGAGGAAATGAGAAAGTCTGGTTTCAGCTTTGTTGTCCCAGCTTGATCTGACACATTCAGAAAGCTTTGTGTGAGGTAAAAGTGGGGAAAGGGTTGGTTAAAAATTAACCTGTTGCATTTTGAGAAAAAATACCACTTCAGAATAAGCCCTTTAAAGCCTCACTAAACACAGCATTCAAAGAGAGGGGGAAAGCCGTGAGTCAGCTTCACCACACCTCATGAAGCAGTGCAGCATGGAAAACGGCACCCCTGGTGCCACGTGATTTCCTGTGTGGCCAGGGATCACAGCACGCTTTCTATTCCAAGAAACCAGTCAGGCTGCTAGTGGTGAGGATATCGTCAATGACATGCTGCTCTGGACATTTCTGTTCCACCCGCGGGGCCGTGCAAAGTCCGAGTGCCTTACCTGTGCAGCCAGCTCAGCTGCGCAGAGGCCAGCGGAGAGCTGTGTCTGCTGTTCTTGATCCAGAGAAGATGCACTGGAGGGCTCAGCCCACTGGGTTTGTCCACCGGATGAGTCAGGTTCACTTACTGCTGGTGGTGGAACAGGCCTGCAAACCAATAGCACGGTACCACGTTTGGGTATTTTAGTCCTAAACCAGGATTTTTTTTCCACCCTGTGACCATTTTATGTAGCTGATTTATGAGACTTGCACACTTATTCACACATTCCCAAGCTGTAACAGGGCTGGTTGCAGCAACACCTACCATGTCTGTTAACTGTCCTGCATGAACAGCCACAAAAGCAAAGCCTGCGTAGGAAAGCAGCAGTGTGTCAGTACATCTGTATTGCAGGCTGGGGGGGTGAGACACCCACCCCCCGGAAGCAGCTGCTTGGTCACACAGGCCACCAGGAACAGTGGCTGCACCATCGACTTCAGTAAAAATGACTTGAAAATAACTGCTCTGTGTTTTCTCTCCAGTAGGTGAAGCAATTACACAAGCCATTTTGATGAAACCTGTGCTTGGCCAGGAAAGGGGATATCCATACCTCTGGCTGCTTCGGATAGAGAGGTAATCATTTGTTCAGAAAGCAAAGGGCACAAAACAGAGGAATGAGAAGTGAATCCGAAGAATTAGCTCCATCGCCAACAGAATGAAGCTCCCCCACAACAGCAGCAAGGTTTCAGTCTCCCCACTCATCACTCAGGGACTTTCCAACTCCACCTGCGCGGCGCTGCTTGTTTGACGGCGCAGCTTCCTCCAAGCGCACGCGCGCACACACACACGCATCTTTTCCGCCCGGGTGCCGTGCCCCCGCCCGGCTGTACCCGCTGCGGCCGGCGGGCGGGCGGTGGCGGTGGCGGCAGCGAGGGCCCGGCGCGGAGGCTGCCTCACAGCTGGACTCCGGCTGCCATCTGGTGGTGGCTCAGCCCCGGAGCGCCGCAGCTGCGCTCGCTGGCAGGGTTTCGTCACGCTGCGAGCGTGGCCCGAGGCTCTGAAAACCACCCCTCAGCTTCACTGCCCCCCAGCAGCTGCAGCACCCGTCTACGAGACAGAGGCAGAAGTACAATGCTGTACAAGGGCTTGAAAACGTGAAGTGAACCAGGTCTCCCGCTGTGTTACAATTACCTCACTGCTGTTGCTGTAGCGCTTTGTCCTTGACTTCATGAACCAGTTCGGTTCTGTTATCCCAGAGACAGTATATCTGATCGCAGCGCCATTCTGTGAGCCTAGGAAAAAGGATTTTACCATACAAGTGGCCTGGGATAAAGTTATGCACAGAGGCTTGAAGCTAATTCAGGCATATTTTCCAATCCCCTCTCCCTGCAGCACAGAAAGACAATGTATATAGTTGGATGCATCACCCCGCAAGCTCTCAGCTGCAGCACAAAGCCTGGGCTTCCATACATTAATACTTGCTTTCCTAATGCGAGTAAAACAGGGCAAGGAAAAAACGTGTGTAAGGAAGGTTAATTACCTGAAAATAATGCTTTCCCAGCTGCCTTGTGCATCCTTCTCTCCGGTCCTGTTTTTCCTCATTCTTCTGAACTCATTGACTTTTGTGCTCATTGACTTGCAGGATAAAAATCCTGGAGGCTGAGAGAAGGATACGCAACGTGCCAGCTCCCACATACACCCCTTTTGGGAGCAGGACCCAAACTCATCCCTTCAAGTCACAAAAGGGGGAGGGGAGACATGGTAGGGGTGGGGAGAGTCTGGCCTGTGGTTTGGAACACCTCGGGGCTCCCTGCCTGGCCAGGGGAGCAGCCATGCAGACAGCATGGCCTAAGGACTCTTATTCCTGCTCATGTGGCCATGAGTTCCAAAATAAAACACAAACAGAAAGTTTGGGACTTTACTTGAATTAAGAGACTATTGTGACTTTCATGCATTGAGTCTCACTGTGAACTTCAACTACTTGGAAACACTAGGGAAGTGAGAGTGCAGAGAAGCACTGTATTATGAAGTGGCTTTCTGGCTATGTCACAAATACACTTCCTTCAAAAGATGGAAATGCCTGTGGTTGTTTTAACACTTCAGATGAAAAAGACATGGAAAAAGGTCACTGATTCTCACCTCCCAAAGAAATTAAAACCGGAACAGTATGATGCAAAACAAAAGATAAAAACATCCTGAAAAGTTTTGAGAAAGAGATTTAATGAGGCAGTTTTTAACAAACACCTACAGGCACAGACCCAGAAAGACCACTTGACAAGACCCCCTCTCCCTGCTTCTGTCTGGTATTTTAGCCTAATTTTCAGGGGCAATGTAAAACAATATGAGCAGTTGGTCAGGGAAAAGCCCATGACAGACTGGGCAGAATGGTGACAGAAAGGAAAAAAATAGTATTACAAACCCCAGAACAGTTGCACTCCACTTTTCCCCATTGGCCATCTTGATCTAGGAGCTTGATCTAGCACCAGCTTTATACACTGTTACTAATACAATTACTAATTAATAGAGCTACTTGCCATGGCTACAGCACGCAAACAACTTTTATAGAATCTGGTCTAATAATATCTTTGTGCAAACGCTCAAATAACCTGCTGTTATTCCTGTTGCTGCCTCTTTCCCCAGCACACAGCAGTGATTTGCTTGGGCAATGCAGATTTCACCATGGGGAATTTACCTGGGTGTTTGTGTGGAGGCTTGAGTGTGATTCGCACAGGCCTGTGTTGGCTACTCCTGCCCACAGCTGCACAAGGCACCCATGTCCTTTCACCCAACAAGTGTAATTTGAACACATATACTAACGTGTATACTACTCAGATGGGATTAAAAACTAAAGCAGTGACACAAGATAGTTTCAAAAGCGGCCTGGGCTTCCTCGGTGTTGGTGTGCATTAGCCGTTTCGATGCCTACCAGAGCATGGGGGTTTCTCTTTCCACTCTGACAAAGCCTGTGCTGCTCAGCCCCAACACAGCGTGTGAGTGCTGGGGAGGTCCAGGTCCTCTGGAGTGCTGGTTCCTCAGTCCTGACTAAAAAAGAAAAAACAAACAAACAAAAAGCAACACTTAAAAAGCTATTTAAGGTCACAACTATACAGGCTCTGCTTAAACACCTTTAGAAAGTCCCTCTCAAAGCATAGCCAGGAATGAGATTTTGCAGTTGGAGCAGTCTGAGGTTGTGTTTTCCCAGCCATTTCTTTTGCCAGTGATGCACTGGGGTGTTTTACTCTTTCCAAGCCATGAAGAAAATTACCACATCTGCCTATGAGGTAGGAGCATGCCCCGTTTCATAGCCGAACTTTCCCAACCACAGAAAGATTGTGCTGGCCCTAGGCTGCTTTTTCGCAGACAGAAGGTGGGAAACGATGGGGAGGTACAGCCTGTTCATACACAGCTCTCTTCCAAAAATGCTGAGTGGTGTGGCGCTGCTCCCTGTGGGGATGGAGGTGGCATCTTTGGCGTCTGCTGTTGCACTTTACCGTGGCCATTGCCTGCCTATGAGGGCTGCATAATGCCCAAGAGGGTCGCTGCTGGCCCATGAAGCATCTTGAGGAGGTAGTTGGGCAGAAACAGCCATCACCCCAAGCCTCGTCTCGCTGCACAGCTGTGCGTGGCCCTGCTTGCAGAAGAAACTTGTCTGCCCTGCTTTCGCATGCTCCCTTCACTGTCGCCATTACAGATGGCAAGAGTCAAACCCATAACTGCTCTCAGGCCACCCCCAGCCAGCAAATCCTTCCCCCCGGCAGGAGGAAATCCAGAGCGTATATTCCTTGAAATCATATTTCCAAGGGATGGGCAGCCAAGGGCTGGGCACAAGCATGGGGCGCGGTACGAGAGCCAGCTTGGCAGAACAACCCACCAAACGAGCAGGGAAAAGGAAAACCACGACGGGTGCCAAATGCTCTTGCCGGGCGAGGCCACTCTCCGGCATTGCCGTCTCTGCAGAGCAGTGTCCCGTCCTGCCCAGCTTCTTTTACAGCTCTGCCTCCCCTGCCCACCCTGCTCGGACCAGTCACTGCCGGTGGTGTCTCAGCCACGCAGCTGATGGTGCGCCAGTTTGCAGGCATTTACCACCCGGCAGTCTAGGCTTGCTCTGCTGCTGCAGACTGGCGCAGCTATTTTAGCAGGAAGCTCCTGTGCCGAGCCCACAGCACCTCCAGCAGAGTGTTGCACGACCACTCGCCGCTCTTCCAGTTTTCCGTTCTTTTCTCATTTCTTGCCCCTCCTGATGAGCCCCTACTCCCAGCGTGCCGAACCCGGGAGAGAAGACTGACATGATTTTTCCAAAGCCCCCGGCTAGTTCTGGGACCCGCAGCACAGCACTCCGCCAGCTCCTGCCCCGGCAGGCCGGTCAGGCAGCAGCAGCTGCTCCCCCAGAGACGGGGAGAACAATAAGAAATACCAGATCTGCCGCAGGAATGCGGGAGATACCGTGGCGGGGGGCCCTGGTGAGTCTGAGCAGGATTTGCTCACGGCTTAGACGTAGACCAGAGATTGCCACTTCAACCGCCCTGTCGTCGGGCAGGGGTGACTTGGGGGGATGCTTCGTGCGTCCAAGCCCCGCCGTGGCCCCCGCCGGGCGCCGGACGGCAGATGGCAGCCGGACACCGCCGCACGGCTCTCAGGCTGCTCACCGGAGCGAAGCGCCCGAGTGGCAGGCTGTTATTAATCACATCTGAGGATCCTGTTTTGAAAGGCAGATTCCCACAGATGCGGCACTACCCGGAGTTTTTACAGCTGAGCTGGTAGCATGCTTGGAGCTGCGTCACTTGTGTACGTGCAGCAGCACACTGCTACTGCAGGAGGAAAAACCCACTCATCCTCTGCAAGGAAGGCACATGTAACACCCAACCGAACCCTTTTCTTAGCGTTTGGGTGACTTACCTCGCCAAAGAAAAACAGAAAAAAACAAGGACCAAGGAGATGACAAAGGATAAGGCTGTCAGCGTACCCAGTCATCACAGCTTGGTGGGCTTCCACCTGCCTGCAAGGGCTGAGCAGCAGCGACGCATCTCATCCCCTCCTCTGCTCTGGGCATGCTGGTTACCCTGATTTATTCAGGTGACTGAAACCAGGGCCCGCACCCATAGCTGCAAAAGCCTGACGCTAATCTGGGAGTCATACAGTTACTCTGTTGGGTAACATTTTCCCTCAACAACTTACGAACTTTAATCCAGTTTTGAAATGTAGGGGAGGCTAAGTGCGATTACATTAGCTCGACTGCTCATGTCATAAACTCTTGAGAAGTGGGATTGGAGGTTTTTTCCTCTAGAAATCTTCTGCTGGCCCACAAAATCCCTGTTTTCATCTTAGCTTAGACACCAAAAGGGGGAGTTCTCAACTTCCAAAAATAAATCAAAGACACCACGATGCCTGCAGGGTATTTGTTTCTCCGTAGGAACGTGAACCTGGTGGTTTAGTTCAAGAGAGACTAAGCTAACTCTCACATTTTCTACATTCCTTCTTTTCCTGATATATCAAGACCGACAGGTTTGAACTGTTGTTTTAATGAAAACCTACTACTCCTGAGAGGGTTTCCCGTTCTAGAAAGATGATATTCCAGAGTGACAAAATTCCAAACAATTTGACTTGCTATCACCTTTGCCAGGTCCCTCAACCTCCTTATGCCTCAGCTGCTCATTGATGAAACGTGAGTGATATTTACCCATTGAAAAAGCTCACAAACGTCTGCAAAATACTCAGCTATTCCCTAAAAAGGGAGTTTTTTTAAGCAATACCATGATAAACTGCAATCTGTGTCCACAAGGTGCAAATCATAGATCGTTGCATGAGGCCTTGGAAAGGGCCATGTGTACCAGGGCAACTCCTGCATGATCGGAGTCCTCTGGCACCACTCCCTACCAGTCCCCTCACAGAATCACCTTTAGCTCCTCCACCTTTAGGCCTGATCCCTGGCAGCCAGAAAACCTCCTGTGAGCTCTCGGGTAACAACCACAAACTGAAGCAGCCTTTAGCTCTCTGATTAACTGGAGCTAAACTGCCACATAGCTACCCTCAAAGTGTCAGGAAAATTAAGCCAGTAGTCATAAAGTCATACTGTGCTCCAGCCAAGCCTTCCTTCATCATCTCTAATTCAGGCTGCTGAATCAATCCCAGGTAGGTTTTCTCCTCTCTTGTTCATGTGGAGACCCAGAAAGATCCTGGGTTAAATCTAAGCATGACTGACCTGGACACTGCATCTCTGGACAATTTTCAGAGCTTAAGCTCTGCAACTCTGAGCAACAAGTTTTGCAGGTAGGTGCAAATCACTTGTTGAAGACTTGACTATTTGTGTTAAACATGCATGTACAAGAGGACTCCCTGAACATGTTTTTGGTCTTGGAAACTGATCCTCAGCTCCCAGATTTGTTGATTCTGCAATCCAGAATATTTTCTTCACTGTTTTTTTCTTGTTTATTAATGGCAATTAGGTTTTCCCAACTGTTTTAACAATTTAGAAGCTCTAATATGTAAAAACACTTTCTTATATTACAAAAGTTTCTCTGAATTGTAAAATGCATTACAAAGGGGAGGGAGCCAGTTCCTCACACACCGCTTGAGCTGCTATCCTGGCAGAAAATGACCACTGGCAGCTTGCAAGGCATGGAAAAAGACTTATCGCCCAGATCCTGGAAACACAGTCAAAGCTGCCTTCGCTGGGCAGATCAGCACTGATTTCTCAGCGCTAGTCCCTGGAGGTACAGGTCTGCTGATGTCAGGGCTGTTGCTGTTATTGTAGGGCTCACAGCCCTTAAAACATTTTATCTGCAAGCCCTAGTCCAGCCCACTGCACAGAAAAGCTCTTCAGACACTTGACAGGAATGGCTGGGACATGAGAATGTTGAGTGCTCTTGATGTCTTCCCACTCACCTGCTCCAACTGCGTAGCTGAATGTTTTAGGGATCTCTGAAATACGCACTTTGAGAAGCCAGTTGCTCTCCTGCTTGACTCGGAAATTCTCTTGGAAGATTGCTGCTCTCCTGTCTGAGCTCCTCTTTTAAAGCCAGGTTTTCTTCCTATTAAAAAAAGACAAGACAGTAAAGTTCAGGAAATCACTTACCAGATATGCAAAAGCACACAGGTGCAACACAAAGGAATGCAAAATGCTCAGGATTATATGCCTACTATGAAAATGGGAAAGCTACCAATGATTTTCAAAGCTAGACTTTCGCTTTTCTTCCTGGCTATTGTTTGCGGGAGGCTTTGAGATTCCTTTTATCAGGAAATGGTTCCTGATAATTTCTAACGGAAATAAAAGTGCTTTTATCCCTTTGCATTTCAGGCAGGTGAAGCACTTCAGATGCTGCTCACTGAGTCCTGCTCAAGGGCTAGAGTAATGATATTTTTGGGGGGTGAGGAGGAGCTGGGACATATCAGCTTGCTGGAAGTGCTGGAGCAGAGCCAGCAGCCATGATGAACCAGCCCTGCGTGGTGTCTGCTGGTGGTGTGATGTCCTATCACTGCCCCAGAGAGCTGCCAATAAGCTGCTTCACTTTCTGGTGCAGCAACACAAAGCTGCATGTGGACTCATTCTCTGTTTTCCCGTGTTCTCAGTGCAGACATCCCCTGGGGTCCCAGAGTCACAGGATGAAAAACTCATCCTTCCTTTTGGCCCGGATCCTGAACAGACATGTGCACACGCTTAGCGCTGAGCATGTGAGTAGCAGCACTGATCTCTGCGGAGCAATCCACGTGCTTGAGCCTCTGCACATTTGGGAGCAGGGGAGAGAAGGACGCTTGGTTCTTTGGTTGCCTGCTTTACATACCACTGGTGGAGATCCCACCCAAGAGAGAGCCGTGCAGCAGCATGGCGCTAAACTATATAGCTATTTTTATTTCCATCACTTGTGGCCTTGCTGAGACCTGCTACGAATTATCTGGGATATTACACCCCAGACGAGTCGGAACAACAGGTCTTGCTGCAGATTGTGTTTAGTGGGATGATTTAGTTACTGCTTTCCTCCACCCCGTCTTCTTCCTTATTCCCATTAGTGACACGCTGGCTGAAGAGAAAAGTTATTCATGCTCTAGAAATGTGATATTTACTCAAAACAATTTTTATTTGGCTTGGCTTTCTCCCAGTGCCATAAAGTGATAGCCAACCCCAAGTGCTTACATAGACAACATGTGCATCTGAGTCATATTTATGATCCCAGTTATAAAAAGCACACAGTCTTGTTGTTTGGTGCAATAGGATGGGACTGGAGGCATCAGCACGTCTTGAGCATAGCCTGTCTCTGGAATCCGCAGAAATTTGCCATGCTCCAAATTTAGAACTTGTGGGTGGAAGCTCAGGCAGAAGCCAACTTTTTATACCATTACATCACAGGAATTGAGGGCTTCGTGCCAAAAGATCCAAGGAAATTAATAAAGAGCAGAGGCTGTCCAGCTGTTTGAATTTAAAGTCATGGCAGAGAGGTAATTATTAATAAAAGTGGATTTATTCAGAACATAGTAATCTCATTGCTTAAATTGAACATATCCCCTCTCTTTACTCCAGCTTACTATGCTGTTGGAACTTGTAAAGATAATAGCAGGGAATTAACATCTGTAAGAGATAGGCCCAGTGTAGCTGAGATTGCTCTCGATAGAGGACACGCTTCAGTGATAACTTTCCAGCTAAGTAACTCTCAGCAAGCGCACATGTTTGCCAGTGGCATCACCGCCCCCCTGGCTGGAGGAGGCGACTGGAACGTGGCGTGCATTTTTCCAGCTAAAACACACAAGATCTCAAATGGAGAGTGATCAAAGCTGCAGCCAGCTAATTTGAAGAGCAATTTAATTTGTTTGACCTCCCTGCGCTGGGGCAGCCAGCATAAGCTCAAATGTCACAGCCTCCTGGGAGCTGATGGTAAAGCATTGGGGCCTGTTACCAAGAGGCATGGGGTGACCCGACCAACCTTCCAGCCTGTCTGGGAGGCCCTGTGCATGCCCACAGCCCCAGCAGTGAAGGGCCCTGTGTGCAGAGTGTGGCTGTGGCATGGGTAAGGGCAGCGTCAATGCTGGGGTGGGGCTATTACCTGTACCTGTTATGGCTATGCCCTGACAATTTATGGAGTCCAGATATGCTAGATGCTGCTTTCTGCACCTCAAAGACACAGCACACGAGAGGCACCTTCCTAGCTCTAAGTATGAGCCTGCAGCCCCAGCAGAGCAGATTCCACAAAATAAAAACGTGGGTCTGCACACAGGAAGGGCTTATGGGCTCTCGGTGCTGAGACTGCATGCCTGGGGGCTGAAGGGCTGAACACAGACTTGCCACAAAACATACAGCCGGAGAACACAGCAGTGTCTTTGGAAAAGGGGTTCCCTAATGCTTAAACCACAGAAATGTTGGTATGCTGCTTCACAGATTTACAGCTTATACTGCAGTCAAGGGTATGCAAAAAGCTATGAATAATTAAAAATTTAGCTCTGGTTTCACTAGGAAGCTCCCAATTTCCATTGTACAGATAAACCATCTGAGGTGGGAAGCAACTAAAAGCTATTCACTGGAGCAATATTGTCAGCAAACCAAACATTGGAATTCCCAAAGAGATACTCCTGCACCCACAGATATCATGTCATGCTTGCAGATGTATTTCTTGCAGCGGCACATACTAAATAGCCTTATGCATCCACGCGACACCAGGACTGGCACAGCAGAGACTGGGACCTACAGTTCCCAGTATCCCCAGTTTTGGTTGAGGCACCCACACATATACCACACCCCTTTCTCCAGGGAGAGCAGGCAGAAAAAAAAAACAAACCCAAACTAAACCCAAACCCAAAAAACACTTCAACCGCATGTCCACAGGGTGACAATTTCCACAATAAGAAGATGACAGTTACTGGCAGGGAAAAGTAAGGGATAAATAGCAGAAATCAAGTCTTCATTTCTTAAGTGTGATATTTTCACCTGCAACACAAGCCTGTGTGTACAGGGGGTGTTACAAGACTTCAGACTGCTCTGCCTTCAAAAGGGTCTATTACTAGATAAACTTCTTGTATTTTACCTAGAAAAATACGATGCCAACTGTTAATTTCTGCCAGAGAACCCACTGAGACCTCCTGACCCTGCTCAAGCACAACTTTTCAAAGCTATGTATTTTTTTTCCCAGCACGTAGCTGGTCATGCTGGACTGTGTATTTTATTTTTGTGAATAGCTATGGGCATCTAAAGATTAAAAAACCTCAGGTTTATTAAACATCCCATTTATAGCTACAAGTTTTCCAACAGAATGAATGACTCACAGAGGTAACCTGACGTGCTGCAGTGGGAGAGGAGAGCTTGCTACTGCTGATTCACTGTGAGAGGTGTGAGACGTCCTTCTGGGAACCTGGAACTGGACTGGCTCCTGGGGACAGCTTGTCCACATGGCTGCATGCTAAAAGCATCTGACATGGCTCTGAAGCATTTCTCCACTTCAGTGAACAATGGCTTGAAGAGATCTTGAGGAGGGACAATACAGGGTTATTCCCTGACTGCTAAAAATACCTGTAATAAGGGACTTAAATGGAGGAATGGACTTTAGTAATAGGATACCTTGAAGATAAATGCATTTAAAAATAAGTATTATCAGAGACAGAAAGCAGCCCTTAAACTATCACCAGATATTTGCCATGGTAAAAAGACAAAAGACTCTGTATTTTCTACTTGAGTGTCTCAACATAAGTTCAGTTTGGGGAGTGAAGCAGCTATTTTACCTGTAGTCTCATGCTGTTACTCCACAGGTTTTCAATGCATGCTCCATCTTGTGCTAGATAGAGTGTGTCTGCAACTGCATGCCACTGCTCTGCTGACATGTGGATAGAAGGTGGAAGAAAAAGGTTAGCAAGATGAGCAGTCTTAAGGATACCATCATACACTCCAGAAGTTGGAATGCCAGAGCCAAATAGTGGATACTCATTGTCCTCAGCCCTTCCTTTCAGATATTGCAGGAGAGGAACCTCACTTCCTGGAGCACTAGGCTGGACAAACAATTGTAATAAGCAAGTGATTCTATGGAAATAGATGAAACACTTCAAGCTATAACCCAACAAGTTCCTAACCCATGGCAAATCTCCAAGTCTCTTCCTGCTGAAGTCAGCAGCTATGCCTCCCACCCAATCTACAGTCATTAGAAATGCAGCAAGCATTTAAAAATTTGGAAACTTTGCCCATTCTTACAACCGGGCAAGAATCAGATTTCGAAAATGCTATTTATGCTGCGTAGAAACTTTCCAGAAGTCCCTTTGTCTCCAGCAGACAATCCCTTATTTCACTACTAGTTTTAGACGCAGCCAACCATCATCCTGTTTAAAAGTTGTTCCCTTGGCCATCATCTTCCATCAATGGTAGCAATAAATACACTTGATCAGTTAACTTACCTTCCACAGTCACAAAGCTAGACTAAAGAGCTGATTTATCTTCTGGCATGCAGCTTGTAAAACAACTCAAACTAGTAGCACAGAAATTAATACTAATATATAAAATATGGAGAAGGGTTTTATGAGAAGGTGGGTTTGTGGCTTCTTGTTCTGACTATTTTCCATGAGGCTCTTAAAAGTCTCAAACCCTGAAATTAAGGAACTTTAGTGGTGCCTTATTTCCCTGCAGTTTCTTTAAAAGATGAGTCGTTCAGAAAGCATGGAAAGTATTCGAGTCATTGCTTTGATGTCCTGAAAAGAAATTTGTGATGTACTTGAAATAAACGAGGAAAGTGCTGTTATTTCCTTTTGGAATGGCAGTCTGACATGACTGGTGCTGTTATACAACAGAGCAACCAAACGGCAATACACACGCTAACCCAGCAGCAGGCTGAGGAACTTGTCCTCCTAATCAAGTTTATAGCTGGATGCTAATGGACTTAGCAAACAAACACTCATGTTTGTTATAACAGAATGAACAGAATGTACCACAGAGAATATGACTCACTTTTCCATAGGATGCCTGTCTATTCTCCCAGTTTGAATAATGAAATATTGCGCCTCTCGCAGTTTGTTTTACAAAGTTTTAATGAGTTCATCCCAACGAGCTGTAGCCCTGCCACATAAAAACTGATTCATTTGCCTTGTGAAAATAAGCGTGCCTTTTGACAGGCCACTCTGCTCTAGGTCCTACTAAATCAGCTGGAGAGACCAGACTCACCCACAGGTGGTTTTAGTCTTGAGTGCTTTTTGAAAATGAAAATATGCAGTCAGCTTCAGCAGCATGTCGGCCGTTTTCCCTTGGGTGACAGGCTGTCCTGCTGCATTCAAAGTATTCCTCCTCCTTCTCAGTACAGAGTTTGTCTTTTAAACTGGGTCTTTAAAACCATTACGTTCTGTAAGAAAAGTGTTTGGTTTAAAGCAGAGTTTTGGATAGGGGAATTTAAGAAATTATTACATTTTTTATTTCAAACCATTCAAAACCAAACCAAAACAAAAAAGCTGCCTATTAACTCACAGGAAATTCTGATTAACGTAGGTGTCCTTATAAGACCCTCCTGCAAGAAATTCAAATGAAGAGAAGGGGAGGGAAAGAGATTTTTAAGTAAACAAGTGAGAAGAGCCAGGGAAAACAAGAGCAATGAGCCTAGTCTCAGGTGGCCAACTTGGCGGAGTGGGGCGTGAAGGAAGGAAGAGGCTGTGGGACAACGAACTGCTGGCGTTTTACAGTAGTCACTGAGTCTCCAGAGTTTTTGACTTTAACCACAAGTTGCTTAACAATACTGTATGCTCCTTTTCTTTCACATCCAGCCCCAGTCATGTGGGTAAATTGCCCTTTGAGTCAAGAGGGTGGACGCAGGTGCATGAGTGGTATTGTGGATGGTGCTGTTTGAGAAGAGGAGGAGGTCCAGCAGAGGGGATGTTTCACTGCCCCTAGAAATCACAGGAGTCATGATGAGAAAAAAGACAGCTCCTGACTCAGGTCTCGGTCCCTGGACAGAGAGGGCTGGTGAGTAAATAACAGGTGAGGGACTGAGTGACTGCCCTGTAGACAGGGCGAGTTGCAGCTAGAAAAAAATTGTTGGTTTCGTCTGGTTTGTTTTGGTTTTTTTTTTCCTGAAGCCAGTGGAGGTCTTCAAGTGCCAGAAGAGAATGATGACATGGAAGAAATGGTGCGTTTGTCACTTCCCAGCAATGGATGCAGGAGGGCAAAGGATTCACTAGCAGAGGGAGATGTAAGCTGGCACTTCAGAGATCAGCTTGTTGCTGTGGCTATCTCCTAAGCATTGACAGTTACTGCAAAAGACATACTTGATTCATGTTTGTAGTGGAAATTAACCTTGGCTAAGACTCTGCAAGTTATAAAACCATTTCAAGTTAAGAAATGAAATACTCCCCAGGTTAAAGATTGGTCAGGTTATATCTCATCCTTACGAGAATTTCTAGCATGGATCTGCAAATCTGAAAGCTATTTAAGTACCCTTTTGCAGCCTGAAATGCTAGCTGCAATAATGGAGAAACTAAATGAACGACAGAAAAGCAAACCCTGAAATAGTTACCATTAACACCAGAAGGTTGGGGGTGTGTTATCCTGTGGTTTTCTGTGTTCAGTAGTGATGTGTCATCATGAAGAGCATACATTTAATAGCTGAACAATGCTGTGCATGGTGTCACCTTCCCAAGGGCTAACTGTGCAACAGCTTCTCCACACTGCTGAATTTCCACTGCTGAAGCAGTTCATTGAAAAAGAATCCTTATACAGCTGGGAATTATAAAACTGTGCAGGAGCCTGTGATGCCAAGGACCTTCATTTAGAGGCACACCTATGTTTCTGGTGTTTTGGAAGCTGGTCCTTTCCAAAAAAGTCTTTCTATAGATGCTAAAGCAAGAATGAATCTGGCCACAATCCATTCACCATGAGTGATTTATCTTAAAGAGACATTCCCTCTCATTAAAATTTCTAATTCTTCACATGTTTCTGGTTAAAAAACAAAACACAAAAGAACCAAACCTTGTGCCTATGTCAGTGTCTTAGCTGTATAAATTTAAACATTCCATTGTAAGCTAAGATTATCTTGCCTCTTGCCCACTGAGACATGTGGGTTTGGCTTTATAAGACTCCATAACTGGCCTGCTTGAACCCTGTCCAGCAAGTTTTCATCTAAATTGATTAGGACTTGGAACGTTATTTTCTTGGACAAATTGTGTTCTAATGAAGAGAACACTCCCTCACAGCTGTCCTGCCAGAAAGCCAAGATTTTTTCTGTCTAGAAATCATCCCAAAGTGACCCTTAGACAAAGTTCAGAATCCATTTTCATTTTTTAATTAAGAAAAGGTTTGCTTAATTTCATTCCATACATTTCAGTGCTAAGCAGCTGACATATAATTGCCCCGAAACATTTTACTTTAAAGAATTTGGTTGTGATGTCAGGTCTGCCACAGACAATACATTTCTGAACACACTGCTTAC
Organism: Ara ararauna; assembly: GCA_028858755.1. NCBI lineage: Eukaryota > Metazoa > Chordata > Aves > Psittaciformes > Psittacidae > Ara > Ara ararauna. Next base: position 34,724,730 of record CM054380.1, on the reverse strand, counting down.
ATTAATGCAAAGCATAAAGACTTCTTCAGTGGGAGAAGTCTCTCACCCAGATACCTGTAGATTGCATATAGGGCAAACTCAAGGCTCTGTTCTCCACACAATTAATTTGAACATTGATGAAGACAAACAGAGGACAACACTCTAAAGCCTTACCCAGGCACCAAGGATTTCTATGATGCCGTTCCCTAGGAACAAATCCGGCCACCCAGTAGGTTGCTTCATCAGCTCACCTTCAAGCCCAAGAGTGGACTGGCTGGGAAATCTTGTACTTAATTAATGCTGGCCAAATGAAAGAAGGCATTTCTCCTCAAGAAGGGGCCCTGGCCACTCTAATGTAAGAGCCTTCCACGGTCAGGATGGACACACCTTTTCTTTTTAGCATCTTGCTCCATAGTTCTCCCAGATGTCCCAGCTGGAAACCTCGATAAGTGTTTCTGCTATGATTAGCCTATCTGGAATTTTTATTCTATGAGCATTCCCGTGGTACACAAGGACAATTTCATTCAATCCAGAATACCCAGTGGACATCCATGATTACATAATTTTGCTTATCTTGTAGCAAGAGTATTTCTAGGAACCGGGAGTACAATTTGAGGCAAGATCAGATACTTTCTAGTCTTGCAAAAGATGGTTCTGACCCATGCACCTATGTGGCAATAACATAACTTCAGCTTGGTTTCAGGATTTTACTAGCACATGGCACTCAGAAATCATAGAATCATAGAATCATAGAACAGTTAGGGTTGGAAAGGACCTTAACATCATCTACTTCCAACCCCCCTGCCATGGGCAGGGATACCACACACTAAACCATGACACCCAAGGCTATGTCCAACCCAGCCTTGAACACCGCCAGCGATGGAGCATTCACAACTTCCCTGGGCAACCCATTCCAGTGCCTCACCACCCTTACAGTAAAGAATTTCTTCCTCATATCTAATCTAAACTTCCCCTGTTTAACTTTGAACCCATTACCCCTTGTCCTATCACCACAGTCCCTCATGAAGAGTCCCTCCCCAGCATCCCTATAGGCCCCCTTCAGATATTGGAAGGCTACTATGAGGTCTCCATGCAGCCTTCTCTTCTCCAGGCTGAACAGCCCCAACTTTCTCAGCCTATCTTCATACGGGAGGTGCTCCAGTCCCCTGATCCTCCTCGTGGCCCTCCTCTGGACTTGTTCCAACAGTTCCATGTCCTTTTTATGTTGAGGACACCAGAACTGCACACAAGACTCCAAGTGAGGTCTCATGAAAGCAGAGTAGAGGGGCAGGATCACCTCCCTCGACCTGCTGGTCAAGCTCCTTTTGATGCAGCCCAGGATACAGTTGGCTTTCTCGGCTGCGAGTGCATACTGCTGGCTCATGTTCATTTTTTCATCAACCAACACCCCCAAGTCCTTCTCTGCAGGGCTGCTCTGAATCTCTTCTCTGCCCAACCTGTAGCTGTGCCTGGGATTGCTCTGACCCAGGTGGAGGACCTTGCACTTGGCTTTGTGGAACTTCATGAGGCTGGCACTGGCCCACCTCACAAGCGTGTCAAGGTCCCTCTGCATGGCATTCGTTCCCTCCAGCGTATCAACCGAACCACACAGCTTGGTGTCATCGGCAAACTTGCTGAGGGCGCACTCAATCCCACTGTCCATGTCACCGATAAAGATGTTGAACAAGACCAGCCCCAACACCAATCCCTGCGGGACGCCACTCGTTACTGGTCTCCAGATGGGCATTGAGCCATTGAGCACAACTCTTTGCGTGCTGCCATCCAGCCAGTTCTATATCCACCAAGTGGTCCACCTATCAAATTGATGTCTCTCCAACTTAGAGACAAGGATGTCATGTGAGACAGTGTCAAACGCTTTGCACACCAATGACTGGAAAAGGGAAATATAACCCCCATTTTCAAGAAGGGGAAAATTGATGAGCAGGGGAACTACAGACCAGTCAGCCTCACCTCTGTGCCTGGCAAAATCTTGGAGCAGATTCTCCTGGAAGGCATGCTAAGGCACATGAAAAACAACAGGGTGGTTGGTGACAGCCAGCATGAGTTCACTGAGGGGAAATCCTGCCTGCCCAATCTGGTGGCCTTCTATGATGGGGCTACGGAACTGATGGACAGAGGTAGAACAGTTGAGGTAAAAATCAAAGATGTTTGTTAACAGAAATTCAAAGGAACAGGTCTTTCAAGGGACATGGACTTCCCAACTCTTAAATATCAGCTATATCTTTAACAAGACAGGAAACTGAGGCAAAGTCACTTATGCTCAATGTTGAATGCAATTTGACTCTTTCAATTACTAACAGTGCTTATAGAAGAAAAGCAAATCACAAAAAATTGCTCTGCTACAGAAGTAATTAGCATTGTGGTATTGCTTGTGGAAAACAGGTCTGACAGTAAGAACGGGAAACTTCCTTTACTCTCAACGGACTCTGCTTGCTCATACTTGCAGGCACATTGAGCTGCAGAAATTTACCTGAAATCCCGCACAGAAAGATGATAGCTACTGCAGTTATTCTCCAATGCCTTCACTGAAAGCTGGTCCAGTCAAATCAACATGGTTAGTCAACTGCATGATTAGATAAGCTTACGCTGCTTTGGCAGACAGATTCAGATGGGAAAATATCACAGAATTCGGCTAGAGGCCATGTCATCTTTGCTTATGGACTAAGAAAACTGCTTACATTTGCAGCCATTGCTTTGAGCCCATGGTGGCTTTTTTTTTTCCTATGTGCTCTTAAACCAACTCATTGGAACCTGAATATAATGACAGGGAATGAACAGGAACAAGATTTGCTACTGCGTTATTGCACTGTATTCTGCAGCCAGCTATTGTCTGGAAATGTGGTTATAATGGGCAATTTATACAACATTAAACCCTCCTGAAAGTACACACAGAAACTGTGATATAATCATGCTTGGAGCGGTTATCCTTAACACAAGCATGGGTTCAGTACTCAGTGGAGAGTGGCAAAGGAAGCTATGGGCCCAAGGCAAAACAATGACCAGATGCCAAGAAACATCCTCGTTAGCCTTTGCCAGAGTTTGTATTTTTAGAGTCATTGTGCAGTTTAATTAAGTTGGTAACATCCAGATGAGAAAGTGGAAAAAAATGTGAAGGCATAGGGAGATGAAATGCTAAAGCACTGAAAGATGTCACCTCCTCTGTGAAATGCTTGCATTGTGAAATAGAAAGAGAAGAAAGAACGAGTCATTTCAGGATACGTCTGCAGTGAGAGATAAGACCAGAAGATTACAATCTTCTAGTAGTCTTCCACAAAACCTATTTATTTGCATTCTCTATCATGAGGGCTGATTCGGAACACAAATCAACATGGCACTAAATGGAGAACAGACAAGATGATAAACTGCAGCCTAAGGAACAGGCTTTTGTTACATTGTGGTACTTTCAAGACCCTGAGAACTTGATCCACATGTTTCCTGGAGATACTAACAACACTCACTCACAAGAGCTGAAGGCTTGATTAAGCCTAAGTCATCATAGAGTGATGAATCTGAGATCAAGGATGTAAATGGGATTAAGAAAGCAGTAGAGAGCGAGCGAGCACAGAATTCAAATCAACCCTTGCGACCGCCCTTGATGATCCCTGTTTGCTACCAAGTTGATCACAGTCTTTAAGTCTTTTTCGGTTGTATTCCAGCTTGTTATACACACTAAACTCCTCTCCCTGTTTGTCTGTTCCACTGTGCTGGATGTGAGTAGTTTTGTGAAATTTAATGAAGCTTTTAAGCATAAAGCCAAAGCTGTTTAGACAGAGACAAACTGCACTGTCCCCTGAGGAGGAGTCCAGGAGGCTGAAGTTGCAAAAATCACACAAGAATTTCCTGCCTTCGCCTCAGGTAACAACTCCTTTGGTGGGTCTCAAATTGCAGGTATCAAAAACAGAGAAAGAAGAGATCTACTACCAGTATTTTTGCCCCTCATCTGTATAGAAAGCAGAGGACTCTGTCCTAGCCTGTGCTCCTTCGCACGTGTGGCTGCCCTTGGCTTGCTGCATGACTCAAAGGCTGGCATGCAAGCAGTCCCCTCTGTGCATGGGCAGACAGGTAGGAGACTGACAGCAGACATTACATTACCTTTAACTCTTATGTACCCAGTAATTAATCAGCACCCGTTTCACAGAAGTCATGTAGACTGCCAGCATCTCAAAGCAGCCCTGGCTTAGCAGTCTACTTGCATGTTTATTTTCTACTGTGCTTAAACATCAGATTTGCCCAGGGATTTGGTCTCCAAAAGAAAAAGAAGGAAAAAGTGCTGAATACCAAATACAAGCTCTTGGTAGTCAGCATTTTGCAAAATCCACCCTTGCTGAAGGACTGCAGGGGTGTACCCTCTGTGGCTAACTGGAGGGACAGAAGGGTTACAAGAAAGGCACGCTTGAACTCCCTGTAGCCAATACATAGTATTGTAGGGAATGAACCAAAATGTCAACCCTAAGGAAACAAAACATGGAACCAAAGGGAGATGGGAGTGGAGTAGAAAGATCAGACTTATGGACAAATTAATGAACCAGCAGTACTGGAAAACAGGAACAAGCTTTCAGAACCTCATCTCTTACAAGGGACAAAGAAAAAAAATCATAATTTCTGATGCTTTTGATGGAAACAGAGTTATGCAAGACTGATATTGTTCAAGATGATTTAATTAAGACTCTGTCAGCACTTTCAAGCTTAATTGGCCTGGTATTTTACATTTATAGAAATCAGTTATAAAACCGTGCTCTACACTAAAAATCAGTATTCTATAAATGGTCCCAGTCCTAGAAGGGTCACCTTTCTGGACAGCAAGCTCTTGAGAGCATCCCACTTACGTATTAAGATATCTGTAGCTGAAAAGATTAAAAGCTCATGCCGCACTCCTTGCCCACAGAGTCCTCTTCTTGCAGTCTGTGGGAGTCTGGGGTGTCAAAGGAATGCAGAGTCAAGCTTCCTGGCAGCATCCCATCATGGAAATTATTTCACAGAGAATTAATCCCCAATTCTGACACTTCTTATCATGTTAGATTCAAATCTCTGCATTTGCTGAGCTGTAATGAGCGTGGAAAGGCAAGGACTAGACAATGGAGTTGCACCACTTGTGAACGTTACGGTTTCTGGGGTGGTTAGTAACAGAAGCAGTTCTCTATGTAGAAAAAGCAGCTGCTCTGGATGGCAGCAACAGCCCATGGGTAGAGTATACCACAAACCTCAGCTACCATCATTCACAGCCCTATTCATCAGGTCCATCACAGCTATAGCACTAACTTCTGAAGCTTTGGGACATGCCTTTCTTCTTGCCTTAGTGGCCAGCCTGGAGTCACGAGTGAAATCAGTCTCTAATGGCCTGCCTCAGTGAGTACTATAGATAAGATTTAAATAGAGGCAGCAAAATTCATATCAATGAGAACAAACAACTAACACTCCCAGAAAATCCCATGTTCTGTAATTGTTATTGCTGCATCAGTGACAGGAAAGAGCAGTGTTTTAAAATAGAAGGTCACTTAATTCAATTTCCCTTAAGGCGCAGAAAATAAGCTTCCACGAAATGATATCAATTGTTCAACAATAACGTGCTCTCCTGACTGAAAACTGGGTTAGGAATTTGTATTGTATTTTAACAAAACATAATTCCTAGCCCAGTTTCCTCCTCCTTGAGATTACCAGGCAGATTCCACCTCAGTGATTATTGAGTTAGACTATGGGGGTCAGTTGACATGTAACCAATGTCCAGCTTCTCCACATACCTACTGAATAGAGGCTGGTAGATCCACTCCATGGCTTTAGACACACAAAGGCATTAACGAAGTTTGCTGCTTAAATACCTTTGTAGATGTGCATCCTTATCCTCTGTACTGAGACTCAAAGTTCAAAACTGCATCAGCTCAGGTGAGGTCAGCTGTGCATCCTTGTCTTTCCTGGGTTACAGGGCACAGAAATATAAATCTCAGGGTACTAAAAAAAGGGAAAGAAAGGAACACTCAAAAACCACATTTCAATTAGGTTTTTTTACAAATTTTACAATGAGGTTTTTTTTACACATTTTACCTCTTTCTGATAATATGGAAAGTGTTAAGAACCAAGAGTCATGTATTTAAGTGTGAAATACCTTCCTGAAGGTTTGTCATAAATGTGGCTCACACCACAGGGATGGCCACATTTTCCATGTTTGTGCAGCAGGAAGAATATTTCCTAGGGAATAAGGTCAAAATATTAGTATCCAACTGAATTCAGTACGGGCCAAATTAATGAAGTTATTACTCCATCATAGACTTCCACACATGAAACCTGAGAAAGCGTTTGTATCAACAGCACATCAATCCATGGTGCTGGTCAAAGGACCAAAAAAAAGAACCTTCAGTTTCAAAGCTTCATTTAACTTTGGCACAGAAAGGTTAACTTTTGTTTAAGCAATGCTTCTGAACAGATAATGTTAATTAAATGTTTGCATTCAAATCTTATTACACAGTGAAATAAATTTGCTTTTTATACAAACACTGCACGTCTGGTATGGAACAGAAAGTTGCAGGAGGGGCCAGACACTAGTAAGTAATAGTTCAATCCCATGGACCTTTTCAAAGCTAAAAGCAAGGAGAGAGGAAATGTTTGCCTTCTTCCAACTCTGTGTACATCTGTCTCTAAGTTTCTTTTAATTCTCCAGGGATTTGCAAAATTATATTTTTAAATACTCATTTTTCTTCTATGCTGCTTAAAACTCCTTTTCCAAGCCTAAGAATGACGTAGCCACTGAACGCAAATTATAATCAGTAAAACAGAATCTTGTAGCAGAACTTGGTAAGTCAAATGCCAAGTTAGCCCTGATATGAAGCAAAGCAGCTAAATCGTCCATCCAGACGGGAAATACTGACAGTCCCTTAACTGTAGTGGTTTTAGTTGCAATACAGAGAGGTGCACAATTTGGCTTTGTTAAGCAGACATCATGGAACTATTTATTCTGTCCACAAGTTGAACAGGAAGTTTATTAAACTTGCATATTGCTGAACATATCACCTGCTGCTGTGTTTCATATCGGAACACAAAATTGGATGGTCCATTTCTGTACTGACGTAATGTACTGCCATGTGGAGGATTTCTCTTCCAGCCTAAGACCTATTTCTTTGACCCCAGGAGTACATTGGATGTTGTGCATCCAATTCCTGACAGGAATGCTTCATTTTGCTCTTGAGCAACCACTTCTGAGCAAGCCAGGAGCAGAATCCAGCTTTTCTTGGCTGGAAGAATTGGGATGTCCCAAAATGGGGCTTTTTAACAGATGAGTGAAAAAGCAGAGAGCCCAGAGGACCATCCATCTCCAAAGAAAATCATACAAATCAACAAGGAAAAATTCCTCTTTTCAAGTTGGACTTTCTATGATGGTAAAACAGCTGTGTGCTGTTGAGCTTAGCTCTGCTCCAGCATACCCCTGAATATCCATTTGACTGTCTCAACAAAAGCCCCAGGGACAGAGCAAGGCTCCTGGGTCTACCTCTGACAGATGCAAAAACAAATCAAATTAAAACATGCCCTAGATTTCTTGTGGGAGACCGTCATGGTTGGACAACTCCTCTTTGCAGCAGACCTTCATGCCACCCCAGCATACCTTCACTCTCCCTCCCGTGGGCTGGACACTTACCTTCTGTCAGGCTTGGCAAGGCTGTGGCTTCCTCCCTGCCAAAGAGGAGGGCTGCAGCCAGCACGAATGCTGGGGACATGCTTGTTGTTGCCACCAACGCATGTGCTCTGGCAGGCTGCAAACATGGTGCTGCTTCCTATGCAGGATAGCTCATACCTTCCCCCAAGATGTGGAGTTCTGGTGCAGGGTGTTAGTGAAGTGCAGGCTGATGGTTGGGAGTACAGCATTATATCCATCTGAAGGCCCCATAAGGAAGAAAATGGGAGTGATGACCAAGCTTTTCAGACTTCATCTGCTGAACCACTAAGTCCCCATGCAAATGCATCAGAGAGAACAAGAATTCTGGACCCATTGGAGCAAGTCCAGAGGATGTCCACAAAGATCATCAGAGAGGCTGGAGCACCTCTCCTATGAAGACAGGCTGAGAGAGTTTGGCATGTTCAGCAAGGAGAAGAGAAGGTTCTGATGAGACCTTAGAGCAGCCTTCCAGTACCTGAAGGGGACCAACAAGAAATTCACAAGGGTATTTAGGGTCAGGACAAGGGGAAAAGGCTTTAAGCTGAAAGAGAGTACATTTAGGTTAGGTACAAGTAAGAAATTAGGCATTATGAGCGTGGTGAGGCACTGGAACAGGTTGCTCTGAGAAGCTGTGGATGCCCCATCCCTGGCAGTGTTCAAGGGCAGGTGGAACGGGACTTGGAGCAACCTGCTCTAGTGGAAGGTGTCCATGCCCTTGTCAGGGGAGTCAGAACTAGATGAGCTTTAGGGTCCCTTGCAACCCAAAGCATTCTATGATTCTAGGAGTAATTTTTGTAGTTTCTCTTGTCTGTGAAGTGAGCTGTTGAACAATGACTTACCAATAAAAGCTGTGGGGCAGAATTGATTGTTCCCCACTGTATCTGCCCTCCAGAAATCATTTACAGTTCAGAATAATTTCCGAGTAATTCTTCTTCACCCTGATGAAAGTTTTCTTTTAACAGCAAATAGTGTTGTTTTTAGACCTCTCTCAATATCCTGCAATGTGCACGTATTTTGGGTTTGTTGGTTTTTTTTTTCATTTAGCCAGTGAACAACCTCTCAAAGCAGATAGTTCAAAAGATCACTTGTTTTCAGTGATAACAGTACAAAATACGCTAAGTGTTTTGTCCAAAGAATCGCTCCCAGATTTACTGTGGGCCAACTGGATTCATAAACTGATCACAGATAACTGGACAGATTTAAAGTAGGAAACATTCTCTCCTCTGTTTGTGCTAATTTTTTCAAAATCAGATGGCAAATACAAGATCAGCATGATGTATCATTTTACAAATGGTAAAGGCCCTTCTCTGACACTACACTCTTCATAGCAGGCTGAGGAAGGTAATTTAAGATGCAGGCATTTTTCAAAATATGAATAGAGACACACTCATCCAAAGCACACCAATCTTTTTGGCCTGTTCTGACCAGAGAAACTTTAACAGCTATAAATATTTCAAGCAGGCTGCATATCTCTTGAGATGGAGAATTACATCTTTTCACTTCCAGCTTAATTCAGCAGGAGCAGGCAAACCCCAGCATATGTACAGGCATGTGAACCCAACTGCCATCCCTCAACACGCCTTCGTGGCCTAATGCTAATGTAATTGTTCATTCTGTTTCCACATCTTGCTTGCTTGCTTGGCTTTGCATGTTACTGAACCTCAGCATCACCTCCATGAATTACCACAAAACACAGGGTGACAGGGATTCCTGGACTGTTACCCAGCCCAACCTCCTACTCAAAGCTGATCAATCACCAGTGCCAGAGCAGATCTGCAGGTTCATCTGCTGTCCCAACCACGAGGAAGTTTTGGCATAAAGAAACATAGCAACGTTCAAACTACAACCCTGCCTGACCTGGTGACTGCTTCAGGGAACACCTGAGTCTTTACGGTGGTCAGGAATTGCCTCCTGTGAAGAACAGAGTGGGGAATGAAGGTCCTCAGCTACACAAAAGTTAGTACTGCTTCACCAATCCTGAACAACACTATGAATTTTTACAGACTGTAAAAATAACCAGATTCCAAGCTTCAAGGAAGGAAGAAAAGCTAACTATACAGTGTAATTTCATTTTCTTTGGACTTACCTATCTGTACGTGAAAGCTGAAAACACTTAGTACAAAGCAGAGAGGAACTTAAAGCATGCATGCTTATTTAAACCAGCTTCTAGCATTCTTGTTTGAAGTAAATGCACAACAGACATAAAGTTTTAGTGTCACAGGAATCCTTTTTTTCTACAGTGCTTTTTAAATTGCTATTCTGCCTGTTCCCTTTTCAGATAATTCACATTTATCTGTATATAACCTACTTTCAAATGACAGGGACTAGTAGGGTAAGACAGCATAGGACACCGATCCTGATGTGTTCACCCAGCCATTGAGATCCCCCATACAAAAGCAAGCAGAACTGGTATCTATTATATTAACACTTCTCAACATGTTCCTCATGCATGCCTGCAACAGGCCAACCAAAAAGGATGCCCCTCCAGCAGCCTCCTGGGCAGGCCAGGCACTAAGGAACACATTTGAATATCCGACACCCTCATTTTGCTCTAAAGATTTTGCCATTAAAGTCCTACACGTTCTGTTCATTTGCATGGTGAAAAGGCTTTTATTGCAAAAATTTAGATATTTTCTGCAATATCACTGCAGTTCAGTGAGCTGTTTTTCCTCATTGCTAGCAACATGTCCACTTGAGCTGGGAAACTTCCTGGCAAAGCCTTTAACAGAGGAGTCAGTACTTGTCAGACCATGCAGAGAGCTCTAGAGCTCCCTTCTCAGCAAGCCTCACACCTTGCTTACGACTCCCGTGGCTTTGCACATGCCTGCAACTACATGCCCCGCAACCATATGTTAGTTTAAAAAGGCAAAAGAATTTTTTTCTTTTTTGCGTTGGAACTTTGGCTTTGTTTTGAAACCTTCCCCTTTTTTCCTGACTAATGCAGCTCATAAAGGAACACCTCCCTCAGGCCAAAAGCATGGAAGATGCTTGTGATGATCTGCCAAGATTTTAACAAGGGCGTCCTCAGCACCTCGAAGCTGCACATCAGTGGAATGTGGCCCATATTAATAATACTTTAACTTCTCTCAACACACTCAGAGACAGCCTTGATGCCAACCCACAGGGTCCCGAGGCAGAATGACAGCATCCACACAGGCTATTAACCTGAAAGACAAACGTTTGCATTTTTTTGCTAATCCCCTCAAGTTCTTAGTATTTCGGAATCTCTTTCCTCATAGTTGCATTCACAAGGCCATGGAATTACTTATTTTAGTCTGAAAGAGGCTAGTCATGTGCTGGCATTAATTGTGAGAACTGTCATTTATTACCACCATAGCACTACTGGTATATAGCACACGTATCAGACTTACAAATTAAAGGCTTTGTTCAGGAAATTGCTCAGATGCATGCAAAACCACTCTAAGGAAGAACACTGCTGGGATGTAGGTGTGAATCATTCGCAGTAGGCCCAGTAAGTATTTCTCTTCACATCCAGGAGTTAGCCTGGTAGGTATGGGCCCTGCCCCTCCACCCTATTCCTGTCACGGCACAAGCCAAGGAGCAGAGGACCGCCACAGCATTTAACCCAGTGTTACAAAGCTGTCATCCACTTTTAAAATCTTGTACTAACATTCAAGCTGCAGGAGTGCAGACCAATCACTGCAGAAAGTGGGACAGGTCTTACAGTCTTTTCTATGGTAGAAACCACTATGGCAACAAGAGAGATCAAGAACATCTTGATTTGAACATATGCCTTTGAATTACTTAATCAGAAAGAATACAATGCGCAACAGGGATTTAAACCAACCACATTACCAAGGCAATTTCATATGGGTCTTATTGGAAGATGTTGCAACAAGGTACTATTGTGCATTGTTTATATTTCCAAAATGACAAAATCAGAGGGCAGAACAAACAAAACTAAAATCCCAGGCTGCTTCACAGAGGTCCTACACCTCAGCAAATCAGAGTCAAAATCCTAAAACTTCCCCACATCATCTTCTCCCCTCTAACAAGAGAGGAAAGAAGAATTCTTGAGTGCTGTTGAAAGACTAACCTTTAGCATTACTTCTCATGAGAACGCAGTGGTGAAACTCCTTGTGCCTGGAGAAGAAAGCTGACAGAGGAAGGTGAAGAAAATACCAGCAATACTGAGAGAAAGAGCAGCAAGAAAGCAAATGTAGTATTACAGACTTGCTGCCAAGTGGAGGCAGATCTTTTCCTCGTTGACATGACACAGACTTTACTCTTGGGCTAGGTGTGCTGCACAAGAAAGAGCTGGGATCCCCCCCAGCTGCTTCACTGGTCTTGGTCTGGTTTATCTCTACCAGAAACACACTTGCCAACCCTCTCCCTTTTCCAACCATCATAAGTATCAAGGTTAAAGATCAAAATCTGAAAGCAAAACATGTTGAAAGATTTGTCTGCTCTGAAAGTGAGAAGAAAGCATGTCTAACTATTCAGATTGCATGCTTTTCAGTATGGGCCTGCTAGATTATCAGAGTTTACACGATAGCTTTCATCAGGGGATCACACACCACGGTGCAAACAAGCCACATGTTAACCCTGTAAGGCAGGAATACATCAAGATTTTCTGTATTTCACTGAGGAGCAGACTGAAGAACTAAGAAGTTTAGGGAATTGTGCAGGGTCACATAGAAGCAGCGGAACTGTGAAGGGAGCCTCCGATCAAAATAACATAGATGCATAGGAAAAAGTCCAAACTCCACTTCACAGTTTGTCTAATTCTCATGGGACCACAAGCCCTAAGATTTCACCAGGTCAAGTAAGCCACAGTCTGCTCAAGGATATACATTCCTTTTTTATCATGTAACCACCATGTGACCCCGACAAAAAGTTCAGGGATTTCTTTCCTCTAATATAGTTTCTTACTGCTTTTTTAAGGGGAGGAAAAAAAAGAAATGAGACCCAGGTGAGCCTACAACAACAAAATAATCACTCCAGCCTCACTTCATTTCACTTGCCAATAATACCAGTACTTCTCTGTTCAGGTATATACTTTTTATATATACTGTATAGGTATATACTTTATATATGCTTTTCTGTTCTGGAATAATAATAACCTACATCCTGGGCACAGCAAAGCAAGATTATCACATTAGAAGATAACTATCTTGCTGCAGTCATATATCAAGAAGTAGCTACTCTAGCATAGACTGGGATTATCCCATGTAGGAAAAGGAAAGCAGGTCTTGGAGTTGAACATGCTGTGGGGCAGACACCTAGTCACAGAAGGACCTTTAGTCAAGATCCCCATGCACCCCTGTTACCACAGAGCTGTGCACCACCATGAACAGCAGCAGCATTACAGTTTCCTTTCTAGGCTATAAAGGAGGATGTGGGGAGATGCAAGAGCAGGTCCTGTTATAGGTTCTAGGAATATAGCAAGATAAAAACCATGGCTGTGTAGCACTGCAGAACAAAAATAAACTAGGCATCCCACAAAGCTATTCAACATGTCTATTAACACTGCTAGTAGGTGACAGCTTCTACCTTCTGCAGCCACAGGCATCAGTAAATGTTATGAATTTAGTGATTCAACATTTTAGTGAAGTGTAAACAAATTATAATCTCTGCTAGGAACAAATGGTCATGAAATCTGAACTCAACAGAGATACTTTCCATAACCCAGAACTTGAGAGGGTGTGCTTACAAATTTTGCAGGGAACTTCTATCAAGCTTTGGAGAAACTTATGGGAACAGCAGTCCTCTCATGTACAGCAGACATACTTTTTGGGAGCTTCATTCTTCTTAAACAGAAAACATAACCAGTTTTAAAAATGCAAGTTTAAAGCTAGAAGGCATTCTTACACTGTGTGCAGAACATTAGATTCTCACTCATTTCCCAGTGGGCTTGAAGACGGCAGCCAAGAGGATATGAATGCCAAAGAGATGCCTCCCAGAGACTTGTAAGAACCCTTCTTGCTTTTTTAAACCTGAGAAGACCTTTGGTCCAAAGCATTGCAGTGTGGGATTCCCAGAAATGTGAACATACAAAGGAAAAAAACAATCCCTGAAGAGCTAACCTTATTAATAACCTGCTTCTCCCCACTTAAAGTTGGTTCGGACAGAAACACTGACTCTCAAACCCAGGAAATTTTGAGTATGAAATTGTAACGCCCAAATAGGCATGGCAGAGCTCCCAGTGATTTCACACTGCCAGTTCTCAAGTTACAGGATTTGGAGCTGGCTTTAGAAGTGGCATCAACCTAACCTCCAAATCCAAATACTGAGATATCTTCAAAGTCTAGACCCAAATGTTATGACTTCTCCCATTAGCATGGACACATGAACATTTCAAGGAGGAAAAGTTGTTCTTGGTCCACTTGGGTGACAAAACGCACACACACCATGGAAAGGTCAGAGTCTGAGAGTTCATTTTGTGCTTTTATCATGCTTTAGGAGACATGGGTGGATGAAGAACTAACTGCTGCCAATAGAAACATTGTTTCTTATTCACAAGGACATGCAGCAGCAAAACCAAAATTATTCAAAACAAATAGCACTGAAATCACTCAGGTCAAGGACAGTGGAGCCAAGGACGCCCAAGAAGGGTGGGACACAGGTACCTTACATCATTTTGACCTTTTAAAGGGACTTTTTAGGGTTTAACTCTCCTGGTCTCGTGAAGAGAGAGCCAACGGTGTAGAAATCTCTCTTCTTCCTTTCCAGTCCTTGAATTCTTTGAGGGGTGCAGTCAAGATCTCTGATTACAGAGAGGCTTTTCAGGCTGAGAAGGGCTCCAGAGAACAGCCTGCTAGCAAAGCACACAGGAAGAGCAGAGCTTCCAGCAGTTGCAAGTGCAACCATCACAGCAAAATAGTGGGTTTCATCCGCCCACCAAGCATGGAACTAATTGGACTTTTTGCTTCAATAGCAGCTGTAACTGTGAGCCAGGGGTGTTAGACCAGAATACAGCACACTTTTGAATTCACCCAAGCATAACTTCGCCTGTTAGATCAACATTACTGCTCAAACAATGCATGCGTAGTGTGTGTAGACATGCAAACACATTTCAAAATACTGTTCCAAGCAACGGCACAGAAATGATCCCTATCAAGGCCCCAGAAGTTGGCTCGGATTTCTGGCCAGGTTTTGCAGGATGTGCTGAGCCTCTGGCTGCTGGTAGCACAGGTACAGGAAGCGCTGTTACAAAATCCTCCTGGGGATTACAGGTTAGGTCTTCTGCTCTGGCAGCAAATAATTTGTCAGATTACATAACCGCACCTGGATCCATCTCTGCTGAGCCCATTTATGGAGTTGAGCAAGCAGCCTTATGTGCCTGGCCCAACACTCCTTTCTCACCACAGCCCCATGGCATGGTGCTGTTGCCCTGCTGCTGTCAGGCAGGGATCACCCAGGGCCCTGAGGAGAAAGAACTGGGTACCTCCTTGTGCTACCCACCCACCGCATCGCCCCTGCACTTCACTAAGGCACCTGCAAAACCATTTCCAGGGTGGTACCAGCACAAATCATTTTGTGTGACAGCGGATCAGGGGGCTGCTGGCCTCTCTCCAATGCTGGTGTTTCATACCTCGGTGGGCCTCCAGCCTCGCAAGTGCTGCTACCCCTCTGCCTCTGACAGTTGCTGCAAAGGAAAGCATACACAAAGCCACATAGTTCACAATCCCAGATTAGAAAGTGTCACCAGCTGATATCACCTGATGGCATTGTTTAGCTAAAGATTATGGATTTTTTTTAAAGACACGTTTATAGCAGTCATTTTGATAGAGTAATCACAGCACTTAGCGTTGGCTTTCATCTCCCTCATGTGACTCACTTCTTCCATTTTCTAGTGCTCAGCTGTGATTGCTGTAGTGGTTCAGCTATCTCCACTAGCGTTAGAAACAGGCTTGTGCCACCTAGCTCAGATCTGGATCAAAAGTGCTGGGAGTCTGCGGGAGTTCAGATCAGGAGGTTTTAATCGCTCTGCCACAGGGAGGCTGACTCTTATCTCTGCAGACGGCTCTGCTGTGTGTCTGCCCGCTGAAAAGGGACAGAGGCGATCTGGGTTTGAAAGGTAGATTTGGCTTTAGTCTCATCTCTAAATAAGTATGTTTAGAGATACCTTTATTTCACAGATACAGATAGCTCTAAATATAATATATTAAGAGATATCTTTATTCTATATATCCACATAAATATACACAAGGTTTTGAAATTTTCTCATTTTGAAAGCTTCCCCTCTCTATCAATGGGGGAAAACCCCCTTATTTTGGAAATACCAAAAACTCCCATGAGTCGGAAAGAAACATCTCTGCCTCTGTGACCTGAAAGCACCGGCAGAGCCCTTGAGGAGGTATTTCCCAGGCACCAGGGGCTGGTGGTGCAGACCAGAGGCAACCGCAGCACCCCTGGCTCTGCCCTAGCATGGAGGAACCCAGGGGGGCTGACAAAGCACCCGTGCCTCCTGGCCCCAGTCTGAGAGGCTGGCACAGCAGCTGCATTGAGCAACGTAAAGGTGGTGGGGAAATAACTTCAGTTTCCTGTAGCATTTCATCATGTTGCATACTTTTGCATAAGCCAATATAAAACCTCCTGGCTTTTTCCAGTGGCATTAGAAGTATATCTAAACATCCAGATTTCTAGCAACACTCCTTGAATTCACTTTCTTGCAAATTGTCAGGAAAAACTGGCCATACATGATTTGCCAATTTTTATGGAAATTTGGCCCAAATAATTTTTAACTACTTAATACAGATCATATTTATTATCGTAATCAGTGGAAAATATTATCTTCTCCTTTTCTTGCATTGTAAGCAGTGGGAATATAATTAATTCATTCTGCAGTTATACAACTATGTAAATCCATCACAAATACAGCACCGAATGCATTTTCTCAAATTCCTATGCTGTTTGCAGCTTTGTTTCTGGCAGCACCAATATCCTTCTGCTGATGATCAGATTGCCCTTCAGCCCTAGAATAATTCCTGGAATAAACCTTGCTCTTGTGACATACTAACTCATATGGCAATAGGGAAGTATTTTTATTGCTGGTGTTCATTTGTCCCTCAAATGTGCGCACATTTTGATTTCACATTTGATGCATCTCACAAGCTGTCCTAAAGTTTGATGCTATTCGTCATCCCACAGCAGCTTCAACACTCCAGACAGAAGAAATTCCATTAAGCACTAGGGGTCAGTCAACTGTCTTAGAAACATAAAGCAATTTACTAAAATATACATTTAATGAGGCTTGAGGGAAAGAAAGGATCACATGCACAAATTACAGTTTTAGGAATCAGACCTAAACCTATAACGGATAAAGTCTGAAGTATGATCGTTGTGTGACAAATCCTTAATACAACCCTGTGCCCGGATTCTATCAGCAGACTGCATAATCTACGCTTTATAATCTTTTAGGGCTTATCTGTAGCTGCAATTTACCATGCAGCAATCAGAGGAAAATTCCACTTAAACAGCAACAACAAGATACACACACAAATACCCCAAACCCCCCGAAGTTGCTTGTGAATTCAAAGTCTGTTGCTGCTACTTGTGATTTTTCTAGCCGTTGTGCACAAGGGAGATGGGAGTTCAGTTTCCTTCCAGCGAAGCTGGAGGCTTTTCTCACCCCGCATTCCCTTTTTTTCCCAGCAAGGTGTGTAATTTTTGCCAGGCATGTCACAGCACTGCCATCATCCCAATCAGATGCCGCCTCATGTCATCACCAATCAGACCATGCCAGTGGGCCAGCTGGGACCTTCTTTTGCAGATCCAGTCATCAGGATCTTCTGATTGCCCTGTTGCATTCCCCATCCCACCAAGGGCAAGCATTCATGGCACATGCTCCTGTCTGAGGCAGCACCCAGACCTTTGTTTTCCCTGCTCTGGGGAGAGGTGGGCAGCAGCACACATCTGAGCTACAGCCACAGCAAGGAACAAATGTGAAAAAGCAGCTATCGAGATGATAGTGCCAGTGGTGGCCAACAGGACAGAATAGAGCCCCAGGTGACCTGAATGCTCGCAGAAACCCAAACCTTACTGCTCCCTGAATTGCAATATACTTCCAATAAAACCCATACCAGCACTTTGTGGGTGTTACAGAAGAAAACTGTCCTTGCCACAGGTGGTTAAGGAGCCAAACAGCACCAGCATAACACTGAAACCCTCAACCTCTGTATGTTCAGCCAGAGAAGAGATGCTCTGAAGACCATAGTGCTGATCAGTGAAACAAGATGCATCACAGAACTGAAGATGGGAATGTTTCTAATGTGTCAGAGTTACTCTTGCCCTTCCAGTTATATCATTAAGGCAGCCTGTTTCCAGGTAGTCTACAAGGGCTGCTGTATTAATCTATTTATGCTATCCCTACCTTCTTTTTTAACAAAAGGCAGCATCTCTCACTTCAGGTAGAGGCCGTGCTGGAAAAAGTACAGGCTCTCTGGATGGCCTTTAATGATGATCGGGAAAGACCACTTTTACTTGCTCAGTTCTGGCACGTACCATCTGGCTGCTTACACCATCTTCCTTTTAACATTCTCTCTTCCTCTCCACCCTACATGGTCACCTAACTGAAGATTGCAGCACTGCGCCAATTAGCAGAACAGAAATACAAGCTCTAACTGTAGCAGCAAAGAAGCAGCTGAGGATTAAAAAAAGCAGCCAGAGACTGCAAAAAACCAAATGATTCAAGGCGCGACTAAGGTTTCGCATACCTCCTTCTGGACTGTTGGGTCATGTAATTGTTGTGCAATTCATGCTGACTGCAGTTGTTGGGAAAGGTAAGAGAACCATAAAATAAGAGCAACCTTAAGGAAATCTAATTTAGGGAAGAGAATTGCACAGCAGTGCAGTTCTCTCAAAGTGACTCATAAGGGATGATACCATTCAGAGCCAGCGGTGTCCTTCCACTCCAGTGCAACAGCTTTGTTTGTGTGATGCCTTTTGGAAAAGAGATACCTGCGTAAGTAAGGACAGGCAGTACCAATGTGCAAACAAACAGCACCTTGCCTCTGCATGTACCATTGTTTTCCCCTTGTCACAACACACTGTAAGAACAGATGCAGACATAAGTTTGATTTGCACTGCATGTTTCTAAACACCACTCCTCAAGGTAGACTGATGCCCCTCATTCTTCAGAGGCAAAAGATTTTGAAAACGCCATGCTGTCTCCAAGACTGGGAAGAATCAGAAAGCTGAAACAAAGGGGAAGGGGGAGCAACCCAAGCTCTTTGTTCCAGTTGGCATGAAAGCATCATTCTTACAATAGCTCATTTTCTCCTTCCCCTCAACAGCTGACAACTCATGGCAACTAAGGACAGGGCTGCTATTGTCGTTAAGCAAATACTTGTCCAATCTACGTAGGAAAAAGAAGAGCTCCAGAGATGACGACATGTTTAAAATGCCTGCAACGGCATCCCAGGAGGCAAATAAAGAGACAGAGCAGTGGAGGAAAGGGTTCCTGAAGCAAAAACAGGGGACAGAGAAGTGGCCTTACAGACACAGCTGCTGCAGAAACTGATGACTCAGTCTGCTTCATCCAGCTAGGTACTCAGGCTCTAAGAGTCCACCACAGATTGCAAAGTGATGCCTGGGCATCCTCTGAAAGCCCCAAGCCCCTGCTTCTGCAATCGTCCTCTTCCGGGGCACATCGCATGCTGCTGCCTGACCTCTGCTGTCATGCATTTCTGTGTAGCAAAGCAACGGCAAAAAGAATTCTAGGTGCTGGGAGAGCCCTTTCGCCAGCTCCTACCAGTAGGCCAGTTTAGCATTCAATGACCAGTGTGCACTGAGGACACATACTTATGCTCTTTCACATATAATTTCTTCAGAAAAAACACAAACAACCAAGCAAACAAACAACTCACCGCACACCCACACAAAATGTGTTTATTATTAGAAATCTTTTTCTCCACGAAGCATTAACCCTCCCCCATATAAAGCATTTCTGCATGTTCACCACTCCAGCCACACGCTTAAGCGGAGGATGGAGGCTATACGTCACAACATTAACATGTGGGATGAGTTCCAAACAAAGCACAGCACACATTTTTCCATGAGCAGTCCTAATCCTCAAAGCAGGAGCATGAGCAACTATAGTCCGGTTGGGGCAGTGTTTGTTCAGTGTTTTGAATTGCTACAGGGTAAGTCTGCCTTTAGGGTCTACCAGCCTTCTCCCCCATCTGTTGCATAAGGCTGCAGCCCTTTCTTTCATGAAAACTTGTGCATAAGTGCTCATGCAGTCACTGTGAAGTTTGGTGGTGACGTGCCTGATGTGGAGAAAACCAACAAACAAACTAATCACTCTTCTGCAGTAGCACTGAGGGATACAGCCAGAGGCCCCAAGGCCAAGAATTGCAAGCATGGCTGTGGGAAGCCTGACTTAAGGGGCTTTTCAAGATCTTTATGCCTTAATAGAGGTGAACCTGCAATTGCAGGCTGTCTCAGCCCTTCTTTACAGAATTATTCCAGGGGCTCCAGGGTTAAGCAACAGAGTCAACCAAATCAGAAAACTTGGGGACTCACAAATGGACAGACTTGCAAGTACTTAGTATGGATTGTTCAGCCTAAAACATCTTCATGACAGAGCACATGGCTCCTATGCAATAGTCAGTCCGCTGCTCTGCCTGCCACAGATAGTCAGTGGCTAACTCACGGCATGCTTAAGCACAGAGAAGAAAGGGAAAACTACCTTTACATAATGATTCCCCAGCTACCTCTCCAGAGTGCTTTGATTACAGAGGATTTTACCCATTTGTAATCTCATATCTATAAAACTAACTTGTTACCAGTCATCGTTGACTGCCCAAGATGGACCACACTCCACTAAGTAAGGCTGCCCTGGCAGGGGTGGCACTGTGTGCCTGGTGTCAGACTCCTCCTTGGCTGCCCTTTTTGCCCTGGTCCTGAAAACTTTGCATGTCTTCAGACATGCTTGCAACAGCCTGTTTATACTCATGAAGATCTTGGTACTTGCCAATATTTTTAAACTGGTGCTGGCTGTGTTGCAAAACCAGAGATGGATGTGAGATAGGAAGAATCACGGGAATTTAAATTTCACTCTAAGCCTCAAAATTCCATCATCTTGCAGTTGGATGCCACAACACACAGTATGTAAAGTCCCAGGATTTTACACAGCAGTGGCAAAGCATCTTGGGAAGCCTGGCTGAAGAGCCCAATGCTTGTTTGGAAACACTGCAACACTCGTCAGTTGTAGTGATACATAGCTGAAAGTGGTTTGGCTGTATAATGACAGTATTCACTGCACAATGTTTATGGACATACAATTCAACTATATAAAATCACTGCATGTATTTTGTTGGTAGCCTGATGCAAACCCTTAAGCAGACCTTTTGCTGCACACATTTGTGCTCTGCCGGCAATGAAATGCGCCATGTAGCACCACCAGACAGCACAGCCACAGAAAATTGCTATTTTTATGCTGGCCCTCAGCAAAGCCTTCACAAAAGGAGAAAAACCCCTAGCTTTTTCAGACAAATAGATTTCTTCCCAGAACATTGTGGTTCGGTTCTCTTATCAATTTGAAAACGCTTTAGTAGAGTTTTGAGCTTCTCAGATTGTGAAATACCTAAGAAGCCACAGCAGACAGGCACTAAACAGATAAACAATCTCAGTACAACAGCAGCTGCAGAAAGGCAGTAAACATGCATTTTGGCCTTCTGCAGCTAAACATTGTAAGACAAAAACAAGAAAGCATCCATGATTAGAGCGATTTATAGCCTAAAATAAACCCGAAGATTGATGAAGAACACGAGACCAAGAGAAACTATTTCTTCCATTTCACCAGTTTTGTAATCGCTTTGGAACAAGAGAGGAGAAGAATTTAAGAGATTAGGGGAGGGTCATTCTTCATTCCTCATGGGTACGATCCAGAGCTTATTGAAATCAATGAAATGAATCCCACTGCAGCTCCACTGGATTTTTTCGATCGGGCCACAAGAGATGATTACTAAAGCAGCTGTGCCAGAAGAATCGAGTTTGTTTCAGATAAAAGATATTTAATCAGCATTTTCCTGCAAGGTAATCACAGACACCACGAGGCAGTAAAACCTCAGTGCACCTAGCCTCAGCACTCAAGGGTGAACTTCTGTGAGTAACATCACTTTAAGAAAACATTTGTTTTCCACCCGTTTACTAACAGCATACTCAGGATGACTAGAGGTGATAATACAGAATAACGTTGTTCTGCTCCTCTCCGCCCCAGTGAACTTGCATGTTTGATCACACTTTGTGCAGTCAAGCTCGTTGTTTCCTCTGATTTTTGTGTAGCTCTTTAACAACAGTGAGGAGAACCTTTAAATGTGAAAAGCTGGTAGCAAATGACAAAACTGGGAGAATCCACATGCAGATTTGACTTAAACTGCTCTTAATTCATCATTAACAGTTGTTTGGCTTGCAAGCCAAGGATGACTCTTGAAGTTGGAGTTTCCCCTGAAATTCTGCCTTTACAAGCAAGTTTTTTCAGGCCTCTGTCCAGAAGGGGAAAATTAATGATTCTTGGAATCATTGTTATCTTTTGGGTCACATTTTTTTCCTTTTTTTTTTTTTCCTCTCTGATATGAACTATCTGAAACAAAGGCCCTGCCAAGGGCAGTACTGGTTTCTCAGCTTCCACTGTGGCAAAATGGAATGTTCTTCTTTAAGAAAACAAGATCACATAAACATAAGCAAAAGAATCTCCCAAAGCCATACTATATGCAGCAAAGTAATGTTCAGCGGTTCCATCAAGGTGACTTCACTGGGTCAGTAGTTGTGCTCTGAGCTCCTCTACAACGATAGCCTGTCTTTAACCTCTCCAAGACTGAGCTTCCCTTTTGATGTTTATTTTGTCAGCGTACCTGGCTAATCTGCCTAAAAATTGAAAGAAAAATTCAGCTAGCAAAGAGGGAGTTAAAAGCTGCAGCTCTGAGCAACTTAGGATGCAGAGGAGCAACTGAATGATCAAAAGATTTAGCTAATTATGATCACGTGGGTGAAGAAGGAAACCTGCGGAGCTGACACGCTTCCAGGGCACTTCACACAGGAGAACACCATCACAGCAGTGCTGTGCTGAGGCAGGGATTAAGGTAGAGCTGTAAACATAATCACAGCCTCTGTAACAGGAAGATAAGGCGTCTGGAAAGCTCCTGCTCTCTTCTTTCCATGAGCTACTTTTGAAGGTTATCCATTCTCTGGTTTTGGATATACAGATGTAAAAGTGAAATATGTCCTGTGGCCCCTGTCACACAGATATTTTAGTAAAGTGGTCAGGAAGGCTGACTACCCTTTCACTAAGGATTTAGAATCTTTTGATTCTCACACCTTAACACTGAGTTTATGAAAGCCCTCAGCAAAGTCATGGCCAAGTGGTCAAAAGGAACAGTGCGCTGCATGCTGGTCTTAGCTGGTCACCATTAGCCAAGAACCGGGCTACTGTGGCTTTTGCCACCATAGCCTGCTGTAAATCAAATTACTGAGATGAGGTTTTGTCTCCATTCCCGTTTCTTCCCCTAACAGTGAATTTGTTGCCCTCCAATTGCTCCATTCTCACTTCAGTGTGCTTGTGCTTAAGCCAAGCTTCAGACTTGTTGTTTTTATCATACTTCACATGAGTTCACCTACAGATGAAACCAAGTCAACTTTTCCATTTCCTTAATAAGAAGGATATGATATCCTCAAGGAATTAGGCAGAAGTGCTTTTCTAATTTAGATAATTTTAATGATTTTATTATTTTGAAGAATAAATATTTATCTTCATTGAATGACTAGAACAGATGCTCTTTCAGATACACCAGCCTTACTACAGAGGTATGTTACAACTCTGTTATTGCTGTACTAACAGGCACGTTCATTTCTTCATTACCTATACTGTTCAAAACAAATGTGGAAAACAAATTGCTTCCCATGTCCATACTCAAAACAGGTCTTAGAAATAGTGACGTTTATAGAAGAAAATCTTTTCATTAAGCTTATCTCAACAAGGCATCCTTCAGCAATTAAAAAAAGAAATAAATTACATGTTCTTTTCTGATTCTAAAGTACTGACTCCTGCTGCTAAAGCAGATCCCAGGCTCCATCTCATCTAGAAAAAGAATTAACATAGTTGGTATCTTGAGGCATATCATGTGCATAGTTACTCCACTATCAGTGTACCCAAGCCCTACCCACACTGCTCCGAAGTTTTTAATCTTGCACATGCTAAATGCATCTCTCCTGATGCACTGGGAGCATCCAAAACTATTGTTATACCACAGAAAAGGATAGAAACTCATAAATAAAGGTCAGTGATTATTAGTGCCCACGTGTCCTCTACTTTGAAGACCCAGTTGTGACATGAAGGAGAATGCTGGGATCCCATATGAATTTGAGCTGCCACTTTATAGTGCTGGAGGTCATGTAGACAGGACTTCTGCCTCATCCAGTAGCAAGGAGGTGCTCAGAGCATTCCTTCCAAGTAACTTGTTCATGGTTTTATATTTCCTGAGTACTCTTACGGGAAACTATGCAGTCTGTTATAGCTCCTCCACTGACAGCATGAGAACTTGTTCTCTTTTGGGGGAAGGATGCCCTAGGAAAAGCACCTGACTGTTGGAGCACTGATGGCTTTTGTTGCTGCTTTTACATGGTGGGTTTCTCCCCACCCCTCTTTCCAGCTCTTACATAGAAAACCCTGACTGTATCCTACAAGAAGGAGGTCCTGAACAGGCAATAAGCTTCAATTTCTTCAACTGGCTTTGGCATTATCTGTGCCATTCCTGACCTATTCTATTTACCCATACTCACAGCAGTCACTGCACAAAAAAGTAATATAACAGTTTTGCCACATTTCTACTCCTTTATTTTAATGTGAGCTCCTGTTAAGACAGAAGTAGCTCCTCTCAAATAGTGGAGCTAAGAATAGGCAGCAGGACTTTTAAGAACCCCTAGGGAAGACAAGGAGAACAAAAACATTTAAAATCAAAAACCTACTTATTATTAATTCCTGGCTTTTCCATTCTATAGAGTGCTGTACATATGTAGTTCTGAAGCAAAAGGTTCATCTTATTTTTACTCAGTGCTGTCAAGTCTGGTAATCATACTGTTCAATCAGAGGGTTACTATTCAATTCTGCATTAGTAGTAGACTGGCCTGTGCATTAATTTTTAAACCGTGGCAGAAACCACAAATGATTAGTGCTGAAGTAGTTGTTACCTACATATTATTTGTCTTTTGGGCTAGCAAGCCCATTTCAGTTGTTCAAGATTTCTGAAAGACGTTTCATCAGTTAAACAAATAAGTTAAAATAATGGTACATTTACGTATTCCATGTGTCTGACTTTTGTTAGTATACTTGCACCCAATTCAGTTTTCCAGGGCACACTGATTCTGGAGAGACAACAGATATTTGAGAAGGCTGACCTGAAGTGCAAACTGACCAACATACTAAAGCAGCAGATGACCCGAATTCCTACAGAAGTGAAGACATAAGAGAAGAAAGAGAAAAGAAAAAGACGAAGATGCTAAAAAAGGACAGTGAAATAGCCAGTCTTAGCTATTTTGTGTTATTTTAATTTAATCTTCTCAATTATTTTTGCAAGAACACCTAAACTTCTTGGACAGGACGAAGAAAAGGGTAAAAAACAAGCCTTCGGGTTTGAAGTAGAGGCTCTGTGCAAGGGTTATTCTCTATACACATCCCTCTACAAGATAACATACAAAATTGCTAAACTGTCCTCTTGGGAAGAGAGAGAACTCTCAGAGCAGGTGATCAAGGGAACTTCTCCTATAGCTTTTTAGTTGCAATATTCCTGCCAGCATAGCTCTGTTATTGGGCTTCCACACTGTCCTGATCTGGTCTGCCCCACTCTGATATTTTGCATTTGGAAAGCAATTTCTAGATCGGAAACACAGTGCAGAAAGCGAGGCATGCCATTAGTCTCCATGGCCTGTTTGAACTTCGTACTAGTCTGAGCAACACTGACTTGCTAAAAGGATTCCAAGAAAGTATGGAGACTGCTTTATTTTTAAATTTGCTTGGGAATATACTTCTCAGCTGCTACATGCGAAACAGTCAGCCTATCCATTAAAACTGCTTTCTTGAGACCAGATTTGAGGTACTTTATTAAGTCCAACATTAGTTATGCAAGATCAGGAAAGTATTTGGACTTCTTTGAGGTCCCACAGATGGGCATATAAGGGACAAACAAAATAAGTGCTGCAAAAGACAAACATAAACATGCCTGCAAACACAATTGTTCACTCTGCCTTGAATTACAAAACAGCATTTTTCAGATGGCTAGAGTCTTAGGTCATAACAAGTGTCAGTGGAGAGGAATTCAGAGAGGCGAGGATGCAATATGCTAGCAATACGTCTGGTAGGACCTGGCTTTGGAAGTAATTTTTCTCAGAGAAAAGGCTTTAATAATAAGCAAGTGTATCAGATTTCTGCAAACACACTGTTAAGGTCGGCAGAGCAGCTGGCAGCAAGGCAGTTCTGTGACCTGCTCCTGAACCCTTCAAACTCATTTCCTGTCAAACATCAGACCCTAGAGGACAAGCAAAAAGCTGTTAAGCTCTTTTCTAGAAGAGTCTGAGATTAGAATTCCAGTAATGGCTCGAATTCCTTTCCAGTTGTCCCGAACTGGCCACTTCCAGCACTGAGGATTGCTATGGCATATGGCAGCTCTGTCTTCCTCTGGGAGAAGAAGGAGAGAGTGGGGGTGGATGGAGGAGTGAGGCCATGGAAAATAGGATCCAGCTTTTCAGACAGCAAACAGGGCAGCCAGATGTGCTAGTCATTTAAATAAATCAGAGCTACTTCCGGTAGATCAAAACAGTTGCTGAGAATTGCTTAGCTTGTCCTGGAGAGCAAAGGTAAGCCTGGATGCATTTTGCCTTGGCAAACCTCTTCTGGAGCTGCTCATCAGAAGACCAAGCGGAGGCTGGCTCCTCTGAAAGCAGACAGGCAGGAGCTGGCACACACTACTAGAGCCAGCCACCCATTCCCAGCACACAGCAAAGGAGAAAACCAGAAGCATCACTCTGATCATTTCAGATCACTGGGAGAGAGCTACTCACTTCCCCATCAGCAACTGTGAAAGCACTAGCAGTTGGCAGATCAGAAAAGATGTTAAGAGCTGGGCATTTTCCAAAGGGAAGCATCCAAAGGTTGACATGTTTATTCCAATATACGAAACATACAACCACATAGATTTTGTGGAAACAATTCAAAAGATCTCAAACAATATCACTTTAGATTTTCCTCAGTTTCTGCCCCAAGCTGGATCCAACGGTTCAGAACACTTAAATAGAAAAGCCTAGCAAGGAATATCTGTCTGCTTCTGCACAGAGGCCTCCCAGTTTTTCTGTACCAGCTGTGCAAGAGAGTCCAAGTTCACAAGGAGTTACAGCATCAGACCAAACTTCTCAAATCCACCTCCAGTTTATCTGGCAAGACCATTCTGGAGCCAAATACTTCCATTGTGTACTGTTTCTACGGACAGAAAGGTGTAGTACACCAGAAGGAGATATCCACTTTCATTCCGTTTTGAGAAACTGCGTTTCTCTCTCTTTTTTAAAGTTTACTTTGCCATCTTCAACTTTCCTCTCAGCAGAACCACCTCTATAACAAGGAAAACAAAATTATGGTGAAAATGTGGTTTTTTTTTACCTTTCATAGTTAAGATGCAGTGGGGATCTGAAAACAAATTTGATAAACTGTAATTTATTGTACCTCAGTAGCTATCTTCAGTTTCATCTTCCTTTCCAATTACGTTGTTATAAGCAAAATTATGTATCTAAGTATATAGCAGAGTATTTGTATTAAGATGTAAAACCAATAATAAAGAAAAATGCTAAGGAAAACAAGAGAAGTAAACCTGCAGCAAATTAATCAAAACATTTGCTTTCCATGTGGATGAAAATGTGAGTAAATCATTATGGACAGATGCTTGTGATGTTGGTTTTTTTATCTATTATTCTGTCCATTATTGGCCAGAGGCTTATATTAATCTCTGGAAATGAGCCAACTTCTGATAAAAAGGACTTTTACAGCAGGTGTATAAACTGAACAAATTCTACAGTCAACAAAAAGTTAACATTTGGCAGGATTTTTGGATTTTGGGTCTGTTTCCTGTAGTCAGTTCATTAATATAAAGTTTAACTAACTTCCTTCCCTAACCTAGAAATAGCAAACAAACTCTCCCCTTCCCCCCAAATCACACAGCTCCTCATCATTGGTTTGTGTCCAGAGAATCCTTTGCTGCACACAAAGCACAATGGTCACCACACGATCCTTCACGTCGGAAAAGCTGGAGAATGCTTCAGTGGGATTAGATGCATTTTCCAGATTTACTGCTGGAAATCCTGGGAAACCTAGTGACAAACAGACAAGCTAACATTTTAGTTCAGCTTAGTGACTCTTTGAATTGGCCAGTACAGCTGCTGGCTGAGCAATAACTGACCTGCAGCCAGCAAGTAAAAAATGCAGGGCTAAAGAGAGAACAAATAAATATGAAAAATGCCACCCCCAGAGTATAAGGCTTGAGCTCCTCTAGACAAACCACAGCATAACAAGATCAGCTCCCTCATCAAGTGCACAGCCAGACTGTACTTTCTGCTTACTGTGACTTTGGCCTGTTACTGCTGAAAGGCTGCAAGGTGTGAAAAAATATCCTTGAGTATTCAAGTATATATAGAAAACCAGGACTGCTTTCCCCCCTACAAGCTTCCTTTGCTGAAAGAAATGGTCTGTTTCACAAATCAAGGTGAAATTCACACATATTAGTGCAGTCTGATGAGCAGCTACAGCCATTACCAGTGAAATTCAAGAGGTTTCAAATGGACACCTCTCCTTCTCCACAGTCTTATAGTGCTTACAAATTGTGTCTGCTCTTTCAAAACATTTAGGTCCAAATTCAAGCTTCACAGTTCCTTCCTCTTGAAGCCCCAGAGGTGTTCAGGAGTATTCCTAAACTTTGAAAAAACTTGCGTCCAACTGAGGCACATTTCTAACACCAATTTGAATGAAATCAAGTAAATACTGTTGTAATCTCTCTTTAACAGAGAAAATATTTACAAGCAGCAGTTTTTACTTGTCAGGCTAGTTTGAAGAAGTGCACAAGGACAGAGATTCATAACTAAATCCTTAAAAATATACTGAGATCTCTCTCATGAGAGAATAAATCATAAAGCATTAAGTGGCCTAGGACTCAACACAAAACCAAGTTTTTCTTTCACCTGTATAAATCATTTTGAGCATCCAAATAAAAAGCTAATCTTGACAGTGCCAGGTCTTACTGACCTCAGTCCAGGACAGCAGTAAATACGTATCTGTCATAATTAAGTTCCATTTGAGTTAGAAGTTAAGAACATACTTAACTGCTGTTTCGAACAGCAACATTTGCATTTTCATCTATTATTAAAATTAGAGCACTGTGGAGAGCTAAAACCAATTCCAAAGTCATTATCACAGTGCAAATAAACGGGAGCAGACCACCACACACTTCCCTGTGCTGATATGGTGAAGGCATTTGTGTTCCATACACTGCAGAATGCTATCTGACATTTACCTTTGAGGAAAGATATCAGAATAGAACTAGAAGTAAACTCTCTACTAGAGCTGCATTTCAGACTGCAGTAGTGAATGTTCTTGAAAATCACCATGCTATATTAGATTAGCTTATTTAGAAGGTATCATGTCCACTGTGTAAAGCTAGTACCTACTCACAGTTCTTTTCAGACTTAATGGTACCTATACAAGTGAGCTCCTAATGAGAGGTGCAGCTGATGACAGGAGCACAAATGGCTCAGGATATTAGGATGGAACTGTGCACTGATAAAAAGCAACCAAGATAGTACCTGAAGACTTTGCACAGCTCTCCCTCTGATGCATAGGTAGTCCTGTGCCAATGTGATTAATTTGATCTCCTTTTTTTCCCCACTTAGGAGTCTTTAAAGGAAAGTAACACTTGAGGGAGAATAGCTAGCTAGGCCTGTTGAAGTTGGGTTTAATAGCGAGCACCAGCATATCACACAGGAACATCTTCATAACTTCCTGGATGACTCTGGAAACCTCTTCTGGAATATGGGTAGATGTATTTAAAGATAGTACATCTTAAGGTTTTGCTTCACCCTGGTCACCATAGGAAAGAACCACACAAAGCTAAACAAAAATAGGAACATATGCAGAGTGACAGGACTGCAAAGGTTGCCTCACTATCAAAAGTAGTAGAAAGGAAGTGAAGCATGGCTGTGCTACTGTCCTTTCTGCTTTTGGGCACAGTAGGTACCAGCTGCCCATAGAACTGAGGGAGGTAGTTAGGCTGCAGGTAGAGGCTGTGAACTAGGACTGTCTCTGTCATGAATACTATGGGAATCTGTGATAACCACAGGTAATCCCATATCCCAGCAAGAAACACTGTTCATTAAATGAGGTTATTAAAAGGCAAAAAGAGGACATGGTTAGAACACTGTAAAAGTCAATGACTATTTCCACATTGAAGAGTTTATAATAATAATTCCTGAACAAATTGAAAACAAGAGACTGAATTAGGTTCAGATGGTCTGCTCCGAAATAAACCACACTGTGGAAGATTTCATAAGGCCCTGCTGAAGCACAAATACCCATACCCAGTATAACAATACATTTAAACTTTGGGGGTGGGGAATGGAGTAAGTTTCTAGGGAGGAAAAAACCCCACAACCAACATGTCTAGACAAGGTTAGATCAGCACTATTTAGTACCAGTGAGAGCTAAACACACTTTATTGCCAAAGGCTAATGAAACATGACCTCAGGTATGTGCCAGGCCATAGGAGTGCATGAAGTCCTTTTTGAGACAAGCTAGGTTCCTGTATTCACTCCTCCCCCCCCCCCCCCCCCCCCCCCCCCCAAATTTGATGTATACTCTATAATGGCATTGACATTTTGAAATCCAGTTTCATAGATACCTCAAAGTTTGGCATAAAGACAAACAGCTGTCATCTGGAATAAGATATTTGGGAAACCTGAGCAAGTTAAATAGGAATAATTTTGAGTCCTCATAAAAGCTATTTCTTTAGGAATTACAAAGTTAGAAATTCAGATTATTTGTTGCTATCTAGCAGCACGGAGTGAATTTCACTCACTAGTATGAAAGGTTTATTAAGTATTTTGCAAAAATTTTTGAAGGATACAGTCAAACAATCTGTAGTCATATCTAGGAAGAATCTCAAAAGCATTAAGAAACATTATGTAGCTCTAGGATTCACTTAGGAAGATATTCATAGAACTAACCTCTCAAACCTTTTTGTTTTCAGCTTTTCATTTTGTTACACTTAAGGACAGGGCTGCAAACCAAAAACTTCCATCAGTATTTAAACAAAATGATTCATCTTCCAAACAGTAACAGTTTTGTTGCAAACCAAATATTACAGCACTTTCATAAATGCTTGATTGCAGAGACATTACTAACAGCAAATGGAAGTTTTAGGACAAGAGTGTCTTTCAAATAAGACTTCTAAAGACAAAAAAAAGCATCAATGAAAACAAGCAAAAATGAAACCCAACCCCCCTCCATCCAAACACTCACAGATAGGTTGAAGCTGGAAGGGACCACCGGGAGCCCTCTAGTCCATCCTCCCTGCTCAAGCAGGGTCACCTAAGCACATTCCTCAGGGTTGTGTCTGAATGGCTTTTGAATGTCTCGAGGGAAAGAGACTCCAAAACTTCTCTGGGCAATCTACTCCAACACTCATTCGCCCTCACAGTAAAGTTCTTCCTCATGCTCAGGTGGAACTTCCTGTATTTTAGTATATGCCCATTCCATCTTGTCCTATGGTCTGGCTCCATCCTCTTTACATTCTCCCTTCAGATACTTTCCTCACTTATCTCCTATAATGCACGAGGTCATATTTGAAGTCTTGAAACTGTTTCATATTAAGAAGGGAAAAAGCACTTCAAAAAGAAACAAAACAAAAAGAAAGTCACCCAAGAAAGCCCATGCCAAAGCGGCAGCCACCTTCTTTGTAAATTAGGAGATCTCTTGCATACAAAAATTTAACAGCTCATGGAGCTCTACCTAAAAAAATACACTACGTTGTCTGGTATCTTGGTTTTACTGCACAAAGGACTAAAAGATCTAGAACAAAGGTAATAACTAACTTTCAAATACACCAAATTTTTTTGAAATGCCCACCCAGAAAAACTAGAGTGTAGCTTTTTGCTTTAATCATCTTCTATGAGCCAAGAACCTCCCTAGATAATGAGGGCAAGACGAGAAACTCAGGATAATCAAAATAAGTAGAACATTTGTATAAAAAAGAAAAAAAAAACAAACAATAAAAAATTAGGAATAAACTATCACATTGCAAAACTGAAAGCCTGACCCTGGTGCAGCAAGATACTTTGTAGGACATTAGAGACCACAAAAGCTCTCTGGTATTACCAACAAAAGTATTTTGTAAAGGAATAGACAGTCTAGAAAGATAGCGTATTTGCCCATATTGCTAAGCACCAAGCTTGGAATGCTTTCTGTTGAGATGTCTCTGCATCAGTAAACAACTACAGGCCTTCTGTAATTTTTCTCATTTACAAGCATCCATTGCGCTGTTTCAGCTTCATCAAATCTGATGTTGGGATTCAGCTGTAGTTGTTTTAGTTTCTGGGAAAAATAACTGCTGAGTTTAAAAGTAAAGGATACTCAAGTACGATTCTTTACTGCTGCTGCTTCTTGATTCACAAGGTCTTTCCTTTTTTTCACTGCAGAACACTGTTTCTAGCTGACACTTCCAGATTTAGTTATATTTTTCATGCGTTAAATACACACACAAGGGGGGAATGGCTTTCAGCTGACAGAGGGGAGATTTAGATTAGACATTAGGAAAAAATTCTTTGCTATGAGGGTGGAACAGGCTGCCCTGAGAAGCTGTTGCTGCCCCATCCCTGGAGATGTTCAAGGCCATGTTGGACAGGGCTTAGAGCAACCTGGTCTAGTGGAAGGTGTCCCTGCCTGTGGCAGGAGGGTTTGAACTAGATGATATTTAAGGTCTCTTCCA
Source organism: Ara ararauna (assembly GCA_028858755.1). NCBI lineage: Eukaryota > Metazoa > Chordata > Aves > Psittaciformes > Psittacidae > Ara > Ara ararauna. The sequence goes on along the minus strand of CM054380.1, from coordinate 34,692,111 downwards.
ACCCAAACAGTTCTGATTCTTTCCAATGAACAGAGCCTCCCCAGCAGCAGTATTTTTAACTTTACCAAAGCCCGAGTTAAAAGGAAGATGCACTACTGTTTCTACATTCTAAATAATGGGGGAAAAAAAGGGAAAAAATGCAAATTAAATAAATGGTTCTGGCATGCAGAACACTGATGTCAAAGACACAGAAGCATTTTTGTGGTGTCTTGACATAGCAATTTTATCTGTGACACATTGTAAGGACAGACTAGAAAACTTACATGGAACCCTAGGACTGAGCAATACAAAGCCATGTTTAAATACAGAGCAATGCAGAATATGCATTGCCAACCATATAAAACACAGTGCAAACAATTTTTCAATGCAAACCATATGAAAAATCTCTATCTGAAGGGTCTGAGGTAAAGAAATACTGGCAAAACTGAGTTTGAAAGTATTGCATGGCTTGCTCCCGCAGTAAAAATACTGGTGGCAAACCACGCTGGCAACCAAGCTAGAACAGGACATAAGTCACATTGCACACCCTATCAAACTTACGTAAAAAATACCTAGCTGTAAAATATGTGGAATGCTGAACTTCTTTGCCATAAACTGGTGTTAAGTTACATCACATGGCTTCACTAGAGTTTGGCTTGAACCAGAACAACAGATCAGAATTTCTGTGTGCTTTTAAAGAACTTCTTGGATTCAAACTGCTCAGCTGTAACTTGACTGGAGGGATTCATCAAGTCCAGCCCTGCACTGAATCATGACACAAGGGAAAGTTCTGAGTTGTATTACTTATCCAGGCAGATCTGGATTCAGGACTTCAGCAGAGCAAACACAGCCCTGCTTAAGTTTCTCTTCAGCTATAAATAATGATGCTCGCTGTAAGAGGCTGTACTAGAAACCAAAGAGCTGCCCTGCACATCAGTCCAGAAACAGGTTCCCGTCTTATGCAGTGAGCCAACCTACATTTTCTATTACTAGAGCTGTCCATCTTAAAGTCTTCAGTGACACTGAGAGTAGCTATTACATACTAAGGTAATTTTTCTGGGAAATCAACACAACTAGATGCCCCCTTGAAGTGCCTGTGCACCCATGTACAGCTTCAGAAACAAATAGGGAGAATTAGAGATCCACAGCCAGTTGCAGGGCTACAATCTCATTGGCATCAGGAAGACATGGTGGGATAGCCCACAGGACTGGAGTAACGTGATGAATGGATAGAGGCTCTTTAGGGATGACAGGCCAGGAAGATCAAGAGAGAGAGTTGCCCTTTGTGTGAGAGAGCTGCACGAGTGTGTGGAGCTCTGCCTTAAGACAGCTTACCTCCTATGGGTCAAAATTAGAGGCAGAACAACATAAGCAATGTTGTGGTACGTGTCTGCCACAGACCATACGATTGGGCATAAGTAGATGAGGCCTTCTTCAGACAACTGAAAGAAGCCTCACATTCATAGGCCGCAGTACCCATGGGAGACTTTAACCACCCCTATAGCCACTGCTCCTTTACTGGGTGACACAGACTCTCCACCTCTGGCAGGCTTAGATAGGGGGCTTGTGTCCCCACAGCCTCAGGTCTACAGAACTGCATCCTACCTCAGCAGCTTACCTTGAGTAATGACTCTGTGGGTTCAGGGACAACTGTTCATTATAGATAGTATGAATTTTGTATACTCCATACCATCAACTATTGACCAGACAGCTAGGAATATATGTTTTTACTTATAAATAGCTCCAGAGATGACTGGGAAAAAAATCTGTAGCCTACATTACAAATTATGTCTCCACATTAGTTTGAGTTATGCCTCTATAAGTAAAGGTTGAAGGATCAAGTCCCATTTAACACAGTAAACATAACCCACCTGAGCAAGATCTGTGGGTCACTCCTTTGGCTGCGCACTCAGACTGCTGAATGCTTTGACATAAAAGCTTTGTATGTATTTTACAGATAATCAGAGCACATTGCATATGAAGTACAAACTAGTTTCTATAGTCGCTACAGTAGTGAAAAGCTACAGTCAGACTGCAAGAAAATGATCCCTGCATCATGCGTTCATTTTGATTACTACTTGTAACAAACACTATCTCTTAACTTCTGTTGTGAAAGCATAAATCCACTGAATTAGAAGCAATTTATGGTGTCACTTTCAAACCCTGCTGAAGCTTCCTTCATCCCGTGGTTATTAACATGTATTATTTTTGTTCTTTTTCCAAAACACAGTATTTTGGAAATTATGATGGTAAAACCAGAGAGGACAGAAACACGACTCCAAAGGAAAGCAACTTTAATAACAACAGCAAGCACTGCTTTCTATGTGACAAAACCTCAAACTCAATTTAATAGATAGGATAACCTTCATGAGGATTGAAATCTCTGTTTTGCTGAACTTGAGGTGAGCTTTGCCAAAGAGTTAAGGAGGCCATAATTTCACTTCTGAAAAAGAATTCAGGAACAAGAGTAAAAAACCTCAAAGGAACTAAAGATAGCCCTTTCGCTGGTCCCACACGCATGACAGATGTTCAGCTGCGTGTTTTCCTGGATTCTGCTAACATTACAGCAAAGAAACACACCTGTCAAAGAATATGCCAAGAAGTTAGGAATATATCCAGGAAGTTAGTTATAAGTCAAACTAAGTACTGTAATAGTAAATATATGCTGTTTATACTGATGTAATCACGAAGAAATGTTCTGGTTGGCTACAATATCACTTAAGAGCAGAACGACTGATCCTTTTTGAGAGTCAGCTACACCAAAGTACTGCAGTAAAGCAAAGAAGGACACATCTTGTTTAAGATGGTAGGTTTATCTTAAGTTATTGCTATAACTATAAAAATACAGTAGCTGAGGGAATATTTAAAAAGTGATTTAAAATGATGCAGTCATCCTATTTCATACAGAAAAAGGGCTAAATGTAGTTTTTTCCTACTCCATGTCTCCCAAACCAGCCACTTACATGAAATTCACCTATAGCATTCACCTGCAACTTTGGTTGAAAAAAGGTGATTTCTTCAGTTAGTCACATACGAAATCATACCATGGTTCCTAGTGTGACCTGTTTGGATGGGCAATGTCATGTAAAAACCCTGCCCCAATTGGTACGTCATATACATGTCAATGACATGCAATGCGAAAAATGCAAAGCATGCAAGCATGCTATTCTCCTGATCAGAATAGAGAGGAACATCTTATCCCTTCTTCTGGGCACAGGAAAGGTCTTATTATTCATAATGGTAACAGAATTTAGAAAAATGTATTTTCTAAGATGACAGAAGCATGAAATTTTGTCAGATAAAACATAACACATAGTTAACAACAGGAGGAAGCTGCATAGCTATCAGTGCTTTATAACACACTATAATGCAACATGAATCAGGAATCCTTGGTTGGGAGATGGAAACATTTGCATCTGTGAACAGTCTGACTTCAGTGCAGCAATTACTTACACATGCTTTTTAAGCAAATGAAATCATCAAAATATTCTCCATCACATTAATGCAATGTCCAAATTTTCTTTTAGTCTACACAACTTCAACATGTTCAGCATATGTGCAATTTAGTATTTTATTTTTCTGTGGAAAAACTCCACTGACATGATTAGGCTCAGAGGCATTTCTGATCTACAATAAATCCTTCAGGGAGTTGGGATTGAATACAGAAAATCTCTGTTGTAATGTAGAAATTAGATGCTAAAGGTGGGTTAGCTGTACTTATTTTCTCCAATTTGTTTGATTTTTATTTGCTTATTCTGAGGCACTTCTTTTCCACAGAATCACATACGGAATCAAAATATGTAATAATATAGTAAACAACAGCTGCATCCACCTTTTGGCTTGCTTCTATTTCTATAGCATATTAGCAGTTTTTGCTAGGACTTTGAAAAGCTCTAGGTTTTATCACTTAAAGAAGGAAAACCACCTCTGAATATACTTCAAAGTTAGAGATCAGCTTAAGCAGAACACAGTACCACACACTTTAACAACTCTGCATAAAATGTACTGTGAGAGACTGGTACAACACATCTCAGATACTAATCACCACGTCACGCAGCTGGTCTTAGAACAACTATACGACTAATAAGTAGAAACTTCCCTTCTCAGGGCTGAGTTCATCACCTGGATCATAGTCTTTGAGTCTTACACCATGTACTTCAGAGCTCCCTATGAAGTAAGCTGAAGGTTGCATGCCAAAAGGCACGCAAAAAAACTCCACCTGGGAATTTCTTCATTTCAGGTAGTAGGACCTCTAATACAAAAGATGTCTGTGAATATCATCACAACACAGACTGCAGACAAACCATCCAGAACAGAACATACCCTTAAGTACAGCAACACCATACTCCCCAAATACCACAGTAAAAGCCTGCTGTGTACTGAGTTATTACTGTTCAAAAGCCCTTATATTTTAGCAGTTTCAGGAGGACAGTAGATCTTGGAATTACACCATCATATCAAAACTTCCAGCATTGCCCTCCAAACTCTATATGCCTCCCTGCTTTACCTTTTGGAACCTTCTTTGGCCAAATCACATTTAGAGCACTGGGTCACACCTCACATGCTGTGGCAGTTCCTGCTCCCTTCTCAGTCAAGGTGCAGAAGAGCAGGAGCCCTTGCTGTGGTGCAGGAAGCCCTCCCCTGCCCAGCCTCAGCTCTAATCAATATGCTGCTTCCCTTTCAGTGGCTCCCAACACCATCCAGAACCATGTGGCTGTTTGGTTACTGGGCCACACTCCCCAGACTTCTCCATTAGGTTTGCAGCCTCACACCTAGCTGAGAAGATCCCAGGGCCTAGGTTTTAGTTTGCTTTTTTTTGTTTGTTTTCCCTAATAAAAAGGCATTCTTCAGGCAGCTGAGCCCTACCCCACAACCTTACCTTTTCTCAGGTAGCGAGGAGTGCTCCTGCAGTAGTCCACCACCTTCCACTAGCCCAGGCAGGAACAAAGCACAACCACAGACGTGACCACCACTGCTGTTCCTTCTCTGCTCCAGGCAGAGCTGCCCCAGAGACAGGCACAGGTGCCACTGACGGGGGCAGCTGCCCCAGCCGGGCTATACACCAGCCACACCTGCACCCTTTCATCTCTGAGAGGGCAAGCCAGAGTAAATGCCACTTGGCATGAGGAGTGCGTTTCAGGATGCATCAGGCACATTTCGACCATCTCTATTCAGGTAAAGGCCTATCCTTTTTTAAGGATTTAAGACCTACCTTTGTGGAGACCAGCAGCCCCCCTCCTCCCCATCACTGCCATGCACAGCTAGCAGTCAGCCCCTGCCCTGAGCTGACCAGCGCCACCTGCAGCTGCAGACACTTTCATACTGATTAATCATCACCCAGCATTTGTATTGTGTTGCAGTTTCAGCTGTTCCAAGCCACCATCTCAGGGCAACTCCTTCTATTGGTGCACAAGATGGCATTTCATCCACCCAGAATGTGTTTCTGGCAAGGGCTTTAATAATCTGTAATAATGACAATCCTCTTTATCCTTTCAGAGAAATAAAATATTAAATTAAATAATATCCACTAAAATATATAACATCCACAAAAATGGTAAAATTAATGTGAATCACACATTTTTCTACCTCTGAGTTTGTTCTCAGGCTTGTCCTTCAGAAGAAAAGGTTACCATGCTCCTGCAACGTAATTTGGACACGTCACCCTGGATAAAAATGTAGTCTGCAATTTCTGCCCATTCCTTCATTCTTCCAAACTCTGTGGAAGCCTGTGCAATATCAAGAATCAGGGCAGCCTTTGTCAAGTTTTGCAGGTAAAAAATTATTTCCCATTTTCTCCCTTTGCCAGGCTGCTGTTCTGCCAACTCTCGATCTCTGTCTCTCTTCCTTCTCCTCTTCATTTAATGCTCCCTTGTGTAACAAGGCAAGGGCTAACAGTTCCAGGATCTACTTTATACTTTTCTTATTTTGCATGTGCTGTACTTGTACACACCCTCTCACAAAGGCCTGGCTTTTGTATTTAACATTGAAATTCAGGATAGCATGCCTAATTCAAGAGAGAAGAATTTTGTTCCATGTTAGCATTTAATTGTTAATCCAGCAGTGAGTAATTCAGATGGTGGCCAATATGAAGGCTTGTTTTCCAAGTAAACATCTCCCTTTGTAATGACTATCCACGTTTATTCTCAAAAAAGGACTACAGGTTTCTCCTCTCCCGTTCCCTTCAAGCCTTACAAACCAGATTCTGATACTGATCACATTTTATTTTGCAAGAAAGATGCATAGTATTTTACCTATTATCTTTTTTAAGGGCTGTATTACTATTTCTTCTTACAGTGTCTATTACACAGTGTCACTGTGCTTGTTTCTTTAAAAGGAACAGCTTTACTTAATGCAGCAAATCTCAGGTTTATTTTAACCACGTATTAGCAGACTAGGAAAAATTAAGTTCCTTTAAAAAGAGCAAAGGTAACAGTTCTAAGTAGCATTACATTCCTGAAGTATTTGTTAGCATCAGTGAGTGATACCTGGGCCCACTTTTAAATGGCATTTTGCTTCTTCCCTATCCATATAAAACGGAACAGGTGTGTTTGCTGCATGGTTTTTGGCTGAAAAACATTCAGTCCATGCATCAGTGGAGACTTCATTCTAGGTGTGCTGTTTGTGTTTCAAACTGCCAAGAATTGTCTCATTCTTACAAGAAATAATAATTATGTAACAGCTCAAAACAGTATTAGCAATAATTACCCCAGTAATAAGACACAGCATTGTATTAGCAATTTTTAGTCAACCCACTGACCGTTTTGTCTTCTGTGCTTTCTCTAACAGTAATTCATGCTCAGCTACACTGAAGAAAGTGCAAGAAAATTTATAACCAAATTGTTTTGGTTAAAGCAAAAAACATTAAGTAAAGGCATGCATATTCTACTACATGGATAAAATTCTATATTTTTAATTATTCCACATTGAGAGTGTCATAGATAAGTATGTAACATCATGGAAAGAATGGCCCAAATTTGGAAATTAGAGACTTGACAGCGCATCCTTTGTACCCATCTCCAGCAGCTGATACTAATTTGGCTAAGCCTGCATTTGATAAACAAAGCTGCGATGTTCTACTGGAAATACACTTAGAGTAATATTAGCAATGGTATTTGCAATGACCGGAGTTCAGCATACTTGACATTGGCTTCATGTTAACCTCTTTCCTCAGCGCTGTTAAATCTAATTCCAAAGAGCGATTATCACATGTCAAATGCTGAGAGTGTCTGAAATCCAGGCTCAGATCCAGCTTTACAAATTGGCCTCTTATCCCTTATGGCAGGCCAAACTCAATCACCCATTCTGTTCTCCTACCTCCCCCAAAATTCCAAAATATAGATTTATTTCAGAGCACTCTGAAAAACAAAGACTCTTTCCCTTTTGGCTTTAATCATATCATAGCACCTGCAAGTATTCTAGGCACCTCTAGGGAACAACCCTGATCATCTCTGCATCTCAAAAAACTCTCTTCTAAATTTAGACATGATCAGACAAGTAAAGGACAAAAACACAAAACAGGGAGAGAAGTACGGAGGGAGATTTTGGTGAACAGATAATGCAACTGCTTGGAGGAAAACAGAAATCAGAAGTCTTCCTTTGCTACTAGAGATGTGGGTGTATGGGATCTAATTCCAGGGCCTGCTTACCTGAAATTCTTCACATTTGTAGTACGAGATTTCTGACACTCCATTCTGTTACAGATACCTGGCTTTTTCCTTCCTAATTCCTTGATCATCTGTCCAATAGATGAATATACACTAAATTGTTACATGTGCTATTTTGATCTCTGCTATACACCGGCATCAACTCATTGCTATGTTAGGCACTAACTACCAGCCAGGGGTTGCTTTCTCCCTGCATCTTTCTACTTTATGAAGTTCATGCCCTTCCTCATCTCTGTTCATCCTGACTTGGTGAGAAGAAAATATATGCAAAGGTTAATCTAAATTCCTATCTTCTAATAAACACCAATAAGAATAGGAATACAGTAACTTGTAATGTCAGGTGTCACTGAAGGCCTCACTAAACTTTCATGTAACTCAGACTGGTAATGAAAATTAACAGATTGCAAACCACTGAGATGGAATCCCAAGATAAACTGAAGGATCTATGTCTGTTTTGGTTGCACATACCCATTTTTCAAATAAAGTTATCAAGTTGTCTTGAGATACCATCACCAAATAAGGTAAACAGTCCCTATCTCAAGTATTATACGAATTTACTTTAAAACAATTTAAATATACATGGCCACACGCAAACAGTTGTGCTCAATGGCTCAGTGTCCAGGTAGAGACCAGTAACGAGTGGTGTCCCTCAGGGATCAGTGTTGGGACCGGTCTTGTTCAACATCTTTGTTAGTGACAGGGACAGTGGGATTGAGTGCACTCTCAGTAAGTTTGCTGATGACACCAAACTGTGTGGTTCGGTTGATACGTTGGAGGGAAGGAATGCCATCCAGACAGACCTTGACACACTTGTGAGGTGGGCTGATGCCAACCTCATGAAGTTCCACAAAGCCAAGTGCAAGGTCCTACACCTGGGTCAGAGCAATCCCAGGCACAGCTACAGATTGGGCAGAGAAGAGATTCAGAGCAGCCCTGCCAAGAAGGACTTCGGGGTGTTGGTCGATGAGAAAATGAACATGAGCCGGCAGTGTGCATCTGCAGCCCAGAAAGCCAACCATATCCTGGGCTGCATCAAAAGAGGCGTGACCAGCAGGTCGAGGGAGGTGATCCTGCCCCTCTACTCTGCTCTCATGAGACCTCACTTGGAGTATTGTGTGCATTTCTGGTGTCCGCAACATAAAAAGGACATGGAACTGTTGGAACAAGTGTAGAGGAGGGCCACGAGGATGATCAGGGGACTGGAGCACCTCCCGTATGAAGACAGGCTGAGAAAGTTGGGGCTGTTCAGCCTGGAGAAGAGAAGGCTGTGTGGAGACCTCATAGCAGCCTTCCAATATCTGAAGGGGGCTTATAAGGATGCTGGGGAGGGACTCTTCATGAGGGACTGTGGTGATAGGACAAGGGGTAATGGGTTCAAAGTTAAACAGGGGAAGTTTAGATTGGAGATGAGGAAGAAATTCTTTACTGTGAGGGTGGTGAGGCACTGGAATGGGTTGCCCAGGGAAGTTGTGAATGCTCCATCTCTGGCAGCGTTCATGGTCGGTTTGGATAGAGACTTGGGTGTTATGGTTTAGTGTGTGGTGTCCTTGCCCATGGCAGTGGGTTGTAACTAGATGATGTTAAGGTCCTTTCCAACCCTAACTATTCTATGATTCTATGATTCTATGAATGTTTCACTGTGAAATGGTGAACAGGTCTGAGAAAAGGTGGAAAAGTTGCACAGAACTGTATTTTCAGGAAATATCTGAATATCATAAGGCAACATGCATGCAGTAACCTAGGACAAGGGAGAAGTATTTTTCAACTGAGGCCTTTCTGACAACAGCTAAAAAAAATCTGTGGTAGTCCATAGCAAGTTGCTAGGATATACATGACCTTACTGACAGCAATATTTAGTTTTGATAGCATGCATGCTTGCATGATAAAAATCTGTGTGCATTATTCTTTGAACTAAACCTCGCTCTGTATCATAGTAAACAGCTACATGTTTGTTTTTTATTCCCATGCTGAGAAACTTGTCACATTTGCCACTGTCCACAACAGCTGTGTGGTTTTAACAACTGAAATAATAACTGATAAAAATGAGTTTATCTTAAAAATTATTTTCTCTACGGAGATTTGTGTCATTAAAGAGACAAAGTCTCAGAAGAGCATTTCTGCAGGAAGAACAGACACAAACTTAGATATTTTAGCGTCAAAAACAGGTGTCTGATTGCTGAGGCAGTATTACGATACTTCCTGAGATTGGAAATAAGACCTGTATCCTGTCCTGACACTGCTAAAATACATAATGAACATACTGGTCAATTACACATTTGTACATAACTAACTCCTCCATTTATTCCTGGCTCTGATTAATTAGTATTTCATGGGATATATTCCACGGTTTCAGGCATTGCTACATACACCAGAAAAGAAGACACTGCAAACTCTTCTTTGTGTCAGGAGCCTGGAGTGGAAGCAGCCAAGCTATTTTTGTCTTTAATTAGGATTTTTTTTTTTTTGTCAGAATCATAGAATAGTTAGGGCTGGAAAGGACCTTAAGATCATCTAGTTCCAACCCCCCTGCCATGGGCAGGGACACCTCACACTAAACCATGTCACCCAAGGCTCTGTCCAACCTGGCCTTAAACAATGCCAGAGATGGAGCATTCACAACTTCCCTGGGGAACACATTCCAGTGCCTCACCACCCTCACAGTAAAGAATTTCTTCCTCATCTCCAATCTAAACTTCCTCTGTTTAACTTTGAACCCATTACCCCTTGTCCTATCACCACAGTCCCTCATGAAGAGTCCCTCCCCAGCATCCTTATAGGCCCCCTTCAGATATTGGAAGGCTGCTATGAGGTCTCCACGCAGCCTTCTCTTCTCCAGCCTGAACAGCCCCAACTTTCTCAGCCTATCTTCATATGGGAGGTGCTCCAGTCCTCTTATCATCCTTGTGGCCCTCCTTTGGACTTGTTCCAACAGTTCCATGTCCTTTTTATGTTGAGGACACCAGAAATGTACACAAAACTCCAAGTGAGGTCTCACGAGAGTAGAGTAGAGGGGCAGATCAACTCCTTTGGCCTCCTGGTCACACTCCTTTTGATGCAGCCCAGGATACAGTTGGCTTTCTGGGTTGCAAGCTCAAACTGGTGGCTCATGTCCATTTTCTCATCAACCAACGCCTCCAAGTCCTTCTCTGCAGGGCTGCTCTGAATCTCTTCTCTGCCCAACCTGTAGCTGTCTCTGGGATTGCTCTGACCCAGGTGGAGGACCTTGCACTTGGCTTTGTGGAACTTCATGAGGTTGGCATCAGCCCACCTCTCAAGCGTGTCAAGGTCCCTCTGGATGGTATTCCTTCCCTCCAACGTATCAACCGAACCACACAGCATGGTCTCATTGGCAAACTTGCTGACAGCGCACTCAATCCCACTGTCCATGTCACCCACAAAGATGTTGAACAAGACTGGTCCCAATATCCATCCCTGAGGGACACCACTCGTTACTGGTCTCTACCTGGACACTGAGCCATTGAGCACAACTCTTTGCGTGCGGCCATCCAGCCAGTTCTTTATCCACCAAGTGGTCCACCTATCAAATTGATGTCTCTCCAACTTAGAGACAAGTATGTCATGCAGGACAGCACTGAATGCTCTGCACAAATCCAGGTAGATGACATCAACTGCTTTGCCCCTATCCATCAGTTCTGTAGCCCCATCACTGAAGGCCACCAAATGGGTCAGGCAGGATTTCCCCTTAGTGAAGCCATGCTGGCTGTCACCAACCACCTTCTTGTTTTTCATGTGCCTCAGCATGCCTTCCAGGAGAATCTGCTCCAAGATTCTGCCAGGCACAGACATGAGGCTGACTGGTCTGTACTTCCCCGGCTCATCCATTTTCCCCTTCTTGAAAATGGGGGTTATAGTTCCTTTTTTCCAGTCATCGGGAACTTCACCTGACTGCCATGATTTTTCAAATATGATGGACAGTGGCTTAGCAAATTCATTTGCCAGCTCCTTCAGGACCTGCGGATGGATTTCATCAGGTCCCATGGACTTGTATATGTTCAGGTTGTTAAGATGATCTTGGACCTGACCCTCTCCTACAGTGGGCTCAGCGTCTTCATTCTCACAGTCCCTGCGTCTGCCTTCCAAGACTTGGGTGGTGTGGTCAGAGCATTTGCCAGTGAAGACTGAGAAAAATAAGTCATTAAGAACCTCAGCCTTCTCCAAATCCAGGGTAGCCAGTTCTCCTGATAGCTTCTGGAGAGGGCCCACGTTGTCCCTAGTCTGTCCCTTGTTTGCTACGTACCTGTAGCATCCCTTCCTGTTACCCTTAACATCCCTAGCCAAGTTTAGTTCTAAGTGGGCCTTAGCTTTCCTGAGCTGGTCCCTAGCTTCCTGTACAATATCCCTATATTCTTCCCAGCCCACCTGTCCTCGCTTCCACCTTTTATAAGCTTCTTTTTTCCTCCTCTATGTTTCCTCAGCAGAAATTTAAAGATAAAGAGTCCCTGTGGGGGAAAAGTCGTATCAGCTGAGACTGGAAAGGTCTACAACAGATAAATAAAAAAAGAAAGTGAAGATTTTGTATTATGCAAAAAGAAACACAAACCCAATCCTTATCAGCAGCATTTGTATTAGTAATCTGTTCCTTTGAGATGCTAGCTGGACTGGTGAGTAATGAGAGGAAAAAGCACACTTGTTAGTCAATTGAGAAAAATTCGTATGTGAAAAAACTCAAAGATGAAAATTTCCTAAATGAGAATGTGGATGCTAATAATGCCCTGGGCTTGCACGGTAGCCAAAAATCTGGGAAGAAACAGATCAAATTCAGACAAAACCTCAGAAAGTAGGTGCGACAATGATACTCCGCATGAACTTTAGCATAACCAGGGAACTGGTAGATTCATTTCAGTTTTCTGACTCCCCAAAGCAAACACAGGATAATCATGAACAGACAAAATATTTGGATGATCACAAATATGAAAAATGTGAAATGTGGTGCAGCCACTGAGACATATTCCAAGAATATTACAGGATGAAAAGGCAAAATGACAGTATTTGGACAAGATCACCACATTTTTGTTATGTCTGCAATTGACAAAATATCAGATGCAAATAATGTGTGTGGGATGTGCTACAAAATTTTGAACATTTGTTCCTGTGTCTGTTAGCTGTTTGTGTATTATTACATAACCAGTGATCCACACATGTGGCATGCTAAGTATTTTATTATTTAGAATACTAATTCTAAAGTTCCATCAAAAGTAAGGAGTTTTACAGAAAATACTTGTATGTTAGATAGGAAAGAGAAATTCCTAATATAATATTCTGGTAGCAACCCTTCAAAACGTAAATTCAGTTCATCCTGTCACCTATTATGTGGGCCTTTTGATACTCAACAGAGAGAAGGGCAATGAATCTTCCTCCTTTACACAAAGCCTCTGATAATTCTCTTTTCTACAGTGGGAATGCTATGATACACAGTATGGAAACAGTAACACAACACACCAGAGGGAGCACATGTTTACCTCAGCCCCAACTGGATGGGTTCCGTTTTTGAAATATTTTCACAGAATATGAAGATGGATCCCTTTGTACAAAGAATTCTTCCCAAGCAAATTCTCTGTCCCTAATTTTCTACTTCTGCTGCCACAACTCGAACGCATTGACAAACCCCTTAGCTTATGCTTTGCTAACTTCTCTGAATTTTCTCTAAGTCTCTGTTTGAATCTTCATTTTGTATAAAAGAGACCCCAGGGGCACTGCAAACTGCAAACCTTGTGTCTTCACACCAAGAGCCTATGCCGATGATTCCTTTGTATATACCTTATATAAACACCACAAATATAAAAAAATCTCATTTAAGCTTTTATTTAGGTATTTTTAAGTTAAGTTGCTCAAGTCCATTTTCCATCAATACAGACACTAAAAATTGAGATCAACATTTAAGGCAACATTAGCATCCATGCCAAGCTCAGTATGCAAACTTTACCACTTAAGCACCACAGCATCCAAGAATTGTCACAAGTCCCCTACCTCTGTCACACATTCCCTTTCCATTTTAACTATGCTATCCCACATTACACTCAGTAATTCAATATAGATGCATATTCTCAAGTAAGACCTTGTCATTTTTTTATATTTTATTTCTTATGAACTAGATAACTTTTGCATAAGGTGATATAAATGAGTGAGATACATGCCAGGGTGAAAGTATGCAGTTGATTTATGTTGTGATACCAAATAGGATTAAAAAAAAATAATAAAAATTAACATCACTATTCAATAACTTAGTATGAACATTATATGTATTGAGCTTTTTAGTAAAGGCTATACACTGAGACTTGTTAGAATGGTAATTTTGCTTTACATTCTGATTTCTTTAGTCTTTAGTGTTACTGTTGACAAATGTTTGAGTTAAGGATGCTCAAGTGCAACTCTTATGTAAGAATATTTACAAGTATACAAAAGACCACATAGTTTTTAATACACCCGCTATTAATACAGAGTAAATAAGGATTTGTCTTGTGCCTGTGGAAATACTTCAACATGTGGGTCTTGCTTTTTTCTCTTTTACAGTAAAAGGAAAGGTTTTACTTTTCCTTAAGAAGCGTATTTATTACAAGATGGTTAGCATACATATATCACATAACATACAAGATTTAAAATTAACTAGTTACAAAATAAGGAGTGGTATGTATATTTTCATATAACTGAAGAACAGGATCAGTATTTTACAAAGTACATATAAAAGTACTTCATATACAAAGAAAAATACAAATGTGCAAACACCATTGTCACAGGTGGAAATTTGTCACTTGAAAAATGCTAGAAAAATCCTTCATATTTTTGTCTTGAAATTGTAAATGCATTAAAACCAGCTGCATTTCCTATTGCGTGTGGTGAGAAGTTTATGTTCCTTTCTGACAAAATACATTAGTTATAAAAAAAAAACAAACAACAAACCCACAAACAATTTAGTAACTGAAAAATCTTATAGGTATAGTAAGTTTGGTTAGGCTGACAGTAAATTACAAGCAGAACATCTGGAAAAATGAGAAAATAGTGAATCGTATATACAAACCTTTTGTAAGATTAGTGTGCTATTTAAAATATGAACATTTTAAAATAAAAACAATGGCTTAATTACCTACATACTCTACTCAATGTCACCACTATCTGCAGATTGTAAAATTGCTACTATCTTGGGGCTATTAAAAATGTTTTGCCAGGATTTTAAGCTGAACAAACACAATTTTATCAAATGTAAAAATCTATAAACAGTCTTCCAATTCATGTGCAAAAATGTTTAAAAAGTATCAAATCATGACACATCAAACCTGATTATGTACATATTTAATATCTGTAATGTTGTTAAGGAGCTAATATTGTTCTGCTATAAATAACTTAGCTCTGTCCTGCAAAATGTCTGCATTTTATAGATTTCAGTGCAAGTGCTTGCTTCATTGTTTAGTGCATTATTACATTTGTCATTTTGTATTTTACAGTGAGCAGAAGAGCATATAAGTTAACATATACAACTCACACATAAGAGATATTTCTTCTACTGAATTCCTAGCTTGTTTTCCATTTCTCCTGGATAGTGTCAGCCAGTTTTCTTTCCTTTATACCACTGCAAATAGAATCTAAAAAAAAAGTGCTATGATCTTCAAATAATCCCTAGAATTTGAAACAGAACAACCACATTGCAGAAGCACTCAATAAAGCACAACATTAGAGAATGACCTGCACACTGATAAGACACTCGGAAGTCTGGTATCAGGCAATTTCACTTTTTGGTCTTTAAAAATATCAACCGTCTATAAAAATTGGCAACCTGATATATATGTCACGGGACTCTCAGGCTTCATTTATTTATTTTAAGGAACTGTAGATATGTTCCCTCTCATGCATGACTAGCTTGGAAATAAGAACATTTTGCTTGAAAATAAAAATCAAGTGAAACTACACTTCCTGTTGGAGGGAAAATTTCTACAATTTCCTCTGGACAGGCTTCCTAACAGAACAGCTCTGAAATGATAAAACCAGGATTAGGTGATAGTGCAAATACAGACCACTTTTATAGCTAGGAATTGTACTGAAGAAAGTGGAAATTCAGGATAAATGGATGATTATTTTTCAAAGTCCTCCCTGCAGAAAAAAAATAGCAGTTACAGCGGTTATAATTATTGAATAGGAAGGGAATTTTAGCATATTACAAACTCTTACGGCTGAAATGTAAGGAAAGCTGGCTGGCTGTCAGTAACATTTCAGAACTTAGCTTCTTACAGGAAGAGATGCTTTAAACGTGTCTTTATCATGGAACGTTTTCCCTTTCTAAGCATCTGAAATGCAACTCTGGATCCTATCCATCCATTGTTGAGCGCTCTGTGCATCTTGGGCACAAAAATTATATACACGTTTATTTGTCTTCAACTGCAAAGAAAAAATAAGAATATGAATATAGGCAACACATAAAATAGCAAATGAAACTTGCGTACTTTAAGCTGTAATATTCAATGCACTAATTGGGTCTGAATGTACCATTTTTTTTAACTTCTGCTGTTGAGAGTGAGAGCCAGATGCTAGCTGTACAAAAATTTTTTGCTTTGAGTTGGCATGACTGCTCCTTCCTAGCTCACACCTTCCAGCAGGGTGGAAAGTAGCAGGTTCAATACACCAAGTAAAGAAGCTTTCACATAAAGATCAAGTAAAAACCAGAAATACTTACATCAAAAAAAGCTTTTTCACTTGCATGTTTTGGGGCTCCAATTGTCGGAGAAGCAGGAATCACAGTTTCTACTTCTGCAAGGTCTATGTGTCCCTTACAGCTTGTATCCTCACCAGAATCATAGTATCGCAGCTAGACCACAAGAGAAAAAAAATAAATCCAAATATGCTACTTAGATGGGCATTTAACTTCTGTTTTCCTGGATATAACATGGAGTGGTGAGGTTGAGAGGCACAAGTGTTATTAGGACCCAAGGACTTCAGACATGGGAAATTTCTAAGACAAAACTGACAGAAACCATAGGTTTAGTATATACAAAATGGTGGGATTGGTGATAGCCCTTAACTGGCCAGTCCTCTACTTGACACTTCTGGATAACAGAGAAGTCTCCGCCATCTGCTCCTGTGCAGACATGGAGTTGGGGAAGGAGCATTTTGTTACCAGATTTTCAGAGAAGAGAAGCTTCAAATATTCCTGCATTGCATCTGGTCAGAGGATGTATGAAGGTTGAAAGTGGAACATAGTCTTTAGGATTCAGCATTCCTTATCAGTTTTTTTAACAGAAACCACCCAATTAAAGTTCATTACTTTGAAACGAATACAAAAGCTTTACTTCACCAAGGAATTAATGAAACACTTATTCTCTATATTTCAACGATTTAAAATGATCAGAAAAAATTTCAGTATAATTTTCGATAATTACAAACTGCACAGAAAACTCACATTTTGCTATACTGTACTTAGCGGTTTGAAAGAAGCTTGCCTTTTTTTTTTCCTCTCCTTGCAAAGATACTTTGGTATGAATGTTAACCACTCTGCAAACTGGGCTCCAATGTGCAAACAAGTTCCAAAAGAGAAAATCTCTTACTTAAAGAAAAGTGAGGAAAAAAAATATCCCAGAAATCAATGCAAAATAATGAAGCAACCTTCACAGCAGGGTCAAACAACAGAATTCCAACTAAGACTGACGTGTATTAATCCTACATCTATGAAACTCAGGAGGATATTTGGTTACACAAAAATTTTACAAGTATTTTTCTCTTCTGCAAAATGGAACCTTTTCTTCTGTATACCCAGAGTATACATATCTTTTTGTTTGCAAGGAAAAACACTAATGGCAAAGTGCTTGAGGAACAAAGAGGCTGCAAAATACACACTGAGCTTACAGTATCTACTACTGTTTCAATATGAATGCCTGAACAAAACTTGCTATCAGTTACCATATTAGCTCCCAGCATCCCAATTGCACTCAGAAAGAGCTTTTAGTTCTTTTGGTCATATTGAAGA
Source organism: Ara ararauna (assembly GCA_028858755.1). NCBI lineage: Eukaryota > Metazoa > Chordata > Aves > Psittaciformes > Psittacidae > Ara > Ara ararauna. The sequence goes on along the minus strand of CM054380.1, from coordinate 34,674,498 downwards.
ATAAATTACGCTTACCACTTAATTCCTCAATGACATTCTAGAGTTAACAGTGCTCGGTGCTTTAAAAAATTGACTGTATTGTTTGTGTACCTTAATGCCCAGAAAATGTCCTCAGGCACTACCTGTTGCAAAAAATGTTTGTACCCAAACAATAATGCATGACTTCCAGTCTAAAAAGTCTTTTATGATTATATGCTAAACATTTACTACTGTTTAAACAAAACAAACCAACCTCCAAAACAGTAAAAAATCTTTGTCCATTCAGAACGCTGTATCTGCTACGAGATACACAAAATAAACACAGATATATGGTCTATAATGATGTAACACACACATTGCATAAATACACATCTAAAAATAATCATTATTAGCATTTGTAAACTCAACCTATACAAACTCAGTCAATAAAAAAGCAGCAAACTAGTCATAAACAAGTCCATTATCTGAAAAGGTTTTACCTGGTGTTTTGTCACATCCAGCACAAACCAGCGAGGTTTCCAACCCTTTAGTAAAGCTCCTCTTTTGTATAGCGTACCTTCAAAAGATCTGAAAGGTACAGAAAACACAGAAGGCACTTGATTCCATAATATGAATATTAGTGATACATAAAAGCCCCCAAATGACTACATATATATTAAAACACTTCTTTTACTGCAGTAAAACAGATTTGTTTTAAACCAGTAGTTTAGTTATTGGTAACTGTGATATACTGATAAATACTGTTTCAGTACTTTGGATGCATTAAATGTGCAGCTACAATTTGCTTGTGCATATAAAGAGGAAGACTGAAAGCTACTGCTAGGAGAAAGAGGCCCATCCACCAAGACAACAGAAAACCAAAACCACTATGAAGGAGTAAAGAGCATATGAAAATGTAATTTTTTTCCTTAAACAGAGACTTGTACCTATCTAATAAGAAGTACATAAACACTCTATAATTATTCTGTTTACCTATTTTCATCATTCTTTGATGTGAAATGATTGTATAGTGTAGTTGTTCTTCTGTCTACTCCATTAGAGGGAGAGATACTTGCAGTCTGTTCCTCACCCAGCCCACTGCCAGGTATTTCCAACAAAGACCTCTTTTGATAGGAATGTAGATTAGCTGACATCATTCCTGAGGAGCCAGAAGGATCTCTTCGGAGCTAAATAATATGAAAATAAAAGAAAAAAGGTAACACAATGTGTCCTGCATTGTGAGACTGTCTCATCTTTACACTGATAATACGCGGTACAACCCAAGTTGTGAATTACTATGAGGCCAAAAAAATCTTTATACTACGAGTCAGTCCTGCCTCAGAAAAGAAGTCAGAGGGACAGTAACTCAATGCATTTCTTAAGCATAACAGTTCACATGGTGTGAAAAATCAGTATTTCAAAAAAGCCTTGTATACTCCAGTGACACAATCTTGAACAATGTCTCCCTTGATTTCTCAGAAGCATCTAGAATTAGGCAGACATTTGGATACAATAAATTTCCCTAATTTCATAGAGAAGGAAGGAAAAGGACAGGAAGGGAAAGAAAGGAGAGAGAGATGGAAGGCAAAAAGAGTGTGGTTTTCAAGAGCTACTTTACAGATCCAATACAAATTATTTTTATAGAATCTCAATAACCTGGAGTAAGCGGCATCCTAAGTTTGGTCTTAATCTAAATGACAGCATCCTAGAGATAAGAGTTCTTTGGGATTGACATTAGCTATTGCATTTATCTGAGAATCCTTAAACAACAGCTAGGACAGGAGACTGATACCAGGTATATTTATACTTGCATTTTCTATTCTGCTTCCAATTCAATAAAAAAACCCTCTGATTTGCTAGAATTAATTTTTTTTCATCTTGAATTTATCTAGGGTATAAAGTGAGCTTTAATGACTCTGACAAGACATAAAGCAGATTCCTTTTCTGAGAGGAAAGGACAAATAACAAAGTAGTGCTGTGGACTAAACATTACATGAAAGCTGGCAAATCTGAACAAGCACATGAAGCTGAAGACTTAAGGTACAGTCTTGAGCTGGCAACTCATTGTGCCAAATTTATAGGAAAACCTCACAAAAAGCAGTATCATTCTTCCTAGTGAATGTGGATTAAAAAAAAAAGCAGCCTCTGACTTAGAAAATATCTATATTGTCAGCGATTGTTTTTACCACAGTCAAGAACTGGAAACACAAGCATGAATGCTTCTGACCTTTATTAGAATCTACAGTTCCAAAATTCCATTTAGACATGGAAATATCTTCACTCGTTTCTGAAACTCTGTTATGTCCTTTTGGCTAATTTTAGGAAATCAGGTTTTTTGTACTTCAAGAATCTTTTCAACACATAAAGTCATATGCTCATGCTTCTTTTGTCTGTGTATCTTAATTTACTCTGGTAAAGCCATTAGGTAAATAGCACAAGCATAAATATGTTTTTCTATAGACAGAAATACAAAGCCAGTGTAGTGGGTTAGAACAACATTTCTGAAAGCAGTATTTTACTCCAAGAAATACAGTGATTTTGTTAGTGCCCCAGGTAGCCTATATAGCAGGAATGGAATGCTCTATTGAATGAGCTCTTTTACTACTTACATTGTCTTGCCTGGTGTCATCTTTTAGACTTATTTTGACTCTTTCCCACAAAAGCTGCCACCTTTCTGGGCTCTGATTTAATTTACTCTCCAACTTTTCGATTTCCTGAAACAAATAACAAGAGTTTTCTGATCACAGAATCACAGAGTCGCTTCCCGCAATCATAGAATCACAGAATAGTTAGGGCTGGAAAGGACCTTATGAACATCTAGTTCCAACTCCCCTGCCAGGGGCAGGGACACCACACACTAAACCATGCCACCCAAGGCTATGTCCAATCCAGCCTTGAACACTGCCAGCGATGGAGCATTCACAACTTCCCTGGGCAACCCATTCCAGTGCCTCACCACCCTCACAGTAAAGAATTTCTTCCTCATCTCCAATCTAAACTTCCCCTGTTTAACTTTGAACCCATTACCCCTTGTCCTCTCACTACAGTCCCTCATGAAGAGTCCCTCCCCAGCATCCCTATAGGCCCCCTTCAGATACTGGAAGGCTGCTATGAGGTCTCCAGGGTGAACAGCCCCAACCTTCTCAGCCTATCTTCATATGGGAGGTGCTCCAGTCCCCTGATCATCCTCATGGCCCTCCTCTGCACTTGTTCCAACAGTTCCATGTCCTTTTTATGTTGAGGACACCAGAACTGCACACAAGACTCCAAGTGAGGTCTCACAAGAGCAGAGTAGAGGGGCAGGATCACCTCCTTTGACCTGCTGGTCACGCTTCTTTTGATGCAGCCCAGGATACGGTTGGCTTTCTGGGCTGCGAGCGCACACTGCCAGATCATGTTCATTTTCTCATCGACCAATGCCTCCAAGTCCTTCTCTGCAGGGCTGCTCTGAATCTCTTCTCTGCCCAACCTGTAACTGTGCCTGGGATTGCTCTGACCCAGGTGTAGGACCTTGCACTTGGCTTTGTGGAACTTCATGAGGTTGGCATCAGCCCACCTCACAAGCGTGTCAAGATCCCTCTGGATGGCATTCCTTTCCTCCAACGTATCAACTGAACCACACAGCTTGGTGTCATCAGCGAACTTGCTGACAGCGCACTCAATCCCACTGTCCATGTCACCGACAAAGATGTTGAACAAGACCGGTCCCAACACCCATCCCTGAGGGACACCACTCATTACTGGTCTCCAGCTGGACATCGAGCCATTGAGCACAACTCTTTGTGTGTGGCCATCCAGCCAGTTCTTTATCCACCAAGTGGTCCACCTATCAAATTGATCTCTCTCCAACTTAGAGACAAGGATGTCATGTGAGACAGTATCAAACGCTTTGCACAAGTCCAGTAGATGACATCAACTGCTTTGCCCCTATCCATCAGTTCTGTAGCCCCATCATTGAAGGCCACCAAATTGGTCTGGCAGGATTTCCCCTTAGTGAAGCCATGCTGGCTGTCACCAACCACCCTGTTGTTTTTCATGTGCCTCAGCATGCCTTCCAGGAGAATCTGCTCCAAGATTCTGCCAGGCACAGACATGAGGCTGACTGGTCTGTACTCCCCCGGCTCATCCATTTTCCCCTTCTTGAAAATGGGGGTTATATTCCCCTTTTTCTGTCATCGGGAACTTCACCTGACTGCCATGATTTTTCAAATATGATGGACAGTGGCTTAGCAAATTCATTTGCCAGCTCCTTCAGGACCTGCGGATGGATTTCATCAGGTCCCATGGGCTTGTATATGTTCAGGTTGTTAAGATGGTCTCGAACCAGATCCCTTCCTACAGTGGGCCCAGGGTCTTCATTCTGACAGTCCCTGCGTCTCCCTTCCAAGACTTGGGTGGTATGGTCAGAGCATTTTTCGGTGAAGACTGAGGCAAAGAAGTCCTTAAGAACCTCAGCCTTCTCCAAATCCAGGGTAGCCAGCTCTCCTGATAGCTTCTGGAGAGGGCCCACGTTGTCCCTAGTCTGTCCCTTGTTTGCTACGTACCTGTAGCATCCCTTCCTGTTACCCTTAACATCCCTAGCCAAGTTTAGTTCTAAGTGGGCCTTAGCTTTCCTGAGCTGGTCCCTAGCTTCCTGTACAATATCCCTATATTCTTCCCAGCCCACCTGCCCTTGCTTCCACCTTTTATAAGACTCTTTTTTCCTTCGAATTTTCCTCAGCAGCTCCTTATCCATCCAAAGAGGTCTCCTGGCCCTCCTGCATCACTTCCTTCTAGTAGGGATGTATAGCTCCTGAGCTTGCAGCAGGTGATCCTTGAATATCAACCAAGAGTCTTGGGCCCCCCTGCCCTCTAGGGCTATATCCCATGGAACATTACTGAGCAGGTTCCTGAAGAGGCCAAAGTCTGCTCTCTTGAAGTCCAGGGCAGTGACCTTGCCTCACACTCTTCTTACTGTCCTGAGGATCTCGAATTTGACCATCTCATTATCGCTGCAACCAAGGCTGCCCTGGAGCATCACATTTCCAACCAGCCCTTCCCTGTTTGTGAGGACGAGGTCAAGCATGCCACTTCTCCTTGTCGGCTCCTCTATTACTTGCAGAAGGAAGCTGTCTTCCACACAATTGAGGAACTTCCTGGATTGCTTGTGCCAGGCAGTACCATCCCTCCAACAGGTATCAGGGTGGTTGAAGTTCCCCATGAGAACAAGGGCCTGCGAGCATGAGGCTGTTCCTATCTGTCCAAAGAGTGCTTCATTTTTGTACAACCATTTTCTAGTCAATATTTTTACACAGGTAACTTTTAGGCTGTGTTGACCAGTAAAGTACAAAAACCTCTGTCAAACTAGCTATACACTGAAATCCACTAGACTCAGGGGTCAAAAGCAAATAAGTACAGCATCAGCCACAAAGTTGTTCTTGCATGTCACAGGTTGGAGGAGCCATTATGCTCTCAATTCTCTGCCAGTTGTCCTGAACACACAAAATTCAACACCAACTGCCATAATAGAAACATGACAATGATAAGGATAGGCTATATTTTTATAAAAATATTTACAAAGAACAAATTCTGTGCTGTGACACCAACATTGTACATTGCCAACATTAACATTTACCCTAGTTGATAAAATGTGATACAAAGCTGTAATAAAAGAAGGAAATGAAACAGAAAGATTTATTCAGTTTGGATATCAACTGAAACAACATGTTCTTGTTGTGGAACTTGGGAATATGACCTATGTCGATAACCTCCAGTTAGGGTTATTTCCTGTTAATAAGACAGTGCATGCCAAGGAAAAAGAGGCAATTTCATTAGTTTATGTTTACTTCTGAACACTCATCAATACATTTGTCATTACTTTGATATGTGGTCCATATTCCTCACCATGCTTCCTTTCTATATTTTAACTTTCAACAACTATATTGTTATTAAAATATGAACCTTAATGAAATCAAATTAAAACCTCAATTTTGAAATCCAATGAAGTATTGATGGAACCAAAGCCTGCCATATGAGAGAGAATTCTCATGCTATATAAAAACCAACGAAAACCCAGGGCATTTATTTTCAAAGGAGAGACAGTAAGTCTCTGACTTTATCTACTTCTACTACACCAAGTGATTAAAGCAGATTTCATGATACTCTCCAACTCCTAGTGGTCTTTTAGAATGACAGTTTCTTCAGGGTATTGTTAGTGACTGAAGGACTTACAGAAAATTACTATACTTGACCAAAAAAAATCTTGATATCTGATTTGAAAATAAAAAAGCCAATATTTAACAAAACATTTCTACAAACTCTTCCCTGCTGAAAGTAAATTAGAAAATGCAAAAGTAAAATTAAATATAAGAAATCTGTCTTATCAGCAAGACTCAAACCAGAAGTTTTAAATACTGAAGATAGCTGAAAGCCATATATACATTAAATATTCTGGGATTCTCTTCCCGCCAAGAAGTAGAATAGTTTTGTTTGGAGTATCTTCATAGGTAGATACAAAATAAGGAGTGCTGAACACAAGCCAGACTAAAGGCTTCTCTAGACTACTTGTTCTTCTTTCAAAGTGCTGAGTGTAAAATGCTTCCTCATGGGATACAAATGACTGAATCAATTTAACAGACTTTTTATATAAAAGGCTCTCCAAATTGCTGTAAAAGGATACAAGCTCTTTCGTGCTAAAAGTTAGTCAGGTTTTAATCTGATCATTCTTTGTGCCCTAGTCTTGACTTCTGAGTATGAGTCTTTCTCTGCAGAATCTGGAAGTAACTGAAACTTGTTACTTAGCAACTGGGTCACATTCCTTCTCTTTTTGGCTCTACAATGAGTAGCGCTTCCAGAACTTAAAATGAAAACCTTTCAACAATCTCCTATACATAAACTGAAAAGTTAGGAATACATTCTCCTTTAATAAACCCCATGTAAAAAAACTTACATGGCAATAAATCATTAAGATTTACTCTTGTTCCTTCAGTTCTAAATTTTACTGAAAGTGTCAGATTTATATTTTTTTCTTCCACATATGGAATGGACTATGAATAGCTGCATTTCCTTGAGAGAAAAATGCCTTAAATTTATCTTTCTGGTTCATTTCCTGTTGCCTAAACTTATGGGAGCAGAAGTCAATACATATAAAAAGAAAGGCTGTAACAAATACAATCTGTGGATATATGAGTATCGATTTCCTGAAATTAGTTAATACAAACGATTAGCATTACTGTCCCTTTCAAAAGATGCATCTGCCAAGTAATCTGCTTTGTAATATCTGAATGGTACAGACAGGAGTTAACTTTGGAGAAACTCCAGAACTGTGGAGACAGATCATCTCCTTTGAAACCACAATGTGTTTGTGCACACAAAACAATCTGGATAAAGTCCTTCACCGGTCAGCTGTTTTGACTGTGACAGAGCACCCTGTTCTGTGAGCCCTTCCTTGTCAGTATATATAACTCCTGGGCTAGAAGGCTTCCAAGACTTTGACCACAAATAGAAAGATACTGAATGTGTATCCAGTGACTGAATTACTGCCTCCGTCAAGCGTTTAGACTTGCGTGTGCAACAAGTTGTACATGACAAGCCGTTCAGTATTTGGAATAAACTTTATGGTTCAGGGTCCACTTTGATGGACCAGTCTTTCTGTCACATAACTGCAAGCTCATGACCTGAAGCACTATTTTTATTGTTTTGCTGGTTATTCATTGACCCCTTATATATCATTAGTTCTTTACAGTGTATATTCACAGCTGAGTTAATTTGGGTGACTGGCATCTTTTGAGTTTGCCAACCTCTTGCTGAGCAATCACCCCCAAATGTTAAGTGATGTAACTGCTTATTTGGAAGAACAGAATGTGTAGGTTCACCTCTCACAATTCTTAAAAGTAGTAAAATCTGATCCACCCTCAATGAATTGCGAACACTGAATACCTTTTTAGGAATGCCAGCAAATTAGTGGGAAACAGTGGAGATGTGTCTGCCCTCCAGGATTTGATTTGTATTTTCACTAAAATACTGGTAGATTACTATCTTTAATAAAACTGGCAACCAGGCATATATCACAGAATGGCTGAGGCTGGAAGTGACCTCTGGAGGTCATTTGGTCCAGCTCCCCTGCTGAAGCAGGGCCATCTAGAGCCAGTTGTCAGGACTGCACACAGATGGCTTCTGAGTATCTCCAAGGATGGAGATACTCAACCTCTCAGGGCAATCTGTGCCAGTGTTCAGTCACCCTCACAGTGAAAAAGTGTGTCCTGATGGTTTAGATGGAACTTCCTGTGTTTCAGCTTGCATCCATTGCCTCTGGTCTTGTCACTGGGTACCACTGAAAAGAGTTGGGCTCTGTCTTCTTTACACATTCTATTCAGATATCTATATACATTGATAAGATTACCCTGAGCCTTCTCTTCTGCAGGCTGAACAGTCCCAGCTCTCTCAGGTCTTCCTTATTGAAGAGATGCTCTAATCCCCTAATCGTCTTTGTGGCCATTTGCTGGACTCTCTCCAGTAGCACCATCTTGTTCTTGTACCAGGGAGTCCAGAACAGGGCATAATATTACAGGTTTGGCTTCAGCGGGGCTGGCTAGAGGAAAAGGATCACTTCCCTCAACCTGCAGGCAATATTCCTAATCCATCCCAGGATACCACTAACCATTGTGCCTGCAAGGACATGTCAGCTCATGATCAGCTTGCTGTTCCCCAGGACAGCCAGTCCTTTTCTGCAAAGCTGTTTTCCAGCTGGGTGTCCCCAGTGTATACTGGTGCATGGGGCTGCTCCTCCCCAGCCACAGGACTCTGCACTTCCCTTTTTTGAATATCACTTAGATAAGTTAGCTCATTTATAATGTATCCAAACATACTCATGTCAAAGATCATTTGAAGACCTAGTCTTCATGGGAAACATTTAACCCAGAACTTTACCCTGTACTGAAGACATGGCTCTTGGATGTACTACACTGTGGTGCTGTCTTACTGAGTTCTTCAAGTAATGAAAGCAAGTGCTTAGGAGGAAAAAAAAAAAAGTTTTGTGGCAAAATCTACCTTTTTTAAATGGAAAAATTCTGCTAAAACTATTTGTAACTAATCTCTGAAAGAAAATAAAGGCATAGGTATGCTGTTTCATAATTACATTTCATTTTCTTTAAAAATGGCTATGCAGATACTCTTAGTATCAGTACCTTCTTTCTCATTTCTATTATGCAGAAAGGCCATCAGAAAATGGTCTTAAAGGGGAGCACCTCTGTTTGGATCTGCTTTTGAACATTTATGTCTCCAAGGTACACTTTTGAGAATGTAAGATTTGAACAACCTAGCTCATATTTCTGTCTCTGATGTGGTAGAAGTGAATTGAGAAGCTTTATAGAGAAATCTATATTTTAAAATGCATTTTATCACCTGCAAACTTTAAAAGGCTTCATTTAGGACAAAATGAATGAACTGTGCTAACTGGTTAACTTCCTAAAACTCAGAAACATAAGGATTTAGGAAAACAAAGAGAGCCATCACACATCTGGTTAAAGGTGAATTGTTATGCACCCAAACCACTTTAGAACATTTACTGCTAAAGACTTATACCTTTTGCTCTTCACAGAAGAGCACCACATTCTACCAAAGAAAATTCTCAATTAAGACACTCATTAAGTTTTCTGCTTCACCTTTAGATCCTGAAGAGCACTATCTAGTTTTTAATTGAAAAATATCTTTAGAACAAACAAATTTGGGCTTATCATTATAAACTAAGGGAGAATCAATCTTCCCTAGTAATTTACAATTGTTAAATATGGTTTCAGTTCAAACATTTTTTGGATACCAACACATTCTCAATAGATTCATGATTAAAGAGAGGTCTTTCTCCTACATCAGCAATAGCCCTAAATTAACAACTTGTTTTAAAAGAAAGTTCACTTTGCTTTTTGAACTTACAAGAATATTTTTGTAACCTTTATACAACCTCTTCAAAGTTTTCCAAATGTTCCTCTCCATCACTATCTTTTATTACTATAATCTAATTCACAAACAACATTTAAACTCTATAAAACCTGACCTACATCTCTTTAGAATAATATATGTCCAATTTCCCTGTTATATGGCAGTTTCTCACAGCTGTGGATATGGATAGTTTGGCATTTACCCGAGGAAGAAATGCAAAAGAACACTGTTGCTCTATTCCTGTTTTACTTCTGGCCTCTAGTTACCTGATATGAAAGCTCTTTGGGTTTCTTTTGCTAAAGAATTCCTGATATGACCCCTGCTGAGAGACAGCTTGCTCTTTGCATTTGTGAAATTGTAAACTCTGAGAAGTTCTGGCTCTCTTATTTTGAGTCAAGGGGAGTTTTACAAGTGATTAATTTATTATTGCTTAACTGGACATTGTTCCTGTGTTTGATCAATTATGATTGGAATGAATGGAACAAAAGAAATTTGAGGAATGTGCTAGAATAAAGCTAACTCTCTAGCAAAAGCAAGTCTATCCTCAAGGACTCAAATCCATTCAGAAACTTCCTGCCTTAAAACTTTGCTAAATATCATCTTTGCTGTAGGGTAGTTTGGGGACCTACAGCATATCCCAATTTTCCAAGCATTGGAGTATTAGCCTCTGTAATCCCAGCTTTAATAGAAGGTAAATTCTGCAGATAGATTTCAAAGTGAAAAACTGTATATAGTGACCTGCATCTGAATATGCAGGTGGCTTGAAACAATAGCTCCAGGAAATGAATAATGCCTTGGTCATTTTCCCGCACCATCAATTAAGATACTAATATAAATATTAGGACTGTTAATTAATTATAATAAACCAATAAACTTTTAAGAAAATACAGATATTAAACCAACTACAACAATTATCATGATAATAGGATTCTTTTTAATCTTCTAATGAAGAAACAACAAAACCTAAGCAGCCTACACAAGCTGAAACAAGAAAAAGGCAAAATCATGCATATATTTCAAGTTTTTATTGCCATATTTGGCATATATGACCAAAATATTCTAAAGAATCTAAGTTTACATTTCGGTCCTAGCAAACATGAATAAATTGAGAGCAATCATGGAAAGCTATTTGAGAAATCTGGGCCAAGATGTTCAGTTTATGTTTGTGTATCTGCCTCCCACTTGTTAAAATCAACTAGTGTCACATTTTGTTATCTGATCTGTCTGGAAATCTGTCTTAGTCATTTTACAACACATCTACTTTAAGCTGAGTAGAAAGAGGAAAGGAAAGCTAGATTCCACATTTGCTCAAGTTAAAACAACAGTTCTTGTATTTCTTATAAAATGCAACCTAAAAATTTATTATACTACGCACCTTATTATTTAAAAAAGACAGAATCCATGACTGGCTTTCTCATAGTTACTAACTACTGTTAAAGTGTACTCCCAGAAAAGCAATCATTCAGAACAACAGTATTCCCAGAAAAGTGTTCATTCAGAACAACATAAGCTTTGCAAGAAGTCCAACTGATTCCCAGACCAACCATCACTTCTCAACATCATCCAGTTAGTTTTACTAAACACCTGTTTTCACATCTATCATGATCCTTTTAATAACAGTCTATCTATAAGGCATTAACTTAAAAAGTAAATGTTAATTTCATGAGCATAAAAGAACTTACTGTTCTGTGTAATGCATGTACTTACATTTAAAAGGCTGCTGATGGCATCAGGCTGTATTTTTTTAACATCATCATAACATGGCCATACTATTTTCCTCTTAGTTTGAGAGAGTGAACTGTCTGATTGGTCAGTTTCCTCTGAAACATTGCATTTGGCAGTTACCATGGTCCAATCATACGAAGGACCTGTAGCCAAAATCTCTTCCACATAATAATCCCACTTTTTGAGGCTGGACATATTTACATTTGGTTTCAGTGCCTATTTGAAAGAAAGTTTTGTTGAAATGACAGAAAGTCTTTGAGCTTCAGACTCACAATACGATGCTTGTATTTTTCTAGATAATTCTAAACTGAACAGTATATTGCACTTGTTCAGTTGCGCTGCAGTTTGGTAATTTCCACTTGGCTCAGTGAGATCAAAACCTAAAACTAATACTAGTTTTGGGAATATACCACTCATATTTATCCTTCTGCTAAACCAAGTGCCTACCAAGAGCTCTAATTCAGCATATGTCGCTAGTACCTTCACAGTCTTTGTGCCTCCTGTTAAAGATACAAAAGGTACTTGACAGCAATCACCCTTCAGTTTTTCTCAGCAGAAAAATCCAAGACTCTACTATGAGAGAAAGGACACAGGCTATCTAACATAGGTGGACATGTTACTTGGAAAAACCACAGTAATAAGTAGGCAGCCAGAGACTGCAGATCTTTCAGAATAGTTTAAAACAGAGCACTTTGTATTAAATATTTTGTTGTTGTTGTTTGGTTTTTTCCTTTTAAAAAAATAAAATAAGATTTTCAGTTTGCATGCACCTTACCTGAAGGGTGTTACTACCTCAGGTGAACAGACAAGATTAAAGTCTGAAGAGTGATGCATAGTCATAATGACTAATTCTGCTATTATGACTAATTCTGCTACCATATTAGCATTTCATATGAGGAAAAAGCTTCTTTTAAAAAAGACAAAGAAAACACTATAAAAATATCAAAAACTACTCCTGATTGCTCACTAATCAAGCTACGCTTACAGCAAAATGAATAGAACATACAGTGAACAAGCAATCATTCAAGCTCCAAATTCATTACAGTGAGGGTTCTACAGAGAAAACAGATGTTTCTCTAAAACAAAGATATCGGCAGCACTTTCTATTCACTGAATACCACCCTCTTGTTTTCTCCCTCCTTCCTCTTGCACTACCACTTTATTAGGTAAGTATAAGTGCATGTGCGTGTGGTGTGTGTGGGGGGGTTGAAGGGAGCTGCACCTTTGACTGCAATGAAGATCTGAAACAGACTCAAAGTATCTTAAAAGAAATAATTATTTCCCCTTTTTTTAAATGAGATCGGTTTATATAGCAGATTGAGTGCAAGGTGCTATGTGTGCTAAAGTACAATGTAGTGAAACAACTTGAGGAAAAAGGAAAACCAAGAAACACCAACAAAAATATTAGTTGTGCCCTGGCCTCCGAGACAGTGGAGACTGTCCTGTCATTATGTTTTCTGGTCACCAGCAGTGGAAAGACATGCAAACAATGATTTATCAGGATGAAGCTCACTGACAAAGCAGGAGGGAACAGCACAGGAATAAACACATGTGGGGCAGTGGATGGCAGGAACATCTTAAAAACAGCCTTGCACCCTGAGCTACAGTAAAAACAGACCCTTTTCTTGCAGTTTTTGAGATATCTTGACTGCTTCCCTGGCTATTGCACAACTTTGTAATGGCAAGTGTATTGTGAATTTTATATAATTATTCAAGACACAGTCAAATCTAGTGGACATGTATTATATGTGACAGTGATATAGATAGTGATTCAATCAGATCATTATGAAATGTATCTCATCACTCCAAATTCATTTCCCCATAATTATGGCTTACAGCATGTAATTTTTTTTAACAGTCTGCGTAAACTTTAAGATAATTTTTATAATCATTCATATAATCAAATGAAATGAAAGAAAGATCCTCATTTACTTCAGCAAGATGCATAAATACATATTCTAGAATGTGGCTCTCTAAATGACATTTCCATAACTAAGCCTATGAGACACTGATCCAATCAATAAATGTGGGTCTGGGTCAACTGTCCATCAAATGCTTAATTCAGCTGAGAGCAATTAAGATAGCAAAATGTACTCACAGAATCACTCAGAATAACAAACCACCTGTTTGGTTTTTTAAAAATCATACCTCTATTTCAGCAGGGGCATAGAGGTAATTGAAGAAAATAGGGCTCCTTTTGTGCATCTTTTCAATACATTCCCAAATACAAACTCCTTTTTTGGCATGTTTATCTCCTTTATCTTCAAATAATGTCCCTAGAGAAAGAAATATTGGCAACAAGGTAGCTTTATGATAATAAGTAACAAGCACTAAAGCACAGATACAAGGAATTTCAGACTAAATCTACTATCAAATGCCACTGCAATAAGAGATTGTATTTGATGAAATAACTTCTGTGCTTTGCAATTGCAACTATTCAGTGGTATTATATTTATAAACCTGTTCTGAAATCTACAGAAATACTTGAGTGTATTTATGAATGACCCTTTCGGCTTGCAGCTACGCTGACTCAGCAGACCACCAAGCCCTGCTAACTGATTCTGCCCCACAGCACCTGAGGTGACTAGCTGTTCCAGTCTGCTGCACCAGCTGCACCACTTACCTGCAAGTAACTCATTTCCCTAAACTGAGTTACTTACTGACTCATTTCAGAGAACACAAATTAGGCTAGCATAAACATGTTAGCCATATATTTGTGCTACCTGAAATTACTTTGAAAGGACATACATATTATCCAAAATCTAATGGAACAGGCTTTTATATTGCATTAAATTGTATTTGAAAGCAAATTACCCTTAAATAAACTAATACCTCCTCCCACCTAACCCTTATCCCTCCTTGAAGAACCATCTAACAATCCAAGTTGGAAGGAAACACAGAGGCCATTGATTCCAACTTCTTGCCTTTGTTCAAATGGAGGCATATAACGGAAATTAACTTTTTCGTTAAAATAAAATGGTTGCTCAAGTTTAGTCTGTTCCACAGTTTCTACGGTTCTTAAAAGAAGCATTCAAATTGACTGTATGCCATGAGAACCACCCCACGAAGCAGCGCAATTCAGAGCACGTGAGTGTTTTGCTCAGTGAACAAGTTCCAAGAAAAGCCTCAACTGTGGTTGTGTGGTCTTCTTAAAAGGGCACTGAGAGTAGATAAGACCTTGGAACCAGTAAGGTTGCACATGACAGATGCAGTAAAAGGAAATACAGAAGAAGAGAAACACTGAAAGAACACAAGAGAAAGAAGTGAGAGATAAAAGATAGGAAAACTTTCCTCTCCTGAAACCTTATGCACCCTCTGAAGATTCCTAAGGACTTTTTTTCTCTTAAAATAAGGTATTTAGTAGGGGAAACTGAATCATGTGGATAAATTGCTAAAAAACACGGAAGCATGACACTAATTTCTTCTACTTTCCCTTAGTCCCATCAATAGCACGGTTCAGGAATCATTAACTCAGAAAATTCTACATGTTCTTCCCCCTAATTTTGATTTATGTTCCTCAAATGGAATTTGTTACATCAGCACCATGCAATTATTGGACTATCTCAAACTGGGCAAATTTGTAGACCAAATATTGACAATAAAAAACCTGACAACTACAAAACCACTATGCAATAAACAAACATCACACATACCATGTTCTAGTCTTTCGTAATCTGAATCCAGAAGAAATGTTTTAAATCGATTTGATACGTGATGAAAAGCCAGAAACTTCAGATAATATTGATTGAACTCAAACTCTGTTGGGTACTGGTTATGAATCTAGAAAAAAAAAAAGAAAAAAAAAAGAAAAAAAAAAAGAGGATATTGAGATATAATACAAACAGATGTGTAAAAATAAGGATGTGCAATATGACAGCAAAATAAATCCCCTGTGAATGCTGACAATAAATACAACCATACTGTAGACAACATAACCACCTAAGTTGAAGTTAAGTATAGCTGGTTTCTCTCCAATAACTCTTTATTGCTATTTCAGTTAATTCACTGATTTTAAGGGATATACTCAAAATTCACATGTAAGTTAGAAGCAATGCTTCAAACTTGACAATTTCAACACATACCACCTAGAAAGGTAAGTCTACAGGGATGGGGTATCTTTGAAAATGAGAAACGCATCATCTTTTAAAATGCTTAATCTCCATACAATACGAACAATTACAACCTGAATAAACCAACAGGTGCTTCTAATATGATGATTAGCGAAAATAATTATTTTTTAATTCTTTTTCAAATCTACATGCTCCAATTAACTTAAATATCTCCTAAATATATTTAATAATTTTACACTGCTATAAGCCTTCGTTAGTTTTCCAATGCATTTTGGTTTTGTAATCCCATTAAATACCAATATGTACTTAGTTTAAGTAAGAAATATTGCACTCCAAAATCTCCTGTGCTAGTAACCATTAAGAGGGTATTCCTGCAAATACTGGAATAACTGACTGCATCTACCATGGGGGTAGCACCCTCACCTCCCTTTACACAGGTGTTACAACAGAGCTGCTTATTGAGCTTAAAAGAAGTCAGCTCTAGAAAACCATTCCACTTCAATTATATGCAATAAATTACCACATAGATACAGAAGAAAAATAAGAAAAGCTTCCTGCAGTGACATCACATGCATAAACTCAGTTGTCTTAGAAACAGAGAATCTGCCAGATGCTTCTATGGTGAAAGAATGATTTTGAATTAATAATTCAGCTGACACCTGGAGATACTGGCATAAACAATGACTTTTTACATGATGATGCAGTTCTAATTCAGGAATTACTGCTTCATTTGTTTTCTCTGCATCTTTAGTTTAACCCATGACATTTAATGCACATACTAGCTCTATGGTGACTTTTTTACTGAACATAGCATGTTGAGACTATAATGGGTAAAATTATTTTGAAAGGACCAAATGTTTATTTCTGGTGAATGGGTGATTTTAAAAAACTTGATAATACATTACACTTCAGGGTCAAGTTGCAATCTAATTGGATTCCGCAGTTGTCTATAAGTTGCACAGAAACCAATGAAACTTAACAGAAATGTTCAAGTATAACTCTTTAGTAAATTTATTTTTCACAGTAAATTCCTATGAAACTTTATCCATTCATTTTATCTCAAAAGTCTTTCCTAGAGTTTACAACCATACAGCTAGAATTTAGTATGTAAATACTATGCCATCATGACTTTAACGTTTGTTAAGTCCATTTCTAGAAAAATTACTCAGAGTTGCATTCTAAATAGGACTGTAAGTCATTTAGCTTAAAGATTTTTTCTAACAGACAAGTCTATATTATATATATTACACTGTTTAGTAAAGCTGTGTGCCCACATGCCTCTTCTTGGCTGAACATAACACTGGCTGAAAAGATTATAACCCCTAGACAGCCCTCTCTTCCCTCATGAGAACTTACTGCCTCCTTCAGATTGATGTGCTGAACTGCTTCTAAATTGACACCTATCAAAATAAGATGGCCTTTTCTACCAGTATTTTTCTACTATTTTGATAGGAAATGGCAGGCAGGTTCACATGAACGCCTTTGCTAACAGATAGTAATGGTAGTATCTCCACCAGCAAAGAAGTGATGAATAGCTCCAGATGGCCTGCGCGAGGCAATCCTTATGCTAACAGAGCTGCAGCCAGGGCAGGTGGTCATAGCTTAAGACCAAAACCAGAAAATACAGATCTTCCTGTAAAATTTACCTGTTAGTAACTTGCATACTTTATATTAAAGGATATAGAGAAGAGTCAGCTACCTAGCGACATGTATTAAAGCTGCTGAGATGAATTACCATGGCAACTTTCTTCTATTTCCTTGACACATTCACATCTATAGTAGAATATTTTAGGCATCTTGCAGCTTGAGGCAAAATCACAACTGACATTTGTTAACAAAAGGGATTCATCCCACTCTACATTTCATCCTAACTTTTTAAGACAGGATGATTATAATCTATTATTCCATATTCTTAGAACTCCAGATGGTGTTAAACATGACTTAGAGAAAAATCAAACATTCTGCCTTGAAGAAAACATGGTACATTCTGTTGCATGACAACAAACCAAAATCCTGAATTTAAGTTTTATCTTTGTTCTGAATAACCTATTTGTTTCCAAAGCTTGTGTGACCTCCGGACTGGAGAAAAAATTACTCTACAGGTATGCGTGGATAATTTCCTTGCTTTTCTTTACGCCATCTTTCTAAGATTTATTACAGTAAAACTGGAGCAAAGTGTTTCTAGGGTGAGAAACAGGATATAGGCTATATCTACATAAGCAAGTAATTTGGAGCAAAAGGAGTAAACAGACTGAAGCAGCTGGTGCTGAGGTCCCTGCAGCTCCATTACATATTTGTTGTTTTACTTTGGACCAGATTTAGTCTGGTTGAGTTGATGACCCCAATTGTACACTGATGACCCCAATAGTTTCAAGCTAAGAGATGAATCGCCTTGTAAGAGATGGTGAATATTTAGTACATACCAGAAGCAGAACTTGGGGTTAAATTCTTCTAAGAAAAATCTAGCACACATACACCAAAAGGGCATCAACATATGGTAAAGAGAGATGCTGGAGGGATTTACTTCGAAATTACACTACTGCTTGAAATCACACATAGGTTTACTCCTTTGTACTAATACACAGACTTATCTAGTCAGCTCATTAAAGCTTGGAGAAGACATCTTACAGCAGACAGAATACAGCACCAGACAAATGATTTACGCACAGAACTGAATGAACCACCAAACAGATGGGTTTCAGTATTGGAAGACATGGCTATTCTGTCCTGTTGCAGCCACTGCAACCAAGAACTTTTTTTCTACTCCAGAAAAGGAGCAATAACCTCAAGCTGCTGTAAGAATTAGTTAGTGTGACAATTGGGCAGATTAACTTGTTTGAATGAAAAATGCAGTACTGATTATCTCTGGAGAAATATCCCCATTTAAAATAAAAACCTCAGGAACACAGCCATTGAGAAATAGATGAAGCAGATATGACACATACTTCTATTGTTTTCTAGTGGGGAAAGCTATAGGAATCAAACCAAATTCCAAGAATACAGTTATCTACTTGCAAGACAGCAATAATGACGGTTGTTTGTATTTAATGTCTGCAAAGCATTTATATTCACTGGCTTGAGATGAAGGACAGACTTTAGAATTAACTTGAATGACTGTAATATTCTGAACCTAACTTCTTCATACACAATGTAACTGCTGGTGTTCGCCTTCTTTTGAACATGCAGTATATAAAAAAACCAAGAACATCTCAGGACCCCCTGGTTCATAGGTTGTTTTTTCCAGAACTGATGGAGTACAAGGCCTCTTCAAAACTTATTGTCAAGCACAAGGAATTAAAAACTGTCTAGTCACTGTGCTAACAGTCAGTCAATTTCTTCTTTTGAATAAAGGGGCCCCAGGCTGCAAAAAGCCAGTCTTAAGCTTAAAAAACTTCTGTTTGAAATCTGCATAAATGACCTTAGAAGATCTGTAACGCCAACCATCCCTTTTGGTCTGTTTCGTGTGGGTGGATCAGCCCACTCTAGGCAACCATTCCACCTCTTTATGAGGTGAAATTCATTCACTTCAGTAAAACCTAGAGAAGGAGGCTGCTAGTCTTCTCTCAAACCACTAGCTATAACATCTGAAATAGAGGCATCTATGCACTTATTTGTTAACTCTTCTTGTAAACTAAAATTAGAGATTGACTTACCTGATGCACACAGTCCAAGAACTGTAAGAAAACAGGAGCAAATCCACCACCCTGACAATTGAGAGTCAGACTACTACGTTGACTGAATTTATGACCAAAAGACAGCCACTCTTTTTCCACCAGCATTCGAAAGCCTTCAAGAGTCCTATAGAAGGGATCACTGAGTAACTGCACCAGAGATACTACCTAGATTACAAGACAGGATATACTGTGTAAAAAGTGACAGAAGTTAGGAGAACACTTCAGTCAATTAATATAAATATTCTATAAACTGTTTATAGTTCAAGGAAACAGAGGCCTTCATATAAACTCAATTACAAGTATTTTACCAAATATGTTAAGTAGTTTTATAAAACAAACCAAATCATATTTCACATGAAAAAGCTTCAAATAAATTGAGACTTTACAATACTGTAAAAGTCAAACCTGATAACTATAGACTTTGGAAGTCATTATAGTGCTTACCACATTTAAATTACATTTGAAATAAAACCACTTTTATTAATAAAACAGGATAATAAATATTTATAAAATAGTATGGTTATCTCAGCAAAGAAAGTGTTAAAGAATTGGTCCTGAGGGTGACACTAGAGTTTCTGCAGTTTTGTCATGCTATGGTGCTCACTAGCCAACTTCAGCCTGCTTTAATACACAGCATTTCAGGAGACTAAAATGCAGCACCAACTTCTTTCACTTCCAGCTGTTTATGTCCCCTTCTCTATTCTTCATTTTTTGACAACGATTCCAATAATTATGTTAACATTCTTTTGTCGGTTTGTTTACCTGCTATCAGGGTGTTGGCTGCACACAAAGTTTTTATTTACTAGAATTACTGATATCTGTGTTTATCTTCTGGAATATGACACAACTACATGTACACAATGCGTCCATTAAACAAAGCAGCAGGTTTTCATTCACCTAATTTATAGTTTGATTTGGAAAGTTATCTGTCGTGCTAATCTGTTCTTGCAGCAGGTGTTACAGTCTCTTTGGCACAAATTTAGTTTTCTCTCTGTGTGTGGTCTCCTAACTTCATTTATGGAAAATGAACAGCAAGAGAAAGAATTCCTCTCCTTCCCTCCTATGCTTAAAGTGAACTATGTTTACAAAGACAAATGAAAAGTTGTGGGGACTTTCAGCTTTCATTCTCATATATGGTCAGGTGCAGGAATGCAGATTTTATATCTAAGCCTTAGAGCTGTAATTCCATCAGGACCTATGGGACAAATTCATTTTAAGAAACTCTTTTATAATGTAAATGCAAATGAATACAAGAATCTGTGCTTTCTAGTTTCTTCTCTGCTGCCACAACACAATTGATTAATGTCACAGCCAAATTATCAGCCACTATTGTTTGGTGTTTTTTCTTAATATTTAGCTATTTCAAGGTTTTAACAGAAGCTTACTTGTGCAGTAATATCCCAGCCATCCTCCAAACAAACCATAACAGAAGAACCATTTTCAAGGAGCTCAGAGATTATGACACCCAACTGCATTATCCTGTGAAGCTATAAAGTATCACAAATAAGTAACATACTCAAGTATAACTTTCTAGATATTATCAATAAATATAATACTTTCATATTTAATATTAAATGTGTATTCCAAAATCTACTTATAGTAAAGAGAAATGCATTCATGCAACAGATTAAAAAGCTATAAAATGTAACATTCTCGGGATTTTAATCTAAACTACAACAAAACTGAGAAAAGATTTGAAGATAGGAACTTAAGCTATTAAAACCAATGAGTACTGTAATAAAATAGCTGTCATAAAAAGGAGAATGGGAACACCACACTTGACAGATTTATTGTAGCGAAATTCCATCCTGGGCTTAACACTAACATAACTTCCTGTGAAATATTAAGGTTCCACAAAGTCACTAAGTACTTTAATGCGAGAACCCCTGTAAGATATTTACAAGACAGTATTTCTAATGCTCAATCCCATGGAAGTCTGCAATGAAATTCACAACAGTATCAATAAGAATGAAAAAAAAAAAAACCCAACAAACCCAAACCTCAAAACAAACACAGAAAAATGCTATTTCTATAATCTGGAAATAGTTCAGGTAGATTAAACAGTGTTTCCTATATTTGGGTGGACTGGCTAAAACATATGGAAAGAGGACAAGCTAAGTATTTGTATTTAATATTCATTATGTAGTGATACTAAAATTCCTCGAGCAGATGTGGTAGTTTATTCCTCTGGGAAGGGTTATTGACTTGAATGAGATTGATTCAAACATGATAGGTACAAGCAGGTTAAAAAAAAATTAGGTGAATTTGGGCAATTTGGTTTTACTATGAGACTATACATTATTATTACTACAACGAAAATATTTGTTATGTTTGTACTATTTTTGTCATGCTATAATATTGTTCTTGGTAAACATCATAACAGACAGCACATAAGCAATTCAGGTTTTTACAGCAGAATGAAACTGCTCTTTGCAGAGCACTGAATACAGTTCAACCAATAGCAGCAGTAGGAAAGCTGAAAGCCTGGAAGAAGGGAGAAAGCAGTATAGGAAACCAAAGAAAAAAAAAGATGGCAAGAGATGTCTAAGGTCATTTATGCAAGGGAAAAAGAAAGTTTGGAAAGTACAGAAGACACAGGAAAGAGAGTCAGGGAGAACAATATTAAAAAACCCCAATCCTACGAATATTACCATGGTAATTGTGATGGAAAACACTTCACTCCTCTGAACATTCATATAACCATAGCTTAGAAAATAATAGAAACTAATTTTCCTGCAATTTTTAATAGGAAAAGACCTAAATGAGCACCACTTTGAAAATAAAGTGGCTTGTTTGTTGTTCCATACTTTTAGGCAGGAGAATAGAAGAAATGCTATTTTTTCACATCCTTAATATAGAAACTGATATGCAATCTGATTACAAAGATTCAATATATAAAAATGCAAAATACTATTTTATCATTTGTATAAGGAAAATAGGGCAGCCCTTTAAATTTCTTCTTATGAATTCACACCCTTATAAACAAATATTTTAGCCTGTAAGTGTTAAAGTCAATACTGTGTAACTTCTATTGTCCAGGAAATGGAAAGCTTACCACAATAAAAACACATTTCCAAGATGACAGATCTATGGTCTTTCACAGGAATAGTCGAAAATGTGTCAAATTAGTCATAAATTTACTTTATACATAAGTCACATATGCCATGATTTAAATCATAGAAATGCGGTTTAAATGACATACAGCTAGTGTGTTACATTATGATCCAGGCCTAAGCAAAGAGAGATTCACTATTACTTTTCCTCCAAAATAGGCCAAAAGAGAGTAATTCGAATGTTATAAACTCCCTTGATCTCTGTGCTCTTATAGTCCTGGTTTTGGCTGGAATATAGTTAATTTTCTTCCTAGCAGCTGGCACAGTTTTGCTGTGTTTTTGCTTTAGTCTGAGAACAGTGCTGATAACACATCAATGTTTTAGTTGTTGCTCAGTAGCACCAACCATGGTCAAGGACTTTTCAGTCTCTCATGCTCTGCCAGTGAGGAGAGGCACAAGAAGCCAGGAGGAAGCAGAGACAGGACACCTGACCCAAACTAGCCAAAGGGGTATTCCATACCACAGCACGTCATGCTCAGTATACAAACTGGGGGGAGTCACTCAGAAGGGACTGATCACTGCCCAGGTCAGGCTGGGTATTGGTTGGTGGGTGGTGAGCAATTGCATTGTTCATCACTGCTGTTCACTGTTTCCCTTTCCCCTGTTGGTTTTTATATTCTCTCCCCTTACTGTTTTCTTTGTCATTATCATTATTAGTATCATTATATTGTATTTTAGCTATTAAATTTTTCTTATCTCAACTTGTGGGTTTTACATTTCTTTGATTCTCCTCCTCATCCCACTCGGGAGGAGGGAAGAGGTGGGTGAGCAAGTAACTGTGTGGTACTGAGTTACCACCTGGGTTTAAATGATGACATAGGGGCATGTTTATTTCATCAAAGTGATATTTATTTACCTACATTTACCAGCTTGCTCAACTACTCTGTGATTGAAAATGTTCACATGATGATGGAGTCAGGTTTTCACGCTCTTCCCACTTCCCCCTTTCCTGAAGAATACGGTGGCCGGACACAGCAATGACCAACTCCTGTGCTCTCTATGGAGTGATCACACCTCAAAGGAAGAAATTAAGCCACTCTTTGCACTGTGTAGCACATTTCAACCAGGAGTACATTTTTTAATGCATAATTACTGAAATGACTGTGTTACATGCTATTTCCTCCTTAACAAAGCAGCACAGGAGTCTATTCTGTTTTCTATGATTAACTGCATTTAAGAAGAATATTCCAAACATAACATAAAACTGCTTAAAACATTCACTGTAATTGAAAGTTTTAGATATACAAAGAGCTGACTTTTCCACATCCTTTGTAATTTGCATCCGGCAGTTACTTCCAGCCCTGTTTTTGTTTGGTTAATCTTTATGTAAGGGAATATGGGACTGGGAAGTAAAGGAACAGATACAGATAAAACAGATTAACATACAAAGAATCCCCTCTCTCCTGCAAAGACTTTGCCATTCCCCAACAACAGATAACAGATGCTAGTTTATTTGTTAAGTACTTGTGCATATGGAAAATCAGAATGAGAACGCTTATGAAGAGCAGTATATCAGTTTTAAAATCAAAACATTAATTTATTGTTCTATACTTTTTTTTTAAATTTTTAAAATATATAAGAAAAAGCAGTGAAAACTAGGACCATAAATTTATATAGACAGAAAAAACGGTCATCTCTACTTGTGTATGTGTTCCATGCTATAAGCCATAAATTATGTCATAAAAAATGCCTCCCACATTTGTATGACTGCATTAAAATAATAATGCTTATGGAATGACAGAATTGATAATATGCAAAATAATTACAATGAACAAAGAAGAACAGCTGGTTAGAACACAATAGTTCTCTGTCAGGAGAGCCTGAAATTTATGTTGTGTAAGCAGAACTGCATATAGATTGTTAGAAGTATCTGTCATATAAATTACCTGTGGGAACCACTCTGACTCCCCAAGTGCTTTAAGGAATGTTGCCTCAGAATCTGTAGGAATAGTGCTGGGAACACAAGCTCTCATCAGCTTTTTAAAGCTTGCCTTTGTCTGTCGGATGTCACTGAATTCAACAGGAACAAATTCACAATTCAAAGCAAAATCAAGTTTGAATCCCTGTATGAGAAGGACATCAGCAGATGTAATTTAAAAGGGAAGCATATTTTTCACTGACAGTTCCATTAAATC
This sequence comes from Ara ararauna, assembly GCA_028858755.1. NCBI lineage: Eukaryota > Metazoa > Chordata > Aves > Psittaciformes > Psittacidae > Ara > Ara ararauna. The sequence continues at coordinate 34,649,908 of CM054380.1, read as the reverse complement.
TCAATGCCTTGCATGCTTTATTGCTAAATATTTCAATTCCTAATTAAAAAACTGTTTAGTTAAACACCTGCCCAGGATAATAAAAATCCTTACACCACTTGCAAAATAAACCATAATAAAGTACTACTCATAACAGCAAAATGTACTGCATGACAGTCATATTTATAATAATAATAAATAATAGTAGTAAAACCCCAAAGTGAAAATCCGTTCTTTATACACAACATAATGTGCTTACTTTAGGATTTTTAAAGTAAATTAACAATAAATAAATAAAAATTAAAATAACTGTATGAATGACAAAGACACAGTGTAGGACAGATCCCAGCGTGCAATAATGCAGAAACAAAAGTAACCCCCAAATCTAAAGAGAACCCCCAAAACTGCAAGCTAGCTGACTCATCTAAGTGGTCACTGCACATTGAGACAGTTGTGCATCTGAAGTACCTAGTTCAACACAGAGTAGCAGTCATATTATATCAGGGAATACCTGATATAATTTCCAAGAAGTATGTGAGATTTTCCCAGCAGATTTCTTCCTATTTTGTTTTACTTACTGCATTTACAAAATGGGAAACAAGAGGACTGAATTAAAAGATCAAGTTAGCTAACCGAAAAAAAAACCCCAAAAAACTCCCAAACTACAATGAAAAGGATAATATGAAGAACATTATTAGGCAAAACAATTCTCATGTAAGAAGCATCACTGAAGATCTTTACAGCCAACATTTTAATTTTTCTTCAGATATTCTTCTGTCATGGAATTAAACTTGGCTTGCAAATAATCTTCATTAAGCTGCTTCATAGGATGCCAAGCAAAAATGGAGGAAAGTGAAAACCCAGATTTAGTCCTGTTTATACTTTGACATGGTTCAAAAATAAATTCAATAGCTCAACTACCGAATTTGCCTTTTTTGAATGCTATGTTGCAATAATATATGATAAAAGCAACTGAGAAAAGTAGCACATTTTCCTTAAAAAGATAATTCTGTTTTTATTATCAATTTGTATGAAATGCTATTTGGTAGAATAAAATGGGTCCTTATATGAATCAAGATCAATAATGGATGCTCTGCCAAGCCCTTTATAAAGCCAGTAAATTCAAGTTAGTAGAATGCTAACAAAGCCAGGAAAATACTCGATAATAAATAATCAACATAATTTCTTTATCCAAAACCAAAAACTGAAGTGATCTTATAGACTACACACTAATCAATGAGAGGAAGTTTGCAATAATCAAAAGTTAAATATAAAAAGTTAAAATAGAAACAATATTTGAAAGAATTTTGATTATTTTGCTACAGATGCTTCTTCTGTCTCCTTACATAACATAATCTCTGAAAGAACTGAACACTGATGTGTTTTCCTACAACCAACAATTGCTTTTGGAAGCATATATATTTCAAAAAATAAGAAATTTTAGATATGTTCACATTTCAAGTAAGAAAGCAGAAAACAACTGATTTTTCAATCTTCGAATGCAGAGATTTTAAAAAAATAATCTGCAAACATTTTCTGGAAAAAAAGTAAAACTACCAAGAATTAATGTGGAGGATATTTGTTTCTTATACAACTGCATCTAAAACACTACAATCTATCCAAAAAGGTGCCGAAAACTGTAGACCTCATGGTCCTTCTCATGTAATCAAATCAGGACAGACAGACTTCTGGGTTGTCCTTATTCACATCAATTTAGTTTCACGTGAATTTAAGTGCTGCCCACACTAACAGAGGTTTTCTTCTCTGGTAATTGCTTTCTTGACTAACAACATTCCATTTGCTTTGTAACATATTTCAACACATCAGGTAAAATAAAATTGCCCTTAAAATTTCCAAGTAAGTCTGTTTCATGTTTTCCAATGTAGAAATCACTGAGACAGCAACTCAGCGGAACATTAGATGAGAGGTCAGCAGAATCAGAGTACAGTAGTATGCATTTAGGTGTAATTAAGCATGGCTCTGAAAGCAAGAACTTACAGATACGCAACTCCAGCACTCCCTTTGCAATAGCTCTGAACAGTCTCTGAAAGGGGCAGCAAGCTCCACTGCTGCTACACTAGTCCCACTCTCTGCATTCCCATCATTAATCTTTACACCAGCAGCTAAACTCTGCTGCACTTGTTCCCTGCAAAGTCAACGCAGGCAAACAGTTAAACAGTGAAGCGATGGTGACTTCTGAATATGAAGGCTTTGCTGGAATCTCTGTGGCCTGGCAATGTATTTCCTTCCCAGCCATGTCCTTCCCAAGTTGAATAGTCTTACCTTGTACAAAAGCTACTCCATTCCTCTGATAATCTGTTATCCATCTTTGTCTCTCTTAGATCTACTACACATCAGCACAAAAGTGACAAACAGGGCTCTACTCACAAAACTTGTGAGTTTGAGCCTGATTTTTAAGATAATTTACTATATTTCAATTTATGTTAACTTTGTGGTATTCTATGATTGCAGAGCTCAATTTTCAACCCCACGGAATTCTACAGCATTAATTCTTATTCTGCATGTAGGAATAATCCTCAAAAGAGTGTACAACCTTAGGAGTTATCCATCTGTCTTACCTAGAATATTATTTACAGTTTTGCAAAAATATGAGGGTTTTTAAACTCAAGCCAAATAAAAACTGTGTTAACATTAAAAAGAGAAACAACTGCCATTTACCCGTAACTGAGATTTTTCTCCAAATATATATAGAGCTGCTTGCCGCCTCAAAAGCTGACTTTGCAGAAAAGCGCTGCTGCTGTAGGAAGTGGCGTTATCTTTCCCTGCAAGTCTTGCACCAACATCAATGAATGGGGTCTGAGTGTTGATAAATCGATTGCTTGAACGAAGACTCGCCCATACACCTTCACAAAGATGAAAAACAGTTTAAAACCTCTTTGCATGACGCACTGGAGATCATAATTACTAAGGCAAATGCTAAAACATAATTTGGAAAGTAGAGAGCTTAAACATGCCCTTTCCATCCCCCACAGGACATAACTAACAGCACATACTGGAAAGGAATATTTTCATAAGAAAAATTGTCAAAAGCATCCTACTGCATTGTGATTTAACCTAAGAAACTAATAAAATTCTGCAAAGCTCTTTCTATTGTAGAGACAATGGTTGCAATCGTGTTCAAGGCCAAGTTGGACAGAGCCTTGGGTGACATGGTTTAGTGTGTGGTGTCCCTGCCCATGGCAGTGGGTTGGAACTAGATGATCTTAAGGTCCTTTCCAACCCTAACTATTCTATGATTCTATATCAGTAATATAACAATAAAATGAATCACAACTTGCAAGTAATTAGCATCCATTTAAGTGTATGGAAATGAAATTGCTAGTGCTGTTCGTTTGAGAAGTAGCGACAAAAATTTGATGTATTTCCTCATTAAAGGTATATTTTTTTGGAAGTCTAACCCATAACAGTATTATATAATTACTTTCTTCAAAACCAGAAATAGTATCACTTTAAAATTTCCTGTTACCTAGAATCCTTGTGTTTCTTTTGCCTGGACAATGTAAAACTGTCAACCATATCATATGATAATGAAAATGTATAAAAGGATGATCAATATTACATTTCAGGGTAAAGTATTTCATATTCACTCTTGAAATGCCACGATTAAAATGTAGAATGCTATGAATTTTGGTTTGTAATTGTCCATTTCTAATGAACATTTCTAATGTCCATTTCTAATGGACAATTAAAAACCAAGTTCTTTTTTTAATCATGTGTTTCATGACTGTATTCTAGGAGATATAACTATGGTACAGTTGTGTGAGTAGAGATGCCTAGTAGACCACAGTCTTACAATTTAATCTGGCAGTAAGAACGCCACTACTCTGGCAGCAGGGCATGGTACAGAAGTCCCAAAGCCTGCACCAACACAAACTTGAAACAGTGCACTGAGACATGGAAGGACAGACTTGCCTCTGAAAGCAGCACAGCAATATATGAATGGCATCGTACCAACCTAATTACCTCTGCCTCTTGACAGCATTTTTTGTTTGCATATTGCGCCTTCTTGATGTGGCTATTATCATTCCCAGAAGAGGAAATTTCGACAGCACACAGATATGTGTGCTATAGGCTCAGATCACGCTTAAGAAAGTTTAGGGATTTTTAACATAAGATAAAGCAGTGATAAATCAGATTGCCAAGGCCTGTTTAGCATTAGCAGAAGAAAAGACGAGTATTTTTCTGTTTCTTGTGTCTTAGTAACAAGGATTTTGTCAGACTGTTTTTGTGTGTCCTAGTGAGGTATGTGAAAGGTTCTTGATTTTCAGACTATAAATAGCACTGCTTGAAAATCAAATCCTTTAAGTATACTAAACTTGGCATTCAAATGGCAGTGTGAAATTCTTTAACCCATTATGCAGTAAATCAGATCATCAGAAGAGACTCCTGTCCACAAATCTGTGAAACAAGATATCCAAAAGAGGCATCGGAGATATCTTGTAGCCATAGAAATTTAGACACTACTGTACCAAAAAGCCCCCTCCAGCTCCTTCAGGAAAATCCAGTAATATGCATAGTCAACATTTCTTTCACAGAAGGAAAAAAGATGCAAGTAACAGTAAAATCCTACTGAGATATCTCAACCAGCAAAATAATTTTATTCTGTTTTTTAGAAGCAAGATTATGTTTCTATTAAAGAATAATTCTGTAATCTTCATCAGGGACTTGTCTGTACAGTTTAGCTTGTCTGCCTCTCTGGCTGCTCGACTTAGATGTGAGCAAAGAAATAGCATTAATAGAGGATTATTGGCTAGGAACTTATGACTTCCTAACAGTTCTAAATAACTTCCACTTCAAAGACAGACAGTTTTATATAATACTTCACAAAGTAGTATATATGTTTAGTATAAAGTTTTTTTCCACATCTCAACTACCACAGCTGAAATAATAAAGACTTCAGCGAGCAGAAATCACAGCAAACATATAATAAGAGGAATAATTGCTTGTTTTGTATGAAAAAATGCTAGCTTCAACACAGACAAGTGTACCCACAGATGATATTTACAAAAATACAGCGTCACTTTCTAACATTTTATGTATGCAGGCCATCATTAGTGCCTGTAGCACAACAAAAGCAACAAAATGGGTTATAAACACTTGAAGATGAACATGTTTACCAGTGATGCATAATAATGATTAAAAGACATTTATCTCTGTTCTAATTTTGCCTACTATCTTATCTTTTGTTAGCAATATCCAGCTTTCATTATTTGGCATATACATTCCTAGTACATCTCTCTTATCTGGCAGAAATTTATTTTTTCACACACAAAATTTTCTACAGATAATTCCACATTAGGTCATAACAGTATTAAAAGAATAACCTGGTGAAGCATGTGACTAAATCACTGTCACTGCATTACACATTCAACGGCCAAAACCTCCCAGAACTAAACCAAACCACAACACTGAACTAAAGCCCCAAAATCTTGTTAATGCCAAATCAAGGCTTTCCATCAGTACCACTTTAGCATGTATTAAGATAATTGAGTAGTTATGGAGATGGTAGAAAAGAACATGCTTTAAGGACACAGAATACAGTACCTTGATAGACTCTTCCCTTAGTTGCTGATTTGGAATTTGAATGAGTGAAACATTTATCTCTGTACCCAAGCACTGGTAGATAACAGTTAAGACAGAAGAAGGAGGAATGGAATGCACATTGGAGCGAGACACATTGCAGGAGAAAAGAAAAGGGTTACTTATTAATTTCCAAAGATCTAGCATATATTGAATTTCTTTATAGTACATGATTTATCAGACAGCAGAAATCTTAGTCATCACAAGACAAAACATCAATCAAGCCAGAAAACCAATATAAAATGGGAAGTACACATTTATCAAAAAGGAGTAATTTTCACTGTCATTGCAATAGTTTCAAACACGTAGCACAGCCATCATGTGGTTTTCCATAATTATAATACCAAAGGAAAGGTAATGATTAAATCATTCTGCTGAATACTTCATTGAAAGCTTCTGTCCAGCTGAAAGTCAGCATAATTAAAAATCTCAACCTCGGTGCTTTTTTAAAAAATGGCTTAGTCTATTTAGGTACATAATTTGATGGGCCTCAAGATCAAATCAGAGTGCGAGTTGTTAGTTTTACACACCTACAAACATTTTTAAGAGCTGTGTAAAAGCGTGTGATTTAGAAAATGTAGTATCTATCATACAAAGATTCAAAAATTCTCATTTTCAGTGGGACCTTATATGCTTATCAGAGGGTGTATTTTTGGCTCAAAAGCCACATCAACACAAGCAACTTCTTTTATCACAAATATTCTATTAAAACATACTCAAAGTGTTAATGTCCGCTGCTTTTAAAATAAACGTCTGACTGAGACTGTATTCATTAATTGTAAATACCCAAGTATTTTTACCACAGCAGCAAACCATACTGAGAAAACATTTTATTCTATTAAAGTCCACAGAAGTGCCAGGTAAGAACTGCTGTTCCACAGAACCACACTATAAATAATGTAAGAAGAAAAGGGATGTATTGAGTGAACTTACGATTCCTATGAAAGATATCAACCAAAGTGTTGCCAGAAAAAAAAAAAAGTCCAAGAATGAAAATATATTATGAAATATAAGCATTTGGCCAAATATTTCAGATCAGAAACAGCTTAACTGGGCTTTAGGCAAATACTTTGTTAACATTGTTTCAGATAAAGTTAAAAAACATACCTGACATGGACACAAAAATTTAGAACAATTGATGAGTACTCAGAACAATGATGATTTTTAAAAATGAGAAATACTATTCAAGCACTGGCTCTAATCTTCTAACTTAAATTTAAAAAGATGTGTATTAAAAATACATTCTCTGGCACAAAAAATAGAAAGTGTAACTTTCAATTACTGTGTCATAGCTGCACCTGACTTTTGAGCCCTGGTATGTGTGATAATAGAAACATGGAACGAAAGGAGGATTCAGAATCAAAACCAAAAAATACTGTGCTTGTGTTCTGTGAAGTATAGTGCATAATCCATAGCCACTTGCCTTGATAAAGTAGTAACTAGCTAACCCCCTTGTCTTTTTTTTTCCTGCTTTTTGAGTTCCTCTTGGGATTATGAAGTGGAGAGATATCACCATTTTTAGACTGCCTGCATAAGTCTGGTTTTTCAGCTGACCAAAACTCTGTACTTTGGTCCTACATACAGTCTCAACACTACTTCACATGTGAAATGTAACTAGCTTGAAAAAGGAGTAAGAACTTTGAAATAATAAATCAGGTGGATCAATTTATTTGAGAACAGCAATTTTAGAGATTCTATATACTTCATGTATTTCAGAGTTTCTTCTAGAACTGTGTTAGCTAATCTCAAAAACAAGTTTTTACTTCTCTACAGCGATACTCCTTTTCCCTCTTCTGTCTTATCCTGTCAACTTCTCACCTTCACTAGTACTTGTCAAACATTCTTATGTTCCAGTAAAGCCCTCACGTATCCTGCTGAACTGTGAACAGACAGCAGATACTGGGCTGTAATTACACCTTTCAGGTATCTAGAGCAGGTGTGGCATAAACCCAGCAAGACACAAGATAACTTCTCTGCCTTCTTCCCGATTACTGCTAAAATTAAGCCAAGAGACATAGACTTCAATGTCCAACATAACAACACATCTGTGATCTAATACTGTCTTGATACTAATATTTTTTTCTTCATTCTTCATATTGATACTAATACTTTTTTCTCCACTGAGTGGCTACAAACTCTAATTCCAGAAATCTGCAACAGTTATTTCAGTAATCCTTTTGTCTTCAAAAGACAACTTCCATACAGTCAACCAGCAAGCTTTTCTGTACTTATCAGGAGCACCTTTACTGCCCCTCAGCGCTGCTTTGCTGCTGGCACTTCTGTCCCAACATGAAGGGATGGCATACAACAAAACATCTGCTGTCAGCTACCCAGCATTTTCACTATTCCAGTACAAAGTCAGCTGGGCACCATCACAAATTTATATAACAATTTCTATCCTAACAAACATATATTTAAGGAATTTGATATACTAACTTATGCATGCATTGTACATCAAAAATCCTGACAACTTCATCAGACTACAAAAGTAGTTGGAATCCATTTCATTGAATGAAGGCTTCTTGTAGAAATGACACTGATGAGCCCTTGTACCTAAGAATGACTCTATCTCCCAGTTACTATGCCTGGCCATAGAACTCTCCCCCCTTACCTAGACTAATATTATTCAATAGATTATTTACAACTTTATGAACCATCACCTAACCTTCAGCCAAATGCCAGTATGATCTTTAATTGGAGATTCTGAAGTGCATTCAGTTGTAAGATACAATTCTGCATTTTCAGGACATACATTTTAGACAAATTACAAATACAGACAAATCACAAAGTATTTAGAAACTTAAGTTATAATCGAGTGTTTAATTTTACACTGATTTCCAACATGAAAGAAGCTTTACTTCAATAGTAAGTAAAGGACTTAAACAAAAATCAGATACTTAAATAACATTAAGTACTGAAGCTAATTTCTATTTTGTCGTTTCACGAAGTAATGAATTGGTAAGCAGTGTAATTATTTTTATTTCACTAACATTTTGTTATCATTTATTACTTTAAATAATATACTTTGAGCTAGTCTTACTAACCTCCTTGAGCAAAGCTATTGGATAGATTTACATCCAAATGTCCTGGCACTACCTGCTTAAACACAGTAGACATTCTTGAAGCCCTCCTTTCAGTGCCTAAAGTCAGCCAGAAAAAAGAACAAAAGATTAAAAAACTACAGTGTTACTCAGACTAATACTTAACATAACTAATAAAATGCCCTTTTTCACACAATACAGCTAATTCTTGCTAGTTTTGTACTTCCGATTGATTTTTTTTAAGACGTGTACAATGGCAACAGTATGGAGATGTTAGAAACAGCTAAGCAATCAACATATTTTACAGTAAGTGAAGCAAAGCATACACACTTTGGGAATGGTGTTATTTTACAAGAAAAAGCACTGGCTATATTAGGCCAATTGCAACCAACTGATTAAGACAAGACAGACACAATTTCAAGTGACATACTCCTCTTTCTAAGACATTGGGGTTACCTTCACATGAACCCTACCAAGTTCCATCACATAATAACTGAAATAGATTCATTTCCTCATGGTTCCACATACACATAACTCAAGTTTTATTGAAAGATTTTACTGCAAGTGAAGCTATATTTAAAAATGACATTATATGCCCATTATGAGCATGTAACACACATGAAAATGCCTATATATTGCTTCCGTTGCTGCTGCAACTAAATACTGTACCTGTTCATGTGCAATCTGAGCTTGAAAACTCATATTTTCCATCACATGAAACACAGTAGTATTTTGCATTCTCTTCATTTCGGTGGTCTCTTATTCAATATACAGTTTTCAATACACTTAATTTGTTATGAAAGTATTTAAACTGCATATTTGCTTTTGATTCTGTTATACAATGTAAACGTTGCATTTGATTAAAAAAACCCTAGAAAGTTTTGGCATCTTGATATTCTCAAGAATTTTGTTTGTTCCAGGATAGTAATAAATTACTAATGCCACAAGACTGGCCACCACACTCAAGTGATTTCTTCAAAAACTATGACCTGCAGGTGGTTGTTTACTGCCTGATTAGGAATACCAAAAAGTATTTTGGGAAAGATTATAAATGTGTAAGTGTAACTGCAAAGAAACAACAGAACTCATATAGGTCATTGAATTAATACCAAATCAGAGAAAACTCACTTTCAAACTTAATCATAGAAAAGCACTATGTAAACTAATTTTACCTGGAGACAGAGCAATTGTTGGTCTAGCAGTAAGAGTGTTACTGCCATTCATTTTGCAGTGGACGGATATCACATTCAGTAAGGCTTGTAGGTATTTCTCCTGTTCTATACTGCTTGAAGATTCTAAAGAAGTAGGAGCTACAGTCACAAGAACAATGGAATATATTAAAATACAAATAAGTTTACAAATACATAGAATAGTACAATAAAAAGCTTATTATGTACAGGAGAATACTGAAAATGTCATGGTTTGCCTATCAAAGGTTCAAAAAGCCATTCCTTTGATAACAAAGAATGGTCAGATGTTCATCACCTGGCTGGAGAGTAGCACCCAGCAATGTTCTCCTGCATTCCACACCACAAAGCTAAACTCCTGAAAGAGTTTGTTACCTCATGGTCACTCCTAAAATATTCATCCTTAGCCAGTGATGAATACAACAGAATGGAAACTGCAGTTTTCCCTTCACTCTCAGAACGAAGAGTAACATGTCTAAGTTTGTGCTGCTTTTCAGCAAATTTCATCCTTTTTAAGAAAATGTGCAGAAAACAGTTAGAACTGTTTCTGTAACAAAAGCAAGTTAAAACCATAATTAACTGTCTCTTTTCATTCCAGTAAAGCAAGATTACTTACCTATAACTGGAGATTCTTTGAGATATATTGCCCATTCACTGAAAGTATACATATCTCAAAAGACAACAGTGTTCATGCACTCTGCTGCATCAACAGACACAACCTACATGTCCTCCAGGTAATCTGCCCCCAGAATCTGACCTTTTTAGTGGAATGAAGAGGAAAGAGGATGGACACTGCATGCACACCTGGATAACACACGTTAAGGGATCTCCAATTGTGAAAAGTAATGTTCCTGCTCCCTGGAAACAAGTCCACCTGTTCTTTCACCAGCAGGTAACTTAAGGAAGTGTCTTCCTACATGTTTAGGTAATTTACAGCACGGGGGTGTGTGGGTGGGAGACGTGAGGTATCTGCATTGTTGTATCACAATTTCTTCTCTGAAAACCACTGAATAAACCTTTAAATGATTGCCGTTTCAGATGACTACTCTATAGATCTCAGAAAAAGAATAATTTTTCAGTTGTTACTGATGTTGCTTAAGTTGCTGGAGACATGGAAAATAATCATTTCAGAAAGAGAAAAGTGGCTACAAAAGACTGGATGAAAGCAAAGCCAGAGAGGAAACAGACAGTTTAAAAACATAGGGCAGAGAAAACAAAAAGGCAAGATGAGAAAGTAGGATGCTCTGAGAAAGTACTGAAGTTAAACAGGCAGTGCACTAAAGACAATCTTCAGACTTTAGGAAGTTAAGAATCCAATAATAAAACACAGAATCAAGGAAAAAACCCTCAAAAATAAGTGAAAAAAAAAAAGTCTTGGAAGAACTCCACCCATTTCTGTCCAGGTAGAAGGACCTAAAGGAAGTGAAGGAGATGAAGGGCAGGTCCTGCGCCATACTAGGATGAGAAAAAAAGTGTCCAATCTCAGAGAGTTAGATTTTCGTTTCAAATGCTAAACAAAAATTTTTGAATTCCATTTTACTGCAGCCACACCTGGACTCACTTTAGGACAAAAATGTCAGCTGCTTAAACCAGGATTTGGTATCTTAACCTCAAGAGCCAAGATTTGGACTAAGAGATAGAGTCAAAGAGTTCGAGCACATTTTGACGAACCACAGTGGTAACTTATAAATAGCTTTCTTCAGTGATGATCCAATCAGATTCTATGCTGGAGACTAACAGACAGTAACCTAATTAGTTGGAGGTGGCAGAAGAAATTTCAAGACAGCCCTGTTAAAATTAGTATCTAAATGACCCTTTTAAAATTAGTGTCTGAATTGGAAGCACAATTATGGAATGATTAAAAAAAGTACATGCAGGAAACATCATTCTGTTCTGCCTGACAAAGTGGAACAAGCCTGAAGAAAAACGTTATTTTCTTTTCAACTATTAAGCAGGGTTTACACATCCTGAAATCTGCTTAAATGATTTCTGGGTCCCCAAGTCCTTGAAGCAATGCCACGAAAAAACAATTCAGGTCTTAACAACTTAGTTAAAAGAAAGGAAATGAAATGTCTAAATGAAAGGATAATGTCCTTATCACTGGCACTTTTAAAGATTTATTTTGTGAAGAGTATTGTGCGTGTTTCAGGAAAGACAGTGGGGAGATGAACAGCCTGACTTAGACAAAAATCTCTTACTGAACTGAGCAGATACCTGAATTACAGATTGAGGAAAATTTTGCCCTTCATCTTTAATCACCGATCATCCTTTCACACAGTGCTTAACAGCAGTATAAAGGAATGAACTGGTGACTGAAGCATTAACCCCTTACCTGCACAGCTGAACAGGGATTTCTACAGAATAACTGATCTTTTAAGTGCTGTATCATGCATGAGACCATCACAACAGCATGGATTTGAGCAAAAGAGACGGAGATCCCAATAATATTATAAATCCCAGGAAAGAAATGCATTGTTTAGCAATGCAATAAGGTTGCCTCAGCTGCTAATATGTTTTCTAAATGCCTGAGAAAATCCATCTTTATCTTACGACAGGTCCTAATATAGTAAATAATCTAGCCTGTATCAAAATAACTGTCCTCTTGGACAGTGTTACTATATACAAGAAACATAACTGGTATTCCTAGATGGCATTTAACCAGTTCTTAGTAATTAAGGTGCAGAATGTTGTACTTAGAACTACAATGCTCTGCTAAAATATACCCAGAAAGGGTGAAGTGAAATTCAGAAACCAACTTTTATGTTTCAAAAGAAATTCTGAAAAGACCTGTATAGTCTATACCTTTATATTTAAACACCTGTTAATAATCCTTTATGGACAGACTTTAGAAAACTGCAATTCCATTGCACATGTAGTTTGGTTCCATACAGCAATTCAGTACTGTGCATAATTTCTCCAAGAAACTAAGTTTTGTGCTTCTGATATAACATACTGTTCGCAACTATACTTTGAAAATTTGCTTAAACAATGTAACAAGAAATCACAACTATTTTATAAAGTTCCAGCAGGTCCTTTTTGTTTCTGTATATCTAATCCAAAACTGCCTAATAAAAATCTTCCCTATGAAACCTCTGCTTAGGAAGGTACGCATCTGTCAACATTAATTTAATTTATGATTATCTTTGTCCTCTTAGTTTGTATCACAATGTATTTTTCAATATACACTCTCCTTCACTGTACACAACTCCTACTGAATCAAACACAGGCACCCGTGTATAACTATTGATAAAGTTCTGTTTCACCAAGCTTCAACTTCATTCTGAATTAAATATCCTGTAAATATTTTCATTTTCCCTGCAGTACTTTCCTGACAACAGGCTCCATTTTGTTCACATGTTAAAAGAAACAGTAACTCCAGAAGCTAGTACCTGACCAACAGTTATTGTCAATCAGATTATCTACTGCCTAAAACACTGCTGGAAGTATGCAATAACAATATAAAAGACTGTATAAAATTAAAAATAGAAACCACCCATAAAAGCAATGAGATTACACAAAGGAAATGTGATTTAACAGGTCAGGCTTTGAAGATCCTGTTTTTGAAGGCTTGTATACTCCTATGCACATAGAAATGATAGCTACAACAGAAAACATGGAAGTGTTTGTCTTTCTATAATTAGCAGACTATTCCTGCAGAATTTTTTCAATTTGTTCTATTTATACTAGGTTTAAGATGCCTGGCCAGTATTTAAGCTAAAGCAATCAGTATTAAATCCGTTTATAAGACTAACATTTCAATTACCATGCTTAGGAGTCACACCATAAACTGGTAGAACAACTGGTGTGGCTCATAGCTTTGGCAGCTGCTGTGTTAACTACTGGTAGCACTCTGCTGATCCAGTTTATGAATCTTCCCAACAAAAATGAATTGTATAAAAATTAATTACCTTGCTCCTCAAACTAAAAAACACCCCACAAAACATAGAAACACACTGAAGCAATGCTAAAGCAGTGAATATTCAGCAGATAATTACTCGCAAATCAGTTTTAATAGCAAGCCCAGACACTGTCTGATGTAAAAAATGTTCTTCTAGTATCTCTAAAATGGTGAGACTTTAAGGGTGCATTTGATATATACAAAACCTCACGTAGGTAAGCATTATGTCTAATATAAGCTGCTCCTCACAAGTAGGAAAATTGTGGTTTTCATAAAGATACTCAGGGACTAATTCAAGAGGATTCAATAATCTTCAAACTACATTCATGTGACTTGCACTCACTTGTACAGTATGCTTGTTACAGGCTTTGAAAATTTCAGTAGAACAAACTCCTCATTAGAATAATACCGTTTAATTGTGGTTTAGTCATTATCAGGGTGAAATAAAAATAAACAGGACTGATGAATTCCTTTTCTACCTTAATGAGTTCCTGCTACTCCAATTTTATCTCACATTTTCTTTTTCTCAAAAAAGAAAAATTACGGCCTAATTTTAGAATAATTTCTAAACAACCATCACGTGATTAAAGAGAAGACTGGCTTTTTTTTCAGCGATATTCCAAATTCACTCTTGGCATGAAATTAACTCGGAAGAAACTATCAGCATAAGAGATGGTAAATCCAGGTAATCATAATAAGTATCCTAAACACTGCCTCTGACTGATGAAAGTCAACTAACGTTCTTTCCAAAATTCATGTTGCCCTAAGGTTATATTCTTCTGAAAAAAATATTGTGACAAATCTTGTGGTGGTCAAATCTTGATCACACAAAAGAAGAGATTTACTTAATGCAAAGACCCCAACTATCTTTCAGGTCCATGCCTTATAAAAGGAAGATAAAAGTTAAACTAGCATTACAATGAAACACTTGAGAAAAAACAGTGGATAATGGTATCTCCAGTATTTCGTATAACCCTCTATTAAAAGGAACAACACACACTCATTATATTAACTAGTGCAAAGGAAAACATAGTTTAAGGTAAACAATAAGTGTGCATTGTGTTTGGCAGAAGACATTTAGTACATATATAATCTCTGATTAAATTTTTCTTTGACATTTTTTAACCACTTTCATACCATTCAGAATCTGCTTCTTGGCATACAATAATTAAACTGAACTAATATAGTATCAGAAAACCAGTCATATCCTGAGACTTGATTCAGTCAGATCACTGACTTCCACTAGAAAAGTAACTATTTCTACCTAAAATTACTTATACAGAAAGTGTAACTGCATCAACTCACCTGTAGTGTGTGTGTTTTGGGATTTGAAGAGGCCAACAACACCTTTTCCATGAAAGCCCCCAGATCGAAGTAGAAGAGTACTAGTTTTAGTGTTTTTCCAACAAATAACTGGTAGGCGATTGTGACGGTAACAGCGAGCAACTCTCTGCAGACTGCTGTCTTGAACAGACTGAGGTACTACCAGAAGCCCAGGATAACTTATATTGACAAAATGGTGAAAAAAATTGGGGGAAAAAAATTAAAATTGCTTTCAAATTGTTAAACAATGAAAAATAAAATTCTGAAAATTACAAGCTGAATATTCATCTTGTTGAAAATATACCTCAACTGTTACAGTTATTTATTTAGTAACTCTCATTTTTAGCTCAATCCTAGCAAATACATTGATTGTGAAGAAGACTGCATTTTAAAAACAACTCTAATGAAAAAAAAAAAGGAAAGTAAGATTATCACCGTTAGTCTCTCTCCATTTAAGGTTATGTTATGTTTTATTTGGTAGCATTCTTCTTATGTGTCTCTTTTCTGTCACTATAAGTGGCTATACATGGCTAATAAATCCACATTTTTCAGCATGACAGAAAAGTGAATGTTGGGGCATTCAAATAATGCATTAATTTTGTTCTGACACTTGTATATGAAATATAAGAATTGAAAAGAAAGAATGTTAGATTGCCTAAAGTATCACAATTAAAACAATATAGTTCAGTTTATGTCAAAATACATTTAAATTTTGCAGTCAGATTCCTTGGAACAATAAATTTCAAATTGCGTTTTTGTGTACTTTTTAAAACACTACAATACATTGACAGATTAGGAAATTCACTGATGGAATACCTTTAAAAACAGAAACCCCAGCAAGATGGTCGTTTTGTTCATGTCAGTGAAAGAAGTATTCAAGCACTAAGAAAGATTATTATCTATCTACACCAAAAAAATTTCAATTTAAGTGCTGATTTCATATGTTGAGAAGAAACTAAGTTAGTGCTTACTAAAGTTTTGTTCCTGTAAATTAAATTCTTCGAAACTTATTGAACTGCCCTCGTACAAAATCAACGTACATACTATTTATGGTCTACTTAAAACACAGTAACCAAACTAATATGGCATTAGATATGTATGTATACCCTGAGCTTTTTAATCCACTCAGACATTAATTATCTTTTTCAAAAAATCCGACCAAATATTAAAACCTGGTGGTTTTAGGAAAGAGTTCTCTGCATAATGTTCAAAGAATAATGAAAACGCAGATTTAATGCCTTCATCTGCACAATCACTCGGTGATTGCGCAAAACTGGTTATTAGTCTGTTTTTCTAGATAAGTCAGAAAACAAGACAGGCTCCATTATTTTTCCTGTGTGCCCTTCTTTCATGAAAATCCAGCGATTTCATTATCCATAATGAAAGGAATGACTAGCCAAAACTGGCTTTAGAGGATGCAAATGCTCTTCTAATATGACCCCTGCAGATAGCCTTTTGTATTAAAAAGAATTTTGTGGGTAGTGGTCATTAACTACAACAGCTTTCACACCAAAAAAGGAGTTAGTAACATTCATGTATTAAAATACAGCACATGACTTTCAGCACATGACAAATTTTTAAAGTATTGTAGATACCTTCATAAATAAAATTTTAAAATATATTTTTTATGAAGAAAATAGTTACGTACAAAGCTTCTAAGGCTTGCTTTTTCATTTAGGCATAATTATATTTTAATGCAAATAGCCTAATGATTTAGACATCAGTACAGAAAACCAAGAAAGAAATTCCTTTAAAAGGCAATTTAGAGTATGTAGATTAGGCTCTTCCAAAAGCCCCAGGGGCACTCTCTTTTCATGGGCTATAGAAAAAATCAAGGAAGGAAGACTTGTGTTGTGTGACACAGCTTCTGGGGTAGTTCTAAAAGCTCACTTCTGGCTACCATGGCTGGCAGTCTTTCCGAATCTGATGAATATATACACAGCCACCTGAAGACAAATCTCTGAGTGGAATATAAATAGCTTCAAGGTCACTGGTTGAACACTCCTACTGTGAACAAAAATTTTCTCACAACAAGTTGCTTTAATGGATACATCATAGGATGTGCTTATTATGTCATCTTTATTTTCAACTACTTCACTGAATTGGTAAACTCACGTCCTGCAAAGTGAATACATCCTGTTCAGCGCGGTTACTCTCAAGTATTCTGGTTTTGAACGCGAAGAGTTACTAGTGATGGTCCCTAGTCCCAGACGTTGATAGTCCCTGAAACAGGCTCGTTCTACTAATTGCTCCATTGTTGATTTTTCTGATGCTTTTAGGGTACCACTTGTGTGCATCTCGCTGTCGTCTGAAACTGAAGTGAAAAATCTTTAAGAGTTTGCTATTGGGGAAACCAAGAAAACAATACTGTTTTCTTCTGAATAAAATACTAGTTTGTTTTACTGCCAGTAACAAATTACAAGAACTAACACATATAAATCACAGTTTATAGAATTATAAGAAATAAAATAATATTTTAGTCAGGAAGCCTGAATCTATTGCATAGTTACCAACTGCACTTGTGACTGGCATGGCTGACAGCTCTCTTGCTAAAATCCTGGAAAATGTCATCTCACATATTCATCTGAATGGAACCGAAGGCAGATAATATTTCTTACAACAATTTACGAAAATCTGTTAAGCTTCTGTCATGGGTTCAGCAGCAGCAGTCATTTTTCTCCTTCTTGGTAGCTAGTGCAGCACTGTGTTTTTGATTTTGGGCCTGGGAACAGCGCTGATAACACCAGTGTTTCGGTTACTACTTAGTGATGTTTTGGTCTGGCCAAGGACTTTCTGAGTTTCATGCTCTGCCAGGGAGGAGGGGAGCCAGGAGGAAGCAGAGACAGGACACCTGACCCAAACTGACCAAAGAGGTATTCCATACCACAGCACGTCATGCCCAGCATGGAAAGCAGAGAGCAGAGACCCAGAAGGGTGGGGGTGCACTGCGTGGTCGGGCTTGGTTTTAGGTGGTGAGAAATTGTATTCTTTCCTTGTATTTGCCTTGTCATTATTATTATTGGTGGTAGCAGTAGTGATTTGTGTTATACCTTAGTTACTAAACTGTTCTTATCTCAACCTGTGGGAGTTGCATTCTTTTCGATTCTCCCTCCCATCCCTCCGGGAGCGGGGGGAAGAAAGAGGGGGAAGTGAGGGAGAGAACGGGCTGCGTGAGTTAGGCTTAAACCACGACAGCTTCCAACCACTATACACAGATAAACACAAGCCAGAATAATAAAAATTGTACACATAAATTCCTTAGAACTCCAGGTTAAAATGGACCTCACAATTCTTTTAAAATACCTTCAAAAGATACAACAAACATTTTAAGGCTTAGTTCAAATAAAAAAAAATGTTTCTGTGTCATAATTTCACAACAGATGACTGATAGTTTCTTAATGCCTCAGTTTCAAAGTCAAAGAGCACCCTTCTTCAGCCGTGAATGTCAGCAGCACTTTCCAAAGCAGAAAAACCTTCGACCATGAGAGAGAAAAAACATGTCACAAGTTCAAACTACACTGAAATTCAAGTCAAGCAAGGTCTTGGTACAATACTTGTCACCTGCCTGTTACTGACACTTCCAACTATTTCCAAATACTTCTGAAAGCAGACTTACTGTTAAGAGCATGTATCAATTACTTGCTATCACCTAAAACATGGAAATATGTGCATATGA
Organism: Ara ararauna; assembly: GCA_028858755.1. Lineage (NCBI taxonomy): Eukaryota > Metazoa > Chordata > Aves > Psittaciformes > Psittacidae > Ara > Ara ararauna. Next base: position 34,631,203 of record CM054380.1, on the reverse strand, counting down.
GAGGAAATACTTCTTCATGAATGAGGCACTAAAAGGTATGTAAGGATTTAAATTTAAACCAATATTTTATAAAAGCGGAAATTAAAATTAAAAAAAAAAAATACAAATTATGGTACAATTAAAATTTTACTGGCAGTAAACAATGTTAAGAATTTACAGGAGTAGAGAACCCATGCACTTGTTTTTGGTGTGCATTTTAGCATAAAAGTTAAATGAATAATTTTACTGGCCCTGCAGCTCGTCACACGACAATAATTCTCTACTCGACGTAAATAATACAGAGTTTAACACTGTGGGTATCCTCTTTTTTACGTTTTTTCCTATTTGTCATGGTAAGAAAGAATTTACAAAACATTTACAAGTATAAAGTGTGCCATCAAGAAACAAATTAAATGAGTTTTAGAAAGAATTTTATTTTGAGGCATACAGAAACTTGGTATTTAACAGTTTTGAACAGAAAGCTGTAACTGACCCAAGTAAGATGAGGGTGCATTTTTTTAAATACTGTCTTCTAAATGCCTTTTTCTCTCATGAAAGCAGGTATACTGGTGATCAGAACTTGCAAAACCTTTTCCTGTGCATTAAAAGCTAGAGATTATAACTCATGCCAGTATCCATAACCTGAAGAAGGAGATGAAGATGTGTTGCTACCTCAAATTTAAAATATGTGGGTTTTTTTTAAATTAGATTTTGAAAATAAACTGTTCTTGAGATATGACTGTTTGTAAAAGTGAGTTTTATGGAACACACCAGTATGATCACCCATAGGAAACAGAACTTAGTAGTGAAGAGATTCTAAACTCTGAAAATAAAATGATGGGGAGGAACTGGAGAGAAAGTAGGTATTCATTAGTAGCAAATACTAACTAGACTACTGTCCCCAGTTCTGGAAATTGCACTGCAAGTTATATGTGAACCTCCTGAAGAGGACTGAGAAAAGAGCAATGAAGATGATCAGAAGTCTATCAAGACTAATAAACAAAGAATTAAAAACTGTATATATTTCATATCTACAAAAGAACAGAAAATATGGACAATACAGCCCATAAATACATTAAGCACTGCAATTAGATTGAAGTGAATCATCTCTCCTGTATGTATGTGGTGGCAGAATAAGAAGTGAAGGCTTTAAATTCAGGCAAGGAAATATTTAGGCCTGAATATCAGAAAGTTGCTTGCGTTTCTCCAGCAACAGGATGGTTAAAGCATCAGTACAAAGTGCCTAGAGTTGTGGAACATTCATCTCTGAAAGCTTTTAAGAAAACGTTAGGTAAACGTCTGTGAGGAAAAGATTAAGTATGTTGATCTTGCTGTGGGGCACAGAGATGGAGTAGATCATCTCTTGAAGTTCCTTCCAACCCTATCTTTAACTTTTTTTTTTTCAGACAAGGCGTCACCTGCTGCAGATAGCTTCAATTTGCTTAATTGCTGGTATAGCTGCATAGTTTCCTATACTTCAGTTTTGGAGACTTGCAAACAAAAAAGCCATTCACAGCGGTCAACATAAAATAAATTGGCAGTGATCAAAAAGCAAATTTCCTATGGCTATTTGTACTCTGTCTGAAGCAAAGAGTTACCACTGCTATCAGCTGATTACACCTGAGGTGTCAGTGCAGCATGGAGAGAAAACCGAACTGGCAGACTTCGATCACTTTACATGTTCCCAGCCAAGACATCTGGAAAGTGGTGGGTAGAAAGCTTCACAATTCACAGTTTTGTAATTGGAGTAAAAAAGTTACTATCGTCAATGGCTATAAAGCACCTGTGCTTATGGAAGAATGCAGCTGGTTTGTACATCTGCAATGCAAAAATTCTTCAAGATTTCTTCATCGTCAAGAGAAGTACCAATACACAGGTATGCTTATGCTTGGTGTCTCTGGGTGAAAGACACAAAATCGTTTAAAAATCATGCAGGTACAGACTGCAGAATGGCTTCTGACCCAAAGAATCTGCAACATCAGAACAAATACTAACTCGGCACTTAAGGAAGATGACAAAAACTAAATTAAGCATGTCATTTTCCAGCACTCTAAAGACACCCTGTGTTTTGCAATCCTTTCTTTTTTGCCCCTTTTCCATCACTTTTATCTGGAATGAAAGAAGAGAAACAATATTTTTTACCTTTCCTAGAATAGCTTTCTTCCATTTTAGAGAGAATAGTGACAGTGCAGTAAGATGGTCCTGCTTCAGACAACTTCTATCTGCTTATGTATCTGCTCATAAGTCACATAAGTTGCCTTGCTCACTGACCAAATATTCCAAATGAAAATTTGGCGCTTTTTATGTTTTGAAGAGATCATTAGTGTTCGATAAACACTTCATTATCTGAAATGCCTTTTCTTAAAAAAAAGAAAGAATGGTATGACAAAACAATACCTGTTTCATGTACAGGAGAATCTGGTTCCCTCTAGTGGTTTATTATAAATTAGCACTGGTCCAGATAAGGATATACTGACAGCAGCACATGGTAGGAAAAGAAGTATTTGGAAGAGAGTCAAACTCCATACCATCACACAAACTATACAAAGTGCCCAAATCACTTTCTGTCTTCTGTCCCAAAATTCTTTCAACCAAAATTTGGAAAAACTGTACTTCCGGTAGTAATGACTTCTGCTGTTTTTAGAAATCATTTGTTACTTCCACATCCGAAAGTCTCCCATAGTACTTGCTCTTTGTTGAATCTCACCAATCACTGCTTTCTCATCATAGACTTATTGCAGACGTCATCATGATGTTTGACAATAAATGGAAGTTACGATATTCTTCTGTGCTGTTCCATCTACATTATTATGATGTAAAAAATGATAACAAGACACTATATGCAAATATTTTGATAGAAGATAATAATCTAGTATTTTGCTTTACCACTGAAGGAAGTCAACTTCCTCTTTTGCCGCATCATTACAAAAGAGAATGGTTAGTGAGTGTACATACTTGAAACCTTTATCTTTCCTGTCTAGGAAGACTCAGCAATTTCTTTTTGAATACATTTCTTATTCAACATTTTCGAATGAAAGTATAATAGGACAGACTTATCAACCAACATGGAAAAAACTGTTTCACTATTACCAGAGACATCATCATCTTCATTCCAGCCTGGGCGATTCCCTCTTTCTTCCACTATTGTGCCTGTCTTCTTCTTTAATAAATATTGGCGTCCAATTGTCATCTTCCCAGCACGTTTTGCTCCTTTCACAATGCTTTTTGAGAAGGTACTATAAATTCATAGCAATAAAAATATTTAGAAAGATGAATATGATTCTCCCCAATAGTGTGATTTTTATTATGAACCCACTTACCCAAATAAAATGTATTTCATGTAATTTTTCATTTAATATGACAAAAATTATAACCAGAAAATTTACTTCTTATATTAAATTCTAAAAACCAATTTTATTACTTTGAGATAAATTTGTATCTATTATGTCTAATGATAATGAATAAGCAGACACCATCTTTAGGTATTTGTATTTTGCTAGCAATGTGATATATCTAAAAAGTTCACAAAGTAAAGGCACGAAAGATGGAAATTGCTGTTTCAGGATTCCGCAACTACCTTGGGATTTTTCTTTCCTGTGTCAACAATGTAATAATCAAGAGAGAATCACGGGAACTACCACTCTAGAACAGACTAATGGTCCATCTAGTCTAGTAAAAACATATGTATCACAAACTTCAAAAGAGGATAAAGCTCATACTCAAGGGTAAAAACACACTAGGACAACTGTGCAGACTGTATTAAGGGTCAAATCAGTTACAAACCACATTAGGTTATTAATTTGTAAAGTAACATACAAGAAATCTATTTTTCACGTTGGCATAGTTTGGATAACTGAAGATGCTACTTATATGTGTTCCAAAATGCAATGAATTTACTGCAGCCAGATATTTGGATAAATAATATATATTTATACCAAACTGACATGTATATCATACTAATCTACCTTTTATTCTGGAAATATAAAAAGACTTGGAATAGCAATCAGTTATTTTGACTTTCCTGAAAAGTGCCTGAATGATCCACATTTGTGCAATGCTTTCAGACTGTTCAATGTATTTGACGGAAACTCAACAAGGACATCAATAATAAAAGAAGAAGAATGACTATACCGGAATGACGTGTTCTTTTCTTTTTGTTTTGGTAAAATTATCTGTGGTGCTGTTTGCCCAGCTGCAAATGCAAAAGTGCTGAAGATAGACTGAGGATAACGGAACTTCATTAACTGTTTTTTAAATATTTCCACCACTTCAGGACTTACTTCTTCATCAAATGCTACTTTAATTAACTGCATATTAAAGATATGACATGTTAGAAAGGGGAGAAAAAACCCTATAGAATTAAAGAAATTAAAAGATCTTAAAATACATTAGCAAAATTCCCATACTTGCATACATGCAGTATGATGCTTCTTGGAAAAATAACAAGTATATGTACAAATATCTTATTGTTTTTGAGGGATATTACATGCTATTAATTTTTAATTTAATTTTTATATTTAAGTCCCAAGATTAAGTTATTTTCACTAAAAATAACATTTAGAATTCTAATCATATCAAACAAATATTTTGGTAAATCCAAGTAGTACTGCTGGCACTAAGATGCCTACAACAGTTCAAATACTAGTCACATTGGACAGTTTAGCTTGGAAATACTCTACCAGCTCTGCCCATATACTGGGAACTAAGGTTGTAATGCACTTCAAAGAGTAGCATCAAACCACGATTTCAGCATTCGTAAGTCACAACCATTACTCAGCCATTCCAATTTTTGCCACACCTTGCAAAGTATAAAAAGCTACTACTAATAAAAACGTAATCCTTAAAATGGACTAACCTTGTGCTATTCAATCCTGATCTATCTACCCACTAAAAATGCTTTTTGAAATGCTTTTTAGGGAAAAGAATAACAAAAGAATCCCATCTCTTCATTCTCAGCCAAGAGGAGTCAGCAAACAAAGAAATATCCTAGAGCTTCATTTTTGAAGGCATACCTATAAACCATTTCAATGTCTTTTTCTCTGCTATCTAGAAGGTGCATTTCATCACTGCTTTTTAAATTTCACTTGTTTTTTAAATACTTTCCAAATGACTAATAACTCTGTTGTTCTAGGACCTCCTTGAAAGGAGCTCTGCAATCTGTAGGGGTCACACTGATCTGAAGTTTTAAACAGATTAAACAGCATAACTGCAGCAAACACCTGAAAGTCATAATTAATAAGCAAAGAGGAGGGGCTATTTCATACTGTATTGAACTCTAGCTGTTACAAAGGAAATGGAAAGTAAACTGTTTGCAGATTGTTTTTGTTCTCATAACCTAAAACAAAACTATGCTAAACAAAAGCAAAGATGTTTTACCAGAATCCAGCACAGAAAACACTGAGCTGTGTCTGTATTTAGCACATCGTTGAAGTATGCTAACTATTCTGGTAAAAAGATTACTGGAAAATTGAAGTCCTTGTGAAGACCACAAGAAGAACTTTTTGTCAGTTGCTTTACTCACTTTATTCCTAACCATATGCTTTTGAATAGGGTCATAGAATGGTTTAGGTTGGAAAGGAGTTTAAAGTTAGATCATCTAGTTCTAACCCCCAGGCCACAGGCAGGGACTCCATCCACTAGACCAGGTTGCTCAAAGCTGATCCAACCTGGCCTTGAACGCTTCCAGGGATGGTGCCTCACCACCCTCATACTGAAGAATTTTGTCATAATATGTAATCATGAACAATTAGCTAAACAATGTCCATTATTTAAGGAACTAGTGAAATGCTCATGATCTATTTTATTATGTGTTCAAATGTTAAGAGTTTTTGTTCTCAGTGAAAATATACTTCTGCAGTCACCTAACCCAACAAATATCTGTCATCTTAAGAACTGCAGTCTACTTTCAATCCACAAAATAAAATTCTTTGCCTTCAACTTCTCATCTCTTAGGGTTTGACTACCTTCAAGATCACCTCCAGGACAAAATATTGAGGAAAGACTTCAAGATTCCTAACTCTTAAAAGTCCACCTCTATCAGTCACCCTGCAGTACATGCTTCTGAACACAGACAGGAAACTATCAGGATCTGTACAGAAGTCAGGATCTGTGCAAGTCACACAGAGGCTCATTGGTTCTGGCCAATGGTGGCTAGCCTAAAGATTCCTGGAAGTGCAGCTTACATGTGAGGTGCACCAGGACTTTCTGCCATGGATTTTTACAGAATGCTGGTAAAATGACAAGTCTGGAGAAGAAAGCAGTATTTACAGCTCTTCCATACACATTCCATGTAGCTGAAAGAGAGAGAAAGCATGTTTCCACTGGTCTGCCTAGCCCTCTACTTATTCAACATTAAGAGATTTGGACCCAAAATAACCCTTTACTGGATCCAAAATTGAAAGCTAAGGAAAGGAGTGGAAAAAAATCAAATTTGAAAATGGTAATCCTCTAGGTATCACCTGCATGAAGAAACGCCAGGGTTTCTATGAGAGGACTGAGTTTTCTATTGACTTTACTTTGCAGAAAATTGAAAACAATTATCAGAACAAAGTGTTGCTCTGAAATACTCTGAGGTGTGTTGTCACGTAAATTTTTAAAAAGCTTCCTTTTACCTGAAAGGTAGCTGAAGTGATCTGCAGTCCTTCCTGCATACTTTGTTGCAGTTGGTTTTGTATAGTGATCTTCTTCTCCTTCATAACAGATGCAATAGGAAAGCTCCGGATCACTGTCTGCTCTCCAACTGAGGACCATAATATTGTATTTACACATACTTATTAGATCACGGAATCAGATCTGGTTTGGTCTCATTGTACTTTGAATAGACAGGAATGAGGGAGTACAAAGCAACACAAAAATAATGGCACCTAACTAATTTCAGGCAAAACACCTGAAAAGGTAAATTCCTAAAGTATTATTAGCAATCTGAATTTCTGCTTAATTAGAGCTGGGATGATTAGAAAAATATTCTTCTTCCTTCGGAGTCTGTATACACGATGGAAATGTACACCCAAAACCTAGACTGATGGGGGTGAAGAAACAGTCTCAATCTTACTCAAATTTCATATTGCATTATACAACTTATAAACAACAAATGATACACATTGGTATCTTTATGCATGACCATGAACATTCCACAATAAATTTATACTTCTAAAAGACAATCTGCTTAGAAATGGCAGATGTCAAAATATAAAAATTTTTCATTCAGGAGAACTATTTCCAGTACATATTAAAAAGAATACTGAATTTATTAATAGATATTTGAGAGAATACTAACTCATGAGCATGTTTCATTTAACAGGCTTCTAGTGGCTGAAAAAACCCTGTTTAATGAAAAGCTAGGGGCAGTGGAAGCTGCAGGTCTCACACAGCATATATATTCTCTCTTAGTGGTGAAGAAGCTTACAAATATTTCTCTGTAAGGCAGCATTATTAGACTAACTTTACAGATGGAACTGAAATATAAATATGCTAAGCATTTTCTTCATTCAAAAGTCTATGGAAGTTACTACAGTCACGAATGTCCTTATTTTCTGTCTCCAACGTTAGGTGGTCTGTGAAAACCCATAATGCCACAGGACAGACTACTGAAGTTTCCTCTAAGACAAATTCATAATTTTATGATATTACATAAATTGTTGAAGACAAGAATATTATACGCACAAATAAACAAACATTTAGCATCTAATGCCTTACCTGAATAAATTCTAGGTAAATTAAATGCAAATCCAAACTCAATGACTGTCATATCTAGCGATAAAAACCTATATTAAGAGATTATTCTTATCTGATAAACATGAAAAGTTATACTGTGAAGTATATACATTTTGATGTTGGTGATATACTAGGTGGACAGACCAGCTCAAAGTCCTGCCTGTCTGAAGAACCACAACTATCACTGTTTCATTTTTCTTACCCAGTTGATCATGAGGAGTGCCTTTAAATATAATTCTGTAAGTGGTCAGGAACAAAGCTCCTTCAGCAGGGAGGATGTGAGGACCTCCAAGCAGTCCTCCTGTAGCTTCCTCTCTGCCATCAGGATCCAGTAGCACACGGAGACCTTCACAAACAAATTCTTCTCCTGGCAGTAAAGCTGGTCGTAGAATTTTGGGCTGATGCAAATAAATGAAAGTGTTAGTGTAATGGTGATACCAGTGTTATACCTCAATCTAGTTCTAATATTTGGCTGAAAAAACTTCAAAACAAAATTGTTATGAGACAGAGTCCAAACAAGGGAGATGGAGTTTGAACTCAACTAAGAGAAATGGTTCTGAAAAAACAGTGAGCATGCAATAGCTTGCCTATGATCAGAAGTTTGGCTCTACTAGTTTCATAAGTTCATATTTCACGAGACCAAAGCCAAGCATTTTATTTATCACTGGCGAAAATTTTCCTTCAATGTTTTGATATTTCTTTGTAACATTATAAGAGGGAAAAAGATGACTAAATTGAATGCTTCTAATACTTGTAAAGAATACAAATATGTTTCATAACACTTGCCTTCTGTATTGGTGGCAGTCGCCTACTCTCACGATGGACAGCCTCCAGGGTCTCTATGTGCATCGCTACAATGCCTGGAAAGCAGTAATACCATAAATGAAGACTCACATAACATGAAAGAGAAACTTGCAATCTAATTTAAACTCTGATATTCTGAAATTCTCAAATTTAAACATCAAAGGAATAATTACTTGAAATTCAACAGGAATTACAGTCTAGAAAAGAAATCTAGCCTTCTAACTTCACTGAAGGTAACTGAAACCAAGAAGTGCACTTCTCTTACTAGAAAAAAAAAGGCAGAAAAAAGAAAGACTACAAACCACTCATCACAATTCCTACCAGGTATCATGCAGTGAAGACCCTTGATGTGATCCTGTGTAACACCGCTCTCTGTGCAAACCTTGTCAATAAATCTCGTGATGAAGCGTACAACTGCATTTGCAACATCATTGTTCTCAGAGTCCTCAAATCCACTTTCAGTGTCATAACTCTCTGCAACACTGCCTGCAATACTATAGACATAAATAAAAGAAATTTCAAACATGGAAAATTTCAACTGGTGATGCAAAGGTGATACTTGGCTAGACACAGACAAGCTGCAGGGTTTTTTTCCTAGCTACAATACATAAACTTTGCTAAAAGCATATGGTGGTACCAAAGTTAACATTGTATTTTCATTGTTATTAACAGTTAGAACTGTGTGGATGATGACATGGGAGAATTTTCCCTCCATGAATCCAGTGCAGACGGGCCCACAAGAGAAAAAAAGCTGCTTGGATGTGAGCTGTATGTCTTCTCTTCATGGAGTCAAATACATTATTTGCAACCCATGGTAAACAAACATCCAGTGACACAAAGGCACATTAAATGAATATTCTAGTTGCAGAGCAAAGCATTCAAAAGCAAAAAGGCTATAAAAATATCTTTTTGTGCATCAGATAAAAGTGCAAGCAGGTCAGTGGGAGATGTACTTTGAATGTCTAAAAATGCTTCCCATAATAACATTAAGGGTTAGATTCATACAACATATACCACAACCTGTCTCCTGAGCACATCCTAATGCCTGAGTTTAAAGGTGTTTAGTCAGCAGAAATTAGCAGCCATGAGAAGTCTGATACTGGTAGGAAGCCTATACTTTACGTGATGCCAGTGTTCTACAATTTTATCAGGTGAGAATTCTGAAAGATCATAGGTGATTAAAAAAAAAAACTAGAGAGAAAAGAAGGCTATTTTACAGATTTGAATGCTAAGGGAATGTAACTGGCGTTTATACTCCTCCTGCCTCTTTAGTAATTTAACTTTTGCCATAGTAGTTTAGTCCTCTTGCTTTGTGTGACCTCAGTGCCTTTCATCCTGGCAGCTTTTGAAACTGGGATTTTATGGATTCTATACAAATGCTTTCTTGATTTTAGGTTCATATACTGAGTTTTTCAAGTTATATAACGCATGGTTTGGGCTGCTTCTTCTTTCTCATCATATATTTGCGTTCAGCATTTGCATTACTAGATTACAAATTCTTAATGTAACAGTAAAGCTTTTATGTTCCTTTAAACGGCGGCAGATTGCTCCAGATTAAGTTCTGTTATTTTAAGAGGAATCACATTAGACTACTCTCCTTAACTAATGAACTTGAAAACAAGTGAAGATACTGAAATAATCTGGTATTTAGAACAAATCCTGAAAACTAAGAAGCTTTTGAGAACTGTGACTCATCCACACTGAAGCTGTATACCCACCTGTTTGTGACAATACTGTTGCTTCCACTCTCCCAGTCACCTGCAGCCGATGTTCTCAACAACTTGTTCTTACTTGTATCCAGTGGCACTAGCAGGTAGACCATGAGGTTAGCAAAATGAATTGCCTGACTGAAAACTGTACTTTCCTCATTCTGGATGAGCTCCTGCTGCGTTTGCTTATTAAGAGTTGGCCATAATCGCAATTGCTCAGCAGCCAGGTCCATTGCTGTCTTATCTTGGTCTGAACCTACAGAATTCTTCTCCTAGAAGACATGCAGAATGAAATAAAAAAGGCACAGAAAAATAATAAAGCTGGAATGCTAAAAATAAAAAAATGTTTAGTCAAAACTTTGCTTATTAAATTGTTTATTAAACTTCTTCAGTAAGTTATATATTAATTTTAAAGGAAAAACCAAATAATTATACTCAATAGGGTTTAAGAAGAGTTCTGATTATAGGAACTGAGCTTTGAAAGCAGTTCACTGAAATATGCAAGTAGCATAATGTAGACAGATCTAAATAACAATTTCTTTCTAGATGAGTTTTATGCTATACAATCATCCATGTTTATTCAGAGTGGTTTACTGATTTTAATACAGTTGCTCTCATTAGCTTATCCATTTAGCTCACATAAAAGCAAGCATAAATCGGATTGAGAAGCACTTTGCTTCATGCAGGTAATAGTCTTCAAACTCCTAGGTTGTTCAGGTGAAGCAAGGTTTTATATAAATAGTTTCCAGATCAGCTGAAACACTCATGCTTTTTTACATGTTGAGTCCAATTCTAGCTTTTGGTTGAAACAAACCAGGTAGGTTGCACATAGTCGAATTGTATTATAGTTTGAGGAAGTCAGAATAAAAGAATCTGACAGCCAATATTAGTGATACAATGCCTGATGTTAAATTATTAAAGGACTACATATCTTGTAAATGTTTTTTCTATACTAAATTTAAGTTGACCAAATTTTCCATATGGACACGTGAGGCTTAAAGTAGATGCTTGAAGTTCTACTACTCTCCACATCTTTAACACAGAATCAGATTTAAAGGGGTTCCCCATACACAGTCCCACAGTCCCTTGCTCTTTATCCCTCATACATCTGAAATGCCTTTTCTGTTCCTCATTCTGATTCCATTGCTGGGAATATCTTTATTTTACTTCCTGTCTCTACAGTGTTGTATAACTTTGGATAGCATACACTCTTCAGTCACATAGTTGATAATAATCATACAAGAAGAGAGATTACAAACAGCTCTTTCCCATGTGTATGTAATGCTTCTTAAAAAAAAAAAGAAAGAAAAAAAGTTATTTTAGCATGCTGCAAGGCTTCCCATTATATTTTTGCATTAGAGATGCACTTTCATCCTACTGAGACACATAATTTGTGTTCTGGAAGATCAGTTCAATTTCACTAAAGCAAATTGAGTGCCATTCAACAGAAACCACCCCAGGGTTCGGTAATAATCTAACACTGTGCATGAGAACTGCTGTTAACTTAGGTTGTTCATATAACAGAACTGTTGCTTGTTTGTAACACTGCCATACAATAAATTACTACTCTCAGGAAAAACATATACCTTAAAGTGTGGAAATTTATACAAAAAGTGGTTGTTTGAAAAATCACGAGCAACATCAAATTATAACGCTTTGCAGATAAACACTATTTTTTATTTTTTATGTTATTTTACGCTGTTTAACATGGCAAAAATGAAAGAAAAATACGTTAAATGGGAGAAACCACAACTTACCACTCCACAACTTAGCAGACAATTAAAAAGTGAATAAAAATACTACCTTGATATTTACTTTATAATATATTCTCCTACCTTTTGTCTCAACTGTACTGCATGGTTGTCATCTTTGGCTGAAAGGTAGAGGGAGCGAACTTGATTTTGCACATTGCTATAAAAGGTTGTTTCCCAAAACTGTTGGTTAGTCCAGATAGGATGGTCTTGCACACAGGTGTAAGCAAACTGACTAACTCCAGGTGCTAATTTCTGAAAGCAAAAACCATGCAAAATTGACATATTAGTCCTATTATTTAATTTCCTTTAAAGGCTACGGCTTCAGTATTGAAATACATATACATAAAATCAGTTCTACAGAATGAAATATGCAGTATACATAATCTTTTGTACTGCAATATAGGAAAGAGAAATTATCCCATTCTGTGCCATTAAAGAAATTAACATGCACGAAGCTTGCATACAAACCTAATGCCAGTGCAAGGCATGGCTTTCTTGATTCAGTTAGGAAAATGAGTCTGAGAGGAAAGATTCGGTGATGACAGTACAGAACACATTTCTAATATAAAACATCTTCCTTGCCAACAATAGAGTATTTTTAATAACCTAGTCCCATAACATAGAAATCAATATTCAAACTGATGAAAATTATTTCTCATTTTATTTAAAAGTCAGAATTTAAGTGGCAACTAAGTCCTTCCAATACACTGTATTTGTTGCAACAGCAGAAGTTTAGATAAACTGTTATTTTTATTGTTATCTACTGCACTTTATGATACAAATCCAGCTACTGAAAGATTGCTAAATTGGGTATGTTCTGTGAAGTCACAAGGGTCTAGGATCCCTGTGAGGTCTCAGACAAAACCAGAATTGTTACAACATTACTCATTATGAATGGCGCGCTTTTTTCAAGTAGGCCTATTTATTTAGGTAGCACTAGTCTTCCAGTGAGTTGCTTTATATTCTTGATAACAACACACAATAACAGGAAAATTTATTTCAATGACCTGAATCATGAAGAATAAAATCTTATATCATGCATTCTCACCTTTTGGAAAAAAAAAAAAAAAAAAAAAAAGACCACAAAAAAATTTGTGTTGCATACCACATAGAGCAAAGAAGCAGGTTACCTAAATAGCTGCTTATTATTATATCTGCAGCAGAACTGAAGAATAAAGTACATTACTTGGTGCCTCATTTAATGACTTTCACTCAACACACTCATATCTGAAATATACACTTCTAGATATGAAGCTTAATTTTACTTTCATGAAAGAAATTGTTTACTGTGAGGGTGGTGAGGCACTGGAACAGGTTCCCCAAAGAAGAGGTAAATGATCCATCCCTGGCAGTGTTTGCGGCCAGGATGGACAGAGCCTTGGGTGACATGGTCTAGGGTGTGGTGTCCCTGCCCATGGCAATGGGCAGGAAGATGATCGTAACATCCTTTCCAACCTTAACTATTCTATGATTATGTTGTAAACCACTTTACTGCAGAGCATTACATCTACTCAATTTATACTAATAGATGTATAATTGTACATAACAGCCAGTACACACAATATTTCCTTAGTAGGCACCCAGGTATTCAAGTGAGAGACCAGGAAATCACAACTGAAAATTTTAAAAGTCTGTTTTACAAATTTCTGGTTTTGCAATTTTTCGAACTGTGTTTTCCACACTATGCTCTTCCAAGTACATCATGAACTGAAAGTCCTGATCAGGTGCCATGTATTCATACCCTATGAAAGACAAAGCTCTTTGAAATGTTATGTTTGAGAAAATTATATGTGACATGCTACTAAAATCTACCTAACTGAAATACCTTCTTGTATTATATATAACCATCAAAAACTGAGAAATATAATTTTTATTTAATCATGCAGAATTTAATCAAAATTTCTTGGAAGCCTGTTAAGAAATCTAAGTTTATGGAAGATTCATAATGCACTATGTATGACTTTGCTTACCCAATACTGAAACAGAAGACAGCTGGCTTGCTTAACAGATTCCCAAGTTTCAGATGTGATGCAGTTTATGGTAGCTCAGAGGAAAGGACAACTGATCACACACTAATGGATCCTGTGCTTGATCTAGCTGTTAAATTGCAGAACAAGACAGCTCAAATAGCATCCTACTGATCTTTGTACTGACTGCTGGGGATGCCTTGACAAAACCTCAGGCATACAAAATATACACTAATTCATGACTGTGTCAAGTCTGTTAATTGGTGGGACAACTAACTGTACATGAAATTGAGTCTTTTAATTGTAAAAATGAGAAAATAAAGGAACAGGAAGACTACCTCTACACTCCTGTAAAAGCCACCTGCTTTACAATATTCTTTAAGAGGTGTACACATTCCATATCTTTTGCTGTTACAGGTGTGTATACAGCTGGCTTAAAATGGTTTAATTTGTCCAGCTGTGATAAATATCACAGGCCCACAGAATAGATCGGGCCCAATCATTCACCTAACTCAAAATCCAGATGCACAAAACTTGTATTACAGAGGACTGGAGATGACAGGTAAATCATGGAATATAAATATGGATAACACATCCGGAAAGCAGTAGTTACTGCTAAAGCTGTATCATGACTTTTACTTTGATTTATTCGTTATTTTTGTCACTGGCAGTAATTCCCACACACAATAAAGCTGCAAAAAGAGACTATGATGTCAGGAAAAGGAAAAAAAAAGGTGGGGGAGGGGGGAAGGAAAAAAAAGGGGAGAAAAAGGTAAAATGTCAGTTCAAGCCCAGCTAGTTGGTATAGTTAACTCATGCCAATTTGTGCAGTAAATGCCACACAAAAGAGTGATTGGACTATGAACCTGTCCAGCTGCCTTTGATGTCTCCAGCCCAAATCAGGTAATTGTGTAAACTAGGTAGGGAAGGGGTGGTCTTCCTTACCTAGTAAGGTAAAACCCCAAATAAAATAACTCACAACCCTGATTCCACAGTAATAGTGTTACAGAAATAAAACCAAAATTAATCATTTACACATCGGACAAACACAACAGGAAAGCTGAGGGGCTCTTAGATCCTCTTCCTGTGTTCATAATTTAAAACCATGAACAGCCATGTACAAAACAAAATTTTTAAACAATATTTATATTCAAATATACTGACATAAATCAACACTGACAGTAACTTCTAGGCAAAGTAAAAATAGTCTGCAAAAGGATGAAAGAAAATCCATCAAAATGCTAATAAACATTATTCTTCTTATCACCTGCATGTGTTCAAACAAATGATAAAACCTGACAGTGGCCAGAGCACAGAATCAAAGACAAGATTTGTAGTTCAAGGCTTAGCTCTCTGGTCATTTTAGGCAAAATCACTTTGGATTCTCCGCTTGTTTTGGTTAGTTAGTTTGTAAAAAAGCAGTATGGACACCAGCCTTAAGAAGCACACTGCTGCTTCTATGCAGTCAAAATCCAGGGACTACTAATACTTGGTACAAATATAAGCATTCTATGAAGCTTGCAGCGTCCATACTCTCTGGGAGTGCTTAGTCAGCTGTTTTGACTAAAATGGAAACTAATCCAATATATTAAAAGGGCCCCAATGTTTACTGTTGCATTCTAAAGAATTTGCTCAAGATTTCTCCAATTTAAGTAAAACAGTAGTTCAGTGTTTTTTCATCAAGCAATACCCCATGCGTAAAACAAATCTTCACCTATCTTTCCACAAGACAGCTAAACTATACCAATATTTATGTTCTTTCTCCCTGTACCAATTCTGTCCCTGTCCTAATTCAATTCTGCCAGACAGAATGAATGTAGGAGGCAGCAAAAGAATTTCCTACTCATAAGGGAGGATTTAGGGGCTGACAGCTTAAAAGACCCCAGAAGAAAATAATAAAAACAGTTCTGAACTGATAATGCCCTTACTCTAAAGCTGTCTTATGATAGCTTAAGCATGTAAAGCATTAAGGAGTAAACTGTAATAGTCAACATGAAAAGTGAGCATTAAGGTGTAAATTGCAATAGTCAACATGAAATGAGTTAACCTCCCCAAAAGGACACTGAGTTCTTTTCAATAAGCTAATAGCACTTAAAAAAATCCCAAACACACCCATCCCAAATTATGCATGAAACAGGCATTACCTATACCAAAATACTGAATCACATTCTATAGTTTGTAAAAACACAAGGTAGATTTGTGACTTGCTGTGTGTGGCATATATGCAACTTCCTGAATTCAGGAATTGTCTTTCCATTATTTCCAACATACTAAGTGGCATTGGATGCCTGTACAGGACTTTGTTCTGTTTCTTGACACTGCATAGCTTTGAGTCCTCAAATGATACTTGTTGGCTCAGTGAAAAATGTGCACTAAGTCCTAGACTCTCAAACTTACCGTAAGGCGCAGGTCTTCAGAGAGCCTCTCTATGACATAGTATCATTTAGATTGCATGTCTCTTGGCCATGGAAACAAAGTGGCAAACTCAACCATTCACTATTTTTTAGAGAAACACTTTGCTTTGAAGTAAACTGGATTTCTGTCTCCAACTTATATCCTCAGCTAATGGTTTTGGATATTTTTGGTGAGAAAAGTAAAGAAAGAGGTGAGAAGGAGCTTGCTGCTGAATGCCAAGAATAGCCTTCTTCTCAGCTCCTTGAGGAATTACTGTGCTATGGGTTATCCACTTGACCTCAGTGAGAAAGCTATTGCAACACTTGTGAAATTACTTTCTTTGCATAATAAAGGAGATCACAATATTTCCCATCCTGTAGTGGCCAAGGTTCTTCCTGAAAAAGTCAGCAAGGGTAAGCTTACAGATCATCCAGGACATAGTGACACTGTTACTTTAAAGGGCTAGTTGTGGTGCTGCATGGATAACATCAGACAAAAAATTAAATTCAATAAATGGCTTTCCCATGTGGAATTGTACTCAAATATATTGTAAACACACATATGGAGAAAGGTCCTAAAAGTATAAAGAAAGAACTGTGAAGCTTCCGTTGTTGTTTCTTAGTTTTCATTTTTATAGCTCGGGGGGGGGGGGGGGGGGAAGGCAACATATTAAACCAAGCTTCTCCAACCTGAAAACCTCAGCAACAAAAAGAAACCATTTTGCCACCTCTTGTAACTTCAGAAAGCCACCAAAAAAGATCGTACTCAAGACTGATTTATATTTTATAATACATTAAAGTGTGAGTAGCAAACTGGTTCATTACACTATTTATCTACTATAATTTCACCATGCAAAATAAAAGGAAGGAAGGCCAATTCACTTACAATTCAGTGAAGCCACAGACAGGTACACTAAACCAGCAGAGGGCAATAGAATTCTAGAATTTTGCAAAATTGGGATGTAATTCTGGATGGAGCTTTATTTATTATATACATTTTCTGGCAAAAGTGACTTAAACATCTAACTATTCATGATCTTTAATACCAGAATCCTGAAGATCACATATAATTTACAATAGATTAATTAAAGCCATTCAGAATATCTCAGGTTTCTCTACTGACGTACCAATATTGGACAGACAGATATAACACTAAGTTACACATAACATTAATTAATGCACAGTAACATACTTCTTTCTCAAAAAGATAAAAATATTTATGATGTTCTGTTATACATAGAACACTCTAAGGAAACTAAAGTCATCTGGGATGAACGATGTTCAGAACCCGCAAAAACCCCCAACATTTTCATACCAGAACTTCAGACCTTGACAGTTCTAAACAAGGTTAAGTTCCAAGATATGGATATGCTGATTTCTTCCCCTGTCTACAGTACAGCACTTTTTTTTTAAATCTATTTTCATTGTAGAGATTACCATGACTGTTCACCAAGGTTTAAATCCATTAGTTAAGTTACAGATTTCATGGATTCTCAGTTGCAGTGGTGAATCCTTCTGAAGAGTTTTAAATTGTGACAGAGGTATTTTGAAAATCTTCTAAAATGTCACCATATTCATTTGGCATCAGGTGGCTCAGGAGTGAGCGTGCATCTGTGTGACTGCACTAGAATAGTGTTATTGGCTCTACCCAGAAAAATAATCCTCCAGCAGCAAAGTTGTTATTCAGGTCTGCACTCAGAAACAAATAAACTCTAAATCTCACAAGTTTATGGTTTTATTTAGATTCTGAAAGTGGTTCCTAGAATTACCGATGTCTTGATATGAAGCCCAGTTAATAGCACATCTAAGTAATCCCCCAAAGGGTAATAATTATTCTCAAGGGTAATAATTATTCTCAAGTTTTCATTCTAGTATTTCTTTAATTACTATTTTCCTTTTCCTATATCAACTTTCTCTGTCTTCAGTGGTAGAACTCTCTCAGAAGTTCTCTCAATATACAGCATTCCCTTATTTGAACATCCTCAGGTAGTCCTCAAGAACAAGATAAGCATAATAGTCAGAAAGGTAAAAGGGGACAATACAGAATATTAAAGGCAAATTAATAAAAAAAGAATACCATAGTAGTAGATTTTGTCTTGAAATGCAAATTACATATACTACATGGTTCAGAAGGTGAAAGAGAGAGGATGAGCAAAACCATGAAGAAGAGTATCATGAAGAATTCTGAAACGTAATTTCTTTAGAAAATATGACTCACCCGAAAGGATTAACATCCAAGCCTACCCCTGCATGTGTATCATGCCCTTTTACACTTTTCACCAACATTACCCCTCACTTTTTCCTAACAAGCCAGACTGCTGTCTGGAGTTGAAACATTACAATCTCTGCTGATGTAAAGAAGCATTAGGGTTCCAATAGTGAAAGAAAAGCCAAATCCAATGATGAAAGCTAATACATGTCATTTTGCTACTTATTACTTCATTTGATCTACTGCAGAAAATGCTTTCTTCAGTTCTGTGTGATGTCCTTAAATTCACTGCTGTTTGTTTTAAAATAGTTATGTAAAAACAGAAACCACATAAAGTCTGCCTACATATATTTTCTTTTGTGGTTCAGCTTCTTCCATAGTACCAATACATGACACAGGCACGTTCTTGCTGGATTTTAAGCAGGCAACTTAACATATTTCTACATTTAAGGGATTACCATTCTGAGAATGGGTAAAATTAAGACAGTATCAGAACTGGCAGAATAGAGATACAAGAAGAAAATTAATGGAAGCAGACACAACTTCTTGCCAAGACAATAAAGCAAGTCTTTCAGGATGGGAGTTTCCTAAATTAAAGCTAGCAATTCAAGAGTAGAGAATTTTAAAGCAGAAGCAATTTCATCACAAGCACATCAGAGTAAGACAGAAATGATTAGAAGTAATTATAACAACTAGATATAAGAATGAAAAAAAAATCAGTATAGAAAGCTAATGCATTACAGAAAGTCTTCTAGCTTTACAGAAGGCTACCAGTATACTGATGTTTATGAGAATTACTTGGGCCAATCAGAGTTGTGCAAAAAATACAAGTTAAGAAAGAAAACTTGTGTTAAATGTAAAAAAACCCCACTAATTTTGCTTTTAAAAATTAACTGCATCATCCAATAACTACATACAATCCCCTGGTATTTACACAAATACTGAAATAAAGACTAATATATTATTTGCTATAAAGTAACAGAGATAAACGTTAGTACCAAATATTCCACTGCTTTCCACAGTACAGTTGGACCAATATTCCACTTATTTCAGCTGATACTAGCTGCAAAATTTGCCTGATAAAGACAAGTGTCAATACGTCTTCACCCATCATCACAGATATCCACATCAGCCATTCGGTAGCTTCTCTGTGACTTCATAGCTGATACAACAGACAGCACATTTCAAATTATGATGCTTCTGTTACATAAGCAACCTTAAATAGCATCTTTCTTGGAAAGATGTTGGATGGTAATAGTTAAAATACGATAAACCACTCAGAATTTCTCTAGTACTGCCTCTTTAACCTTCAGAGAAAGCCTTCTCCTTCTAGCTGGGAATGCCTCCCACACCTAACAGACTCTGGAGTAAAGTGGTCATTTATTTAGGCATCCTGAGGAGTAAAGTCTTTCTTCCACTGAACGTCTGTCACAACTGTTACTGAAACTTGGTAACTCATTTCAACTAGGAAAATATACACTCAAATTAATTTCATTTTATTACTAAGCTCTACAAAACAGCATATATATATTTCACTGTGGAAAACATTAGAATTCTTTATATTGCTGTCTTAATATGGAATTCTTCCAGTTTACCATTTTACCATTAACTTCAGTTTTTTTTTCTTAAGTCACAATTTTGTGCTCACCTTGAAGATGATTAAAAAACCTTAAAACAAACAAAAAACACTTCCAATAAACACAGACTAACATCTTTTTCATAATTTGAAAATGGTACTAGGATAAATCCTAAGATTACCCGAATAGATGTTCCGTACTATATTCAGAAGTTTTAAGTAAAATTATTTACCATATTTTGGTAATCTTTAAAAAACACTGAATAAAGCAATTCTTCTATTTTAGGTAGGCCCATTTCCTTCTCAATAAAGAAGCTGAAGGTGTACAAATGGACTACAAATGATAAATGAACAGACATGCAGATGAACAGCCTAACAACTGGCATACCTTAAAGGATTCCAGTTAGCACTAGTCTGCAAAATATGTCTCTGATGTTTCATTGCAAGTTCTAGAATAAAATTATCAGTATCCAACTGAAATTTTATTCAAAGTTTGGTGGCTTACAGCACTGAAATAAAATAATACTAGCAATTAAGAAAAAATCAATTCTTCCCTCCATCCCTTCCAAGAATTACATAAATTAGTCATGGAAAAATTATAAAGCAGTCTCCAACTGCATTATGCTAAATAACAAATGTCAGTTTTAATGAACTACATCCAGTCTGTTAAGACAGTTTACTGAATTTGGGTTATTTTTTGCTGAAACTAGATCAGCACAATCGAGGTGTACATCAATCCATTAAAAACAAGTGACTCAGAAATTTAAATAAAATACTTGTGATTCTGAAAAATGGTATTGCTCTGGCTACTGCAATTTAAAGACAAGATAATCTAAAAAATATGGAAGCCATTCATTATTTGTACACAGAACAAACTTTACTTTCATAAAAGTATATTTTTATTATGTCACTTCCTTTTTTTAAACACACATGATCAGAACTGTCATTTCTGAATGACAGATAACAAAAGTTTCAAAGTGCGTTGCTATCTATTGTGTAATGAGGTACAATAAAGTATTAATTACAACATTTTGAAAAAGATCCCCCAAAAGTGCAGAAATTGCATTATGATCTGCACATACAAGTTCTACAATAGTTGAGGGATGCAAGAAAGACTGTTTGATCTGACTGCCAAACCCGAAAAGTTGAAAAAGAGAGGGAAGATAGAGAAGTGGACACTCTGACCATGACTTGGCATGAAACAGCAGTGAGGAAAAAGCTTTTGCTTCCTCTGTCTGCTGTCCAGCGGACAGGCTGAAACTGGTACCTGCCACTGATCATCACTCTTCCTACACAGTAGAACTTCAAGAAATGCAGTGTTGTCAGACATCTTGCCACTCTGGCAGAGAGACATAACTGAAACAGTGTCCAAATCCTATGAGTCTGATAAGGCCAATAATACAACTGTCAAACTGTCATCTTTGATGGATTAATAAAATGGAAATATGATCAAAATATATCCTTTTCAACTTGTCCTTTTTCTCCACATATAGAAAAAGACTTCTTTTCCACAGCATCAGGGAATACTACATTTCTATTTTATACACAGAGAAAATCACTGAATATCAAATAAGCATGGGTCATCCATACCAAAAAAACATGGAAAAAATCCTTTCTCTTCATGTATAAAGGCATTTTATTTATATTGTTTCAATTTTAAACAAAATTCTATCAGTATTACTTATGGTAAACTAAAACCTTTTTCTAACCCAGGAGGAAAAGATGTGTTTGTTTTTGTGACAGTAACAGTACACACCAAAGCCTGCTGTCACTGATGAGTCACATTTTGCTAACAACTCATGTCTAATATAAAAAAATTTTAAAAAGCATTGTGACTATTTTTTCTAGAAAAATTAAATTATTCCCAGCCACAAATATGCAACCAATACTGACTTCCTGTCTGTGAATTTAATCCCACCAGCTATGAGTTAGAGTGGGATCAACTCCTGCTAATCAAGTTTCACAACAGATCACTCACCAGACTTCAGGAACTGGAATTCTGAAATTTCAGCAGACATCCCAAGAGCTGATAGAATGCTGTACACAGGGTAATGCTTTTGTTATTTTAATTAGCTATACGAAGAAATCATCTTTATGCAAGCAAAGACATTAAGACCTGTTAGATCATGCAAGCTTGTTCCTTTCTATACATTTTTTACTGTTTTCCCAAGAATATTTTAAAATACCTCAAGGCTAGAGCATTGACTATTTCATGGGAAGACCATTCCAGAACCTTCCAACATCACCTCTAGGAGTATGCTTCTCTTACTACTTGCCTGCTTTCGTCTGCTGGACTCCCACTAAAACACATCCTTCTCATTATTTATACACCTTAAACTCTTGCTGTCTGCACTATGTGTGGCAATGTAGAGGAAAGCTATTTATGAAGAACAGGCAATTGTTTCATTAGTGTTCTACTTGGTGTTTGGTAAATAAAATGAAACAGCATTTATATACACAATAATCCTTTTATAAAGGCTGTTGGTTAAGTTATTTTTATTATTTCATTTGAAGAAACAGGAATATCATTAATGATAAAATCTTGTGACATGAAATCCCATCATAATTTCCCATCTAAATGCTATAGCAAATATAGATGGCAAAATAAATATTTTACTGATATAACTACATTTTTAGATTCACCACAGGATTTCTTATTGATAACTCGATTCGGAATACCACTTGGACAGTAATACCAATGCAGACACAAATGGAAACCTACTACCAAGAGCACTGTGCAGTTTCAACAGGGCTTCGTGAATTAATATTTAATATGCTGCTGGCATTACAGATGGTATTCTGATAACTGAAACATCAACAGAAACAAGTACAGACTGTGAAGCACTTCACAATTTTTTGGAAAGCATAAACACAATCACACTTACAACAAAGATAATACTGTTCTGCATACTGAAGCAACAGTATTGGAATACCTGCACTCTGCCTCCAGAAAAGTGAAATGCAGCTTCAAGTGCACATGTAAACTAATGTATATGGTAATTAAAGTAAAACTGACAAGCAACTCAGTGGAAAAGGCATGACATAGTTTGACAGCACACACATACCAGTTTTCCTTAAGGTATTTTAATAAAAAAACAAATAATCCCCCAAATGATCTTAATTTTAGTTTGTATACTCCTCTGGACTTGCCAGAGACAGGACAGCAATATCTGTGTTAAGTAACAAAACTTTAATCATCCTAGCTAAGGTCTGGGTAAATGGAAATCCAGTGAAAACAGAACTTGAACTGTTAACACATTAGAAAGCAGGCAGCTCAAGGGAGAAAAGTAAAGCAGCAGGACTTGATATGATTTCTCCCCAAAGGAGGGGAAGAACAACATTAGTTTTGTGTAACTCCAGAGCAGGAATCTCTCCAAAGGGTTACAGAGATGTTATGGGGTGGAAAAACTACACCCATTTTTCTTACTTTAAGAATACTGATACAGACCATTGTTCCTAACACAGGTTCATGTCAGACAGAACATACTCTAGTCTAGCATACAATTTTGAAAACCTTTAGAGAGGCTGAAAAGTGCTCAAAAAAGTTTCCTTTTTATACACATTCCAAATAGAACCTCAAACTGTTAACCTTAATTTTAACTAATTGCAGCAAAGTTTGTCAACTGATCTTATGTTCTGAAAAAGGTATCAGTTTGTATTTAGTATAAATAGTTTTATACCAAAATAAGTTCTTTTGCCAAAGAATTGTATCTAATGGGACATACCAAAGGGGGTCATCACTGAACCTGAGGATTAGATCTGGGAAAAACAAAATTCTTTTTCTATTATGCATGAACAGCTGGCTTTTGCAAGTTAACAGTCAGGTTACTTTAATTTTTAATTCAGGTCTGAAAAATAAAATTGCTCATGTTCCTTACATCCGGGGACTCACAGTTTCCAGAGCTTATAGCTTTAGAGTTAAATTAATACTTAAGCAAACTTAACAAAATGTGGACTCTAACAAAACCACTACAAAATAATCTGTACCTCTCTAGGTAAAGAGCTATGTGGACTCTCTTGGCCTTTCTTATTAGGAAACTAAAAATCAGAAAATGAAACGAAATTAAAGTCAGTCTTTCTTCATAATATAGGTTGAATGCAGTAGCAAGAAATAAAATAGCAAAACGTATTTAAGTATCAGTGTCAGCAACAAATGACAAACAACTCATGATTCTGCTGCTGCTGCTCAAGGACTAAATAGAAGGAATGGAAAAGACTGAACTGAACATGTAATTAAAAATGGGAAAAAATGTATTTGCTGGGATTGAAAAATTTAATCATGCTAGCTAATATGAGAATGAAAATAGAATCACAGAATCATAGAATAGTTGGGGCTGGAAAGGACCTTAAGATCATCTAGTTCCAACCCCCCTGCCAGGGGCAAGGACACCTCCCATTAAACCATGCCACCCAAGGCTATGTCCAATCCAGCCTTGAACGCTTCCAGTGATGGAGCAAATACGCCACAGGCTTTCCAGAAAGCAGCCTTGGGGTATTATGTACACCTCTAAAATAAAACCAATTTAAAGAAGTCTTTTCCAAGGTTCAAATTATTACAAGAGAGAAAAACTACCAATTTATGCTCTAGATATGTAGGAAATACTGGCTTAAATAGATTTCAAGAAACTTGCTATGCACATAAAATTGTTCTTGCCTTCAGCAGATGTTTCCAGGTTCTATGACTTGTAAAACTCCACATTTTTACTTCTAAAAGTCACATCACAGAATCCATTTCTAACATAAAACAATCAGAAATTGTTCAATTAGAATGGACAGTTTAAATTAAAAAGCACTGATTGATTTCTCAGCTAATTGTTAATTTCTGTTTGGCTAACATAGGAATCTCTTCATTTTATTTATGGCTATACATAAATGCCTCATACACCATCTGAAGGATGGAAGGTTATATTTTCTCAATTTCTATCACATGTTGCTAATGTCTAGCTAGACTGTCACAGTAACTAAAATTTTTTAGTATCATGATGTACCAATTACCAGTGATTAAACTCTTATTTCCCAAACTAAGTTGTACAACAATATTTGCATTTTAAAAACGTCCATGTTCTGAACTTCTTACTTCCTCAGATATGTACACCCTGAAAAGCAGGACCTAAGCTAAGTAGAACTGGTGAAAACGCTACTGCATTGGCACACTGAAATAGCAACAGCCATACACACAAACGTTTTGCTTTTGAAATAACTACTTGCAGAATTTGCTTATTTACATCTGCATATTTACCATCAGATCTTATCACTATCAAACACCACGCAAAAAAACCCCAACACCAAACCAAAACAAAAAACAAGCATAAGAAATGGAAAACAAATACACAATTAAAATAAGCCATTCATAATATTCTCCAAAGTTAACAACTCCACAGACTGAAAACTTCACACGCCAAATAAAATAAAAAATTACTCCAACAAACAGCTTTTACACAATAACATCAGAAATTATTATTTTCAATTATTTTAATGACTAATTATAATTCAATAATTCTCTAACCCATCCTAAAAGCCTACACTTGGTTCTGGGTAAACTTATCATAATCATCATCACCCTACATCAGTAAGTGTAATTCTGGAGCAATGTTCGTAACAGCCTATTAGAAGACTTTCATTGACACTAATCAATTTTAGAATGAACCCTCTTACCCCGCCATGTATCTCTTGCTGTCGCTTTCTTAATTTTAACAATGTATGCAATGCAAAACAATACAAAATCGGAGTGGTTTTCAATAAAAACTTACCCTATAAAAAGCAGTTGTCAGGGGTAGCAATGCTGCAGCAATGTTATATTCTTCTGAAGATGAACAATCCTTTGAAGAAAAACATACAAAGAAAATAAGCAAAACTATTCTCAGTCTTATCCATTATAATTTTATTTCTGATTTATGGAGTCTTTCTGATGCCCTTCCTACACACATTGTAACTTTTAATTAATTTCATGTATGAATAACATGAGTAACATATTTATATATGTGTGTACATATACATATATTTTCTTGATTTCTGCTAGATAGGTACTGCTATGATTCTTCCCATTTAAGGAATTTATTAGCACCTTTCTAACTCACAGGTTTGAAATATAATTTCACCAAGAGTTTACATAGAGAAAGGGAAGTATTCCTGATTTAGGAAACAATAAAAAGGTAGCTTGCTTCCACTTGAGTCAACAGCGAATCTGACTAAAATGGAACTGATGTGATGACCAAAGAATGTACTTTCAAAGAGTTTACACAAAGAAACTGATATTTATTTAATATGAAATGATCACCTCCACAACCTCTACAAACGTTTGGCACAAGGTTAACTTTAAAAGACGAAAACCCACTCTCTTCACAGTCTCAGAATGCCTCGTTCAACAGTCAAGTGTGTCATTCGTGACTCTCTAGGCTTAAAAGTATATGCCAAAGTAAATCAACTAGCAATTGCACTGATGAAAATAGTGATTTTATTACGGAAGTCTTTTAAAAGAAACCAGAATTGGAATGTAATTTAATATTTAAAAAACAAACTACTTGAATTTTTAAGACTTAAAAAAAACCCCCAAAAATACTCAAGAGTTAACAGATACTTTCTTTTCTTTTTAAAGTGACTAGATTTTTTCCACTAGCTCTTTCTGCCAACACTGAAGAACAAAATGCACACAGTTCTGCTAGACAAATGTATCACCATTGTGATATCACCATGGTGATACATTTCCACTTGAACAATTCATTCGAATATTTCTAACATTCATTCTTACAATGGGCAACCTCCAACTGAAACCACACTCCTGTTAGCTATCTACAACATCTGACCAAATTCCAAAATTGAAATATCTCAAGCGTTCCTCTGCCAGACTTTTCATTCATGCCTTCATCCCGTATCAGAGTTCTCTAAAACCCAACTAGCACAAAGTTGGCACTACCCAACTGTGATAGCAGAGTTACTAAATCTGCATTACAGGAACAATCATGTTAAGGATCATTAGGATGTTCTTTGTAGTCATCTCTCTTCTTTCTTAAATCACTGCTGAGTGAGGTTTAAAAAAAATAGTCTAGCGATTCCTTTTTTTTTTTTTTTTTTTGTCTATTTTACTTCTCATTACTCTAAAAATCCATTTAATCCTTTCTGATTTTCCAGGAACATCATTGTTTATTTCTTCAATCAAGCTCATCTAAACAGAAAAAACAATGCCCATATAATGTTAAATACAGTAGCATTCAGAAAACTACTTACAGGTGTATTTTGAAAAGGTGTACAAGTTCACAGATGTGACACTTTATTTCTGCGCAGTTACTTCAGATTTTAACGTGTGTAGCTCTGCATAAATTCATGTATGCTAACTATGCATAACTCTGCAAGTGCCCAAACTCCCTAACACATTCCAATTTGGTAGAGGAAAGCAGTAAGAAAAGAGGACACTGAGAAGCTCAATGTATGTTCTAATGATGCCTTTTAGTATTGTGACATACATATAAAAACCCCAAATCAGTTTGTAAAATGTTAACACAATAAGATTAAAGGACATAGGCTTATCTTCTTTAAATTTTAGATTTCTGAATTATTTCTTATTGTTACCCATATCCTTAACCCCCAATCACAATTTAGCACATTTATTTGGAATTTAATATAAAGATATGACAAATAGTATTTTTTCACCAAATCAGAAAACTTCCCATTTAAAACAATTTAGGAATGCTCAACAGTTTTCAGAAAAATACCCATGTTATTTCAGCAGGTGCTTATTTATAACCAGGTATAAAATGATCCATCCTTATTGTTTCAAGTTATTCTACTTAATCCCTTAGCTCAAATTACTTAGAAGAGCTTTGGCTTTTACCCAAAATACACACAAAAATATCTTTATAAAAACTGAGCAATGTATCTTCACCTAGAGAGTATTCAGTATTCCAAGAGCTAACATATGTCTCAGAGATATATATCATCACCACATAAACAACACAGTAGATTATTTTTCCATTCCTTCTTACAAGTATGAAATTCTCCACATATTCTATGTCAGCAGTACCCCCTGGACTTGTAGTATGGAATTATTGTCTCTCTATATATTTTCTCCTCCAGCATATGACAAGAAATGTAAAATGATCTCAGCTAGGAATAATGAATAATGCTGCTATTTTAAGAATAGTGAAATTAATGAACTGTTCATCTGCTTTGTAGCTGCAAGACAATGCCACACCTAAGAGAAACACTGCACTGAAATCTTAGTTTCTCAATTATACAGACAAACCGAAGTACTAGAAATGTCATATATTTATAGTATGCAATCGATTCAGGCACCTGAAACTAAGCAATCCATCTGCCTTATATGTAATAATGTCTTATTATGAAAAATATCTCTTACTACTGCTACAGAAGTAGACAAATCAAATACCATAAAATAATTGAAGCTTATCCCCCTCATTTGCACAAAATGAAGCTAAACCACATCCGGGGAACAAAAATTATCAGCAAATTAATTTCCAGTAATAAAACCCAATATCATAGACAGTGAAATGTAGACTTCCACCATGCCATATGCAGAGTACTACTTTGAATCCATGTGTAACTGAATGAAGACCTGGCACATTATTCTAGTCATACTGACCATATATTCAGACTGGTGCTGAACTCTGTAGCAGATTGGGAGTGTTTCAGGAATTCATGTACATTTAAAATAGTTTCACTACAGTGAATTGACATGTGAATAATAAAACAAGAAAGTTTTTCCTTACATTACTTACTTTGATAAGACAAGCGATTTACTTTCATGTTCCTCTCAGTTTAAATATGCAACAAAATGTCGGTGGTTAGATATTGTCATTACATTGCAGAACTAACAGCTAGGAAGTTTTGACTGCTTGGATGGATGCATGGGATTGCCAGTATCTGGCTTTTGGAATCTGGTGGTTGGATTAGGCTTCTGGTACTGGAGAGGAGAGGCAATCCTTCTCATTCTTGACTTCAGAACAAGTACTGACCTGAACTTCTGTCTGGAAAACAAGGTACCGTATGTCATCATTAAGTTGAGATGTCCTCCAAAAGCTGATCCTATTGGTGAACAGCTAAGAAGAGCGACCTCAGGTAAAAGTTTCTCCTTGATCTGCTACTGAAGGTGCAGGCCCAGATTCAATAAAGCCCTTAAGGACCCTTTAATGTCCCACTGACTACAAGAGCAAGCTGAAGTCAGTTAAGCACAGTAACAGCCAAGCATAAGCTTATACATTTTCCTGAACAGGCTGCAGTACATAACAACTGATACTGAGGGATTTCTGCTTTCACTTAGCCATATGATAAAAATCTAGGAGATATATATTAAATATCTGATAACATTTAGAGTGCAATTTCCTTTTTAAATCCATCTTAATAGTCTCACTCATCAATTGCTAGCTGATACAGTATGTTTCCTGTGTTAAACCACATTCTGCTTTGGGCAGTAAGCTTCTCAATCAGACACCACATTTTAAATAATCTAAAGAAATCTGAGCATGCTGAAAACTTGGGACCCAATTTTGCTTTACATTCAGCAGCACTATAAATGACTGGAATTTCCCGCAGGCCTGATGATCACATGAAATTAATGTAGCATGCAGTGAATGCCTTCAAACTTTTCAAACTGAAAAGCTAACCATGGCAGCTCCTTATCCATACTTTTTTGGCAGTACAGTCTGCTGCATCCATGCTTTATTAAAAATACTGCTAAGTAACTCTCAGTGTTGCATTGCCCCTCCTGAGAAGTATTGAATGTTGTCAATTTTCACGAAGGCCAAAAGCGTTCATCACCATGCAGGACTAAGCTCATAATGAATCAAGAAAAAAATGCCAGAAACTTGAGGGTCACGTGTGCTTTTAAAGTACTGTTAAGTCAGCATGTATAAGGTAACCATAACTAAGTGCAGCACACTGGCTACAAATTGCAGGTAAAATATTGGTTCCAAAATCAACAGATGATTTCGGTAGTGTGAGGATTTAGCAGTCCAGTTTAGAAAAAATGTTAAAAGGAAGTGGGATTCACCATGCAGAACTGCAATGTAATTCAAAATTAGAATTGAATATTAATGAGCCAATTTTAGAAAAATCATTCATTTTCAATAGACAAACTGAATAAAGTTTATGCATCCATAAATACACTATTAATGCAATTGAACTATTGAAAATGGAAGTTTTTATCAAAGAAAGCCTATTCTATGTTAATCAATGTTACAACCAATGTCCTTTTTATTCAATCTAAGACTTAAAAATCCAACTAAATAAACTGTCAATTTTGCAGTGTAATG
Source organism: Ara ararauna (assembly GCA_028858755.1). Classification (NCBI taxonomy): domain Eukaryota; kingdom Metazoa; phylum Chordata; class Aves; order Psittaciformes; family Psittacidae; genus Ara; species Ara ararauna. The sequence continues at coordinate 34,600,834 of CM054380.1, read as the reverse complement.
ACTGTATCTAATATAATTATAAACTACCTTAAAACAAAGGTCCTGTTTTGAATTTCCAATGTAAATTTTACAAGTATTTTAACTACAAGTTTTAATTCCACAGATGAAGCCATCATCTGGAGCAACAGTCAAAATGACATATTTTGCTAATTAGTTGCATTACTTATTACTAGCAGTGGATAATTAGTTTCAAAACATAGCCTGAAATCTTCTTATTGAAATCCTAAGCAAACTTTTTCTCAATGAAAATTAAAACAGTTACTTTTGTTCTAACATTCCTATATAGTTTTGCCTAGTGAAGCTAACATCACTGCTACCTGCTGCTCTGCATTACAATGGGATCAAAGTTTTCTTTCTTCTGTTACCGAAGTTCAAATCAAACCTTACTGAAACAGCTATAATTTTGTTAAACGAAACTCTTCCAGGACATGAGAAACAGAATGGAAGACAGACATACCTAGGAGGCCCATACAGCTGACTACCTGTGAACTTAGCTATCAGCAGAACTACAAGAACACCCTCAAAACTCAGAAGATATTGCCTTCTGTAACTCTCATTACTTTCACAACTTCTCATTTTGGTAAGGATATATACAGTCTTTCAAAATTATTAACTCACAAAACCACCTCTTCATTCATAAATTACCCTAGCACATTTTAAGTGTTACTCATCAACACAAGCTTTTAATTTTTGTTCACTGTTGCAGTGATTCTCAGTTAATAAAACCAAACCTCTACACGCTTATTGCCTATTGGTTCCACGTTTAATAGTGAACAGAACCACCCTTGGACTTTTGAGGAGCAACTTCTCAGATTGTTACCTGTTTACTGTCTGTCAGCAATCATTCAACACAAAATCTATATTACATAGATTTCACTTATCCTCTAAATTATGCCAGATGTTAACGCTTTCTTCATCCTCTATGACCATTACGTTCATTACTAGAGCCAATGCAAAAGACAAAAGAACTGCATCAAACCCAGAAGAATCCTCACCTATTTGTTCTGGCTTTGTAGTCTTTCTGCCTGACTAGAAGCCATCATAACACTGATTTGGCTAAGGAGCCTATTATGTCAGTAATAGGACACAAGATGTTATAGGCCTGCCATTTCAGGTTGCAGGAGATTCAGACGGATTTTACTTCCTGAAGAGCTTCATATTTGTCTTTACCTGGCCCTGAATTCTCATATGTCTGTCTATCCTGGAAACATAGTGGCATAAGGAACAGAATTAAATTGATACAATTTAGATGGAATTACACAAACACACAATGTTCACTGATTTTTAAGTTTTCTTTTGCTTTACACCACAAGTTCGCAAGTTAATGAATGCAGCACATGCTCTCTATGCAGATCCATTGTACTTCTGACCTTACAGCAAGCCAAAACAACAAACAGCATTTTTCTCAAAGAAGAGCTGTTGAGTGTGTCCACCCCTCTCACCACCTCAACCCCTCCCTCTTGCCCACCCCCTGCCTTGTTTCTCAATAAACACATTTCCGTCTTGGGGCGAGATTAGTCATTTCCTTCTCCTCGTAACAAATTCTGTTTAGGAAATCCGGAACCTCAATCTTTATGTGCATAATTTACACATTCTTCACTGTACTTTTACTGTACCCCAAAAGTGTAACAACATTTAACTTTTTTGCAAGATAATGATGAACACAAGAATGCCATCCCTTGTGTCTAAGCACATCTGAGTTTCTTTAACAGAAATGCCATGCGTGTTTCTGAATACTGTCATGAGGCCCATGGCAATAAAGTTCAACATACTCAGGCTGTAATCTTCTCCCAAGGAAATGGTTGGGATGCCAAGATGCCTTTTGACTTTTATTTCACAGCAGGGCTTCATTCACAGTGACTCTGTCCAAACCTTAAACTACACCAGCTGTGATACAAGGTCCTGCACAATAATTTGTAAAAAGTATTTGACAAACAACATTCAAATGATAGAATACACTGCAATGCATGAGAAAACAGTGATCAATATCCATTAACAGCTCAGTTGGAAAGGAGCAATTAATTCATAATATATACAAAGACTGCAATGTACTCCTCAAGCCCTGGTAGACCAAAGCACTTTGCAGCGATTGTGAAACATAGGAGGCTTCATAAACCACTTTATGGACAGTCTGGCTAATAGAGTTAGGGAACAACAAAAAAAAAATGCTTAAAATATTAGAAGAACTATTAAAATAGATGCAATATTCCAGTATAGTCCAGTTATCTACTAGTGAATCAGTTCACAAGTACACAGTACATGTTCTTATGTATGGTAGCATTCATTCAGTGCACAGTACCATCTCTTTAAAATTATAAGGAAAGCCACAAATTTTCAAACACATAAGAAAACGTTCATCTTGCTTAATTTTACTGTTCTCTAATGCAATTTTCTATTTTTATATACTTTCAATAGAAATGCATCACATCATTGGTGCTATTCTATACAATTTTTAAAACTTAACAAGAATTAACACCTTTTTTAAAAAAAATACCAAGTTTCTACAGGTATGGGAAGTGATTCATTGAAAAAATGAGGTTTTTACTTCAGAAAAAAAGAAAGTTTGGCTAGAAGTGGAATTTTACATCTATCTTCTAAAATGCAGAGTCTACATTCAGCTCATATCAATTACCTAGTTCATATATGTTTTTCTCATAGTTCACTATGGAGAAATTGATCATAAATTGGCTGATGAAATGTAACTTGGAAATAGGGCTCACTGAAAATTTTCCAGTTTATAGCATGCAATAATAAAATAATTTTTATTTAAGCTAAAAAGCACCCTGACATCACCTTAGAAAAGAGAACTTATAAGCCCCAAAATTTTCCCCTTGGTAGACTTAGTCTCTTGGTAGACTTTCTTTCTTGGTAGACTAGTTATAGGTACCTTATCAATTATAACTGATTTGCTGAGGAAACAGAAATAAACCCTTGGGTAACACCTCAAAGGCAGCAAGGAATGGGTTCAAGGGATCTATAGGTGGACTGCAGGGAGCAAATCCTTATAGAAAGCATTTCCAGATACATGAAGAACAAGAAAGTGGTTGAGAACAGAAAGCATAGGCTGACCAAGAGAAAATGGATTAACATCTATGATGAAATAACAAGCTCTATAGCTGAGGAAAGAGCAGCACAGTCTTTTTTACCATGGCTTTAACAGGGCTTTTGACACAGGCTCCTTTGGTATCCTAGTAGGCAAGCTGGAGAGATACAGTCTAGATGAAAGAATGGAAAACTGATTGCAATATCTGACTCAAAAAACAGCAGTTCATTGTTCTGAGTTTAACAGGCGATGTTTTCATTAATGACCTGGTAAATGGCATGAAATGCGTCTTCATCATTTGGGGAAGTGGTAAATACACTGGATAGCAGGACTGCTACTAAGTGGCATCACAGCCTGTCAGAAAAAGACTAACAAGAACTTCCTGAACTTCAATGAAGACAAATGCAAAGTTCTGCACAGGAGACAAGGTAACAGCATACAAAAACATAAGCTACATATGAACAGCACCTGGAACCATATGCTGTGCGATACCTGTCAAACCAAGGCTGTGCCTTAAAATACAGAAAAAAGTACAAAATTAATGACCTTATTTTGTTGCCATTTGCAGAGATGAGCAAACTCTGTACAGCATAGACAGCTTCAAAGAAACGGTAAAATAGGTAACACTGCAGTTGAATTTAATGGGCACTTAAAATGAGAAGAAATAGAAATAGTATGAAGTACCTTGACAACAGGAAAAAAAAGCATCATAAGACTAGTAATTAGCAGTAGAATTGAACAGATTTAGAATGGTGATTTTCAGTTTCTCAAAGAAATATATGAGGTAGAGTAAATTATTGGAAACAATGTGTAAGCCTGATGGGAGATAGGAGGGGGAAGAATATCTTGTACCAAAGCCAAAAATGTTTAACACATTAGTCTCACCAAGAGATATACATATTATAGCAGGGGCAAAAGCACAAAGTAATCAGAGAGTTTAAAGATCTCATCCAAGAGATGGAAACTATATGGAGTGCAGAACTGAAAAATGCCCAGATTAATTAAGTATATAAAGGGAAAACACTGTGCTTAGCCAGCAAAGACAAAAATTGTTGGAGAGAAAGCTGATAACAAATACTTATTTATTTTTTCCATTTTTAAAATGTAGATACAGATATACCAAATGCCTCCACAGGGCTCTGGCAGGTGCCTCTGGGAACTGAAGTACACGTTTGTGTCATGTAACACTGCCTCTGGGAGATGCATTTTTCACAAAGTGCCAGAAGTAGAGATTCTTTTCAATACGTATTTGACATCTTGTTGCCTGACAACTTCAGTTTTTCTACGCCAACCTTGATATACTGAGAAGCATTGCTGCAGTTTTGGCAAAGGCACTAGCTAGTGTGCATACAGCTGCACTGAAGGACAAGAAGAACGACAATGACCAGCTGCTTCTGGAATAAGTTTTCTTGGATCGGCTTTGTTGGTGCAACTCCATTTCTGGATTAATTAAACAAGTGTCAGCTGCTGGACAAGGATATTTCTGGGACGACCTGAGATGGCTGCAGAATTTCAAGGCTGACAAAGGGTGGGGTTGTGGTTTTTTGAGGCAATTCTGCTTATTATAAGGTTGTGAATCTTTAATTCAGCCAGTAAGGGCTTTTCCATGCTTAGGCAGAAATGACGCATGGTATAGTTGTGCTGGTGAATCTAATGGAACCTAAAATCCCTTGTTGCCAAGCCTGCTGCCAGACCTCTCAGTTCTTTAATAGACTGGAATGTAAATTTACTGTTATGTTTCAAAGAGTAGCTGCAGTTTTAACAACTTTAATACAAGCTGTTGTACAAACTGCTTAATCCAAAAATCACCCTTGTAACAACATCAGAGTAGGCTCATTCCACATCGTGAAAAATTATGCTACTAAAGCCATTATCAGAAATATCTAATTCTTCTGCAGAAAAAACTCCCAGCAAATTTAAGGCTCAAAAATTCTTTTAAAGGATAAATGGTTCATAGAAGAGAAAACCTAAGGCAAATTTGGAAAACTGAAGGAGCTATGTTCTGTCTGATTAGGTAGCATGCTGCAGAGCAGCGTCCACCTTGATTAACACAAATTGTGCAATCAAGGAAGAATGTTGTTCCAAAGCCTGGAAAGCCCAGGAGTTTCAGAGATTTAAAAAGCTGCTTGATTTAGTAAAATTGTCTCTTCAAGATCTCATTCATCAGTGAAATATATACATTCTGAAACAAATATTTAAGCTATGGATAAGAATACATACAAAAATATATTATTTTTATTTAACTTAATGTGAAGTATTTTAAGTGTTTGGATTGTATTTTTTAATGCATGGGCAGAAGCTTCTTTCATAGGGATACAGATTTTATTTGAAGTCTTAATGCTTTATGTGGTTCAATAATACAAGTATGATAAACACATGTGAGATGTGGAACTTTCTCACGAAACTTTCACGAAAAATTTGCTCCTTTAATGTTTATAATAAAGTGGGTGTTTTCTAAGAATACAAACTAAAACAAGTGTGAAATATTTTTTGGTAAAAGATCAATAAAGACAATGGAAGAAACTATAAAACAATTCTGAACTGGTAATTGCAACACTATCCTCTGGATCTTTCAGTTTTAAAACTTCCTGAATTGATACTTTTCTCCGGGATTTTCATATTGTCTAGGAAATATGAAGGTTAGAATTCCCTGAAGTAACTCCTCCTACTTTGGTTACAGAAGTGAAAAAGTAAGCTCCCAAAACATAGTGGTTTGTCATCTAGCTGAAGGGGCATGTTTGAAAGTCCTTGAAACAAATTCCTCTCCTTTGTAAAAACAGTTCTGCAGAGCAAGCACTACTAGAGGAAAGAAAAATCCTTGAGCTTGCTGTGTGGACCAAAGAAGGGGAATTGTAGTAGGGAACTGTGGCTTAGCACTGCCTTTTAGCAAAACTGTTTCTTTGATACAAATGGTAAGAAAGCTTAGTAACATTCTTTCCTGTTCCATAATATTCTAAATCATTGCTAGCAGCAACATCCAGCAAACTAGCCACAGAGAAATCCTTCTTTGCCAGCTTTTGTGTTGCCAGTTAATCCATTTTAAAACCCTGCCAGATTATCTCCTAGGCTATCTGATCTTTCTTCCTTAGGATTTTATTTCAAACACCTTTCTGGTTTATTATTTTTATAATTTCCTTGAAATTATAGGGGAAAATGCAAAAAGGGGAGTTCTGCTAAGGAAGTAAGTGGCAAATGAAGACTCATAAAAGGAAACCTGGGATACAGTGAGATATTAGTGAAGTATTAAATCCCAACTACACTCATGCTGTTTGAAATTCATTACACACAATTAATATGTGGAGCTTCCAGAAGGATAAGCCAGATTGCAATGGCTGAAAAAAAAGTGTGGATACTGAAAAGTGAGTTTTAGCCTTAGCATGGGCTTTAGTGTCCTAAAAAGATCTATATTCCGATTCCAGAGAATGCAATAGCAAATTACTAAAAACATGCTGGATAGGATGGCATTATTTAGTGTGTGTACTGAATGAAACACACTGTATCAGCATGAACTGTCAGTCATGTACAAAATGTGATGACTCAAATTAAAAATATTTCTAATCTTTGCCTCCTCCTAGCAAGAAATATGAACATATATCATGAGACATTTTACCATCTTCTCAGTCCTTTATCTTTTCTGCATTTGTAAGGAGCAAAGAAATCTTCAGGCTTTGAGGAAGACTTTCACTATTGCAGTTGACATGAATCCCACTGTCCCCATTGCCTTCTCTTTCAGTACCATGCTAGTGTCCCATGAGCACATTCTGTTCAAGCTCCTTAAGCTGCTGAAATTTTGGATCTTGTTCTTTGTTGTTTTGTAAGGAGATTTAAGAGTGTAGCTTTTGATTCAGTACTGTCAGACATCCCACTAGGTGATCTTATTCAACAATTTAATAAACTGAACAGTGAACTTGCTGCATTTCCAATGAGGTGCAGAAAACATTATCCTGCCAGGTAATGTACTCCAAATACACGCCGGTATGAACAGAAATTATCTCGATGCACCAATAATAACAGCCTCCTCCCCCTGAGCAAAGCTCCTCTGTCACGATAGACAAACATTACACAAATGATGTATGTCAAAACATCAAAACAATTATCATTTTTCATTCACAGTTCAATCTGCACTTAATCTTACCAGTTAAATTTTATTATACCAATGAATTAGTAAATTAAATTCATAAATACTCACATTAGTCTGACTCTTCTCAAAACAACCTCTCATCCCTTCTGATGTACTTGGCTACCGCTGAAGTTTAAACCAGATTAAAATATTTTCATTTAACTTGACGGCTAGAATAACTGCATGGTAGTAATCCGCTAATATCGTATTTTTATAACAATAAAAGGAAAATTAAGTGTGGTCTCACCAGAATTTTACATTAAAGGAAAAAAGTCTTGTGAGATTTACTGTATTAAAGGTATGTATCCAACAGTTAGATACAGTTGCTGCCTCAAGAAGTATGCTAAACTTGATAAAATTTTTACAAAATATAAGAATGCAGTGATAAAATGTCCTCCTTTTTGTGATAATCTACCAACTATCCGGAATGCAACAACAAAAATACTTTCCCAAGTTTTGAAAGAATTCACTATTGCCTTTGAAATACATGATTTTTTCTGACTTTAAATACGACAGCTAAGTGTCAGCCAGAATTCATCATTGTCGTAACAATAACATGGAGGTGCCGCACATCTGATTTTGATGAAAATCTCTAGAAAATACCTTGCCATTAAATGTTGGACCCAAATCCTTGGTCTTCATCCTGAATGAGTTAAATACAGAGATATAATATGTGTTGCATTTTTATTTTCATGGCTTTTAATAATGGCAGCACTGCAGCCAGTACACAACAAAATAAGGATTACCCTATCTCATAGAATCATACAATAGCTAGGCTTGGAAAGGACCTTAAGATCAAGTTCCAACTCCCCTGCCAGGAGCAGGGACACCTCACACTAAATCATGTCACCGAAGGCTCTGTCCAGCCTGGCCTTGAACACTGCCAGCAATGGAGCATTTACAACTTCCCTGGGCAACCCATTCCAGTGAATCACCACCCGCACAGTAAAGAAATTCCTCCTTATATCCAGTCTAAACTTCCCCTGTTTAAGTTTGAACCCGTTACCCCTTGTCCTATCACTACAGTCCCTCATGAAAAGTCCCTCCCCAGCATCCTTATAGGCCCCCTTCAGATACTGCAAGGCTGCTATGAGGTCTCCACGCAGCCTTCTCTTCTCCAGGCTGAACAGCCCCAACTTTCTCAGCCTGTCTTCATACTGGAGGTATCTCATCTTACAACAATAATGAACTTACCAAGATTGACATGTGAATGGAAGCTTTTGGATACCTAAAATAATATGCTCACCTCATCTGGGCACACAGAGTTAATAAATCCAAATTTAAAGACAGAGTAGTCAGAAAAGCATATTGTCTGCCGACTTCTACTAGTGTACCAGAAATCATGGAAGCAAGAAATGCTAAATCTAGGTAATGCTGGTAATCATTAGATGATCATAGCAGTCTACAGTCCTGCAGCATGTCCTGGAATATGCAGAAGTCCCATAACCCAGCAGTGTTTCAAATCAAGACATGAAGAAATTTTAAATTAAGGAAACACTTCTCAGTTGAACTGCAGAAAGTTTCAGAACATCAGGTTTTCAGATACATCACTTACTGACAGGATTTCCTAAACATACTCAAAAGATTCAACTATTTTGTAATAACGATTATTAAAGTTTTCTGTCATGGTGAGGGGGAAGGGGACAGGGAAGTTGGAGAAATGGAGTCATGATAAAACAAATGCAAGAGATACAGTATTTGCTAAAAACTGACTAGCAAAGGGTAACTACCAAACACAGAGAAAAGAATAAAGAAAAAATGAAAAGGAGACCAAGAAAGCACAGAAAACATTGCTTTAGCTGCTTCCAAAGAGGCATCTGTCCTGAACTGAGAGCTGCATGCTGACTATGAAAAGAAATATATCAACATTTTTTGTTAATAATATGGATTTTAAATGCTACTAGCCACTATAGTTCTTGCACATATTGCTAACAAAAATTCACTTCTGAGTAGGTATTTCACATTTATTTCTATAAAAGTTACACCTTCATACAGAACTGTGATAGAACCAAGCTTTAGAGTGGTATGGTACAAGCTCAAGATTTCTGCACTAGCTAATAAAGTCATTGTCAAATGTTGGTTTTAGTCTTTTCAGAAGTTTTTGAAAGTATTTCTTCAAGAAAACTTTTACTGGAGAATTTTGAAAGTAATTAGGTTATGACTTCAAATGACTTCATTGAAAATTAATTTGATCATTATTTCTTTGTTACTAGACTGTTGTCTGAGTAGCCAAAGATGTTTCTCATGACTAACATGGACATTTACAGGCTTCACCAGAATTTCAACTCCACCAAGGACCTTTAAGATCAGCTTTTTTTTAGTGATCAGAGAAGTGTGCTACACCTTGTTCATTTTATTTTAAGTACATAATTATGTTTCAAATTTTGAAAATTAGATAGGAAAACTTGTAAGGGATGTAAATTTTTCATTCAGATGGAAAATATGGAACATAGTCCCTTGACAAAGAGGTAACAAATAACAAAGAGGTTCCCTTTAATAGTTCCTCTCTTTCCTAGCAAGCATCTTTGTTTCTCTTCATGCTCCCAAGAGCGTGTACTATCCCCCCCCAACAAATCCTAATCCCTTTCTCCAAAAATGTATTTATGGTGATCAATAAAATAAATGGACAACATGTAATCTCAAAAATGTTTGTGGAATACTCAGAAAATTTATAGCTGCAGAAACAATCTTTAGCATGCTCTTGTGGAAAAATGTATCCAAGAATCAGCAGTTCTCCCCACAGTTTTGATTACTCCTAGGTGATTGCAGAAGACATGAATTTAAGTAGGCTATGGAAGAAAGTGAATGTCCATATGAAAGAGAGAATCGGGACGCTCATATATTCCAGTATACTCTGTTCTTTAAGCACAGATGCTCCCAAATTTGAAGCCAGGAATGAACACCACCAATGGCACTCTGAGTAAACTGCGGATAGAATCATTCACCTTTCCATAAGTCCATTTTTCATGAATACATAATTATGGCTTGGAATGGTTATTATAGTTTGCTGGACTGATTTTAAGTTAGTACATTCTGATGCCTACTGTTTTCATATGCAGGTTATATCTTTAATTTGAAATTAGAAATTAGACAAGATTAATAGAAGCCAAATCTTTGTTATATGGCACATATACTAAATCATGTTAAAGCAGTTCTTTGCAATGAGCTTGTGTAAAATGCATATGGCAGTCTGAGTACCTTTGTTAAAAGTTCAGCTAAAATATCAATGATCAAAGAAGTGATTCTTGTAACAACTCTCGGCACCCTGGTTTGGATTTTCTCTGTAGTTACGGTTTGCATGTTTTGATCCATGCAATACTGCTGGTCTACTGATCGCCTGAGAGGCTGTGAAAGTAACTTAAAAACCACAAGCCTACCATCAACTAAGATTTTTTCACAGAACATGTTTTACATGGTAACTAGCTCTGTAAGGGTGGAGGCAACACGGACAGAAGATTGGGAAGGTAACAGCCATCAATCATAATCAAATTAGGATCAAAGTCTATGCCTTTTACATGTGCGATTCAGAGGCTGAGTAACAAATTGTGTTAACATAACTGTAGTTGTGGCCTGTGGCTTTTAAACAGAACCACATATGGTTAGTATTTCAGCTACTCCCAAACGACAAAGGCAAGGATCCAAAACAGTCCATTAAAGTAAGTATATTCCTTTTTTTTTTTTCTTTTTTTTACAAAAGTGATTATACCTTTTAACTTCATAAATGTAACAGGCTAAATTCCAATGAAATCAATAGTCTAGAACCTTGAATTTGGTCTGAAACAATAAATTAAAGGCTGTTTAGTCCACTGGCTTTGCCTGCATTAACGTTTTTTCCTCTTCTTACAAAGAAAAAATGTTTAAAAGAACAACTTGTTGTGCCTGTTCCAATGCAAAAGAAAAAAAAAATCATTCAGTAAGGACTCTGCTTGGTTTAAGGCTGTGAACCCCAGCTTCTCCTGGCACGCAGGTCACACACTGATCCAGAAACATGTTGTGGATAGCATGATATTTTGTGCCATCCATGAAATCTACACTGTACTAATGTCAATGTTCTTGCACAAATGGAAGACAGAGCACGTATGATATTTATAGAAGCAGATTTTGTGAGACTTGAAAGTACATGAAAATACATAAAATATTAGCAATTACATTAAGGTATTAAAAGTGAAGAAAAACAACAACTTTTTGAGAATTAAAATCATCAGTACTGTTGAAGGAATGTACAATACATAAAATCCAGATGTCTATGGTTCAGAGGTAGACATGGTATTATAATGCAGACAAGGAAAGAGATGAAGTTTCTAAAGAAGTGCTGAAAATCACAGAATCCTCTTAATCCTGATTAAGTCTGATTTTAAGTGTATTATTACTACAGTTAGAGTAAGAGATGATCTCAAGATACTGAATTCCATACACCTGGAAGGGACAGAGAATATTACATGCCAATTGTATGCAACTTATATAGGTGTAAGAAAGGGTATGTATTCTCTAATGTGACGCTTAATCAATTAAGACTGAAAACAAAGGTTTTACAAAATGCTCAACTGAGCAGAGGAATCAATTTTATCAAAATAAGTTGCTGTCGTACTCAAAAGTCAAACATTCTAGATAGAAAATGAATTCTATTTGTACACTCACAAACACTGTGAGAATTTAAACCATTAAACATGCAATTCAAATTTTAATTCCTAGCTCCCAAGTGGAGTTTTGAAGTTTAGAGTTGAAGAACTGGTGGAGAGGGGAAGCGGGTCAGTGAGGTTTGTTTCGGTCAGGTTTTGTTTGTTTGATTTTTGATCTGTAGACATTAGAAGTTACTTTTAAATACTTTGTTGGATTACTAGATACCAAAGCCTGGCCCGCTGACTGTGTACAGAGTTATGGAATTACTAAAAGCAATCTTCACCACAGCATACTTAAACGGCATTTTCCCATGCATCCGAAAAAGCAATTCATGTGAGTCATAAATCTGGGCTATAATATTGAAAATAAATGCTAACAGCTGCAAGAATTTTTTAACACTTGTAGATTGTCAAATGTTTTTCTGTTTACACCTTTATTCTGGTTTTGTTCTGTAACTTCACACACTTTCTATTTATGTAACAGTAGATGTAGGTCTATTACTATATAGAAATCTATTCTTATGCATTTTTCCTTGAAAAAATCATTCTAAAATGCCACAGGTTCACTATTTTTTGTTTGTAATATTAAAGCATTTGACAAAATTTACACAAAATAACTGACAAAACCCAGAACTGGCCTGTGCTTTATGTATCTCAACATCACACTTCAATTTTTTTGAACACAAGCTGCCAAGATTTCAACTGTTTAAGCCAAAGGTTATACAAATATTATAGCAACCAAAAGATCAGAAAACTATGAATGTATTTCTATGTTCTTTTTGTTTTAGAAATGACTGTACGTGAAAAATAAAGAAAAGATTATGATCTTCCAGCCACCCACTGGCAACTTTTATGCAAATTCCTGCAAAACAAAACATTTGAAAACAGACCACTTCATAAAATTCCTTATAGAAACAACAAACTAGTTTTCTATATGGCATGTTTCTTCTAGAAAGTTAAATACCACCAATGATCAAGGAAGCACACACCTTGCTCACAAAGCAGAGAAGCATTCTACATTGCAAATAAAAGGCAGACTAGGGACAACGAGGGCCCTCTCCAGAAGCTATCAAGACAACCTGCAACCCTGGATTTGGAGAAGGCTGAGGTTCTTAATGACTTCTTTGCTTCAGTCTTCACCGGAAAATGCTCTGACCATACCACCCAAGTCTTGGAAGGCAGATGCAGAGACTGGGCCCACTGTCGGAGAGGATCTGGTTCGAGACCATCTTAAGAACCTGAACGTACACAAGTCCATGGGACCTGATGAAATCCATCTGCGGGTCCTGAAGGAACTGGCAAATGAAGTTGCTAAGCCACTGTCCAACATATTTGAAAAATCATGGCAGTCAGGTGAAGTTCCCGATGACTGGAAAAAGGGAAATATAACCCCCATTTTCAAGAAGGAGAAAATGGATGAGCCGGGGAACTACAGACCAGTCAGCCTCACCTCTATGCCTGGCAAAATCTTGGAGCAGATTCTCCTGGAAGGCATGCTGAGGCACAGGAAAAACAACAAGGTGCTTGGTGACAGCCAGCATGGCTTCACTAAGGGCAAATCCTGCCTGACCAATCTGGTGGCCTTCTATGGTGGGGCTACAGAACTGATGGACAGGGGTAGAGCAGTTGATGTCATCTACCTGCACTTGTGCAAAGCATTCGACACTGTCTCACATGACATCCTTGTCTCTAAGTTGGAGAGAGATCAATTTGATAGGTGGACCACTCGGTGGATAAAGAACTGGTTGGATGGCCGCACGCAAAGAGCTGTGCTCAATGGCTCAATGTCCAGCTGGAGACCAGTAACAAGTGGTGTCCCTCAGGGATCGGTGTTGGGACAGGTCTTGTTCAACATCTTTGTCAGTGACATGGACAGTGGGATTGAGTGCGCCCTCAGCAAGTTTGCTGATGACACCAAACTGTGTGGTTCGGTTGATACGTTGGAGGGAAGGAATGCCATCCAGACAGACCTTGACACACTTGTGAGGTGGGTTGATGCCAACCTCATGAAGTTCCACAAAGCCAAGTGCAAGGTCCTACACCTGGGTCAGAGCAATCCCAGGCACAGCTACAGATTGGGCAGAGAAGAGATTCAGAGCAGCCCTGCCAAGAAGGATTTGGGGGTGTTGGTCGATGAGAAAATGAACATGAGCCGGCAGTGTGCATCTGCAGCCCAGAAAGCCAACCATATCCTGGGCTGCATCAAAAGAGGCGTGACCAGCAGGTCGAGGGAGGTGATCCTGCCCCTCTACTCTGCTCTCATGAGACCTCACTTGGAGTATTGTGTGCATTTCTGGTGTCCTCAACATAAAAAGGACATGGAACTGTTGGAACAAGTCCAAAGGAGGGCCATGAGGATGATCAGGGGACTGGAGCACCTCCCGTATGAAGATAAGCTGAGAAAGTTGGGGCTGTTCAGGCTGGAGAAGAGAAGGCTGCGTGGAGACCTCATAGCAGCCTTCCAGTATCTGAAGGGGGCCTATAGGGATGCTGGGGAGGGACTCTTCATGAGAAACTGCAGCGAGAGGACAAGGGGTAACGGGTTCAAACTTAAACAGGGGAAGTTTAGACTGGATATGAGGAAGAAATTCTTTACTGTAAGGGTGGTGAGGCATTGGAATGGGCTGCCCAGGGATGTTGTGAGTGCTCCATCGCTGGCGGTGTTCAAGGCTGGACTGGACATAGCCTTGGGTGGCATGGTTTAGTGGGAGGTGTCCCTGCCCCTGGCAGGGGGGTTGGAACTAGATGATCTTAAGGTCCTTTCCAACCCTAACTATTCTATGATTCTATGATTCTACTTCAGTGCTCTACCACACCTCAGTTTAAGTTATTTGAAGTGTGAAGGGGGGGGTGGGGAGGACCAGAGTGACACGCAAATTCTTCCCCTTCATTTTAGTAATAAAAACTGCACTAAAGTTAAATACACACGTGCATATGGGTGGCCAGAGAGTTATGTTCACTGAGTGGGCATAGTATATCAATGCCGTATAATATTTTGTTACTTCATGGATACATAAAATGACACTCAATACTGACTGAGCGCAGGTAAACGTACCTAACAGTGTTATACACACATCTATATGGAATTAGGTAGCGGTATTGAAATACATGCTACACACATACATAAAATTTTAAATAACAAAACTGCATGTGTTCCTTTCATATTTTTGTTAGAGATAAAACTTCTAACAAAAGAAGTCACTAGTTTGATATAACTTTATTATTAGTAACAATTTTAAACATCAAAGACTCTTTGGGGGTTTTTTCCATTTCACTACATTTCATCAGTCCACCTCTTTCAGAGGCAGGCTAGAGAGCAACTACATAGCAGTATAACATAATTCCTAAAAAAGATTTGTTTTATTTACAGCACTGAGTAGCTTACAAGCACGTCTGCTTTTCATCAAGACGACCAAAAATATTTAGAACACGGAGTTATTAGGAACACTTGGCAACCACAAGGCCACAATTAACAGTAATGAACACTTAGCAGCAGTCAGAGCCTACCACACCAATGCTCCAAGAAGCTACATGGTTTCAATAAGGCACCTATGTGAGACCAAACACATGCAAGGAGCATGTCCTGCATGAACAGCAAATATCGGAGGACTGAACAAAGGCCCAAAAGGCCCCAGAAAGATGGAGACATGCATTAAGACTATAGAGTGCTCTAGCTGACAAATGTCACAGAGACCCAACTGGGATGGGGAGGTTGCACCACTCTCCTTATCCCTGCTAGCGAACTACTTGCTGTGACACACTCATTCAGTGTGTAACGCTCTAGTGCTTGCATTTGTGTCCACAAGGACATCACATTTTTATTTATCCATTTGTAAGTCAGATATGACCTGACTGAAATCAATGTAGCCCAGACACAGACCAGCTGTGTCTGCAGTTTGGATACCATACCCTATTTATTTATTCTTTTTTTCTAAATCGCCTACATTACTATGTAAATGCCATGAAAAATCTGCTAAAATATGCTAAAAGCACTTCAAAACCATCACATCTCTTAACATATCTATTTTTGCTGCTGCTGGTTTGTTTCAAGTGCTTTGGTTTCAACCATGCCGTGCCTCAGTGAGGGTGAGAACGAGACTATGGGCGCCATGGGCTGGTCACTACAGCCCCATTGTGGGCCCCACAGCTGCAACCAGCCAGAGGAGGCCATGGCGCTGCTACCCACATGTATTCCTGCTTATTCTTGGATTAAACCAAATTTCCCACTATCATTTGACAATTGTAATAAAATATTAAGCAGAGACCCTTAAAACAAGGCTGAATCCTTCTCTGCTAACTGCACAGAAATGTAACGAAGAGGTAACCAATATCCCCACAGCCTGCAACCTAGAAAACAAGTAATATCTATGGCAAGTTATATTAACAGAAAGGAGGTACTTCCACATATTTATTCTGGCATTTTTGATTCCTTTACATGTTAGCAGCCAGAAACCTGCATAACCAAGGGGATTCCCTGCAACCAGAGCGCTCGAGATGATGTATGTTCGAGATGCACATTCATTCACACTGTGAACAGGCTGTGATCATGGCAGGACTTGCAGATTATTTTAACTTCTACATTACTACCGAGTTTATATTTATGTGTACCCGTGTATATATATTTCTCTATTATAGCAGCCATAGATACCTGTTGTCACCCTTGTACTTCAGGTATGCACATGCATACGTACATACACAGAGGAGAGGAGGAAGTGTGTGAAAACAACACATTTTGGTAAGCAGCTGAGAGAGGGAGGCTGAAAGGCAGATGTAGGTATGGACAGCATGTCATGGGACTCATTACTGCTAATGCCTATTTTTCCTTTCTTAAAGTAACAGTCTCATGCAATAATTATGGAGAGTAGGTCCAAGCAGAAGTCACAAACACTTTCACATTAACAGAAGTAGGGTCTCTGAAACCTGCAGGGAAACAGAAATTTAGGAAACGCCCAGGCTCATTTCTGAACATCTCCCCTGGTACAGCACCAGTGTGAAAAGCAGCTATGGTTTTCTGCTGCCTCATTTCCTCATTAAAACCACAGAGGCAGCTTTACTTGGCTTGAGACACCTTGGTACCTGGACGTGCTGAACGAGCCAGACAACTCTGTGGAGATCACTGCACAAACAGATCTCCCCAAATGATGCAAAAAGGAATTACTTGGACAGTGCCTCCTCATGGAGAGTCCAAGCCAAATGAAGAATGGCTACTGTTATGCAAGATGGTCATCTCCCTTGATACCTGCAAGTAGGTAACTGTGGACTGGTCATCTAGCAGCAGTAATAAAGCTAAAAAGTTTGCAACCTTCAAGTAATAGCATTATGCATACACCTACTTCATGAATAAGTACATGGGCAATCCCACAAAAAACTCTGCTTTCTGGATTTCATGAAAATATGCCTGTAAATGGATTTTTCATGGCCTGTGTGGTCATCCAATGAGATGGGATGGCTGTAACAGTATGCTCCTCAGAGCAAAGAGAGGAAAAATAAACAGAGATCAGCAATACAACCTTTGACAATGTACTTTTTTTCCTAGAGAAATTATGTGAGCACCATCAGTTCATCCATGTGCAATGATATTCTAGTATCTTGCAATTTCTTGAGAATGAGAAAGATCATCAGAAAGATTCAGAAAGAGCAGCTTCTTTTATTAAATCCAGAACATTATAGGTGAACTCCTGAAAAGTTAGCAGGATGGAAAAAACCCTGTTATTTTTACTTGTTGGGCAATAAACCATGGACCACAGCAACTATGTGACTGCCCCTTGTGACAATATGGGATTAAATCTGCAAGTTTAAAGTTCAAGCCTTAAATACTGGAATCTCCATTCTTTCACTTAAATAATATCATAACTACATCTAACAGGATGAAAAAGATCAAATTGTTAATAACTAATAAATTAATAGAATTATGTCCCTGTTAAACTACAGTGACTTCTCTTTATTATGTATTTTCTATGCTCTAAAAGACCTCAAAATACTTTCAAATATTACTACTTTCAAACATTACTCTGACAGTCTTTACTTGCAAGAATGCAAGTCAAACTGAGTAACAAAAGGCAGGCCATGAAAAAAAAAGTCTGAAAGGAGAGAAATCTACTATTAGCCTCCGAAATAAAGACATTTAGCAACATAGTTTTCTACATAAAATATGAGAAATGCTAGTTCATTTAACCTTTATATTGCCAAGAATTTGGATTGTATGACACATACACACACGGCTCATTTTCTCTCAGGAGTAATAAAATATTTCTTGTTATTGGACAGTATTTGCAAACCTCTGAATTCTGAGAACTAACAATTTTTAAATTTTATCTGGTGGCAGAACATAATACAACAGTTATTTGCCTAAGAAAAATAAATTTAATACTAATTACAAAATGCCATTGGTTTTAATTTTGCATATTAAAGATTCTTTCTCCACAGATTGTATAGCAAGCGCTAGAAAGAGACCCTTATTACACCAAACTAATATAGAAGAGTCATGAGCAAAATTTTACAGGCATAATTAACCACTAATATGTTTAGTCTGCTTTTGGCAATTGCTGGAGAACAGATACTGGCCCAGATATACCTCTGTTGTAACCTAATACAGGTTAAATTCTTAATTTTGCTCTGGTTGCTACTAAGACTTCCTACAGTTGTTTCTCATATTGTATATCGTAAGTATACTTTTAGAATACTCAGTATACTCTATTTGAAAGATAAACATCTGCTTATTGCCAGTATGGAAAGCCCTAGAGATCTATTAGAAACTATCTAAAACACTAAAACGTTTAATAATTTGTCTACAACACCACATATTCACACAGATGTGAAAATGGTCTTAAAACAGCATTCATGACTTTGTAGGCTGTCAATCACATCATTAGACTCCTTTCCTACAGCTGAAGAAAAGAATTTTGAAAGCATTTATGCATTTAACAGTTTTTATGCACCTTATTCCCACTCTAACCACATTCAGTTTAAGTACTCCAGATGTCTGGGGCACATGTGTTTTCCAATTTGACCCAAATTTGCCAAAGAATTAACATGAAGTTAGGCAATATTACTGACATCTTACAGAGGCAATGTGATATTGCAACACTGTAGGCTTGGAGTTTTCCTTTTTAAATGAAAAGTTTAATCTGTCCCCGCCGCTGAACGAAGCTAGCTCACAGACCTCGGAAAAGAATCTTTCCCCAATTTTTTTCTTTTAGAAAGCCTTACTGTTACTGTTACTTTATGCAAGTTGTTTGGAATATCTTTTCATCAAGTACTCTCCACCTACACAATGGGAGAAGTTACAATCTTCATCCCTTTTTGCCTTTACTGCCATTTCATCAAACTAAGTGCTACTATGTTTCAAAGTAAAAATTCACTTGGTGCTGCCAGAAGAAAGTCAGAGACAATAGAAAATCTGGATGAGTCATATTGTTTCTAATAAATTAATGGAGAAGCATGCAAATTGAGCCTTGAGATTGGTTTTGCTATTATTTCTTAACAAGTATTAAGGATACAATGTGCTGCTAGAAATATAATTACATAGAACAAATATTTCTCTGATAAAAAAGAGGCTTCTTATTTCTAAAAATGTTAAGTAGCCTTTTCTGAAATGTCAGAGAAAAGTATTACATTACAGAAAATTAAAGAGAAAAAAACCTTTCAAAATTGGAATTTTTGTGTAATTGCAAATAATTCTGATGTAAACTCAGTAGCAGATAGCAAACATGATAGAAATAGTTTCTAGAGAAATAATTTCACCTTTTTCTCATTACAGTGCCATCTGCATAAATTGTCAATGAATATATTAAGCTTTTGCAACACTGTGGATGTTTTTTAACAGTAATTTTAGTTATATAACATATGGAACAAAACATAATACTTCTGCTTTGCTATCACAGATATTAATCAATATCATAATACAGGCTGATTTAATTGCTTGTCAGATTATGTGATTTGTCAGGGGAAAAATTCTTATTTAGGGCAAGACAATAAAGTGCATCGGCAAGCGGCCGATGACAACTCCTAGCAGAGATAAAAGCAAACAACTGGGGATTTAACTGCCCTCATCGGAAGGCATCTGCTTTAATCAATGAGCAATACAATCTCCATGTAATTTTGATCCTCTTGCTACTAAAAACAATCAGAAATACTTTTCATTTTCATTTCAGTAGCAGTACTTCCCAGACACAAAGAGACACAATGAAACATGCTTTTTAACACTTTAGTATTGACTTACTTCATCAGAAATTGCCTTAACTGTATTTGTAAAGCCACCTAAAGTCTACCACAAGGCTTGACATGCAGCCGCCTGTCTGCGAAATACGGCAGAATAATAAGAAACTCTATTGTACTATTCCTCAGAACACAGGCCTATCAAAAATTTACAGTGAAGTCCTGCCCATTACCTCCTGACTGTAAACAGCCTAATGAACAACAGTTCAAAAGAATGCCACTATTGGACTGAGAGACTCAAGCTGATAAAGACCAGAGAAGAACCTGCAAGCCCAAGTTTTGCCAGCTCTAGAGAAAACATTGAGATACCACCCTCCCTTCCTTCTAGTTGCAAAATGGCTAGGTATGGGATACTTAGGGAAATAAAGCCTAAGTAATGTTTTGCTAAAATAAAGCAGCTATTATCTTGAAGCAATTGCATGAGCAATTTATTCCTCTTCCTTAATCTATTCTGAAGCACTGTGATAGCAGACACATCTCACCAGATACAATGATACCAACCACAATATGCATTGTGGGATTATTGCTAACATTTTGTTAACATACTGCTCTTCATCCTCCAAACAAGTGCACGGAAGCTCTAAAAAAACCATATAACCTTTATTTTTATGGACTAGTAAAACAAGAGAATAAATTCTATTAAAAGAAAAAAAACTAACACTAGACAAGCAGGAAAACCTTGAATAGTAACAGAGGGATCTGCAATAAACTTCCAGAGAGCAATCTTCCTGGTTTTCTAATATGTGGCACTGTTCCCAGTAAGCCAAAGAATTCAGTACATGACAATAATGCAGTTTCTTGTTCAAAAGACACTTTTCAGAAATGGTCAAACTTTATCTCTTGAAATACTATGGTTTGCAACAATTCATATTATCAGTAGCAGAGGTTTGGTGGCTGAGGAGCATCAGATTTCTTATTCACATGACCAAGTGACCCAGCAAATACTGGTATTTCCCAGGAAAACCATCAGGCACACATGCCAGATCAACCCAGCATGTACAGTAGAGAGCCAGGGCTCTGTCCAACCTATCTAGTCTGCCTGGTGCCTTCCCTTCCTCTCAGCTTTTGTATCAGCCCCTTGGTCACAGCAATATTTTAGTTTGTATCTTATGGAAGCCAACACGAACATACAATAACATTAACAGAAAAATCTGTGGTGAGATGTTCAGTGGTATGACCGAGACAGTTTCTACAACTCTGATAGTTCAGTGAAGTCTTAAAGCAGTACTGCAATCTGACCCTCTCTCAAAAACTCAATTGTAACTAATGTGGTATTTCCTTAAAGCTTGACTACATCTCCAGCTAAGACTGCATTTCTTTAATTAGATTTTTGTATCTTTTTAACAGACACTGTTTAAATGACTTGGTCTTATGACCTGCAACTAACAGAATTCTTGTCTCTACAGCAAAATGCTGACATGCTGAGTCCCACTGCAGCAAGGGCAAACTTAACTTGTGGATAATGTATTTTTCTGATACAGGGAAGCTCCAAAATGTCACAATTTACGTGCTGTTCCAAATAATAGAGTTGAACAAAGTGGACAGACAAATTATAAATCATCCTTTTATCTTAAAAAATCATGCTTATAACTTCATAAATCATTTCATACACCATAAAAGTAGATGTTCTAAATACTTGCTTCCAACTAGCTGCCCAGTGTCAGGAGTTCAGATGTTTTCATATTGGCCAAGCTGACACCTAAGAAATTGAAATTTTCATTTTATATTTTCACAGATATGAAAACAATGTTGAGGGGAAAAAACCATAAAACCTGTGCCTCCTGACTGGATCTGTTTCCTCTGTATGACTTATGTTCACTAGTTCTGTTGGGGAAAAAAAGAACCAAACAAACCAACAAAAAACCCCACAAAACAACCAAACCCTATTCTAGTTTAACTTCAGGAATACTTCAGACACATTCATTTCTATGAACATTAAGGTCCTTTTTGGATCTTCAAATCACTGGAAAGAAAACCAGTATTTTTCTCCTAGAGAAAAACTGAATGTTATTGCTTTATTTAAGGCAATGTTAGCATTTCTTTCCTGAGCAAAGCAAATTTCCTCAACTCCCCATTTTCTTCTGCTATTTTGTACTAAGATACGGCAAATAAAGGGGGGTTTAATCCCACAAACAATCAAAAAAGTAGAAACAACATTTAGACAATCCTGTTTTCTTGTTTGAAAGGAAATTTCTAACTCGAATACACAGCAGGTCAGTATTCCACTGGTCACTGGGCAGAGAAGTACAGTTTCGCAGATGGCCTTAGAGTTGGAAGCAAAACAGAAGTCACCCTTAAAGCTTGGAAAAAGGCCAATAGTTGTGCCAAAAAAAGGGACATTCCAGTACATGCCATACAATTTCAGCCAGCTGACTTCAGTTATCATCTGCTAACTGCATGCAACTTTACTCAAAGACCACTGCAAAGTTGAATTTTGTTCCAAACAGTAGAAAAGCATCTACTGTGAACAAACAAGAAATACAACAGACAACAAATCTTACATATGATGGTGACCTGAGGCAGCATTTGCTCGGTCAGTGTTAATTTATATCTATACATAAATGAAAGCTGTATTTACCAGTCACCTTTTTAAAAATATAGGTCAACAAACTGCTGCAAAATAATTTCAGTGGTTTTTAGGCTAGAGGAGAGTGCGCTTAAAATACCAATGTCTCAAATCCCTAATTTGATACAATAATTTAGGGGTAACAAGAGGCAAACTGCAACTAAATGTGATCACATTTTACAAAGCAAAAAAAATACTACTGCATTGTCAGATATCAAACTGAAAACACTTATGTCTATAAAATATTTCTGACAATGAATTGTGAGCAAGTTAAGCTAAACCAAAACAATTATTCAAACGAAAGTCAAAAGAAGTCATCTATATATTTTACTGTTGTAGGTAGCTGCTACCGTATGTTGATGCTTTTTCAGCACAAAATTATTTCATTTATCAGTAGAGTAACTTAAGAGATGAACTGCAAACACCTTCAGTGAGTCTCCGACAAACTAAGATGTCACGGTGACAGGTAGAACTACAACCATGAACCACAGCAGCAGAAAGTATGCTTTTTTTCTTGAAATATGTTCACACTTACGATGACAAAGAGGACAAACTTAAGGGTTTTTTTTTAACTGAGCAGTGGGTGATACACACTTCAGGAGGTCAAAGTAGAAAATGACCTGGAAAACCTAACACCCCTTCATTAAGAAAGTAATCCAAGCCATTAAGACAAATCACTTCAATACTTAAAAAACTAAGTTATAT
Organism: Ara ararauna; assembly: GCA_028858755.1. Lineage (NCBI taxonomy): Eukaryota > Metazoa > Chordata > Aves > Psittaciformes > Psittacidae > Ara > Ara ararauna. Next base: position 34,577,564 of record CM054380.1, on the reverse strand, counting down.
CTACATTGTCAATAATGGAAAGAGTTTTCTTTCTGGTTTTTTTATCAGGCAGATCTGTATAGACCTGCCTAATAACTTACATATCTTAGATCCACTGTCAAGTAGTTTCTGCCGCAACACTAAGTATATCAACTGTTCTACAATTTAATTGTTTTACTTTTCCACATCATTCTAAACAACTTTTTGCTTATCATAATAGCAAAACAAAGACAACCAAAAAACAAAACCTTCACACACTGTACCTGCAAAGCACAGTTCATCATTCGCACAATGTAGTCAAACTGCTGATGGTCCAGTATTGCTCGATTTTGTTTAACATGCAAACCTAATTCCTGTGTCAGGCAGTGCCGAGCTGCCTTTCCTTTTAGGGCTCTCAGAGCTGCAGGCAGAGTCTGGAGAGAAGAAAATCTACCTTCATGAAAATGAAATTGAATGGCATCATTCATACTGAGTATCATTAATTCTTGATTAAGAAACTCCAAGTGACAGTATATTAAACAATAAGTTTGGAAATGACTCATTAGCATGAGTATCACACTTTCACATAATAGTTGATTTGGCTGGAGTCATTAAGTAGTAAATTCTTCCTTTTTTTTTTTAATGCATTAAACAGCATTTCTCACCTACATCTGCAAATAGAAATGATTGAATATGGACAGACATCAAGTGGATGTGAAATCAGAAATGGATTATTGTGCATCAAGGCAAGTGTGCTATTCTGTACCAGCCAGGCCAGGCCTCAAGTTAGCATATCAAGGACAACCAGCATGCTTTTTGAAAAGCATTGAATGACAAATGATTTTAGAAGTGGCATACCTCTCATAGCAATAAGGTCACAAGACTGTTATGCAGTTTACCCTAGAACAGCGCCAATAGAATATTTATGCCAATGTTTTAAAGATGCAGCAAGTGCTACATGAGTGATTATCAACCATGGCCCTTTAGACCAGATTTAATGGGTAGTAACATAAATAAGAAAAGACAGCCTATTGTCTTATCTAAGGACAAATTTACCATTCGGGGGGACAAAAAATTTACTGAATTTTTCCAAGTGTGTGTAATTTAAAAAATATGAAATACTACTGTATTACACACGCATCAAAACTCTTTAAAAAGAGCTACATATTTTATTAGGACTTCTCCCATACGCATTTCCATAACATAACTTGTAAATCAAAAATGTCCGTTTTCTCACTGAGCTGCGTAGCCTCAGAGATACATTGGTGATACTTCTCTGACAAATATAAAATAAGTGCTTAAAATTATTTTACAGTCATTTTCAAATGTAGAATTAGTTTTCAGTGTAGGTTCTATAATCAACAATTGAAAACTCTATGGACAGAATCTACAAAACCTGGCAACTTAATAATTTGAAAAACTAAGCATGTCAAGGATGACAACTCACTAGTCCATTTAAGTAAAGACAGACATGACAAATGTTTACATTCATCTCTGAGTTCTATATAATTACTGATTTTTAAAACTACCAAAACTTACAGTACTGAAAATTTCAAAAGAGCATTGGTTGACAAACACTGAAATGTCTGTGCATGCCTTTTGTTTGCACTCCTCCCAGTCAATACTGCTAGAGTAATACACTGCTTTAAAAACAAATTATGTGGACAATATTATTTATAATGGTAACATAAAGCAGAAAAAACAGCTTCAACACACCCATGTAGTACTACAAACAGGTTTTCAAATCCATTAGCCTCAGATTACACCCAGTATTGCATTATATAACTAGTTTTACTGCTTACTTCATTCATTTAAATAGTTAAAATAATCATTAGTACTTGAAACAAGACTTCAAAATGTACTTTGTGACAAGGTCAGTCTCCATTTGCTCATTAACAGAACAAGCTTATTTGGGAAAGTTAAAAATTCATTTTATTACCTTTTCAGTCTCCAAAAATTTGTTTTCAAAAATGAATGAGATGCAATTTCTAACAACTTCCAGCCTTTGTGCACTGTTGAAAACTGTGCTTCCTTTTTCCATTATGGAAACTAACAAAGAAAAAGAAGATACATCTGTGAAATGTCTTCTGCAAAAGCCACAAATACCTGAAAGTTCTTTCAAAATAAAGAGTGTGCCCTCAGTTTTGGTCTGTTAAGCAAATGCCATTAGTAGGCATATAGTGATGGGAACATAAGATCCTAAATCTTTGGTTTCCCTATACTATCTGAAGAGAATAGTGCTCCAAATTTTAAGCACAGCAGTTGATTTTCTTTACTACTTGTTCTATTTGTCTCATACAGACACAAAGAGATTCCAACTTCTAACATACTAATGAAATATATAAAGAGAAATTATAATAGATATATATTTATATACACGTGTTCTGAGGTGAACTACGTAGCCTTGCATATTTTGTAGCAGTCGATAACTATTTTTTTCCTAGGGAATTCATTGGCCATGGCAAGAATTTTGTGACAGACATATTCTCATATCTAGACTCCAATTTGCTGATATCTAAAGATTGTTTTTCTGAATGCAGAGTTTATTTAGCTCTGAATTTTCAAGAGAATTTCAACAGCTAACATACTCTTTTCCTCTTTGGTATCACATAAATAAATTATAAATGCAGAATAGGATGAGAGAGTTGGGGCTGTTCAGGCTGGAGAAGAGAAGGCTGCGTGGAGACCTCATAGCAGCCTTCCAGTATCTGAAGGGGGCCTATAAGGATGCTGGGGAGGGACTCTTCATGAGGGACTGTGGTGAGAAGACAAGGGGTAATGGGTTCAAACTTAAACAGGGGAAGTTTAGACTGGATATGAGGAAGAAATTCTTTACTGTAAGGGTGGTGAGGCATTGGAATGGGTTACCCAGGGAAGTTGTGAGTGCTCCATCGCTGGTGGTGGTCAAGGCTGGACTGGACATAGCCTTGGGTGACATGGTTTAGTGGGAGGTGTCCCTGCCCCTGGCAGGGGGTTGGAACTAGATGATCTTAAGGTCCTTTCCAAGCCTAACTATTCTATGATTCTATGAATATGCCATTCTTGTAGATAACAGTGAGCTCTGATAACCAAGGATTTTGACACACAGGACAGCAGGGAGTATGCGTATGAAAGCTGTTCCTTGGGGGGAAAAAAAAAACAAAACCAAACTAACAGTCAACAGCAAAGGCAGGTGAACAGAGTTTATCCTATTCTTAGTAAACACAAAGAGAAACAGGCCTAGAACGGGCCTCAAGAGGCCATCCAGTTCATCCTGTTGTCCCTAGACAGGATCAACTGTATTTATGTTACTTCTTGTGTTTTTCTCATGTGTTCCCAAAGTTCTGTGATAACAGAGACTCCATGGCTTCACAAGAAATCAGTTCAACTGTCTCACAATTCTCATTTTACCAAGTTTTTCCACACAAATAACTCTAACTTTTGTGCTGCAATTAAATCCATTATTTCTTATCACTACAGATTATTCCCTTTCTTTTAACAGCCTCTTAAGTAATTGAAGGCTGCTATTATGTGTTCCCTTGGTCTTCTATTTTTCAGTCTAAACAATTCTCCATCTTTCCTTCTGGGTCACATTCTCCAGACCACTGGTCATTTTTGTTGCTTGCTTCTGGACTCCCTCCAACAGAACCAAAAATGGAGACAGTCCTCTAGTGTCCAAAAATGGATACAAACAGTCCAGCTGAGTTCTTACTGAGTACAACGAAAGGATTTCTCCATGGGTTCACTGACAGTACTCCTGTTTATACATGCGACTAAGATGTTTGTCTTTTTTTGCAATAGCATGATACGGTTGGGTCATGTTTGCCTTATGATCACTATAATTCCCGAATTAGTTTCTGAAGGATTGTCGCCTAGTCAGCTGATCATACCCCATGCAATACCTTATCTGAAGAAAGGCAGTACAGAAGCAAAAAATTCAGAGACTAGATTTCTAAATTTTCAAGATTGATTTGAATTCTAATCCCATCCTTCAAAATTTTTGCAAGCTCTGCTTAGCTTCATGTGTCTTGCAAGTTTACTAAACATACTTGTTTATGCCATCATTCACATCAATGAATATGACTAATAGGATTTTTCTAGCATTAAAATGAAACTGACAGGCCTACAATGTCTACACCTGCTCATTATATTTAAATATCTGTATATTTATTTTGAGACAGAGGAGACGTTTGTTCCTTGCCTTTTTTCAGTAATTTACATGTCTTCCACTAATGTCAAAGGAGAAATCCTAACAGTTCAGAGCATGGTTCAGCCAGTCCTACGAGTAACCTATGGTTATTGATGATATCCATCAAACCTAGATGAGTAGACAACATCTAATTTAATAGTTCAATTTAACTCAGATAAAATCCTTTTTTGTTGTTAGTAATTATGCCACTATGGATATTTGATCTCTTAGTAAAGGCTGATACAAAAGGGCTTTCAAAACTGCAAAGGCAAATTGGCAAGCCTATGTACTAAAGTTTACCAACATCACTAAAAATTGCAATGTTAACATGAGTTTGGGAGCAACACACTGCAGCCATGCTAATTGTTTGTTCAGCTCATGAGAAAGGATGACAAACAGGTAAGTCAGGGAAGAAGTACACATACCAACAGGGGGACCGGCTGGAACAACGCATTTCTTGTCCCCCCGAGTGGCAGGAGGGGCACCCTGACCCCTTGCAAGGCCTTCCTGGAGGAGCTCCTGCACCTGGCACTCATTGATCCGGGGGAAAGGAAGGATGTGAACCCGCAAGTGGGAGCCCTCCGTGGGCCGTGGCACTTTCTGGAATGCTATGTGGGGATTGGGATTCTCCTGCAGGTCAAAAGCAAAGGTTATACACAATTGTATTATGCAGTGTTACCATCTGTATCATTCAACTTTATTACTGTTTCGTGTAGCTGTCATACCTGAATGATTAAGAAGCAGAGTATCTAATGCAGCTCACTAATATAATGTTTCATATTCATATCACCCTGATTCATTATCTGTAATACTTCTGACTTCATTAAAGGCTTTCATAAAATTATTTTTGTAAAAATGCAAAATCCAAAAAGAAAGAGAGCAGAAGAAAATTACTACTTAGGGTGATTTTATGCAGCTTAATGAATACTTAGGACTCAAATAGTTTGACAATCAGTCTCTTAATTAGAGAGAGGGTTAAAGAGTACTAAAACATACAATCTCTTCACCGAGTACTGAGAAATATTCTCATCTTGATTAAGATTATGAAGTTAAAGTTAAGTTTTGTACTATGTTGTACCAAACTCATTAGACACCAATTTTCTATCTTCTGTATGTCCCATAAAAATACATCACACAGCTCACTGTTTGCAGTAAAAAAAATTATTGAAGAAGTTAATATATGTGATCAAAGAGAGTAAGCAACACGCCTAAACTACAAGGAAAGTAAAAAAGCTGTCACATCAGATTTCGGGATGTTCACACAGGATAAAAAAGACTTTTATTGTTACAAATCTACCAGCATTTCCACTGTGAACGTAAATGTTTGCCTGAATGAATTTCCACTCACTCTTTAATGGTCTGTAATAAGCAGCCCCAAAGAAAGTTTTTATCCTTGCTTTTCGATTTTCTTGCAGAGGTCTTCAGAAGTGAAAAAAAATTAAAAAATCAGTTTCACATTGCATCTTCTGTACTTGGTGTTCAGCTATCAGAAACACCACATACATCACAAACCACTAATTTTCACTCAACCGCCTGCAAATTTATTTTAGCATGTTTAAAACCCACTTTCCAGAAAGATATCCTGAAGACAACATGATATAAAAATTCACCATTTCTTTTTATTTTTTCCCTCAAATGGTTGATCATCTTTCCTATTTGTGGTTTTGGTTTTGGTTTGTTTTCCTTTTAACTCCTGGCTTCAGGCTGTACCTTTTCCAAGAAACAGCTGAGATCCACAAGGATTCTACCATCATTCACAGGATTACATCTCATGTCTTGGGGAGTGTAACAATCAAACAAAATAGGATGTTTTCAGCTTTTCATTCATATACCAGAGGTTATCATTGATCATGCTTCAATTTACTGTTTTGTAACTTGACTCTATGCTATTACTTATTACTGGCTATATACCACTGCCAAAGAATGCTCCTCAATCAGTTAGGTTTCTGTCGTACAAGCACAGCTAGCTTGCAATAAAACCTGTAAACAGGAGTTAGTTTGAAACTTTCGTTTAAGGGAGCAAAAGGCAACAAAGAGATCAAATGCATCAACTTGAGAAATAGCAGTCAAAACAAACTAGCTACTTAGTCATACAAATTCTCTGCAGAGCAAAGTTTAATAAACCAAGCCAAAAATCTAGCTAGGAGGATGAGAGCAGTAGATGCCAAGAGAAGCAAGGCAGAGAAAGGGAACGCAATCTCAGCAGGGGGTAACAGATGACATATAACAGAAAAAGCCAGAAAGGGAGGGTAACTATTCCACATTCCATTTTATGGAGAAGAGAGATCCAGAGGAAATATAGAGTTACTTTAATCTTGGACATCACAAATATAATGTCAGCTGTATACACTATGCGGAATGTAGGTCTAATGTCTTCAACTACTAAAGCAGTATATGCCAAAAACTTGTCTAGATTTTCCACTTGTACCAGCTAGACTAAAACAAACATTATCTCTCTGTAACAAACCTTGTCTCCATTATGTATCTAGACTGTCACAGCTACAATATTATTAAAACTATTAAAACTGTTGAACAAGATGTCAAAATATGTCATGCAGTGAGCTAAAAATCAGGCAGCTCCATGCATAACTTACAGAAGCAATGTTACTCATCACAGTGCTTTATTCAAAAGATAGGTGTGTGTGTAACTACCAAAAATCTGACTTCAAATGCACTAAGCCATTTACTTAGTGGTAGTGAAGTAGAAAGCTCATCACAATGATATAAATAAATCTCATCACAAAAAATTACTTAAATGAATTAGTTTTGACACTGATTTTAAGAAATAATAGAAATAAAAAGTTCCACATATGCACATTTACTTATGCTTTACACACCCTTTCATTCTAAGTAGAAAATAGAATGAGTCCAATATTTATCATTAAGAGAATGCTCTAGAATGAGGAGATACACCACTGAATAAATAATATTTCAATACAAATGAAATCTCATGGATAAAATGAATCTATGTAACAAAAATTCTGATGCCTGATGTTTCTCTTCATTTTCCACAAGATACATACTCCAAGTCTGAAGTGTCAGTGTAAGGATACCAGTGTTAACATACTCCAGTAAGTATGCCATACCACACAGGGACAAGAGACAACATCTCACACACACTGTTACATGTGAAATGGTTTTAGTCCACAGTGATGTATTTGCTCTCTCTTCTAATGACTGCTATCATCAAGTTAGATTAAGATGTGTATCAATTATTTCCTTCAGAAAAAGTGTAACAGTCATTTGGCAATTTCAGAGGAAAAGAGAGATGGTGCATGTGAGTGAGTCTGAAAACAGACACACAAGTTTTGCAACTAAGGACAACAGTAAAGCCAGACTAATCTCATTTAACACCCCTTACTATTCACACATTTAAGTTACTTGAAGTACACAGATGTATTTTTCCATCCAAAATCTACCGTCAAAAAAGACTGCTGAATGCACTGGTTGTTAATTTTTTTATTTCTTATGGAAAAGATACTAATTTTACCCCACACAAAAATTAAAGTGACAGTGAAAAAAATCCTTAAAGGCATTCATGGGGGGCACAGTGAAGACAGACATACAACCCAAAAGAAACCCCAAAACACTCCAGGACATAATAGTATTTGGTAATTCTTGTGGGGTATTAGTAGAAGTGTAGATGTAAATCATAGTTTTAGAGAAGAGGGATACAGAACAGAAAGAGTGATAAAGATGTTAACTGATTATATAGTAGATATTGCTCCGTGGAGTCTGAAAAACCACAGGAAGTCTGTGTGCATGGGGGGAGATTAGCTGATGCCCCCCCCAAAAAAGAGAGAACAATAAAGAAAACCTGCAAAACCAGCTAACGAATAGAAAGAGAAGCAACACATAACGTAAAAGAACACGATAGGAAGGCAAGAATGAAACTGGAAATGGTATTCCAGGAAACCTAGAGTTCAAGAAACAGGACGTAAGAAATAGTGCTTGCTGAGTACACAAACTGTGGGAACTGGGCTGCACAGCGAAAAAGGTCTGTGGAAAATACATATTATGACAAACTGGATGTACAGTTTTCACGTGGAAAACTGTCTAGAGGCATGGACAGGTTGCAGCATATAACAGTTGATATACATTATGTGAATACTGACCAAAAAAAAAAAAGGAAGTAGCAGTACCTATACACAAATCAATATCAGCATTCATAAATCAATATCACTACATTGAACTGCCACTAATGTACACAACATGTACAAAATTGATGACACTTCAAGTTCCAAACTCTTCCCTCATAATGTACACGACGACTAACAGAAGCAGTCACTTTCATTTTCATATACTGGATCAATCTCAGAAGTAAGAATTTTCAATGTTACTATCTCAACTTTAAAAATGCAACAGATAGAGTAAACTTACATTTTTGAAGAGCTGTTCTGCAAGTTCTCTAACATGCTTTATCATTTTTGGTGGATTACCCTCCTCAGCTTTAATTCTTTCAACTTCAAAGGCTACCAACTTAAAAAATGAAAAAAAAAAAAAAAAAAAAAAAAGTTGACAATTCAACTAAAAATAATTTCTTTTGTATTTAAATTATGAAATTTTAATCTTAAATTGAAATTCAGCACAGAAAACTGAACACTGGAAAATGCGCAATGTCACATTGCTCTGGAACATGAGAAATTTTCACTTTTCATACACAGCCTCTGTTACCAGACTTTATAGTCCTACCAAATACAGAAATTCCTATGTACCTAAAGCATTTCTTTAACATTTCTAATACGACAATCCATATTTCTTATATATACTACTACGAAGCAGAATTAATACCAAACTCTATTTGTATTCTACATTCAAATAAAAACCAGAACAGTAAAAATATGGCTTTATTTAAAAAAAAAAAAAAAAAAAAAAAAGAGAGAGAGAGTCTGCCCCAGTTTATATTCCTGGGTATGTGTTTAATTTAATATTTCTCAATTACTTTTTTCAATGTTTCTAAGAATATAATTAAATTACTCAAAATAATTCTGTACTAGCACATGTGATGCATTATGAAGTTCCAAACCTGACAATAGGAACAGCATTACCAAGATTTACGCATCTGTTTAACTTCATATATATGAGCACGGCATAATTTTATGGAAGTAAGCTGGAAATGTATACTTAGTAGAAATTGGAATTTAAAGGATTAATATAAATTTAATAAACAATGAGGATACAGAAGTATTTCAGTATTTTTTTACATGCTGAAATATCACAGGTACATTTTAATTTACTTGGGAATACAGGAATAGTTTTCACCTCATCAAAAAGATCACAGGTTCTGAAAGGAGGACCCCTCTCTGACACAAAACCAGCAAATGCCATTCCATTGAGCACTTTGGTTAGAAAGTCATTCTCAATTAAGCCTCGTTTGCCCAAGAAGGCTGCCTGCAATAAATAAAAAAAAAAATGTTTGTCTTTTATCAGTATCAAAACTACAGTCAGTTATGTACTGGCAGTTAAATATTATCACCAGCTTCTACTAATAGGTGGCACATTGTAATGGAATCTTGTATTAGCTAGTATCTTTTTACATCTAAATTCAGGAGTGAACAGGAAGCTTGATGCAAACATTTAAAAAATCTCACAGATAATAAAATAGAAACCCAGTACTTCCAAGTATCGCATTCTAGTTCATGTTTTCAAAATTCCATAATGATTCTTCATGTTTATTTGTATTAAATGTTAATATTAATGCTGTTTCACATTTCATCACTGTCCTTACAATTAGTCCTGCTAGAATGGATTGATACAGTGTTATGTCAGAATGCTGTGCTTACCACATGTAGATTATTTTATTTTTTTTAAACTTCAACACTTGTTCAAAAGGCAAGCTCACAGGAGTAACATGACACTAACTAAATATACATAGCTACTTCTCTTTTACCTTATGGAAATGAATTACTGGTTCAGCATGGATTCTGATCAGCTGAAGACACGACCGGTATCCTTGGAAAAGTTGTGCAAATAGTCTAAGGAAGATTGCTCGCACTTCTTTGTCCTGTAAGCAGTAATTGAATGTGCTATCAAAACATTTTTGCATTTTAAACTTTTCCACATATTTATATAAAGCCATCTGAGAAATGCCTACAAATTCATCAATGTAGCAGTATAGCATAGGCAGATACTTGTACACATATACGAAGTTCTCTTACGTGAGGCTACAGTTTTACTGACCTGTCCTCAGACAGCAATGATAGATTTAGTACATATTCACCCCTTTACTCCTGCTGATCTTCTTTTGCCTGCACAACAGGCAATGCAAGCACAGCTTTTGGGGTGGTCATGTGGTCAATCACATGAAAGAGCTGCCATAAGAGAAAACTGCTGCTAAATAAAGGAAAGAGGGTACTTTAGCCTGGATTTACCCCTTAAAATAAGTATAGCTCTGCAGCGCTACACAAGCAGTGCCATTGGTGTGGGCAGGGGGGCAAGGAACCTCAGGAGCCTAAGCTGGCATTGCTGCTGCTGGGGCAATCAGGCTAAAAGCACTGCAGGCATCACTACAGCCATTCGCTGTGGCTCTGCCAGCTGAGGAGACTGCTCTAAGTTTGCTCAGCTGCCTGTCCAGGACTCTTCAAACTCACGTCTTCACTTGACAACCTATCACTGCCAAAATAAGCCAGGGTTCTGGATCTTTAAAGATGTGGTAGATCTTTAATGCCCTGGTATATTTTGATTTAAATGAGTAAGAAGGTGCTTACACAGACATTGACAGATTAATGGAAATGCTGTGAACAGCTAGGGGCAGACTTGGGGCAGTGACATCTCCAGCTGGCCCAGATGTGACCAAAGACTGTGATCAAAACCTGCGTCACCCATGTTACTTTATCTTAGCTCAAGTACCTTCGCAGGTTACAGCCATGTTTAAAACCCGAGGTCCTAAAAATTGTTTCATGGTGTTTTAAAGAACCTTTTAAACAAACTCTAACTTTAAAAGTTACACACAGCAAAGAATATTAAATTAAATAATTGGGTAAACAGCTGATCAGCTAATCAACTAAATACAACCTAAATTAAAGCTTGTAATGACATTTTAAAGAAACAAACTTAGGTACATGTAAGAGTCTATGAAGCTGTCCTGCTGGGATATTTTACTAGATGTCTCTATATTCTTCATTGGAACATGATAACTTTTATTGTATTTGTAGCTTAATTTTGGAGGGACTCACCACTGAGATTCTCATTTTCTTTGTGTCCAGGATCTTAACAGGTACATTTGTACCCCGGCTTTTTGAACTACTTGAAAACATGGCTGTTTCTTTCAGATACAACAAAATTCTTATTTTGATAAAAAATTATATTTATTTATAACCTCACTATTCAAAGTGAGATCTTAGCTGGCTCCTGCCATTAGTTAAGTGGATGACATTCCCTGTCTTCACTAATGAAAAAAAAACCATCTATGCAAGAAGTAAGTACAATAAATATATTGTACAACTGGAGAGATTAATGTTTTCAAATACATAGAATCATAGAATAGTTAGGTTTGGAAAGGACCTTAAAAACCAACATACGCTCTTCAGTTGAATTAGCTTTAGGATTTTAGTCTGGACTACCAACTCAAGTTCAATTCTAGACACTCGTACAGGCTAAAAAAAGCAGCTTTACCAAGTTGTTAAATTATCACAAATTCATAACCATTATTACTCTAAATTAATTAGATTTTACTAGAAAATTTTCTACAGATTTTTTTTTTTAGTATAGACAATTACATGTAGTTTCATTCAGGTTGGGGGTCATTAAAGCAATTTAACCTTGTATGGTTAGAAACCATATAACACCTTTCCCAACATGTCCAAGCATACAGTGTATAAAAATTATCATTATTATTGTAAAACCAGTGACTTATGTTTTGCTGACACAGCTACCACTCCTATCTTTACTCAAACTTAGTCTAAAAACGTAAATTTTGAATGACATTTCTGATGTTTCTTAACAGTTGTGAGGGTGTCTGTAAGAGGAATTGATTTTACTATTTACAGAAATGGATAAAAAGACCACTTTGTCTATTCATGTAAAATTCTGCAGCTATACTGGTCTATGAAACAGAGGAGGAACAGATTCAACTCAATAGATACAAATATTTAAGGAAAATAAGGTACTTCCATATTAATACAAGTATGTTTATAAAAATTTCCATCCTATTAGAATGCTAGTAGAAGGCAGAATGAAAAGTCCAGTGGCATTTATTTGCTTCACCAATAATACTATAAAGAATATGTATATGAAAAAGAAAACACAAAGTAGAAATTCTTAAAAAGAAGTTAGTCTAAAATTTCAAGAGTTTTCTCCGTAAGTCAGACATAACACAGAAATCTTACCAGCATTTTTGAGTGTGATAAAGCTGTTCGTGGGGGAGGGAATGCATAATCTGCTGTTTCCAAATCAGGATGCAAAACCTAGAGAAATTTTTAAACAAATTTTTTTCCCCTAATTTTGTTGAGGAAAGGATAAATTAATTTTTTTCTTATTTCACTGATAGTAAGGATCTCAAATAATAGACTGATTTAAATTATGAAGACTGTATGGAAATAAAAGTGCGATTCATTTCTCAGCTACACATTTCTATAAGTGAGCTCATTATGAAAAATTTGTATTATAGTCAATTAAGGTAGCCATATTTGAGGATTTTAGGGCTGACTCATCTGAAACATATTAACAGGCAGAAGATTCTTCTCTTTAAGACAAGAAGATTTGTTCAGAGGCCTCCAAATAAGGTGATTTCTAACTTACGACAATTATAGTAAAAAGACAAACTGAACTACATTTTTGGTGATTCCCTTACATTGTATCAATCATTCTTAAATACTGATATATGGGTAACATACAAATAAACTTTAAGTGTTTATTCATTTGTTAAATTTCAATAAAACGTACAGTTGAATTTATAAAAACAGAAAAGCAGCTAAACTGGTAACAATTCTGCTCAAATACTGTGTTGAATTCTTATTAAAAAAACAATATTAGGAAGGAAAAATCACTACCTATCTCTTGAATAGTGAAAAAAACTTAGTGATTAACTTCAGATAGTAAATTCTTCTAAAATCAGGAATGTTGGCATGAATCATGGTTTTAAATCTCATTTCCAATGTGTCTGAAAGTGATTCAATACTGAAATTCATTTTTACATTTTTTTAAAAATAGGCAAGAGAGTGGAAAATAGGGTTTGTATCAAAACATACTAGAGAAAGTGCCATTTGAGTCTGATGTAGCAGTGGCTCTGGCAGCTGAGAAAGATGAATACATTCAGGAATTTTAATTGTGCCTCCATCCAGGTCTGCTATGATTACATCTAACTGTAAGGAAGAAACACATCAGCAGTGCATACTGTGAGCATAGTTTAAAGACACAACAGTTCAAATTTCATGTTCTGCACACAAGTTAAAATAAACAAACCAGTACTAACTTTAATGTATAGAATGTTTTTGATAAAGGAAATACTCCAAATACTTCATATTACTGAATCTAGCCATAAAAAATGAATGGAAACCAAAGCAAGTTAAATTGGGCCAGCCTTTCAAAACTGACTTCTTTTTCTGAATGCTCCAGGTCTGTGTTCAGTGATGAGAGATATAGAAAAGCTTGTCTGCAAAAGGACATGGCGAGGACAACTGTATGTAGAATTACAGGTTTCTAAACAACTCTGTAGTCCTGGTTCAATTTCTCCAAGCACATGACAAAGCTGTAAATGGAAACATTCCTTCCCATCCTGCACTAGAATCAAATAATTTTCCCCTCTATTTTAGTTCCACTATATTTAAAAATGAATTGATGCTTTTCCATTTTTCTCCTCCTATCTTGCCTTGCTTTCTACAATAATATTTTAAACAAACATGAATTGTCCATATAAACATCTCTTCAACTAAACACAACTAATAACACTGTGACTATACATATTGCTGCACAGACATACTTACAAGCTCGTGAATGTCATTGCGAAAGACAGAATGTACGCCAATTATGAAAGGTGTTGGTGAGCTGAGAACTTCCAATAGCTGTGCAGGAAGAATTGGAATATAGGGATAACTGTGAAAAGAATAAACAAAATAACATAAAAGCTTCTGACTATCCTTTTACATAGGCTACCTTTTTTTCTTGAGAAAAAAAAATCCTTCTGTTATGTATTAAATTTACTATAAATGCCTGTATTTTAAAAACAAAAAATGAAAATATTAATTAAATACTTCTTTATAAATTGACATGCTGTTAAAAGAACATGTGTCATGTAAACTTCCAGGAATCATTGTATTATAGACTCTACAATTTATTGTACACAAATGTATTTTTCAAAATAAGAGAAGCCTATTTATATTTTTAACATTTATGTTATATGGACATTATATTTGCCCACAACTTATTAGGTAACTAGGGACACTAAAGTTATGGATAACAACTTTATTTTAAAAACATGGCTTGGATTTGGCCAGACACCTACAGACAGCCTTTTGTAAAATATCATTAATAAGAAATCTCTAAATGAAATCTTTTGCTTTGATATTGAAATGACAACTAAACTTTATGTATAGAACACCATTTCAGATATTGCTTACTTAACAATCTAAAAACAGTGTTTTCATCAGAGCAACATGAAAATCTGGATCTAAATTTATTGATACATTTCAATGCCTAATTTAGTTATTAAATATTTACAATCATGATTATTTTACCATGAAGCAACATATTCCAGAACTCACTTTCCATTTTTCCGCCTTCTTATTCTATATTAAAAATTAAGCCCAAGTCTGAAATATTTTAAATAAAAACATGCTATTAAAATACAAGCATGTTTTGAAACAGGTGAGACAGTATTAAATGTTTTCTAAAAAATTCCAAATAGCTTGACATTCAGTTTTCCATTTCATAATGGTGGATTCAGATGTGGCTTTTTAGAGCCAATTTGTTCTTTTAAAGTCATTCTCTGGTGAATATTTGTCAGTGACTTAAAACTGTGATCACAAGGTAATGTAGCTGTTATCTTAAAACCACAGAATCTTTTGCGTTGTAAAGAGCCTCAGCAGACCATTTAGTCCAACCTACAGCTCATAGCAAGACTGAATCCAGATCACGTTGTCCTGGGCTTTGTCCAGCATGTCCTAAAACCTACAGAGATGGAAGTTCCATAGTCTCTGTTCCACCGATTTGTTATCCTCATAATCAAACATGCTTTCCCCGTGTACAGAAAGAAGCCTCTCTCTCCCTTGTTACAATTTATGACTCCAGTCTCTTGTTTTGCTGCCACACACCTCCTCTTATTGCAGACTATTATTAGATCTCCTAAATATCTTTTCCATGCATTTACTCATGGATCACCACTGGCACGTTGCACCATCCAACTGATGTTTTGACAAGGGTTTCTACTGTATTTGTAGGCAGGATGTCTCTCCTTTAATTGTTTCCAGTCTCATGATGCAATCAGATTTTTATAAATGATGTGTACAGACTAGGACTTGTATATATGATTATGAAAACCTTTGCTTATTTAAACAAAGACAGCATAGCTCCTTCTGTTGATAACGTAATTTAAGTTATAAAATGGGTTATAAAATTAGTCAAAGAGTTCAAAGAATCAAAACTGCACTCACCTGTATTTGAGGGGAAACATCAAAGACTCCAGAGCCCTACAGGCATCACTAAGCCTCTGAAAACTTGCTGAGTGAAAGAGAACCTTATTTTCCGTAAGCACAGCACAGAATAAGCTGAGTACATTTTGGATACCTATTTAAAAAAAAAAAAAAAAAAAGAAAAAGAAAAAAGGAAAAGGAAAAAGAAAGGTAACAATATATCAGAAGAAGAATCAAAATCACATTTGTTACATTTTCTGGAGAAATTTTCAAAAAAGCATATGTTAACTTCAAAAATTGCCAAACCCCAAGTTTTCCTACTTTTTATTTACCTCATGAAGCTTCTTTTCTATTTATCAGTTTATTAAAATACTACCTGAATGTAGTTCTACATTTCAAATTTATCGTATCTCCCTTCCAGTACCACTTTCAAGGATTTCCTCTTCTCAGCACAAATCCCAGCAATGCTTAATAATGACTTCAAACAGTATTAAGTGTATCTTCGGCGTAGCCTTCTGTGTATCTAAAATTCCATTCTGGTCACTGATCCAGGCTTAACTTCTAAACCTTTATGTATCTCAATGGGGGGAAAAAAAACCCAAACCCAAACCAAAAAAACACACTGCCAAGCTCAAAAGAAAATGACAATGACTTCCTAGGAATACATTCGCACTTTATCCACGCGTAGCATTCTAGGAGTCACAAGGTTAAAAAAGGGCAGTAAGAGCATACATGCCATTAGAAGAATATGTTAAAGAAGAGCTGACTGTTTAAACAAGCCCCAAGAGATTTAGGGTAGCACTCATGCATCAGATGATGGGGGGTGTGTGGGGGTTGAGACAATATAATTTACCTAAGAGACAAAGCCATGTGCTTTCAGGGAAAACCAAAAATACATTTCCTTTATAACAAAGTCCCATCCTGAGAAGCAGACATGTCTGAGATGTGAGATATGCTGAAATTTATGAAATTTCCTGAAATATGCTGGAATGTATGATGCTTCCCTGAGGACACAGATTGTGTTATCAGTAAGACAGACTGTATTACCTTTATAAAACTACTGCTTATCTTACAATAATCTTCCCAATAAGAAGTGTGACTAAGGAGAGCCACTATATTCACATGACAATTAACACCTTGTTTCACTTAAGTAGTTTTTATTACACGAATTGACAAATCTTTTTTTTACTATGATGTTGCATGAAAGATTTGTTTCGCTGGAGTGGAGCTTGGTTCAATATAAAGTGACAAGGATTCAGAGAGAGTTGTTGAGAAAAAGACTTAATTCTTAGGATGAACAAGTCAATAGTATAATGGCTTGTGCTTTCAGACTCCATTTGCCAAGATTTGAAATGTCAGGCTCATGAACTCAACGTCAGAGACTTGAAATGACTTAAGGACAGAAGGCTCTGTTGCAATGCCAAGTGAGTCACTGTTTCAAATATTTGCTATTGTTTTTAGGGCCATAATTAATATTGTGCTCGTGCAAAAACTGTAAGGATAGTGTTAAAAGAAAATAAATCAAACTAGTTTCCCCATGTGAATGAAACAGCATCCATCAGTGAATTGTTAGAAGCTAACTTGAAATAGCAACCTTTCTTCTGTGTATGCGTGAGGATATGTATACAACTGAACAGAAAGTTATAAACTGCTGCTATAGCAGCCTTCCAGTATCTGAAGGGGGCCTATAAGGATGCTGAGGAGGGACTCTTCATTAGGGACTGTAGTGATAGGACAAGGGGTTAACAGGTTAAAACTTAAACAGGGGAAATTTAGATTGGATATAAGGAAGAAGCTCTTTACTGTGAGGGTGGTGAGGCACTGGAATGGGCTGCCCAAGGAAGTTGTGAATGCTCCAGCCCTGGTGGTGTTCAAGGCCAGGCTGGACAGAGCCTTGGGTGACATGGTTTAGTGGGAGGTGTCTCTGCCCATGGCAGGGGGGTTGGGACTAGATGATCTTAAGGTCCTTTCCAACCCTAACTATTCTATGATTCTATGAGTCTACGACTCTATTAGGAAGAAGTCCCTGCAAGAGTTTAAAAACCTGAACTGCCCTTTTTATGCAAAACTGCCCAACAACAGGACTGTCATCTGAACTTAATTACAGCAAGCCTGGAGTTCACAAATTCCATCTTCCTCTCAAGGTTTTACTGGAGGACAAAGGGACCATACTCAAAAGCCAACACTGACTGGAATAAAAAAAAAGGAAACAAAAAAAAGAAACAAACAAAAGCTTTTTTTTTTTAAAGATTTAAAACTATTAAGCACTGATGACACAGTCTGTGAGGCTTTCACTAGGAAAACTAGTTCTGTTTTCCTGCGTATTACTGGCTGCAGATAAAGCTTCCGTTTGTACTTCTCAAAGGCATTTCTCATTGTAACTTTATCGGCACCAAGATAACTTGATATTGACAATGACTATTTTTAGCATGTATAAACTTTATGCCATATAGAATATTTACTGCAAAGTTTATATTACATTCTGCTAGTTAGTTTCTCAGATCTTCACTACATTTTAACTGGCCATAAAAGATTAATTTGAAATGTCTGCTGTCACATGAATGCACTTGATGTAGCCCCAGCTTTGGTTAGGCAAAAGCATTGCTTTTTTTGCATAATTTATGGAAGAAACCAAATGGAGAGATTTTAAACATCTCTCTCATAAATCAGTAGGTCTTTTAAGGAATAGCAGGAAAAAACAGTAAGGGCACCCGGAAATATCCAGCCTTCTCTGTGAGTTTCAACAGGGACAAATGAAACACATTACCAAACCAAGGAGACAGGCTGCTAGGGACAAGGAGAGCTCACTAGCCAACTGCTCACATATCAAAAGGGATAGAAAGCATTTGCCTCTCCACTCCGGCAATCTCCATCACATGCTCAAGTTAAGCCAGTCCTTGGGAAAAGCAGTTAAAAGCAGCACTGAACTGCACACATTACTGCCATGCAATCTATCTCTGGCTAAAACCCCTGTACAAGGAAACACCACAGCAGACAAGTGCAGGACACAGATTGGCACGCCCTGTCTGCACAACTGGGCTAATTCCAAATACCAAAAGAAACCTGTGTGGGAAACATGCGATAATTACCTAGGGTAACCAACAGAACTTTACAGATGTTAATTTCAAGCGGAACCTGGAATTTTCAATGGATTGAATCTCTTATCTAAGTGTTATTTCTAGATTCTCTCTACCATTATCTACATTCTAAATGCCTAAAAAGCAGGAAGTCACCTCCATGAAACTAGACATGTTTCAGCAGAAACAGAAAAAGATACTAGAAATCTTGTGTGCTTGCATTTAAAACCAATATTATTTTCATTTCTGCAAGGTACCTACAATACAAATGAATATATGAAAATGACAGTATTTGACTCGTCGTGCATATTTAGAGCTCATTTAAAAATGCATAAATAACTTCCATGAAATAAGAATACAATTCCAAACCACTGCACCCACCTCACCTCACCCCCCCGAAAGTATCTTTCACAAAAACCAGTTTAAAGCAAGAACTTCACTGGCACTTACCCTTTCCTGAACGAAAGCTTCACAGCCTAAGGAAAATTAACAACAGTTTTGGAAGTTTTGTTTGGGGGCTTGTTTTGCACAATAAAAGTGCTTTTCTGTTAAGAAGCGAATCACCAATATTGACTAACTTCTTGAAAACAGGTTACTCAGTTTGGAAACACACTTGGACAGTGAAACCCATGCTAACCCCATCCACTGACTGAAAAACTATTACAGCCCACAGTTTCTTCAGTACCAGGTATTCTCATTTCTTTTTTTTTTTTTTTTTATTATTAGTTTTCTTTTTTTTTAACACTGTATACAATACAGAAGAATACAAGATAAATAAAATCAAGTGTACAATACAGACATCTAATCTGGAATTTTCTTATTTTCATGATGACCACCACTAACTCAATACAAGATTATTGCTCCACAAATACTTCGCAATATATATTTTCAGGAATATCGGCAATATGACTGAATCAAACAAATTATAAATAGTAACACTTTCAATTACTTTTCTTTTTTAAACCATTTAAACTATTGATTAAACTATTAGACCAAACCACCAAGATGTTGTTTCCAGGCTTGCATGCTATTTACTGAAAACAAACAGTTCTGAATAACAGCCTGAGCCCAGTTTCCTTATGCTACAAGACACAATCGTGTCAGTCTATAACCTTGAACCGTAAACTGGTCTTGAGACTCCACACTACATCCGATGCTAATTTGTCAGGGCATAAATAGACAACACGAAAAACAATAAACAAGTTGATTTTTACAGATTACTCTCTCGCAGTCCAGAGACAGACATCCTGTAAAATATTATACATATGCTGGAAAATTTTGAATGAAGGCTTCCTGACCTTCACTGTTTTCAAGTATTTAAAGAATCTGTAATTTGTACTAAATTATCTGACATCCTACAGCAACAAATGTATCATTCTGCCTGCTTCCTGTTGTTGCAGAATTTAAGTATTTATTCAAGCATGATTAAAAAAAACCCCAAACACAAAGTGTACTTGACAAATTATTAGCTGTCTTCTATATTGCAAGAAATCAAAATATTATCACTAACTTCTTCGGACTTCTGCAAGGAGTTATAAACATGGATTTGGAAACTCAACTACAGAATACATTATTATGCCAATATGCCATTCTTGAATTACTGGACACAAGAAAAAGCTCAATACAGAAAATAATCCATAACTTAGCCAGACTAATCCAGGAAATGGGTCAACAAAGACTGAAAAGCCTTTCTGAAAGGCCACTGGAGAGTGCATAGTACAAGTTCTGTGCCAGGCAGTGTCAATCTCTAAAGATAACTGGGGGAAAAAAGTTGAGAAAAACAAAACTCTTTTCATTTTTATTTTTAGATGTAGCTGCATAGCACTGCTAATGAACAAAATACAAGCTTAACTAATAAATAAGAGGCAACAATTGTACTCAATACTCACATATGTACTCCTTGCCAAATTGCATTTCTCAATCCAAAACTTACACAGTATCTCCAATCAACTACACACAGTTAAAACCAACCCCCCACATTGCTATGTTACTTAGTTAAGGATCAATTCACGTTTAGAAAAGTACGCAATCTGTTGTTAAGAGTAGGACTACACTGCACGCTACACGATTAAATCATAGCCAAACTTGCTCATACAGTGTGAGAGTAAAGGGGAGCAAAGCAGAGAGTTTTGTGAGGGTTACTTTATCCTGCTATCTGGCTGTGTAACAGAAATGAGTCAGACCCATACCTCAAGAGATTAACTTATTAGGTCTTTTTCAGACTAAAAAGGAAGACAAGCAGTCTCTGAATCATGGTGCCTTCAGTTAAGACTGCCTCAAAGAATCAAGCACTTCACGAATAACATGTTCATACTAATTTCTTAGCTCATAGTAGAAAATATGTATGTGACACCTAGTACTGAAATCAAAACATGGTTTTAAAGATAAACTTTTGATTTTGGAACTGAAGGCAATTCAGTATCTGAACCAAGAATGCTGCATGTTCTTTGTAAGAAGCAGGGCAGAATGAAGGCTTCTCCACAAACCAGCTTTTGAGGGTGGGAAGAGGTAAGGAACAGGAGGACCATGATGATTCTGGTATAAATGCCATAAAAGCCAACTGATCATTAAACAGCGTATCAAAGAGAGTGAAATGAGAAAATATATATAAAAACATCTCTTCAGCTGATATGGATAAGTATCACTCCCCCAAAGTTCAACACTATCAATGGTGCTCTGTCAACACTGAGCCAAGCAGATGGTTGTCACCCAAACTCAAAATTACACAGGCACAAAGAAACAGGGTTTAAGCACAGAATATGATCTACTTAGGAAGACATACAGTGATATCTGTCACTCGCATGTTGGTACCACACCATTATTACCAATTTCATTAAATCCCTCTGAAGACCTACTGAAAGGAGCAGCAAAAGCTGCATCACCAACTGAACATCAGCAACTTACTGCAACTCATGAAGGCAGGCTTCATATGTGCTACTAAAATAAGATTTAGTGACTTTGTATTACATGTTGGGTTTGGGGTTTTTTTAGTATTATTTTTTTTACTGAATACACATCAAAACCAAATTCCAGCAAAGAATAAAGGCCAAGACAATGTCATTAGGTTTGCATATAAAATTAAATTCAGAGCTGTTAAGGGGAAAGATAATCATGCAAATCAAACATGAGATTAAATTTTTACCTCCTACAGGAAGGGTGGCAAGCAATACTTCTCAATATGAACTGTTAACTATCAGATTAAAAGAGAAGTTTTTGTTCTTACTGTCCGTCTCTATATGGCTGCAGGCATTAACATTTGTGTAATAGTCTGTTCAGCAGAAATAGGATTTATTTTCACACCTTAATTTCTGCTTAGTTATTTAGTTATATAGTGAAATACCTAAAATAGGAAGCTATTTGGTTTGGATGTTTATCCCATAAATATCTAGTATTCCAGCCCTGAAAAAGTCATACCTAGAGATAACAGTAATCCTTTACAAAACTACTATCAGGATACAGAATTTCTGTACAACCCTCCCAGGCCCATGCTAACCAAAACTCAATGAAAGAATTTTGTAAAAGAATTTTGAGTGGACTGAGATAACAGATACATACTAATGAATTGAAATTCTGCCCGATTTTCCTAAGTAGAGGTGGGAGAATGCTACTGAAATGTTCCCACATTTCTAGAGATCTTTGTAGATGACTTTCCTTTGTTAGAAATGCCCTTTTAAGAAACATGAATTTATTGTTTGTATCAAATATTTTGTGAAACCTTCTCTCCCACATACCTCAAAAGATATGCTGGAAAAAGAAACACATGACATAAAAATTATTTATAGTGGATAAATGAGCCCAAATTATTTTCCTTTATTCTAATAGCAAATCTAAAATCGAAATTTGATGTGAATTTACCAGCCCTCCAAATTGATGCCTACATGGCAAACTGTCTGAAAGTAAAGGTGGATTTCTGCTCAGTCACCAACACTACATTTTAAAAGAAAGAACATTAAATATTTTTTAAAACAACAAGATTTGTTTTTAAAATTTCGTATTAGGAATGAGGAGAGCTATTGCAACAAAGAAATATTACCTTTTCTGACCACAGATTCCAAGATGTGGCAGGATGAATAGAAAGCAAAGTTACAACCATAACTTTCTAGAGACTACTGGAAATTATTCTGCATGTAAGCTAATTAGTGAAGTATGTAATCTAACAGGAAAGTGTCATATCAAAGTTAAATTATTACATTTATACACTCATTGCCATTCTCGACAATTCACTGTGTTAAAAACTGTCTTGGAATAAAGCCTGAAAAACCTTTACACTTTAATAAGAGCCTCTTTATGGACTTAGCCATGTTAGCTAGGTAGCACAGAAATCTGCTATGGTGATGCACATATTAAGTATGGTGATGTACATGTTAAGAAACATATCAGCATATCACAGAACCTGATCTTGACAGCTTAATCTTTGTTTACTCATAGACATAAGATGCAAGCCAGAATTCCTAAAAATACAGGTATATTCTAAAGGTATGAATTCAGTACATTTTACTTTCATCAACACAAGAAGCATATGAAAATACTTAATGACTTTCTATCTTGGTTATGGACATTTTTGTCATCTTTGCAGCTATGTATAAAACTGCAATTCTCTAGTGATCTGAATCAAACTACAATGACTAATTTTAGACAAATACATGGCTTATTTATATACATAAAAATTTAAAAGTATTTCACTCATAGCTAAGAATAAAGCCAATAGGCAAAATAGAGAATTAAACCCACAGTATTATGATTAGCTGCAACATGAAAATAAACAGTATAATATATAGGAAAGACTCTCATGTGTAATAGATTGTAAAATATTCTTAGTAGAAATACTCCAAATTAAATCCTTATGGAGTAAATGGATACTCATAGTTTGACTGGAATCATTTAAAGCAGAAAAATGGCCTTTAACAAAGCAATGCAGAGCAAGAGTAATACCAATATGATCCTTAGAAAGAAAATACCTAAAAATGAGAAGAGTACTGTCATTCTTGAACTGTACACAGGAAAAATGGTCAAGGATACACAAGAAACTGTAAACATACTGTTTCCTGTCTAAGGACTACAAAGTCTTTCTCAAGAGATATAACTACCAAAGCATTACATTAATGGAATCAAATAAATGCAAAGACAACAGAAAAAAGAGGTGACTGATTAGGATGTTCAGTCAGAGCTATCTTAAGCCACCACTGGTTCATGTTCATGAAGCATAAACCCACAATTATTCAATTAAGGAAACTGTGAAACACCATTACCATGAATAATTTCAGAAGCTGCTTTATTTTCTAAAAAGATCTTATTTGGTTTCTCTAAAAAATGCTTAGCAATCTTTAAAAATTCTTTCTTCGTGAAATTATCTGAGCTTTTCCTGACCTCCTGAGACAGTGATATCTTAGCCCATACTGCAACTAAACAGCAATACTTTAAAAATTATTTAAAAAATAAAAACCCCAATATATGGAAGGCAATTCCTATAGAACTGGTTTTCCTTTCTTCTCAGCACACGTATTAACACTGAAGTTTTGAAATGTAAAGATTTGCAAGGTCTTATGATTTAACTACTATCAAGTTTGCTTTGGAATAATGAGAAAAGTTATTTCTGCATTCATACCAGCAAAAGTAGAAAGAAAACTGATTTTTTCTGAATAGGAACTGCTTCAGTACTTTCTACAAGCAGAGGTAAGCTTCTTTTGCCTTTTTGAAATTTGTCTTTTATTAGATATTTGCTGTCTGGAGTTTCCATTTTGCTCTTCACTGGAAAACAAGACTTTTTTCCACTTCTCTGAGAGATGTTTTCTGAAGTCCTAGTATCAATAGAAAACGTGTCTCTTCTCAAATATGTTAAAAGAAATTTTCACTTAAGAGTTCAAAAAATTCATCTAACTGTTACAGATCAAGTAGTTATATATAATTTGAGTATTTTTCATCTTACTTGAAAAGCTTCCTTTTACAAAACAGCTCATTAACTACAGCACTTCACTAAATACACAGCTTTCTTTAACAGTAGTATTTACTTATGTCAGATAAATTATCTTTCTGAGACTTAGAATTTTCTTAAAAATCAACTACTGCATATTTTGTTTCATTAACAGAAGCATTAGTAATACAAGTTTGGACTGGGTAAAAAGTAAGCAAGCATCTTATTTCATGAGCTCCGTTGTTCAGCAAAACAGTGAACACTGCAAGAAATACTGGTCACTGCCAACCCATTTCAGAATCCTGCCTCCTGACAGCTGGCATCAGAGCACCAGCATTACATTTGTAGATGACAGAGCTCTTAGTGTATCCACACATGCCAAACAAATGCAAAACCACTGAGCAGCAGGTACTGAAGGAATAGTTTGCTGTTACCCGACTGAAAACGGCTCTAATGGCTGTCATTGAAAGGGATGGTCTTATACCACCCACATGATGCTGCTGCTTTCTTCACACTGTGTTAAAGCTTAAGGAGTCCAAGGTGAGCTAGTTCAAACTGGAAGAGTGATGGATCTGTTTTCATGACAGCACTTGACTACTAGACCAACTTAACCACAGCATCAAACCATAATATGAGACTTGACAGAAAACAGATGTGACTTTTCCTTCTTCCACCCTTCAAATATTTTCTGTTAACTTGGTGAGATAAAATACCCAGCATGGGTGAGCCAAACACCACTTCAGCACAGGAGATGGGTCAGGATTATGCAACTGGAAATAGAGATTCACTAATGGGGTCAGCTGCCTGGCAAATATGCTGCTGGGCAAATGAAGCCTCAGTGACTGTCCAAGCAGTGCAGCTACTTGGGAATGCGTAAGAGTCCCTGTACTAAATTCACTACCACAATATCCTTTTATTTCCAACAGCATCTAAAAGAATACTTTCTTTTTGTTCCCCTGTTGCAGCAGTAAGGGCCCATTACCAGTAAATGCCACATCAAATCCCTTGGGAATCTATTTGTTCTTTGACAGACTACACAAATCTACTTGGAAAGCTTGAACAGCAAATTCTCTTTTGCTGGGTTAGAGAGCTAATTGCAGCTCACTGGCCATTGGGATTTAAACTGAAACTACAACATAAGCCAGCACCATCCACTCATGCAACATGTGGTGCCAGGTTCCACAGCCTGAAGAGCATATAATTCATTAAGATCAAAGAATGATTAGAAGTTTCTTGATTATATACATCAATAAAACTGTGTTCCTTTAATTTAATCATACATGACTATCAATAAAGGATGCATATGTATGCCCATTACAAGATACACAACATCTCATGGAAAGAAAACGAATTGAATGAGTTGGGTAAGAAGTTTGTAAACAACTTGACAGAGATAACAAACAAATCTGGCTCATGTGACTGAAGTCTCGTAACAAACATGAGGTATGTGCAGAAAGCACACCACATCCACACTTTTGTGCATCTCACACTTTTAGGCATTACTATACTGAAAATGCTGCATTTGGCCCCTTCATATGCTGTGCAGATTAAATCTCTCACTGCTTAGCTACCCTTACATTATTTCTGAACATAATGAAGTATTAAAATGCAAAAAATTCTTGCTCTATGTTGAAGACACTAGGATTTTCTTAGTCAACAAGTTGAAGCCAGCTCACATGCTGACTGTGCAGTGACCCTTTCATAATGTTTCCCAGCCATACAGATACACATATATATTTATCAGGAATGTCTTTTCCCATTTATAAAGTAATTTGATACAGTAATCTGTTGGCATAAAATACACTACATGAGAGACTGAACACTGTACCTCCCCCAAACCAGAATTAAAATAATGAGAAACTATTATATTACAGAAAACATTCTTCAACATGTCAACAAATGCAGTCAAAAGCAAAAATTCTGGATACTTTAACATATCCTGGATATGGAAATATGGGACTGAAGGATCTATAAACAGTGAAAGAGTCCAGCCTTTTTCCATCATGAGTATATCAGACAATCCCAAATTGAACAAGCTTCATCTTAAACATATTTCCATATAAGATCCATCTGCCTTAGGAAGTATTTAAGGTATAACAAGTAAGAGTGCAGATCTATAAAATAATAACTCTCACTATAAAAAGTGAAGCTGAAGAGACTTCAATAGGTAGCCATGGATACCCCTGTTCAGTTAAACATTAGGCTGAAGAAGAAAAATTGCTGTAGACTCAGAGGTCTTTTGAGAGAGCTGAACAAGAACTGACCAAGCTATATATCAAAGCGGGCTGTTAAAGATTAAGCCATGTGCCAAGACATTACGTTTACAGACATCAAGGTAAGAACTTTTCACATATTTTTACCCACAGCCTGAAGAAATACTCTAACTCCTAAACATTAATATGTATCAGTTGTTCCACAATTCATGTTTAGATGACCAACCTGATCTGTCCCTAAAGCAGGCCTACTTAGAGAACAGGGTTAGACCTTTTGACTTTCAGGGGTCTGTTCCAACTTAAATTATTTACAGTCCTATACAAGCTCCTCCATCATGGCAAGAGCCAAGGAATTCAGGCATCTAATCCCTCTGTGAAGGATCAACTGCCCAATCATTCAAGACAACCAGGTTTGCTTTTCCTAGGCACAAACTACTGCAGATAACCTTTCACTTTCACAGTAACTTTCACAGCTTACTGCAGATTAACCTTTCACAACCATGACTGCCAAGTCTTATTTTCATAATTTCAGACACAACAGCTAGCTGTGTACTGGGCTAGTAGAGGAAATTTCTGGGTTTATTGTTCTTAAAAAGAAAAAAGGTAAAATTTATTTAAAGTTATTAGCAACAATATAAGCAGGAGTAATTAGCAGCTAAACACATATTATGATCTGTCACTAACCTTGTGCTTCTTTATGAATAATTATCCTGGAGTTTAACTACAGACCGGATACACCTATTTTACAGGAAAAACAAACTAGAAGCATCAGTCCTGTAATATGCCACTAGCTAACACGCATGCTTTGACTTATAGTCAAGCCAGCATTGAGGTTTTGTATGCTGAACTCTACTGTCCTCTGAAACTGAAGACTTAAGTAGTTCCAGTCACAGTACTGGAAGCGGAATTCTTTTAATACAATTGGTGTCTTTCTCAAACAGCACTGTGTAGTCCAGAATGCAGTTCCTCTAGTTGACTTACACATTCTAAAAAGCTAAAAGAACCAGCAACTGTGAAAGTTAAAGACTACCTGCGAAGGAGCAACAAGATGATTTATGCTAGCTCAGCAAGAAAGTTAAATTCCAGGGTCACTGAGAACAGAGATTGAAACCAATATCCACAAGCATAAGACTGCACAATTGGGTTGTGCTTCTGGAAAAAGCAAAATATCTGCATCCTGCTTCCTACTGACTATCAGAAATGCAAAATGGTGTTTTGATGTCCAGTCCATAGGTGAGGATCTGGGTCAGAGAGGTTATGCTGCCAGGAAAAAGCATCTCTGCAACATGGCTCAGGCACGGACCAAGACCGTGGCCTGAGTTTCAGTACAGCATCCGAGCTAAAAGGTCAACAGGCCCTCATTCTCACATCTTTCCCACAGCTCCTTCCTCAACAGTGAGAATGGAGGTTGCGCAGCTGTGCTACATCAATGCTGACCTTGGCACAGGCAGCTCAACCCTGCAAGGAGAGGTTCATCAGGCTGATGATGAGCCCAGGGCCCTGACATTAGCTTTCAAAGGAAATACTTGTAAGAACCAAGGACAGAGCCTGCTGAACTATCAGCCTAAATGGAGATTTCAAGCCTTCTGAGAGCAAAACATACGATGAATGTTATTGGCACAACAATAGGACCATTTAAAAAAAAATGTGGGTTTTAATGAGTTAACCAAATTAACAAAGTGCAAGTCAGTAAGTTTAAAATCCATCTACTAAATGTAAAATATCTACTTCCAAATAGAGATGGAACAGCATACCTTCATTAAAAAAATAAATTAAAAAAAAAAAATGCTGTTGTAATTAAGATCTTCTCCCCAAACAAATTTTTCAACACACAAAATGATAAAATATGACTGAATATGGCAGCACTGAGTAACCATACTGCCAGTTGAATGGAGAAGGCAAGCAGGATTGAGGTCTGGAGAAATAAAAAGAGCTTACAGCAGAAACACAGCAATGTATTATTAATAAAGTGAGAGACAAGTGAAATATAAGCAAAATCTCCTTTGGGAGAGCCTGAAGAAGGCTACTGTGTTTTGAAACTTTTATACATACCTACCATCTTACAAACAATGAGAAACAGAAGAGTACCGAAAGTCTTACAGCTACCACAGATCATTTTTAAAAGTAACTTTACAATTACTGCTTTTCGAGATAATTCTTGGTGATGAAGTAATTTTTATGTGCAGTGACCCAGCTACAGGCCTGGATTTCATCATGTTATTCCCATATATATATACAAATCTTTTCTTCTTAATTTGAAAAAATAAAAATAAATTAAAAAATTAATGTCAAGCACTGCTGTTCCTTATTATTAAGCTTAAAACCTCTGGGGATGTTTTTCCCAGCTGTAGTTTAACGCCTAAGTAAAAGTAAGGTCTATTTCCAGATATGCTGCAAACTCAGTAACACAGGGAGGGTCATCCACTGACACAATATTATCCTGCCAAGCAGAAAAACCATGATGAGACTACCATTGCACAATAGTTCTCAAAATAAATGTTGAAATTACTTTTGTATCTATTCATAGTGCTGAATTTTGTCTTTCTGCCCATCTTCCTCAAAGAAAAAGCTATTTTTAAATAGGTAATTTATACAGTTCATACATATTTTTCTAGCTACTCTTCAATTTCCTAACAATAATTTAAATAGGATTGAGTGACTTGTACCAGCAGAGAAATAACTGAACATGTAGTTACTTGACAAACAGCCTAGTAAATAGTTGTGTCCTAAACACAAGCATTTGATGGGATAACAGCTGTCATTACAGTAACTATCAAACACCACATTGGACAACAGAAGTAGAATGCTTTCACACAGGTTAGTAGAGGTAAATATGCAGTCAGCTGCTGGTCAAATGGAATGACAGGAACAGAGCTAGTATGAATATAGTTTCAAAAAGCACAAGAAGCCTCTGAAAAGCTCAACTATGATCTCCAGAGTAAAGGATTAGGCCATGGCTGAGAAAAATAAACTTTTGCAAAGGATGAGCTCATATGTTCTACCACATCCTTCCAGACTCACTGCCTCTAATCTTTTCATAAGACTACATGAAAAATGAGAATAAAGGAGAATTTATTTGAAACAGTCTGCTCATATTTCCGGGTCCTCTTTTCATATTCAACAACCATTGCAAACAGACATATGTAGCTGTATTAATGACTT
The DNA here is from genome assembly GCA_028858755.1 of Ara ararauna. Classification (NCBI taxonomy): domain Eukaryota; kingdom Metazoa; phylum Chordata; class Aves; order Psittaciformes; family Psittacidae; genus Ara; species Ara ararauna. Next base: position 34,547,508 of record CM054380.1, on the reverse strand, counting down.
TTTCTTTTTTTTTTTAAATCCAAACAGAAATTTAGCAGCATTAACAAACCTTGGCCTTAAGAAGACAATGACAGTCCACCACCTACATGTAAAAGGAACTATGTGATACTCTGTAAAGCATGTATACTATGAAAATACAAACATTTTTAAATTTGTGTCCTTAAAGACGATTCTACCATTGTGCTATAGTCCCAGATGGTTAAACAACACAAGAACTTCGAACTGGATATCAGCTGGGAACTGAGGCACAATCTCAAAAATAAGGGCAGGAAATAAAATAAAAAAGCAGTAGTCGGAAAAAGGAGATGGGAAAAGTAAGTCCTTCTTGAAAAGCGTTCAAGTAACTGCTTTAAAAAATAAATAAAAAAAAGTACCTGCCAACTTATTTGCCTATTCCTTAATTTCAGACCTGTTCCCAAGCAACTGCTACTGTCCTCATCACACCAAAGACTAGGATACAGACAGGAAGACCTACACAAGACCATTAGACAAGCTCTTCCTGATAGGTTTTTATAGTCTTGTAAGACAGAAAATTATGCAATGGCAGAAAAGAAGGGGAATTGAGACAACTCTCTTTTTTTCTACAAACTTGTATGATCCCTTTTGGGAAACAGGATGTAAGCCTATAGCTTCTCTTTCTGAAGATCTGCCAAGTTTTATAATCACATACTTTCTTCAATTTCTCTCTTCTTCAGGCCAGATGAAGTGTCACTGACCGGAACTGTGAACAAAAAGCAAGTTTTCCTTCTGTATTTCCCTTTGTCTCCTCCTCCTTCTGCTGATTTTCATATCTTTCTCTGAACCATAACTGGAAAGGGCACCTGGTAAGCATGGGCTTACTGACTCCTGTATTTCTTATAAGCCACGAAAACCCAATAAAGACTGCACCTCCAAACATCTACTGTAACTAAGGGGAAGAAGAAAAAGCAGGACAGCAGCAAACCCACAGAAACCAGACTTTACAGAAAGAAGGCTAATGGAGAATAGAAAAAGAAAGATGAAATGGTCAACAAAGAGTAAACTAGTGGTATAGGTACTGGAAAGCGTATATGAACTAATGAGGCATTAAACAATTTTAAAATACGAAGGTAAAAAATCACTGATTGCTAACACAACAATCAAGGAGTTCTGGATACACTCCAAACTCTTTAGTACTCTGCTATCATATCTTTAGAAAGTTATATAACATCCCTCTGTATACATTGACCCATTAATAACATATGATTAATAATATTTACTTAAATCCTATGTGTGCAAAAGCAATTTTATGTTCTCATATGAAAGTTTTATAATTCAGTCTTATACACAAAAAAAGGAATTTAAAAAACCCCGTTCTGCAAACATGCTCTTACTAAGAATCCAAGTGGAAAAGATGGTCCTCAGTTTTCTCTTCCATGTTTACATTCCCACTCCATCTTTATAGAGATTCCCTCTATAAATCTGATGCATACAATGACTTCAGATTATTTGCCTTCATTGTCTTTCTCAGACTGATCCCATGACAAAGTACTACAATCTCAATTTACCTTACAAAAGCCAAGACATGCTGGCTAGCCTATCCAAGCACTAACTAAAAGCTTTGCTTTCTTTAACATTTTCACAACTGTGAATTTGTAACAACCTTCACTACAATCACCAAAATCAACTACCTCAACTTGGGTATCACATACCACGCTTGCAGAGCAAACACACCATAGCACATGGTGTGTTATACTACATATATGGTCCTTCACACCATATTTAATAACTTCAGAAAAAGAGAAAAGTTGTTGGGCCTATCCATGTTTAAACATTACCTGCAATCTGATCAGAGTACTCTTAATCAATCTTGACATAATAAACCAAGTAAAACCTCAGGGACTGTGGTGAGGATAAGAAATATCTATACCATGTTAGCCGTGCTTTTTACATTAAATTGCTAACAACAAAATAATAATATTTCTTTTGGAATAATACTCTTTTTGTAAGAATACAATTATATCTTATCAGTAGTACGTGGCATTGTGTTCATCAGATCTGGTACTGTTCCCTGTGATGCAAGCTCTTACTCCTCTTCACTATTCTTTTTCGAGTTTGTATCCAATCTCATAGTCCATTTATGAGAAGAATGGATCACAACACATACTCTGAGGCCATTTGATTATCTGAGACTAAGCAAGGTTAATAACTGCTATAGGTCTGTGCTTCAAGTTCACTTCATAAACCGATGGAAAGATGACTAACAGTGTTAAAATTTAATGAGACGTATCAGATTAGCATTGAGGTATCCAGGTAACAGTGACTTGATGATGTAATTATAACGAACAAGTAAGGATTTTGATAAGTATTGTGTTAGATGACCTTGAAAGATAGGGAACAACAGGTAACAACAGAATAATACAAATTCCACATCGGTACCAATATCAGTTCATGGTATTTTTTTCTACTAACCTTTTCAGTTACACTAGTTTTATTATTAACTTCCTTGGTTTTGTTTGGAGTTTCTATAGTATCCAAAGGGTGGGCAATCTTTTCACATGAATGTTTTCATAATTAAACAGAGGACAGGCTCACTCCTGCTCACAGTACACTTACAGATACTAGATAATATTGGAGATAACCTACCAAAAGCAGGATTTACAAAAAGGTTATATGAATGTCTGATGAGGGTATAACAACACCATTTGTCATTTTTTCATGCAAAAGAAATTAATATTTACCATGTAGCTTTCCCAGCACATGATCTGAACTGAGTGAGACAGAAAATACCTCATTCTGTAATTTAGAAATAGACTTCTTTTTTTCAAAGCAGACCTAAACATACCCAGTTGCTGAAAGAGAAGAGCCACACTGGTGCCTGTAACAGGAAGGCTATCATGTAGAGGAGTCTGTATCAGCTGTCGGTCTCCAGCTCCCAAAGAAAATAACTTCTGTAGAAAGAATTATTTTTTAATTGAGTATAACTGTAATTTATATAGAATAAACAGGCTGTTTCATACAAATCAGTGATTCATCCTGCACAAGTTATTTATTTTTCATACAGCAGTTTAAAGTCAGTAAGAATAACTGAATTGATCTACAGACATCTGAAATACCATTTGAGGACAATGCTCTTTGAATGGACTAGCATTATGTTGTGCCTTCCTTGCATTTACATTTAATTAGTTAAGTAGTAACAGCTTTGAAAACATTCAATATTACATTTTTAATAATACGTTAAAAAAACCTCCCAGAAAAAAGCTCAAAACCAAAACACAAAACTCCCAACCACTAAAACCAGAATAACTTATTTTCTAAGTGAAGTTCTTCGATATCTACTGTCTTCATACATGTTTTAAGTATGAACATACTTGTGATACATGGGAAGAGGACACTTTTGCTACACCTATGTTCCTGCTCTGCATACTAAAGTAGAAGTAAAACTTTGGTTTTAATTAACGCAGACGAGCATGACTTTTTCTCCCCCTTCTAGGAGAGGAAAGAGCTCCTGGGTAAAGCTACAATTCTAGATGGAGGGGTGGGGTGGGTGGAAATGGACAGAAGAGAAATTAGATGTTCAAGTGAATCGCCAAAACCTGTAATATGAGGTTCAAATACCACTGTAAAAGAGGGTTTCTGATAAGGACATACAGTCTAACTACTCCCCTTCAGAACCAAAAGGCTTAGAATGCAAAAAAACATGGTTGCCTGGAGAGCAATAACGTAGATCTTGACTATGCTGAGAAGACATTTTGGCACTTACAGCACTAAGAGAAATTCCAAAGTAGCCAGGGCTATGGGACAATCAGAGAATTAGGGATTTGTAGGATTTCAAGAAGGTTGCTAATGCATAGGTAGGGTAGGAAGTGTGGGAAAATGTGCATGAAATTTACTTTAAAATATTCCCATTTGCATACTTAGTTTCCATATGCATTTCATGATAATACAATTTCCCAGTAGTGTTACAGCATAAAGTGAAGGCCAAACAAGTTAAGACCCTACTGGCTTGTCAGAAACACACAAATGTAGAGAATAGTTTATTTAAATCAAATCAACATACAAACCTGACTTTATGCTTACAGAAAGCATAGGTAAAAGGCAGAAAGAAGTGAATTTGTTGAAAAACCTTTTTTCTTACTTTTAATGCATCGGCTACCTGGAATATTTAATTAACCCTGAGAAAACCACATTTAAGTTACTTTTTTAGCATTTTTTCCAAATTTATGAAAACAGAAATCCAAATGAATTACCGAAGAAAAGACCAGTGGAATCCTGAATTTCATCAAGGAAAAGACATGGGGAAATGGACTAAAGTGAAAGACATGTTAACAAATGGCAAAGAAAAAACCCTTAAAAAAATCTTTAGCTAGCAGAAATATTCCTGAACACACATTATTATTAAGAACTAAACCTATACAAACTGCATGATTTGTTATTGTGGCTTGTAAAGAGCCAACTCAGTGACAAAATTAACCCTCTGACCTTATCCTGGAATGGAATTTTTGCTGTCTTTAGAAGACAGGCCACAGGGAAAGCCCTCACAGGCCACAGTGAAAGCACTCAGCTGAACTATGATCTTTTTTCCTTCAAAAGTATTTCAAGAATTTATTTTTTGTTTTCTTCATAAATTAAATTAACTGGAAAAACACTTTTTTTTTTTTTCCTCCCCACTTACCTGAGACCCTCCAGAAGCAGGGACAAGGCATGAACATAGATTTGCAATGAGTGTCTCTAGTGACACATTCAGGCTGTCCACATACACAGTATAGATCAGGCCAAGGCAAGCCTAGAAAGGTATACAAAATACATTAGACTGCTATACAGGGAAGGCAGATGTCAAAGTAATTGAAGATCTATGTATATATATTTTTTTAAATGCAAGTGTCTTAATAGTTGTTAATGTAGCGGAGTAATTTCCAGTGAAGACAGGTAATTTGCTACAAAAACAATCATTTTTAAAAATAGTTTGTCTATTTAGAAGGGATGCATGGTGCTGGCAGGTGGAGATATATTCCTTATATAAAAGAAAATCCATGTTTAAAATGTGTGCTTCGTTCATCACACACAAAGTGTTTTACTACAAGTTACTTTTAAATATTACAAAAGCAGTATAGCTTTATCTGTGCTTTGAATTCTATGGATCTAATACTGACTTGTTTCCAGAGCAGAAGATTTTGATGAATCAATGAGCTTTTGAGATTCAAAAAGACTAGCATCAAGGATCAACAATTCCATACATTACTTAACTTACACTCTTAATTGTTTCAATATAAATATATTTTATTTTAAAATTAACAGTATATTAACAGTTCAGCATTTGGGGGGGTTTTTCATGGATCCCGTTTTGACTGAGAAATGACAGATACAACTATCATTTTTACTAATACTTTAACATAAGATGATTCAACACTGCATTCTAAGAAGCCTTCAGTAGAAAAAGGAAATAAATTACTTAGTTATTAGCAACCTTTTGGTGCCCTTTATCTATTGTTATTCTGATAAATCAGCAAATATTTTAGGAATTCTCTTAGAAATAATTCCAACAGTAACTTTTCATATCACACATAGTTAAGCTGTGAGACTCCTTGCCATGGGTTGTTGTAAAATCTAAGTGTTAAGAAACTGGACAAATTACACGAAAAAAACCCACACAACTGACACCTGGTTCAGGATGTTATTTAACTATAATTCACACTGAATTAGGAAAGTATTTCGTGGAATTATTTCTATAGTCTGCCTTATTTTCACACACATTGCTTTGCATTTGCCATGGGCCATTATCAAAGACAAAATACCGGGCTACATGGACTTTTAATCGTACTCGGTACAATCATTCTAAATGTCTAAAGACAACTTAGCTGTTGAATGATTTCCTCCCTTTGATCTGTAAACTGAACTGTATTTGATTCTGTTAATATGTATTAGCTTAATAAAAATTTAAGCTTTTCATTTATCTCAGATCAGTCATATTTCATCAGCTGAAAGTAATCCAAGATTCTAAACCTCTGTCATGCATCTTAATTTGATCTAGAAGAGGCTCTGACATTCTACCTCACATACAGAGAAAAACTAGGGGTTTGCCATTAATTTGCCATTATATATTTAATCAAATATTGTTAATGCCTTGTTTTTACCTGAGCAAGTATGGTTTGGTCCTAATAATTCCCTTCATTATACAGTAAATTGAGCCCAGAAAAAAAAAAAAATCACTATTTCATCTGCTGTGAAAATTTAAAACTGCTTGGAGCGTAAAAAAGCACTGCTTTAACCTGTGGGGGCTATTTACTGTCACAGACATTGAAATTTATCTAGTTCAATCTAAGACTACTTTTACTTGTAAATTCCCAATTCAATCCTGAGATGTTTTAAATCAAAAGTACTGCCACTGCTTCTCATTAAAAACAGATTTGTCTGCTGACATATATTATAAATGGCAATTGCAAGTTCTTTACCCTGAAAATTTCTGGATAATCTAGTCTGGACACCAACACCAGACTTTTAGGAGCAAATACTTCTGCAGGTGGAATTAAACCAGACTCCTCTTCACCTTCAATTTCTTTTCCCTTGAAAACAGAAACACTTCAATTAATAAGAAGAAAGAAATCTCACGCTGAAATGTTAGCATTCTCACCAAAAGTTAACATTTCTCAAAGGTTTATTAAAGAAAATGCATTATTTGAAACTGGCAATGAAATCAACTAACACGAGTTCTTAAAACTCATCTGGGAATGCATGCATCAACGTATGTAAAATAAAGTTCTTCTAGACAGCAGTTTAACAGGACAGTTTCACATTAAATGTTCCCTGATTCGTTTTAGAGAGTAAAACTGGTTACAGAATGGGATCCTTTCACATCAAAGTGTTAGCTGATTTACCATCAACCATAATCTAAACACACAAATAACATGTTTCATAAAAGAATGTTTCATTGTCCTACACATCCATGTATTAAATTTCTTACAGAAATTCCACTGATGTTACAACTACAATGATCTATGAAGTAACCTCTAGCCTGACCCAGTGAATTTGGAATCTAGAAGAATTTCTTCACAAGAAAACTAATTCAGATTTCTCAACAAAATCTTTCCAACTTCTAAGACACCAAGTTTCTGTTACAAGAAAAAAAGACAAAAAAAAAAAAAAAAAAAAAAAAAAGAGAAAGGTTCAGTGCAGATAACCTTGCAGTTGTTAGTGATATTGTGCAAGTTGCTATAACCTACTCGCCAGTGCTGACGTTTCAATCACAAATATTCTATTATTATTCATGGCCAAAACTAAAGATGTCACTAAGTATTTTCATTTCTAGAATTCCACAAATCTTTGACAAATTGATTAAGTTTTCAAATGACAGAAAGCCTGTGCTTTCCGATTTTTTTGCATGCAATTTTCTCCACTCCCACACCACCCACCAAATTGCTAAATACTTTATTTGCTTCTCACCAAGCATTCTTCTAAGCAAAAATCACTATACTAACTTAATTAGGGCTACGAGAAAGATTACTTCCATTTCCATATGACAACATTCCATTCCTGCTTTTTATTTTCATCATGGTACTAGTCATCATTTCAGTTTATTAAAAAAAAAACAACAATCCAACATCACTTTTCTACTAAATGGAAGAAGCCCCATAGAAATGTTCTTAAATGCCAGGAATGCTGTAAGTTCATGTGCTTTATTTCACAATCTCAGTTTAGAATGTACGGTTTCTTTAAGCAAGCACATGTATCTAAATAAAAGCAGCTAAAACAATGATATAAGTACTTAAAAAGCTGACTTAATCCTTTTAATTATGAAAAATGTTCAGTTATAGTAAGCTTCATGTAGGAATTTTATTGATAAGAGAGTACAATCAAAAAAGTTGGAAGAGCACTGCCTTACAGCATAACTGTTCTAGTTGGAAACTAAACAGCTTTCTTCAAGAGCAGTTTTGTTTCAACCAACCTAAATTACTTTCTACTGAAACTAAATATATAACAGTCCTGCCCTGTCCAGTCCTGTCTGTCCACTCCCATGTGCCTTGGTCAGAGCCAAATGGTGGCAGCTGAAGACATTAGCTTTCAGGCAGCAATCATCATCATCCACGCACCACTTAATCATTTCTGCCTCCACACCAAAACCTGTGTTTTATTACATAAATGCTTTCCTCAGTTCTAGCACCAAACTGAAAAGGTCACTCTGAAAAGGCCCAGTAGCTGGGTATCAGCTAGAAGCGGCATGGATAGCTGTAGGGTATTGAAAAGCTACTTCCTAACCTGATCTGCACTGGCCATTCACCCAAAAGTTTCAGGCTTGCATCCTGAACATGGGCATGTTTCTTTTGGAAGCTGCTCAACCACAATCAAGTTCTGTGTCAACCTATGCTAAAGCACTGCTCACACACACCCCTCTGAGAGTAAGATACATAGGTATGTGTATATGCACATGCACCTTAGTGCTCTATTTTCATTATTATATAGACAAAAAAGGGCATGTAATTTTTTACATGTATACCAAAAGAAACTCAAACACTAAAAATATGGGTTTTATACACAAACTAAACAAGACTCTGGAGTTCCTGTAAAACTGTCACTGTGATTCTTCAGGACATAAAAGTTGAGTGGCATTGATATATACTATAGCAAGATATTTAAAAAAACCCAAACACACATACAAAACCCAAAACATGTAAGGATGGCTATGCTGAGCCAGAAAAAATTGTTCATCTATACCTGAGTGTTGTCATTCCTCCAGTTATTTCCTTCCATCTGTTATAATATTGACAGGGAGAGCTTTTACATTAACTACAGTTCCCTATCCCTACCTCCAAAATACAAGAAGAATTTTTAAGTTATAGTTTAGTGGTTACACACCACTAAAGATAAAATCAACAAAAGTTTATTGTATCAACTGTTCTAAAGAGCAATTCTGAATACTAGGCATCATGGCAACAGCTTCTGGCTATCCTGACAATATTAGGAAAAATGAAATTAAAACACACTCCACATTTCTAAAGGCAAGGGAATATGGAAGTTTTTCTATATTCACATGGTACTAAGATAATGAAAATTAAGGGTTCACAGACAGGGAATAGGTTTCTATAAAAGACTATTTTCATAAAATCCACTCAACATCAGACCAAGTCTTGAATTAATTCATAATTAGATTTAATTTAAAACTTTATGGGCATAATAGCAGCACAATATTGAATGGATAAATCATTATATTATAAAAACAATCTCTTACTTCATAAAAGACTTACAGGAAAATGTAATGTGACTAGCCATATTTCTTCCACAGTTCAACGTTCTGACAGGCATGCAGGCACATTATTAGGAGTCAGTACACTAAGTAGATAATCATTTCAAACACATGACTTCTAACATACTTTTCAAGCAAAGAATTAACAGCATAAGCATTCTGTAGTAATACTAAATACAAAGTGGCAAAACTATAAACTTAATTCTTTCAATTTACACTTTTGCTCAGACACAGGCACATTTCATCTTTCTTTTTCCCTTTTCTCACCTAGGAGAAAATATTCTCCAATAAAAACTAATAAAAGAGCTAGTTGCATTTTTTTCCTCAATCAATACCTTTTAATTTTATAAATACAGCATTCCATTTACAACTAAGTTAAGAATAATTGCATGTTAAGGATAGATAAACTGAAAGATTAATTTAAATTGGTTATAAAAGATAATGCTGATTTTTTTCCTAATCTAATTGATTATTATAGTTTTTCTTTTGTACTTATATTGATTCAAAGATGATGACAATGGTATCTGGTACGCTGTTACAGGGCTTCCCTGATATCTCTCATTTAGATTGTTGCTTTTCTTCTTATATCATGGAAAGTAGCCATTTAACATACTTGTGACCTAAAGGGATGGGGTAAATGTACAATAACCAATTAATTGAACTAACAGCATCACTTAGTCAATAAAAATATCCAAATTAATGAATGCATTTGTGCAAGCATTTGAAAAAATCTCACAAAATAATAGAAGTTCACATGACCAAGTAATTAAAAAAAACCCACAACATTAATCCCCTGACTGACAACCAACAATTCAGAAAAATTAACTGTGATCAGCAGTTCATCATCACTTTGCTATTTATTTGTTTGCTTGGTTTCTGAGCACAACTTGTTCCTCAGTTTAGCCAAGGGATGTTCATGGCATTAAGCCCAAACTAGAGAAATTCAGACTAATTATTCAAGATTTTTTTAATGAGGAAGTTACTGACAACTGGAGTTTCCTATGAACAGATCAGGCATGATTTTCCAGATCCACAGGCTAGAAAACAATTTAATGTATTTCTAATAGATGCAGTTAAAATCAGATACTTGTGGGTTTTATACACATTAAATAAGGTATTGTTTAATTTGGTGTCCTTTTGCTTTAGAAGCCCCTCTACATTTATAAAAGAAGCATAAGAACAACTGGGCACACTTTGCAGGACTTTATCAAGTACACTGTAATGAGATAAGAGTTTGAAAGCTTGGTATTAGAAAAAAAACCAGGTATAATAATAATAGCCTCAAATTGGTGTCAAAGACAACCTAAAGATTTCTTACAACTGTAATACACATTAAATATTCTTTTCGTATGCTACACATGGGGTACTATGGAAAAATTATTTACAGATTCTAACAGAGCAAGTGACAAGTAGCCATGTAGCTGTCCCAAGTCAGTGCCCACACCAGGCTATTTAAGGAGACATTAAAGGAAAAGTAATGAACACTGCAAATCCATGAAGGCACACAATACAAAGTGCACAGGCTTAGCTTAACAACATGTGACTGAAACAATTTCAAAACTCCACTGCAGTCTCCTGCTTCTCTAGTATGCCCTATATGCACTACTCAGCATAACCTAAGCAGGCACAATGGTTAAATGAAGTAGTCCGGTGACATCTTCTACCCGATGTATTTTGCTTTATCACAAATATATATTCTGAGTTGAAAATTATGAGTTTCACATGACATCCTGTATGGACAAGAACAGCCTAAGTGTTTAGTGTCCACACTTAGCATCAAAGAGCATAAAAAATTTCTCTAGAGCTATTCTGTAAGCTGGCTTGCCAAAACAGGAGTAGTAACACTACATGAAACATGACAAAAGCTCAACCAATTGAACTGACAGCAAAGCTGTTAGAAAGCCCTGTGCAACAGGTCCTACGCTTATTGCTTTGTTTTACTCTTTATATACTTTCTACTGCTGACACCAATAATCTCACATATAAACCGGGCTCCTGAAAATCAAACCAAAACCCAAACCACCAAATCCAAAGTAAACTGGTCACTCACAGTTAGTATTAAGAAATAGCAACAAAAACAGTTGCCACCATGATCAGCATGCTAACTAAAACAGGCTCAAAACAAACAATTGGTGGTATCTCTTTAAGCAACGGTCATTTAACTTACGAAACTCTTGTGCCACAGAATGGTAGTAATAAAAATGCAGACAGGGTCACAAGAAGACTGGGCAAGCTAATGGAATTCACAGAGATTACTAAACATAGACCAGGTATATTTGGCTCAATGGGTCCTTGAACTGTAGAGGCAGAGGAGGGACCACTCATGGATATATCATGTACGCTGTGTTCCTCTGTTAATCCCTAGATATTCACTACTAACCATCCACAGAGACAAAATATTGGGCAAGATGTCTTTTCCTTCTGACCCCAAGTGATAACTCTGATGTTCTTCCAGGTAACATATGTAACATAATTTAATGTATCTTATTTAATGATACACTTTCACAGTATTATTTAGATTATAAAATAGTGCAACTTTTCAGCTATATTATTATATTAAGTGTTCACTGGTAGTCAACAGCTTCAAGACACACTAATTCTCTTTTGATAACTAAATCACACACACGGGGCAGGAAACCAGTTAAGGGATTACAAACTTATTTTTTATTCCCTTCTTTCTTTTCTCTCTGACTGAAGGACTTTGTCCTTAAGGACATAAAAAACCCTTACGCATTTATAGATATCTAAAACCTAAACTGACTTAATATCAATCATGGTTTTAGACTTTGTTTCAGGTATGTGGAATAGAGAAAAAAAAAATTACAGCATTCACATTACAAGCAAATAGTTCTTTGTAACTATGAATTCATTTCATTTCCTGTAGATTTATGTCAAAGTTTAAAAAAATCTGTGGATCACCCAATATCTGATAAGGGTTGGTCTCGCACTCCAAGTCCTCCCTCATGTGGCAGCGGATTACAAAATGCAACTTCCTGCTTCCCACCCACTTTCATAAAAGCTACTGCAAGTACAAGATCTCTACTGTCAATTGTATTTGGCTGACCCTGAATGTCTTTAAGTGCCATATGTAAAAAATCAGCACATAAACAGACATTTTCATGCAAGCCTCAATTTCAGCTTAAGAATTGTATTAAAACTTTAACTAGAAAAAAGGTGACTGATTTTGTGCTACTCCAGTGAAAAAATGCAACTCATTTAAAAGGCAAGATGCGGCAACCAGGAAAACAAATGACAGCAGCCAATTTAACTCATATTATCCTTATCTTTTTTTATTCAACATTGCTCTGATCTAGCCCTCAAGCTTTCAGGTTTTCTCTTGAACTTTCATGAACACAATTTTGCAAGAACAACCATTTCAAGATGTCAGCAGCTCTGCTTCCAAATATTGACATTTCACTTAGAAATAACAATCTAGCCAAAATCTGCATTAGGAACTTAAGTCAATTTTTAAAGATGAAAATGACTCACCAATATAGTAAAAAAAAATTATTTCTACTGCTGAATGCAGTTCAGGGACTTACACAGCTTGAGAACACATCAGCATTTGCTCCATCAACATGGACCTGAATTCTAGCACACATGAACTGTAAGTATCCTTCCTTTCCTGTCTTTTCACCCCCAACTTCAGAAATTAGTGCATCTTAATACTTGAATATGTATGAACAAATCTGCCACTTATCATATCTCCAAAAACGAAGGTTCCTAGATAAAACAACTTTGAACCATTATCCAACTCTCCAAGACTACCAGGTGTCCATCCAGTCTTCACCTACACTGCCTCTGACTTCCTTCAGTGGGAACCACTATGTCCTTCTGAGTCTTTGAACCACCCCTATGAATTGCCTTTGTTAGAACAGCCACTCACTTCCAGATATGAAGACAATCCAGGCATGCTGGCCATACATTTCCACGGCGGAAGCATATGCCACTGAAGTCAGTGCATTCAGCTCTGATTAATGTTGAACAGAGAAAAAGTAGGTTTCTCTTCATGTCAGACTAAAGAAAATAATTTTAAACTGAAGCACTTAAAGAAAAGTTAGAAAACACGTATCATTAGATGTAGCTTCGCAGCTTTGAAGGTGGAAGCTGGCAAGCATTTCTTGAAACTCAAAATCAAATGTGAACAGGAAGTGAAATTAGAATTGTACTTTTATTAATTCATCCAGCTCTAGAGAGAGAATGAACATCTCATTACGAAATTTTCACTCTAGTACTTCACTGTAATTGCCAAAACCAGTTTGCCCTATACAAAATTTTGCAGTGAAATTGTGCCAAGTTCAGCAAGCCCACTGTTTTTCTACTAACTGCTCAGCAAAGAAGATTTAGAAACCATGCATAATTTCTTATTTCAAGAAAAATTATTTAAAGTTTGCTTTAGTAATCTTGTGCCAATTGCTCATTTGGGACAGATCCCTTTCTCTCCATGTGACTTATTCTCTGCTGGTCTTATTTGCAGCCAAATACACTCTTAGTTGGTTTATTAACAACCAAATGCCAAAAAACATTCATCATCAGTTCATTTTATTTACTTTTCAGATAATACAAACACATGTATCCAATAATTCTAACAAATGTACAAAAGTTAAAATAAACTTAGCTGATGCCTCCAGGATACAAATCTGCATCCTCCCTATAATCTGCTGTACTGAACTAAACCCACAGGTGAATGGATCTACTTCATGGCTTGTCTATGTGCACAGAATCATACCACTGCAGCAAAACTTATACTGGAATATTTATACCAGCACAAAAGAAACTACCTTCATTTCACAGAATTACAGAACAGTTAGGGTTGGAAAGGACCTTAACATCATCTAGTTCCAACCCCCCTGTCCTAGGCAGCGATACCACACACTAAACCATGTCACCCAAGGCACCGTCCCCAAGGGAAGAACCCCTTGTCCTATCACTACAGTCCCTCATGAAGAGTCCCTCCCCAGAATCCCTATAGGCCCCCTTCAGATACTGGAAGGATGCTATGAGGTCTCCACGCAGCCTTCTCTTCTCCAGGCTGAACAGCCCCAACCTTCTCAGCCTGTCTTAATACGAGAGGTGCTCCAGTCCCCTGATCATCCTCATGGCCCTCCTCTGCACTTGTTCCAACAGTTCCATGTCCTTTTTATGCTGAGGACACCAGAACTGTACACAGTACTCCAAGAGAGGTCTCAGTGAGAGCAGAGTAGAAGGGCAGGATCACCTCCTTCAACCTGCTGGTCATGCTTCTTTTGACGCAGCCCAGGATACAGTTGGCTCTCTGGGCTGCAAGCACACACTGAAGCCTGGTCATGTTATGTTTCTCATCAACCAACACCCCCAAGTCCTCCTCCATAGGACTGCTCTGAATCTCTTCTCTGCCCAACCTGTAGCTGTGCCTGGGATTGCCCCGACCCAGGTGTAGGACCTTGCACTTGGCTTGGTTAAACTTCTTAAGGCTGGCATCAGCCCACCTCACAAGCGTGTCAAGGTCCTTCTGGATGGCGACCCTTCCATCCAGTGTATCAACTGAACCACACAGCTTGGTGTCATTTCAAAACATGACTAAAAAACCCATAGTAATGCACAGTAGGGATTCTATCAATAAAGAAGAAAATTATGCAAAGATTGCAAACATATCATAAAATGGTTTAGGATGGAAAGGATATCAAGATTAACTAGCTCCAACCCTCCTGCCATTGGCAGGGATAGCTCCTGCTACATCAGGTTGCTCAAAGCCCCATCCAACCTGGCCTTGAATACTGCCAGGGATGGTGCATTCATAAATTCCTTGGGCAGCCTGTTCCAGTGCCTCAACACTCTCACCAAAAAGAATTTCTTACTCCTATCCAATCTAAATCTCCCCACAACAAGCTTTTGCACGATGCAACAGCATTTTCCCTTGACTCAGAAAACTATTTGTGAATGTTCTGAATGTGACATTTTATAGTTTGGGATTTTTATGATTTCTTTTTGCAGAGGAGCAGAGAGAGGAAGACAATGTGAATGGCAGGAAATGGAAACAGAAGACTTGTGAATTATTACTTATGTGCATTTTCCAGAGTGATATATTTAATCTTGGCAACTTTGTGATCACAATGTTTTAACATACACATGCTTAAGACAACACACAAGAATGATACAATCTTGTAGTAAGATTGTTATAAACAAATGCTTGGGGTTTTGTGCTGACCTCATTGAGCAGATTTTTCACAATGCAAGAAATGCAGTTGCACAGGCTCAGTTACTGGCATAAATCACTCTCTAATTTGTTGATGGCAGGGTTGGGGAGAGAGGATAAATTTCTTTTGAAGTGCACAGCAACATACAATTTGACCATTAAGTTCCCAAATGAAGTGAGTCAACATTTTTAAAAAAAGATTCTATCTATGGTGCTCTTCCAAGCATTGTTAGTATAAATTCTAACTGTGTAACTGGTAAGAAGCACAGCTGAGGTCAGTAGAAGTATCTGCTGAGTCAAATGTATTAAATCAAGTCTTTGTGTGCTAAGTGCTAACATCCAGAAATTGCTGTTAGAAATAAGAACCTTTTAGCAGACAGCGTATATAGCACACAGAACTATACATATACATGTATTTATGAATAAATGCATGCATTTTTTTTGATGGCTAAAGTTACACAGAGTATATTAGTTTTATAGGTGAATTCTGTTGATTTGAGATTCTTCTGAATACCCTTTGGCTACTCAACAGCTCCCAGCTTCTGTCACCATTAAAATAAGCTAGGTACGCTACATCTCTGGCTGATAGGACAAAGTTTTCTTGAAACCAATGAGATCTGAAGTCCACAGCAACAGTTGAAATGCAGTAATGGGGAGGTGGGTACCCAACACCAGAAAAAAAATTCTTCAAGGCACTATGACGGAAGAGGAAATATGGATGTTTTGACTTATTCTCCTCCTAATTCCTGTAGATACAAGTCAGTATGGCATATGGCCCTATTTGCTAGAGCATCTAAATGACACCTTAAGCCAGACAGAAATGGGGATCAGACCAAGCATGTGCTGGAGACATAAAAAGCTGGAAGGAGAAAACAGTGCAGTATTTCAGATTTCTTTATACTTTTTATTGGTAGAAACTTGAGGTCAGAGAGAAATCTTCCACACAGAACTGCCCTGAAACATACTAAAGGAAGTCTTTAAATGACAGCAGCTTTATTGTCATTAACTCATTATCAGATTGCCTCTAGTCATATACTCGTGTTCCAAACTCCAGACTCTGTCGTGGTTTAAATCCAGCCAGAATAACTCAGAACCATGCGGCCACTCACTCACTCCCCCTCTTCTTCCACCCCACTCCTGGCGGGGTGGGCAGGAGATTCGAAAGAATGCAAACCCCAACAGTTGAGATAAGAACAGTCCAATAACTGAAGTATAATACAAAATTGCTACTACTACCACTAACAATAATAATGATGAAAAAAATAACAAGGGGAGAGAATATAAAACTAAAAAGGGAAGGAAAGAAAAAAAACACAAGTGATGCACAGTACACAACTGCTCATCACTCATCGACCAATACCCAGTCCAACCCAAGCAGCGTTCTGCCCTTCTGGGTGACTCCCCCAAGTTTATACACTGGTGCTGTGGTATGGAATACCCCTGTGGCTAGTCTGGGTCAGGGGTCCTGTCTCTGCTTCTTCCTGACTTCCCATGCCCCTCCTCACTGGCAGAGCACGAGAATGAAAAGTTCTTGATTGGGATAAGCATTATTTAGCAGCAACTAAAACACTGGTGTGTTATCAGCATTGTTCTCAGAATAAAGTTGAAAACACAGCACTGCACCAGCCACTAAGAAAGAGAAAAACAACTGTTACAGCTGAACCCAGGACAGACCCCTGTTAAGGTCAAATTTTCAAATGTTTCATTTTAATCTCAGACGAGGAACATATTCTCATATAGCTTTAAGAAATGTAACTTGGACAACTGAGACTAGCATTGTAAACCAGAACAATTCATGAAGGATTGTATGGAAAAGCTGTATCACCTGCATCCATAGCATCAAGTGAGTTTTATTCCCATATTTAATGGAATAACATGTGTTCACCTTCCTTGTGAGTACAGAGTACTGACCAGACTAAAAGGAACATCAATCTTTTTGATATATTGTCACAACTTTATGAGAGCTGATCACCAATAAAACTGACCAGCATCCACGCAGATAATAAATGCCGGATCAGTTCAGAGTGACAATACTGAAACAATGCAAAGTATGATTCATAGATGTCAACAAATAAAACAGTATTTTATTTTCTCTCCAGGAGCAGGAAGTTGAAAATAGGCCATCAGCTGATTACTAGAGCCTGTGCTTTTCTCTGGAAAACTTGTTATGACATGCAACTGCCAAGGGATTAAAGTGAATCCAGGGCTTTCAGAGTTAGCAGAGAGAATACTTTTCTCTAGGTAGGTTTTACAGTTTCTATATTAATCTTGCACCCCAGGCTATCATGGGTACCACCTAGATATACCATGTGAATACAACCTCCTTGCTTTACAGATAGCATTTATTTACAAATTATCTTGTAACAAACAGATAAAGCAGAAACAAAGGGAACCAGAATGACAGAAGTAGCCTTCTCAGACCCAGCTTGATCAATTGCATGAAAAAGGTTCTTGCATTATTATGCAGAAGTCTCAAAAAAGGTTTGATAGTTCTAGCATTCACAAGCTGAGAAATTTGTTTATTTTCATTTTGCAGTTTAATCAACCACAGAAACTTTCAAGTGGTTAATTCCAGTTTTTTGTGAAGATGATTTTGCCAAGGAGATTCTGCTTCAGCTGACTTTCAACCGATCCTGTGTATCAGCGAGGTTTACCTGGGGAAGGCTACTGAAAAAGAAGTAATTCTACTTTTTTTGAAATTTAATCTTACTTTTGTCTTAGTGAGTTAAATCAGTAGGTAAAAAAAATTAATATTGAACAGTATAACTGTGAAAAGTATTGTTCAGATTTCATTTCAAGCCCTGGACACCACGTTTCATGGACAGTTTATTTAATGAGGCATGCATCTGAAAGGTTAAATCAATATTACTTTCATAGCTCAATGCTTCATAAGCTTATGTTTCATTACAGATTGTACATGTGCTGAATTCTTGTCTAATGACCATGTAACAGGGCACGTTCAATTATTCTCTTAGGGTTTCAGAAAGAAACAGGAAGTTTAGCTATAAACAATGCAGTCATAGAATAAATTTCACCACAGCAAGTTCATCTGAAAAATATGCATTCTTTTCAATCCAGCCAGGAATGGCATTAGGAGAACCAACATCCTGCAGCACTCAGTTTTTTAATTTTTTTTTTTTAAGTTTTTTTTTAATTTTAATACTTAGGCAATATAAGAAAAAAAACCCTACCTTTTACTTAATACTGGATGTTTTGTGATGAGCATTACTTGAAAGATGGGAATACTGAATCAAAAGCAGCTGCTAGAAACCACAGGATAAATAAGAAGTTTGCTAAATTTAGTATATATTATGAAATACATAGAGTGGAGGAAGAATCAACCATTGTAAATTTTTATCAGCTGGGAAAGAACTACTATAGAATACTTCACTGTTCATTTATAAAACAAAGGAAAAATGAGAGACATTAACTAATGACAAAAATTTTACCAGGAAGGTGTCAGCTGATCTAAACTAAAATTTAAGACTGAAATACATCTAATTTTTTATTATATTTCTGCTTCTAACTCCTTTTAATAATCTAAAGAAAAAAAAAATCTACCTAAACTGTAGTATTAATGAAATATGAACAATTGTTATTCTCTGGCTTCCAGTTGTGCCCTGGAAAAGAATACTACTATGCCACACCTTTTAACTGCTCTACAAATAAAACAAAGAGTAAGTACACTTGGATTCTTAAAAGCAAATAATCAATAATGTTACACTATGCTAATAAAGCAAAAAAACCTACTTCAGTCAGCCATCTATGTAATAGTAACTGATTTTAATATACTTAATGCCAAGGTTTCGCTTATTTTATAATTTTCACATGGGGAAATAAAACATCCAAAAACATAACAATGGTATAACATAACAGATTATGTCATAGCAGAGATTCTGTGAAATACTTTACATCAAACGGGAAACAAAATGTCTATTTTTGAAAGACTGAGGTGGCCCAAAAAATAATGAAATACATGTTTAAAACCAACACTTCCAAGTGGCTGAAACCCAAAGTCCAACCTACCTAAAAACTGAAGAATTGTTCTATCCATTTTAAAATCATGCTCTTTACACCCACACTACATGTACTTACAGGAATATGTATATACCTACAGCATAGCTTGCATATATTTGTCCTGTGCCGGCCTGATAAGAGCTGGCCAGCAGAGGGAGCAGAAGTTAATAAACAATTTTTCCTAGGACAAAGATGAGAATCATTCATGCTATGTCAAGCACAGAACTAAATGAAAGGAACACAATACTGGCTGTCCCATTAAAAAAAATATAAAATGTGGTGGAGAAAAAGGAATTCTATGAAATGTTTTTGACTGGGTTTGCTTTTTTGTTGTGGGTTTTTTTTTGTCGTTTTGGTTTTTTTTTTAAAGCAAGTAAGACAAAAACACAAGGAAGTAGACTGAGCTTACCATTGAACAAAAACACATGCATTTGTGTATGATAGAAAAAATACATCCTTACCAGAAACAACAACATATTTTCTATATTTGTCCATTATAACATTAATCTATTGTTTCTAGACACCTTTTTCTGTATTTTGTTAGTTATTGTAAAGTTTTTACCTGTAGGTTAATCTCTGCTTCATAAAAAGTTAAGCAGGAACAGTAGTGCCTCTCTGAGTCTATATCAGTCAAAACCACCACAAAGAATGTTGGCTGTTTTCTCTCTTTTGAAAGCTGCCATCCTCCAGGCTGGCAAAACTAAGGGGAGGAAAAAAAAAAAGACACACATATAGTTAAGCAGTAATATCAATTATCTTAAGAAATATGAAAAATATTTTTTAACAATACAACAAAACACTATCCAAAACAAGAAGCTCATTTTATTTACAGCGAACATATTCAGGGTTGCAAATTCGGAGAAAATTGGGCAAAACCAGTAAGTCTTGGAGTTGGTCAGAATGATGCAAGTCTAGCTCTATAGGCCTCAAGGAAGATACAATAAATCCTACAAACTGAAGATGTGTTCCTTTGAATTCAGTATTCAAGATTATCTTTGCAGGGTTTAACAGGTAACAACAGAAATAAATTGACACATTATGCAGGCAGATTTCATTTGGAGAACAGGTTAGAAGTTGAAGCTGAAATAGTCGTGTCTTGGAATGCCTCTACATTTTTAATTTCTCCACTTACTTCTCCATTAATTTATCTAATCAAACAGAGATCTCCCACTCTCACCTACTTGCAAAATTATTCAATACTTATTACTACAAAAGACTACTTACAGAGCATTATTTTTCATCCATTTATTGATTACCTCTGTAAATGTCAGGTGAACATTTGAAATTTTAAAAGAGGTCATGTCATAGCAGGGATATAAGTTTTGCCACGCCTGTGAAAAATATGTTCAAGTTTAGTGATTTCTTAGTGACTTTAGTGATTTCTCAGGAACAAAGAAAACCACTAGCTTCTTGGATTCAAATAGGTTGCATTTCTCCAAAGAATTCATATGTACTTCAGATACTACATGTTTCCAAGCTTTTGTAGGAATGGGCATACTAAACATGCAATATTTAAAACACGCGTCATTTGTTCCTTCAAATTGACCAGGGCTGCGGCAGTACAAGTCGTCAGAACCAAAGACAGCAGTTCTGACCTCAGAAGGGAGATTCACAAACAGCATGAAGAGAACTATAGCTCAAAAGCAAGTGAAAAGTGTATGTTGTTACGTTTTTTTTAATGACTAGTGTACACCATTGGTTAATAAGTTGTAATAGAAGAACATGCTGAAATTACAAATCAGTTTGCTGAAGATTTGTGAGATGGCCTGTATGGAATTTTGTATTCACTGTTTCTTTTACTAAAGACTGAAGTCACATACATGAAAAATTCACAAGTACATTATCATTAGCAAAATTATAAACTTAGAATTTACATGTGGTGAAGCCAATAACCCCTGTATGTATTAGGAATACAAAAAAAATTATTTAAAAACCCAAACCACCCACACACCAAGCATTTCTAGAATTGTTAAACAATGTGGATACCAAAGGAACCAGAGAGATAGGTCAAAATCTCCTGTTTCCAGCATCTGCTTCTTTCTGCTGTACAGCTGTTAAAAACTGCAAGAGCATGCAGAGTAAGCTGTAAACAAACATTTACTACAGATTCATCTTTAGAACCTCTACAATAAAACCTGGGACGTCTTAGGTGACTAGCAGTTAAAACTCTGCCTCTGAGATACAATTCATTTTACAATCCTGGGAAAATCTTCAAAACCCAAGTTCTCTCATGTTACATTCTTCAAATTCTAGATAGTCAGCTTAACACTTCTGAGTTTGTATCCTTAGAAGTACTAAGCACCCCCTCCTGCATCTAAGAATAACTGTTCTGAACATCAAAAAGTACTCTGAGAAAAGACATTCTAGTCATCCCGAGCAAAGCATCCAGTATTAGTTCATGATAATACTGGCCTAATCTCCCTTTGTTTTTTATCCCATGTCAGTTAAAAATAAGAAGATACTACTATTAGTCCTGCAGGGCTGCTATAAAGATAATGCAATATGGTCAATATATATAACATCATAACAAAAGCATCACTTAAAAGTTTGACAATAAAATCATTAGAGTTTTGTATGTATTGCAGAGTTTAGGGGGCATGTGGTAAATGAAGCTTGGAATCTGTAGCTCAAATAAGATCAAACCCCCAAACTCTGAATACTTGTTGAACAAATAGTTATGAGACAAAATGCAAAGAATGCAGCAAGATTCTGTTAATAACAGAAACATTTCCACGGTATACCATTAATACGGAATCATCCATACAAATTAAGGCTGCTCATGCAGTCCTAGCTCTGGCACTTCTTATGCTCTGAACGCTTGAGTTTACAATCAACACTCTTTCAGATCTGCCAAGTCTACTAGTTCTGACAGGAGCTCCTTGCTGGTGCCACTGCCCTTCAGCTTTATGGGTAATTTCCCATCTCATATGCGTAAGCAGTAATCTATCAGAATTTTAGCTGTCTGGAATTCCTGGACAAAGAACTATTCTCCATACACCAAAAACCACCTACTAAAGGCACAGAAGAGCTGGTACATCCAGATAATCCACAAACAATGTATTCTGCACCCAAATGACAGATACGTGAGCCTGGATGTGTGGCTCATGCATTGCTGGTTTTCACATGATACGCACAGACTATCAATTTTGAACTCTGAGCTATTGCTAAGTTAACTTTGAATACACTTTTTGTGTTTATTTTAAAATAAAATACATCGTAATAAGCCTTTATTAGCAGGAATATTGCATAAAATTTATCCCGACATCTGCCCTGTAAACTGGGAAATGCAAAGGGAAAACCAACAGCTAAATTTTTTGCTATCAGAAGTGATAGTGGATGTGGGCAGGCTGCTCTCAATAGCAATCTCTCGATCTTTACGCATGTCTAAACCCTACTTATGTCAGTAAGAATTCTTCCCTATTTCAAAATGATCTTGTGTGTAAGGTATGCTTTCTAGATGTAACTGTTTTACTAGAAAACAACAATTAGTGACTTTTAAGGAATACAGCTGAAGTAGAGTACACCCACTGGCTACACAGAGAATCTATTTTCAAATAAACTGGAAGGAATTTATAAATATTGAGATTGAGGATAAAGTCAACATGCTCCCCCAAGAAATTAAACAATGAATGAGTCTCAGTTTCCTTAAAATAAGGTGATAAATATTAGTGTAATATTTGACATGCAAACAACATTTAGAAGAATGTCCAAACTAGTATAAATACAAGCTACTATCCAGTATGACTACCAGCACAGTCTGGCCACTAAGAACAAGAAAATGTTTCCTTACCAAACCAGATGCTATACCAAAACAGACAAAAGCACTACTGTGAATATAATTCAAAGGCCATGTGCTTCTTCAGTAAACAAGAAAAAAAACCCAGGAGTTTAAAAATGAACACGTTCCCATATTGTTTCACTTATTTGCCAGAAGTCCTGGAACCAGAACATAACTTCTACTAAAGACACTGAAAATTGGAAATAATCAGATTGTCCAACTCATTATTTATAGAAATAAGCCTCTAATGGTGGCGAGTGCTTAAAACCAACTCCAGATTACAACTGATTCCATTCTAAAATCTGGTGCAAGTATTCAGAAGTTGCGCTGAAGAATATGTAAGAGATCTTATACTCAAGGTGCTGCAATGACATTTCAAGCACTGTTTGAAACTGCAGGTTCCCAATGAAGCAAAGAATTTTCTCTTGATTATTCCCACAAATGTTTTCAGACTAAACAAGAAACGAGACTGATTTTTAAATGACGCACAGTATTTTAGAACAGTGTAACTGGGTTTGTTACCTTTAAAAATTTTATATGTCATGCCATTACCACAAGCCTTCTCTCTAAAGTGTAGACATGATTAATGAATGTTTAGAAGTGACATTTGTTTCTTCTAATTTTCGTAAGCCAAACATGTCATCATTTCTTGATTCAGAAGTTTGTTCCTTCTTTCCTACCTAGAGCAGTAGGTGTACTCCTACTCCTTGTCCTGTCCTCTTCTAAAATAAATCATTTGCATAAATCAGCATATACCTTAGATATACTGTATACAGCTTTGTTGTCTAGAATCATGGAATCATAGAGTATCCTGAAATGGAAGGGACCAATGAGGATCAAGTCAAACTCGGAACTCCACACCAGGCAACTTCAAAGTTAAACCATGTATCTAAGAGCATTGTCCAAATGCTTCTTGAACACTGACAGGCTTGACGCCATGACACTACCCTGGGGAACACAATAAAGATATTGAAAAATTGAAGAAAACTGAAGTCACAATTTCTATTAAAGTACTGGAGTAATTACTATGTAGGAAGAAGTTTTATTGCATGCTGTGGAAATGAAGACCAAATACTGTTACCATACTGAACAGTAATTATATCTTGTTCAAGCTGCATTAGAGAAAAATTTTAGTCATTTGTCTCCTTACCTTGGCACAACTATAGTATTTGCCCTCCATATCTATTGACCAGAAATTATTCATTTGCTGAACTGCATGTTAGAACTTTGTCATTTACGTCTGGGGCTGCACCCCAAAGCACAACCAAGTCCATAACAATATTCTAGTTGGGTCTGCGTAGCTACAGACGAGAAGACTGCCCTCTCTGCACTTTACATTGTTTTCTGTATCAACTATCTGGTCAGCTTTCTGTCAGAAATTCACTACCTCTGATGGCACTACCAAAGCAGAAAGGGGCGGGGGGAAGCTTGTTCAGAAAGTTTGTGTGATATATTTTTGCAAGTCATCTCTTGAAAGCATTTTTTGAAGTGTTTTTACGGAACAGAAGACAAGGTCTGTGATATACCACTACAGAATCCTGCGCTTAATTAAATAATGACATTTAAAATATATTCTCACACTATATATTTTCTTCAAAATACATTTCTGTACTTGTTTCTTGTTAAATAAAATCCAAAACTATTTGGATGCACATAAAATAGAAAATATTTGAACTCTATTGACAACACTTGAATTAAAAGATCCCGAAATGATTTTACAATTAAACACATCTGACATAGATATTCACCTTCCTTTCTAGTTTAACTCTTTCACCAAACATTTGATACTCCATTGGATCACTCTGGGCATAATGTTTCATTTTATTGTCTGCTTCTGTGGGCTTTGACTTTTCTAATAACTGTGCTTTGTTTTTAACATGTATCAAGATCATCATCTTTTCTACAAACCTCCCTGAAAATAAAGGACCATGTTCTGGACATTATTTGAAGGAAGTTTGTTCCGTCTGGACTTGCATGACCTAGCACCAGCTGCTGAGTGTTTCACCATTTCACCATTCACTTATGTATGGAATTTTGGCAATTTTCTTTTTCAGATGCATACCTCTACTTGAAGCAAAACAATTACAGTGTTCACTGGCATAATAAAAAGGCAATGTTATGAAGCTGTAAATCTGAGGAAATGCTTGGAGCTTTGGGGATATCTCTGAATATAAACAGAATACAAAATATACACTGAATTTTATAACATCTTCCTGCCTTTCAAGATCGCATATCTAAGAAACTGCATATTTACTCATAGCCTAGTCTAAAATAAAACTAGTGCACTTAAAGTATACTCCAAATTATTTCCAGGTAACAAGCCCATTTTAAGGGTTGTAGAATATTCTGATGATTAACTGTAAACAATTCAACTCCCTTACAAAGAAAGAATAAAAATAGCTCTTAACCTTAAAAGAATTATAAAGGTCTTTTCTACCCTGAAATTTACTGAAGTCCAGAGTTCTCCAAGATGAACCTTTGCACAATCACCTTGTGGCACCAAGCTTTACACAATCACCTTGTGGCACCAGTGAACTACTGGGAGCTGATGCCTAGAAGCACCCCCCTCAAAGATGTGCACAAACCAGCTGCGCAATTCTCCCACCAGCCCAGAGGCTGGTGGAGTGCTGAAACAAGAAAAGAGGTTAAGAAGCCAATGTTAATATATTTCATTAATTTCATACTTTCTAACCCATGACACCAGGGACAGATGAAAGGCAAAAGCAGTGTGAATACACAGTGGTCATCTGAAATCAAAGAATTGCTTTCTCCCCTTAGCAACTGAAAAAAACCCACACTCAGGTGCCTGCTGTTACTGGACAGTACCTGCCCCTCAGCCTCTCACAGCTGAAATTGGGTGAAATACTTTAGGGTATTACATTAGAAGCAGCTGGAAGGTTGTGATTACAGGTGACATTACTGTCAAGAAGGGTTACAGGGGAATATGATCATTCCCCTCCTTGCCTGGGACAGACTATCCCCACATACTATGGACATTTCCACTTCAGTAGTCGGCTCTTCAAACATGAAGAACGTGACAAAAAAAGACACTAAAAAACACTTCCCCTCAAAGAAAAGATCTTCAACTGCATTCTTGGGGTTCTTAAGTCTGAAAGTTGCTGAAATATCTCTCAATGCACAAATTCCTGCACAAGTGACAGACAAGGTATTCTCCAATTTGAACTACAGATTAAAATGATCCTCAATAATCAGATACTCAAGCTTGTCACAGAGAGTGGGCAGCAGAAGTTCATAAAAAGAAGTAAAGTTAAAATATTTGAGAACATCTCAACTAAAATCAGCTAATTCATTCTCCTAAGTCATGCAGGCAGAGAAATCTTTTCCTGAAATCGCATGCATAGCAGTAAATATATACACCTGGGTGTACATCTTCACACACACACACACACACACACACACAAAGTTTCAAGTTCATTGCTTTGTTTTAAAAACCTCATAACGTTGTGCAACTTAAAACACCTGTCCACAATGAACGCTATGCTGAAAACCCTGAACTTGAAAAAACCATGTTTCCAGGGGCTGTATTCCTAGTTTGTCTTGTGAAAACAATTTTTGAACTGGCTTTTAGAAAGAAAACTACACCCCCTGGGAAACCAGTTTCTTTTTCTGCTTTCAGAACACTTAATAACTCCAGTCCAATGGCTTATTAAAAATAAAATACAATCTGTCAAATAATCTTCAGACTATTTCCGAACAAAGCCATGCTAGACTACAGATGTGATGATTTACAACTAACTACTGCACACTAATTCCTTTATTTCAGAAATAGTGCAGGATTAATGACATTCTGAATGAGGTTTTCTTCTCGAAATGAACATCCAAGATCTCTATTCTAATCATGTTTAGTAAGAAACTGGTACCAGTGCACTTATGCAAATAATTAATTGCATGGACTTTTATTCATTTACTTAAACTAAGCTACCTCCTCTTGTTTTCAGCTAAGTGCCCATCAAGATAATGTTATTGCAGTTTAAAAATTCTGGGACCCTTGGACCCAGAATCTTTTTTTACCACCACCCCCAACAAAACCCAACATATCCACCATGTTCTGGGCTACCTCAGGCAAAGAGAGTGAGACAGCTGTGGACAGTAATTCTCAGACACACTTCAATACGTCAAACCAAATACAAATGGGTTAGGTGTCTGAAGCGGGTATTTTATGCTAGAGAATTTTTATTTTTTTAAACATGCATTTTAAACTTCATCAAGAAGTTAAAAAGCCATAAATTTCAACTGAGGACTTTCAGCTGAAATTCAGGAACACATAGCCTGCCTCCAAAATTTTTCTGTCCAAGCAATGCTTTTTAGTCGCAATAATTGCTGCCAATGATACTGGTGGTGAAAAGAATAATGAGAAGTCTCAATACTAAATATTCAACATTAAAGCAGAAAAGACAATCTTAATGTAGCAATAAATTCAAGTGAGACATGACTTCAGTAAATCATACTTCAATGTGAAAAATACAGGTCTATAGCATTATGGCTGTGAGACAAAAAAAGACAGCATGGATGCAAAACATCTGACAGAATATTCCTGAAATAATACTGAAAGAAGGACACTAAAAAATTAAGATCATCATTACCAAAGAAATTCATTCTTTGTATTAAGTACTTGCAATTTGACTTTCAGCACAAAAGTTTTGTGCCTCTTAACTGATTCAACCAGCACTCAGGAGTGGTTTCCAAAACGCACTGTGACCCTAAGAAAATGACTAATTTGTTTTGGTCTGTTTTTTCTTACTTTTATTGACCACTGTCTATACACTTGAGGGGACTGGTAGTCATCTCAGGTCACAAGCCTAGATAAACAGTTTCCATTTTGAAACATTTATAAATGAGCATTATATACATATTAATCAGTTCAAGCATGAAATATTAACCTTGCCTAATGCACCATTTTCTCCTCCTCCTCTCTTCCCTGCCTTCTTTCTCTTTTGACAGTTCTGTTACAACCACCTGTTGTAGTGAAACAAGTTACAAACATTTTCTTGCCTTTAATTACTTCCCAATTCATTTTCTAGCTAAGACTATAAACTATCTTCCAAAATATATGTATCATTGCATTGGTTGAATGTCAAAAAAAAACACAACAAAACAGAACGGACAACAGGGTACTTAATATACATCACTCAATAATTACAATCTGCATTACACAAGCATAAATTTTGATATGACATTTTAATGCTTAAGCATTCCTCCAAAGGAACTGGTCCAAGTTATATAGAACATTACTGTGGTACACAAGGTCCACATTACCTTATTTTTATAGCTTACACTTGCACCATCAGATATTAAACCACACTGTTAATCTTGCATACAGCCTTGTTACCATGTTTGAAAATACATTCCATTCCTGTCTAGCAATTGTAAAAAAAGGTGCAAGTGGTAATACAAGTACAAGTATATGGTAATGAAGTATATACTACAAAGAACATTGCAATGAATTTAAAAAAAAAAAAAAATCAGAATTTACTCTTAACATAGAGAGCAGAAATTAGCCTAAGAAAATATGCTTACAGGAAAGAAAAAAAACAAAACACACACAAAAAGGATAGTATATACACCTTAAAACCCTTGAATAAAATGCACTTAGTCCAAACAAAATTATAACCAATTTCTTTTTTAAATATACCCTTTCATGCGGCAACTGACTTTTAAACTAACTTTTAAACTCACCTTGAGTTCCAAAAAAAGCAGCAAAGTGAATGATGGGAAATTAGATCAACAGAAGCAGAAGGCTGTAAGTTTGTAAATGTAATACCAAGAAGGGATGCATGCTCCTAGATCTTGCTGTCAGGGGGTCTTTCTGAAGCTCCCATGTTTTGTACGAGATTTCCATGTTTTGGGCTTCATGACAGTCAACCTGCACAGGATTCAGCTAAGTTCTGCATCTTGCCTTGCCTGACAGCTTCTCTTCATGGACTGAAACAAACAGGCTTCCTGAGAGCAGATAACCAGTGCCAGCAAAATGGTGCTGCTATCTATCCTAGTGCCTCCAAGACCTGGAACACGGACAACACACCCCAAGTACTTTTCTGCCATTTCAACCCAGAGACATGGCATCCGTCTCAACATCAATGTTTCCGCCTAGTAAGGGGAAATCAAGGGAAAGGAGGAGGGAATGGCTGGCATGGGGAAGGGGCTTTTGGAATACCTGGGAGAGTTTAAATGGGTTGGCAGTCAACTAGACCAGCACAATCCCCCCTAACTGTGTGAGTAGCAGAAGGCCTGAAAAAGAGAGTGCGTCCAGGAGCACATCCAACAACTGGCCGCCTTGCCAAACTGTCACAGAAACCACTCCCACCAGCCACTGCACTACATCTCACGCTGCCTGCTCGCCATCACCCCCACATCATCTGGAGACGCAAGGCACAGAGATAACCACAACAGTTCACTACACCTAAAGCCTTATTCAGCTAAGAGTACTTGAATTTAAAAGAAGAAAAGGAGATTACAGAAAGGGCAGTATATAGCTGGTCTGTTCATTTTGAGAATTTTACAATATTTCTTATATGCTTCTTGTTACTATTTCCCACTTACAGTCACAACTGATTTCCCCTTTTGCAAGTGTGTACAGAAAAGAAAGTACATAAGAATAGGAAAATGAAATGTAGCTAAAAATCTCCCAAAAAAGTTATCTGCAATTGAATGAAAGCCAAATGATCTGAAATTAAAAGCAAAACAAAAAAAAACCAAACAAACAAAAACTAGACTGCAATATGAATGTACCCCATTAATGAAGTTCTGTACTTTGGCTGCTACTACTGAATTTTACATTTCCACAGAATTAATTAAGAAAAACATGAAATGCATTTCCTGTCAGCACTCTCACCAAGAACACACTGAAATAAGTAGCATGAAAAGACAGCTGAAAAGTTCGGTGCTTTCCACTGAGTTTCAGTTTCCTGTGCAGAAAAAATGGGACCAACAGCATGAGATATCGTTGTCCTCTGCTGAGGCACATATTATACCAGTGGGCATTACTACTGGACCGCATTACAAGATGTCTTCAATGGGTGTGGTAAGAGAGTTTGTCTGGCATAAACTCCAGTCTAAACAAAAAGGCTTTGTGCCACTGCAGATGCACTGTTGACATGCCAGTAAGTGGCTATTTTCATGAAAAGACTATTTCCTCCAGATAGGTTTTCAGAATTTAGCAGTGTCTGAATTAAGCAGATACCAAGAGATTCCAAAGCTTGTTAAAATGAAACTTCAGAGAGCTCTGGCACTAAGAAAGTTTGTACTTTTAATCATGAGAAATGGTTTTCCTCCCTTCTGCACATTTTCAGTGTACTCAATGTTTGGAAGACACCTTAAATTTGAATTTTGCGTAATCACAAGAAGACTGCAACTTGAATGCTCTTTGTTCTCAACCACATGATAGAACAAAATAGAACATCAGAAGTTTTTATGAGGAACATGCTTTTGTCATAAGATGTTACTGGTATTAAAAAAAGGAATTTACAAGGGAGAACGTGAGAACCTCTGATAAAAATGAACATTTTCAAACAGACTGAGTCCCTCACTACAAGAGGGATGCTGAGTAGCTGGAGCGGGTCCAGAGAAGAGCAACAAAGCTGGTGAAGGGCCTGGAGCACAAGTCTGAGGAGGAATGGCTGAGGGAATTGGGGAAGAAAAGGCTCAAAGAGGACCTTATTGCTCTCTACAACTACCTGAAAAGTAAAACGAGGAGGTGGCTGGTCTCTTTTCCCACGTAACAAGTGATAGGACAAGAAATAAGAGCCTCAAGCTGTGCCAGGGGAGGCTTAGATTGGGTACTAGGAAAAATTTCTTCACAGAGAGGGTGATCACGCATTGGAACAGGCTGTCCAGGGAAGTGGTGGAATCACAGCCCGAAGTGCTCAAAAACCATGTAGATGAGGCCCCCAGTGACACGGTTTAGTGGTGGACTTGACAATGCTCAGATAGAGGTTGGACATGATGATCTTAAAGGTCTTTTCCAAGTGGTTTGATTATATGATTCTAGAATAAGTAATTTGCATCCAAGAGGAAAGAAGTAAGGAGTTCTTGACCACTGAAGTTAATATTCCACCATTTTTTCCAAAAATGGGAAATTACAGGGGTCTTGAGACTGCAGATATTATTCCTATGCTTCAAATGGGTAAAGGAACATCAATAGGAAATTACAGACATTAGATTCAGCACAACAGTCAACTCAGGTAAATTAACAGAAAGTTATTTGAACCTGTAGGAGATACAAAAATCAAAGATACAAATAGAATAATGACTGGTATGTTTCTGTAGAAAACAAGCCATTAAAACAATATTTGAGGAATGGGGTATTAGAAATACAGTGCAGCTAATTACGCAATCAAACAAAACAAAAAAACAAAACCCCCAACACCCTGGGCCTGAAAAACAAGTGTCGTGTGATGGGTTTAAAAGAGCTCATCTGTTTTAGTTTATTATTGAGAAGCACTTTATGGAGTAGTTATATGCTGATAAGAGATTTGCTAGTAAGCAAATTTCACATAAGTGTTCCAGGTCCAGTGTATTACAATATGCAGAAGTCATCATAATAAAAATTCAAACCTCAAAATAAGATGTCACCCTCTAATCAGTGAAGGGAACAGAAAACTGGAACAGGTTATCAGGTAAGAATTAGGCTGCCCTCAGTTGGAGTTCTTCAAGTAAAATTTGACAGCTTTTGGAAGAAATTATTCAGTCCATGTGTGTCAGCACAAGTCAGCCCAGACCAGTGTGAGACCTGGAAACCTCTATATGAAACCTCTTATTCTTTCCTTTTCAGGGCCTGAACATGTTCATTACACTTGAAGCTCTATATTATGATAGGATCATAATTAGATCTCATACTTCAGAGCTTCAACCACTCAAGCACAGATTTAGACAGAATTTCCACCTGAATACCTAATTGGACATCTCAATTTTTGCAAGAGAGCCAGTGGCAGCAATCCAGCATTTCATGGGGCTGGCAGATACTGCAGAGAAGTCTGGCTTGCCTGTCTTGCTTATGTGACTACATGTTGCATGCCAAACCACGGCTGAGATGGAATTTTCTACCAAATCAAGCTGAGAGGGATTCAGGGATTTCTTTTGCTTGTTTGTTTCCCATTTATAACATATGGCATGTTAGTATCATCAGTACAATCAATTCCCTTAAACTCAGGAGATGCTCTGGTCTCATCTTAATCTCAGGAATACTATCAGTTTGGACAGAACTGAAACTAGCTCTGAAACTAGTTAGTGTTATTAGAATTGCTGGGCACTTTATCACAGATCAGTGGTGGTAACTAACAGACTCTAGCCAGACTAAATAAATTGATCTATTACATACAGTTTTCTCTGTGAAGCCAATAAGATGATAAAAACAAGGGTTTTTTTTTTAAAACTGACATGTCTAAAAAAGAAAGCAAAATTTGTTGTTTATGAGCAACATACCGAAAATACTGTATCATTTCATATCATAAAATTTAGTTCTTGGAAAGTACTGATTAAGACTACATATAAAGGAATACATATTTTTCAGGTGAATCAGTAAGGATTAGTTAATTCTATGTTGGCTTGATAATTTAATGAAAAATAATTGGCCGGACTTGTAAAATATTTTACTGCTTAAAGATGACAGTTAATGGTAATTTACTACTACCAAAATGTAAGCTGTTTACTTTACAATTTGAAGAAAACACACATTTCCCCCTCTTTCCCAAGACAGCTAACAAGTGCAGAAAAAATACCTCTACAAGCATACTTGCACATTTCAGCAGCATACAGGTGTCCTCTGCAGTGACAGCATGCCCAGAAAATGCCTCCCCTCAGTTTAATTCCAGTCTCTTACATCCACAGACACCTGGGCTGCTCTTCAGTTCTTTCAAACTGAACATCATCAATTAAAGAGCATCTCATAAAATACAGGGAATAGAAACATAAACCACATTTTTTTCATGCCAATTGCACTAGAGAAGGGGGGAAATACAATGCTGCTGTTATTGTACATATGGTAAACTTATCAAATAATTGTTATGCAATAGGAGAAGCTATTGATCAGTAGGAATTAAAACATGGGAAATTACACTGTAAAGATCACATTCTCACTGAAAACATTAAATAATTAATATATTTCCCCAAATTAATCAAATGTTACTGGTACATGTATATATAAAAATAGAAACACTAGTTGACCATAAGGGGTTCCCTTCTGCTGTCCCATAAGCATACAGAGGAAATAGAAATATTTCAAGGCATCTGTAATGTCTTACATACTTTGAATAAAATAAAGAGCCAAAATACTTAACAGTACTGAATTTTATTCCAAATTATACCCCAGAGGAAGCCATCTGCAGGAAAAATAAAAAGTAACACAAAACAAAAAAAATAACAACACACTTTTGACTTGGACATCACTTGTGCAATACAGCTATCCAAAAGGACAGCATGTTCTTTTAAAAGAATGACTGCTTATTCTTTCATGCTACAGGCAACAAAAATCACCTGAAAATGTTTGGACTGTTTTAGCTACTAAGAATAAATTCTAGTGTTACAGTGAAACACTGAACCACTTATGGTTTTTTTATTTTTCCCCTCATCTAAAGTAAAATATTGCTATATTGGCAAAAGCCATCTCTGGAAGACTGTGAAACTATCTGAAGTTACCCACAGCCAAGCAAATCACTGTTGCTACGGTCCAGCTTGAAAGGAGACCAAAACCTAAGGTTTACAATGCATTTGTAGTTCAGCATTTACACTTACAAGGTCATGAAAGTTTGAAGCCATTTCTTCAGACAACAGAAAACACCAGGTAACATTTCAAAAGAGAAATAATAACACACAGCTTCGTTTTACTGTGAATATATAGCTAAAATTCATTATGTCGGGAAGACATTTATAAAACATGACAAGACGCAACCTGTTTCAGCAGGATGACGACTATGTCATAAGTGCCGAAGATGACAACACCTCAGACATGATGGTCTTGTCTGAGCAGCAAGGACTGCAGAGCTGTCTACAAATATGAGAGTATTCATCATTTTGTCTCAGGAGTAATGATACAAGATGAGCAGAAATACCCTACTGCAGGCAGCATTTCCTGATGCCTCAATGTTTCCTACATTCCTAAGTCTCCAAAATATGAAACAGATCATACTGAAGAAAAATAATATGAAAAATATTTGCTGTAAACTCCAAACAAATTAAGTGAAAATTTTAAACTAACGATGCAATACTGGACAAACATTAGAAGAATAATATATGAGCTTTGACAATGTGTGTATGGGTTACATTAAAAAAGAGAACTGAAAAACAAACAAAAAAACCACCCTTTCAACAGTTGCATACCAGGAAACATGTGTTGACCCACGACATTAGAATAGCTAATGACACTGTCCTACACTCAACCTACAACAGCACAGAAGAAAAACAATTTTTCAGAGTATTGGGGGGGTTGGGGAGCCTTTAAAACATTGCAGAAATTTTCTGCTATTTTCCTACTTGCTAGTCAACATCATGCAATTTAAGAAACAATTTCTTTTTCTTACAAAAAAGCAGAATGACAGTAGATACTACCAAATGGGTTTGGCCCACACATATAAACTCAGAGTAGATTGCCAAAATGATTTTTCAATTATGCATAGATTTGTACCAAAATAGAAACCAACAGACCGTTTTTCAAGAAATAGTATCCTCCAGCCCCCCAGATATTCAGAATAACAACTCTGTCCTTAAAAACTTCAGCCTCAGCAACTTGAAAACACTGGTTGTGTAGAGACCAAGTCATAAACACAGGCCTACACATTGCTGCAAGTAGTCAGAAAGTTACTGTACTTCATTTCATAAACAACGTTTCACTCAGAACAAAAAGAACTCTCCATGCAAAGCCAAAACTATGCTCTATTTTCTTTATAATTGAACATAAGCCTGAAAGTCAAATGTCCTAATGAATTTCATCTTTTGCAAAATTTTGCCTCGGGCTACGAAATAAATATATTGAAAAAGAACCAGCTCCTCTTAACATTTTTACAAAAAAACAAACTCATGCTGGCATTGCTGTTTTGAAAGACTGAAGCTTTTATTTTCAGATAGCCCACACTGAAATAACAGAAAGCTGCAGTATGGGTATACTGAAAGAGCCAACTAGATGACACTAGTTGTAATTCTATACTGACTTATTCTTTTCTAATATTTAACCTGGGCTCAAACAACTGATATCCAGGTGTTCTCCTAGATCTGCACATAAAGTCTTCATCAAGTTCAGCAAAGCAAAAAGCAAAGTCCTGCAAAGTCCAGGGAGGAACTCCTCAAAAGAAAGCTATACAAGTACCTTGATTTAATTGTTACTGGGCAGTGGTTTTTGAAGACCTGCTTTGACTTTGTCTCCCTTCAAATATGGGAAGTGATTTGATACAGAAAATGCAGATAGGCTGACAGACAAGCCTGCTGAAAATGTCTGTAGTCTTCCCCAGGCAATTACCTCAACCTAATAAACTATCAAAATTTTGAACTCTCTTCTTGTAACCTAACCTCAAAACTTTCATTTGTATTACCATGGAACGACTGACACATTTTAAAAACACTCCTCCACATGTCCTTTTTTTTTTTTTTAATTGAAATAAAATAAACAAGTGAATCCAACAGAAAAGTGACTTAAGTGGATGAGCAGCAGATATAGGAAAGAAAAACATACCACAATACCAGGTCAAAATTAATCAGAGGGAATGGAAAGAACTGTTCTGCCAGGATCTAGACAATGTTATCTGAAACTATAGGTTATGAAAGAGCTCACAGACTAGTATTCTTCATTTGAAAACCACAGCTAAACAGCTAACTCCAAGTCACAGAAGCTGCCATCAAATGCTCACATGTAACGGCAAAGCTATCAAACAGCCCTGTCCACATTGCAAGTAACAGAACTGACATCTCCCTGCCCTCAATTCACTGATTCAGATGTTTTATTGTTCAAAACCACACTACGGAGAGTGTGAAAGGCCCACAAAAAGATGTCATTTACTTCGTTACTGTTAAGCCAAAAGAAATTAGCAATATACAAAGACACATCAGCACTTCAGAGTAACAACTGGATATACAAACATGTTTACAGACTGAGTGGCAGACCAAAACTTGAATCATTATCCACAAAGTCTATTTCAGTTGGTCTTCCCACCAGCATCCAGGAAAATGTAATTTTCTGCCATAGCTGACCACCTACTCTTCCTGTCACCCAGTGACTCGCATCTTTTTGACCCATTCTTCACTTACCTCTGGCTCTAACCTTGCTTTACCTTACACCATTTCCTTTATAAGCTCTAATAAATAAATGTCTTTTATTATTATCTATTGATAAGCACATTCTGACACCACATCACTTGATCACTATTCTGAAGAACTAAAGCACTATAATTTCAACTGATTTTAAAAAATCCTGCTGAGCAACTGCTTTTCCTTGCTCCAACTATATTGGCTCCTATGCAGAAATCTCCTCTGGGTTCTCTCTTACGCAGCAATGTCAAGATTTTAAAAACCAGACCAAGAATTTACCTTCCCCTTACACAAACTCTTACACATGATTCTTGTGTTGTTGTTGGTTTTTTTTTCTTAACCCACACTACTTTTCTTTACTATTTTTCTTATTTAACCACACACTCAAGAATAACATACTTTTTTGGATGTAGTTATTCATTTTCTTCAACTCTTCCCAAAAATCAATATATACCGGAAAGCCTTCATGTGTGCCTTAAACCTTCTTATCTCTGAGGTCTCCTCCTGTGAAATAGTTTGGTTAAATTAAGACTTCTGTACAGGATTTTACTTCATTTTAGCAGCAGTATTTACTTTAAATCTTCAGTTTATTCAATCAGTACATACTTAACTAGTTGCCACCAGCAGCAGTGCAATAAATCTTAAAATCAAATCTGTTACTAGTGAGGTGCAAGATGCAGTGCCACTTTCCAATTCTTTTCTCAATGGTCACCTTGCATTTGAAGCCATGTTTACCACTGCAGTTACAGATAGTTGCACCAGACAATTTCATTTGGGACTGTGCAAAGATATTTCACCTTAATGCAAACTTCACAGTCTAACAAAGTCCTGCTATTTCTTTTTGTAGTCACTTGTGAAGCTAAAGAACTCTCACTCCACTACCTTTTGCAATCCAATTCAGCTTGACTTTCAACAGTGCTTGCTTTGATTATACATTTTGGTGGTATCCCACTCATGAAGAGTAACACACTCTTTTTGAAACGCTCTTCATCCATTCAGGAAATTTCAAAACTAGTTTAAAGCTGGACACAACACACTTCATCACAGGAGAGCTGCTGGAGAAGCGTAGGCAGAATGTCATTACTCAGAATAGAAGTGGAAAGAAAAAGTGGCTAACACTCCTACATTTGCATGCACTCTTTAGTGTTTATAATAGGCAGACCTCGGGTTTATGTCTCACTGAAAAAATAATGCAAAACCACAAAGACAGCAACGCTGTAGCCATGATTCAACCCTGATAGAATCATGTCCTCTTCCCTGTACACTCCGATTTTGATTTGATGTTCCTTTGCATGTATTGAGTATCCTACCCCAAAGACTCTCAGAGATTAACAATCCCTAGATAGAATTCACACCTCGTAAAAATGAAACTGGTAGGCTGCAGTAAGAAAATCTCAAATCTTGCCTCAGAAACAAAGGAATCCATTATCTTTTCCATAAATGCAAAATCATAGCAATAAGGAACATTACACATTTTAGCTCTTTAGTTGTAGATTACATGACAAAATTTTTCCTACATGCAACATTAATAACAAAATTATGTACAATTCAAACTGATGGAACTGAACTGCCTAATGCTGTCCGCTTCTACAAACCCATCTTCACAGAACCATCTTCAAAATCATCTTCACAGAACCAGCACAGTAATATGTTACTTATGGCCTTTTCCCTGAAATACTGACCCCAACCTTGACCCGTAATAATAGTGATTACAATTTCTGGAATGATATGATGGGATCTGAACAATCCAGGCATTCCTCCACATCCGTGGTGACTGCATTTAGTAAGGTGCATTTGTCTTAGTGAAAACACATTAAAACTTTCATATTTTTAAGACACTTTTTATGTATTCTTAGATGAAGTAACTCAGATCTTCACTAACATCTTAAATTTCAGTTGTTGACTTTTTCTTACTTCTCTGTTTTACTTGGTGGTAAAAGCATAACAAAGTAACAGAGGAAGCCCACAACACTTAGAAAGTGGCATATTCTATCAGGTGTGTTCACAGCTACCAGCGCAATGTTAGGATATTGTGTCTCAAATATTCACCAAGAAAAAAAACACAGCTCTTCTTTCTCCAAACCAAACTGCATGTATGCCTGCATGATTTAATGTAAATCCCCAAATACAATGACGTTTAATAGCACCTTAGCCAATAAATGTGGTTACAATTCAAATTAAAGTTATTCCTACTCTCTCAGTAATCTTTAGGTCCACCATCATTCAAAACTGTCATTCTACCATCCATTTTCTCTTTCTGTCTCCAACTGCTCAACAACAGCCGCAAAGACAGCTTATGCAGCAAAGCTATGCTTGTGCGATAAGGTAAAAAGCACAACACAGAACAAAGATCAAGAATAGCGTCTTGCTTATAATAATATTATATTATACATATATATACTATATTATATATATACAGAATTACTCTGGGTTTCAAAAGACTTAAATTACCAATGAACTGAAAGAGTGGGGAATCTTTACACTGGCTGATACTCACTCCTATGAGTTTCTAAAGGTTTACATTCTGTCCTCCATGAAGTAGGAACTCTGTTGCTGAAAACAAGATTATTTATAAAATGGTACATATTTTGACACTATGAGTTACATGTGCCTTAAAAAAGTAAGCATTCATCTACGAAT
Organism: Ara ararauna; assembly: GCA_028858755.1. Classification (NCBI taxonomy): domain Eukaryota; kingdom Metazoa; phylum Chordata; class Aves; order Psittaciformes; family Psittacidae; genus Ara; species Ara ararauna. Next base: position 34,508,451 of record CM054380.1, on the reverse strand, counting down.
GATAGCTTGCAACTCAATATTTTATGGCAAGTTAACAGGAGGGAAAGAAAATGCTACAAACACAAAGCCTTGATCATATCCTTTAAAACCCGCGACTTGCTAACAGCTGTATCATTACCAGAGTAATTCCATGAGGGAAATGAACTTCTTGTGATTTGATGCCAATATTCTTAACATTATAAATCCTCAAGTAATATTAAGTGCATCTTCAAGATGCATTTAAAAAGTTGCACTATAATATTTACACCTTTCTTAATGTTTTCACCAAACTTTGCACGCAAAGTGTCAACCTATCACATTGTTTTGTAACACAAATTGTTTTCAATTCCTCTAATGCTTTGCACTTTCCCAAAACCATTACAGAATTATAAAATGTCTTTTCTCCTTTTTTTTTTTCCACTTCAAAACTATTGTTCAAGACAAGATTATGCTCTACTACATACTTGGCATCTTTCAGCTGCCCAAAACTAGAGCATTATTTCAAATCCAGTATTTCCACACTGATTTGGAAACCGTTCTGAACGCGAGAAAGTAGGATATAAACTGATGTTACTACTTCCCAGTAGTAAAAATTTGGGAGTGGGAAATTACTCATCTCGCTGAACAACCAACTACAGTCACTTGCTAATGAGTTTACTAGAAACATGTTATGGAAATGAGCACATTCAGATGCTATATAAGGATGACTTCACAATTAATTGATGCACAGCAAGCCAATTTTATTAGCAAATTCATCACATGTAAATGTGCCACCTTTTGTGAGCAAAAGGAACTTCAGAAGTGAAGGGGCACAGAAAGCTGTGTGTATCATCGGTTAAAAGAAGTGAGATGAGCTGGGTAGAAAACATCAACAGTGTAACACACACTGAGCTTCACATATATCAGTGAAGTTCCCACTGACAGCTGATGCGTATTTTAGACAACTATGTTGTGGCAGAACCATGCTGATATGCACCCCAGACCACTAAAGGATACATTCCTCTTACAACCTAAGTAATTAAACTAAGACTGCCTACAGCTAAGACTATGAAATGGAGACTGCCATGAAAGCAAAACAGGTAAATGGCCACTCTCTCTTATGCCCCAACACACAATCAGTGTTAAAAACAAAACCATCAAAACCAGAGACAAAAGGCAAAAATAATTCAAACATATTTCAGAATAATCCTTGCTCTAAAAGTATTTGTGAAGTAGTGGTAAAATAAGGAAGATAAATGCATAATTCTGTATTTGACACTGCTGAAATTTGAAGGTGGTTTCTTAATTCTCCCTGTAAGCATCCAAATGTTCCAAGGAACATTCACTGCTTCTAAGAGAAGGAGATAACAGCTGAAATAGCTGGCCAATTATAAGCAGAAATCAAGAGAAGTGTTTGCATGGTAAAATAAAACGTGTTTTATCAGTCACACAGCTGACCAATTGCTGTTTTAAGAACTTGCACATAACCCTGTGCCTCCACCACTGATTTTCTGTGTGATGTTGAAAGGCCACTTTTAACAGGTACCCCCTAATTGCTACAAGTGGACACCATGTCACAGGGCCAGACTTCCAGAAATGCTGAGCGTATTTTTGAAAATGTTTTCATTGGTCAGGAAACTCAGCAATACTGCAAGTATGAAAAAAATTGGGTCACAGATATTTGAGATTTGGCAAAGTTGCACTGCCTTAAAATCTTAATAAAACATGATGTTCTGATATGAGTCTTGAACACAGCAGCTCTATGGAACTGCCACCTGTGTCAGGAACCAACCATTTACAGCGAAGAAAGTGACTTTAGACCTTTCCACAATGGCCTTCATCAGAGGCTGCAGTAGTAGATGACTGTCTCGATTTATGTAGGATCTTGACTGATCTTACTCATTCCTGATCATCTCTAAGGTATTCACAACTTCAGTCTGAGTATTAAATTAAAATTCATTTTAATCAATAAAAAGTTTAGACTTTCTAATACTTATCCTAGGAAAAAAATATCACAAACGGAAGCACACAAAAAAAAACCCAACCCTTCTTCTAAAGGGAGAACTGCAGGACAAAGTGATCACAACAATTTCTTGATCAAGGTCACAGAATCAGTCATGCCTCAAACCTGTCTTTGTATGGTAATATAATGCAAGTAGATTCTTTACCTCTATTGGAACAAAAACCTTTACATACCAATAGAATTGTAAGAAAAAATACCAAATGAACTGACGGTGTTCATAGTGAATCATTTGGTGAATCATAGAACAGTTGGGGTTGGAAAGGACCTAAAGATCATCAAGTTTCAAAACCCCTGCTATGGCAGGAACACCTCACACTAGACCATGTCACCCAAGGCTCTGTCCAACCTGGCCGTGACCATTACCAGGGATGGAGCATTTACCACTTCTCTGAAAAACCTGTTCCCAGTGCCTCACCACCCTCACAATAAAGAGCTTCCTTATATCTAACCTGAACTTCCCCTGGTTTAGTCTGAACCTTTTACTTCTTGTCCTATCTCTGCAGTCCCTGATGATGAGTCCCTCTCTGGCATCCTTGTAGGCCCCATTCAGATATTGGAAGGCTGCTATGATGCCTGGTTGAGTTTCTATGCAGAATGAAAAAAAAAATCCTAAAAGATTTTCACCCTCTCACACAGACACACCAGCGTTATTTCATCAACTGTGACAGCTCAATGGTGATAATACTTAAGGACATCAGACCAACACCAGAGGGAGAATTTGTAATACATGGACTTGATCATCAATCCAAAACAGCATCATTCTATTGGTATCCTCCTCTTTGAGCCAATTAAGGGCCTAAACAAGAGTGGAGATGATCCCTTCCAGGACAGTGTGAAAATTAAAATGAAATTAGAAAAACAATCTACTGAGTGACTCTTTGGGACAGTTCTGTCTCTAGATTAATATATTGTAACAAAAATCCCAAGAAAGTTTTTCTCTTTTGACAAGGCTAACTGAAGACTTTTTAGCTTCTCTAAAGCTTTTTTGAGAAATGCCTCCTACAATGACTTTGTAAATGTGCATGGAGAAGTCAGGGGGAAAAAGCTCCAGAAAACTTACAAGTAATTAAGCCTCCTCAAGTCTACCTTATAAAAACATTTGGAACTGGCAGCAAAAGCTTTTCTTAAACTTGGTCTTTAGATTCCTGGTCCACAGATGTTTTGCAACAAGCAGTTGACAATATTCAAGTTCCTGCTGAAATCAAAGATGTTGAAGTTTGAAAAAAAACTAAAATGTTGCCAGGGCTGTCTAGAACATTATCTTCCAATCTCAAGTTTTATACTCTTCTTTAGCCAGAATAAACATGTCTTCAACCAACCAATTCAAATATCAAATATGACCACAAAACCATTTTATGTGGCTGCCATTTGCATCACAATTATAAAAGCGAGTACTTAAGTATTAGCAATATCTGCATACCACTCTTATGCATCCTTAAAGTAAGTGTCAACTAAAGACAATATTTTTATCCTCAGGATATTCTTATCAACCTGAAGGCTCAGAGGATTGGTTTCTAATATGAAATAATGCAGACAAACTGGTCTGCCTGTGAGACCTAGCACAAAGGTCCAAACAGAATTTTAGGCTACTGTATAAGCTGACAGATGCATAGACAGGACAACAACTTCTATAAAATCTTACATTTTAGAAACAAGAGATATCTAAAACGCAAAGCACCAGAAAATTTAAGCTAGGCATTAGTTTGAATAAATTTTAATCAACGAAAAAAAAAATCATTTTTCAAATAGAGATGATCAAGAAAAGTTCCAGTTCCTGGCCTTCTTGGAATACAGTACACTTACCAGAAATTTATATGCATAAAGTGGGAAAGAAATGCCAGAAATGAGTCAATAATGAAACTCTAAAATTGTGGAAAACTCTAAAGTTTTGCAATGCTGGATATTCAAAAAATCCAGAGCAATTTATGGAAAAAAAAAAAAAAATAAAGGTACATAATTTGCAATCTGTGAATTTAAATACAAAAGAAGGGGATTCACAAAATTTGAGCAGAAAGACATTTTTAGCTGGCAAGCACTTTTTACTGGCTATTTTTCGTTTATCTTGCTCATGAGACCTCTTTTGGATACAAATACATTTGTTAATCATTATTATGAAGAAAATAAGGCAACAGTAAGATAGCGTGTTTGTATTCTTCGAAAAACAAATCCTGCATATTAATATACTCATGAAATCTTTTATTATTTGCAAATTCCATTCTCATTTATAAGCAGTTTATTTTGATAAATAGGTTGATTACAACTAACTTGGCAACGACTTTTAGATGAGAACTTTCTGTCATGAGGAACTTCAATGAATTCATGCGCATAACTGAGAAGAGTGAGCACATTATGAAATCCCAAGATACAACATGAAGCATAAAACAATTTTTAAAATTAGAATGTAGACAAAGAAATGCCAAAATTAGAATATGAACAAATACCTATGAGAAAACTGATTTGTCCACTGCTTGAAAACACAATACTTCAAATTCCATTCAAAATCCTGAAAACCCATGAACGCTTATCGTAATCTTCACAATTAATTTGGAGTTTCTCCATGAAGAAATCAGCCAACCAGATGTGAATTCAACAGAGTATGTTCCTTTCAAAGCCCAAAAACAAAGCAAAAAAAAAAAAAAAAAAACCCAAACCAAAAAACCACCCTCTTTCAACTTCACTCATAGACTCAAGTTTTCTATTTTTCACTGTTAGGTTACAAACTGATAACAAAAGTTGTTATAGATCAGTAACCCTTAACAACACACACTGTTGTTTGCAAAGAACCTTTACACTGTCTTCAGGGTGGAACTGACTAATTTCAGCTCAAGAGTGACCATGCAACCCCAATTCTAGAAAGCTTGCCCAAGTCTGACCATTGGAAAGTGAACGCTGTGGGAATAGTCTCACTGGGATTGAGCTCATAGCTGAAGCTGACAATCTCAATGAGACTCCAGCTGTCAATGCAGAAGCCATAGAGATAATTCCTGTGTTGCATTCTCCACTGCTCCAGATCTTGAAACACAATGAACAGACTTCCCAGCAGATTCTAAGCAATATCAGCCCCAAGCCAGTTTTACTTCTCCACACTGGCAGGAAAGTGCAGTTCTGTTTCCTAAAGCAGGCTAGGAGAGAAACTGGAAAGTAGCATCCTTACAGAACTTCATTAAGGCCATTGTTAATCTGCAACTCAGATGCTCAAAGCATGGACAGCTCTGTATTGCCAGTTTGCTTCCCTAGGAAGCACAGCACAGGTCTTGCAATACTAAGAAATGTGTATGCAGATAGAGAGATACATATCTTTTTTATAAATCTGAGGTAGCATTAAGTTTGATTGAATATAAATCTGGTTTTAACAGTTGTATTGTTAACTACTATAAGAAACTGTCCAAACACCCATTCTTCCTCTTCTACTGTTTCTTTCCTCTTCCAAGAAGTATATCATATGTAGCATTCCACATTATTTGCATTACATCATTTTAAACTTGTACCTAAATTGCTTTTCCACAATTCTGGTCCTAAAGAAAATGCCCTACTTCTTACCACCAATCACTGAAAGCTCCACAGAGCAGTAGCTCGGGGTTAAACTTCTAAGAAATGAAATGCGTGTAGAACACAAAGAAAAAAGAATCTCAGCTTCACAGAATCTAGCTAGTCTAACTCCATTTATAGTAACCTGAATTAGAATCTTCTCTGTAGAGAAGAAAGTGTAAACAGGACAAAACCCCTGAAGATGCAAATGTGGCCCTTTTACCACATTTGTTTTAAAGAATGCAGAACATAACCAGCATACCTTCTTTTCCAGGTCCCCAGCACAGTTCAAATCTACAGTTGCACTACTGTCCACATCTCCATTATTCAAACTACAATTTTGGAACGTCATCTAGTCATAGGCGATTCAAATCGCTCAGTGTAGCATAAAGCTGATGACGGGATTCATGGCAGCCCGGCAAGCACATGGGAAGTCTTCAAGTTCACACACCAGGAGAAAAAGCAAGAATATCCTAGTATCTGGAGTTCAAAAAAATCAAGTGACCCCAGGAACAAACACTTTCCCTGTCACAACCCCAACCTCTGTTAGACAACAGAGGAAAGCAGACCAGCCTGAAAGAAGGAGCATTCCAGCAGGGTCCAATTTCCCCAAATTGCCCAACTATGCCACCTCCCAACTTCTCAAGTGATCCTAGACATACCACTGCAAAGTACTCTAGGCACAAGGCCTGAAAACAACAGCCTTTCCCAAGAATATTCTTCTCTTTTAATATCGAGAAAATGTCTATAGAAAAATAATCTCACAAACCATGCACAGTTTAAAGTCTGCCAGAGAGGTTAAAGCCATGTTATGCCTTCTACAATGAAATGTCTTCAGTGCTCTACAGGGGACAGCCCACAGATGAATGCTGGAAAACTGGCAGTGATAGGAAAGTTTCCTGTTAAGATTTAGAAAACACCAAACATCCAGAAGAGTTGAAAAGACAACAGAGATTATTCTGTTTGCTCTGGAATTTCTCATGAAGGAGCAATCAGGGAGAGCTGGGCTTGCAAGTATCTCTGAAACACACACCTACCCTGTGTGTACTCATGAAGATAGTTAATTTTACTGAGCACAGTACCAATAAATACATAGATGAACATCAAAAAGGACAGCAAACTAAAGGGCTATTTTTTCCCAAGCAGTTATTTTCTGCATTATTCATCTACATAAACCTCAAAACGGAGTATGTATGCTCAGGTTAAAAAAATTGTTTAGGTAAGTGCAACGAAAATTCACTTTGGAAGATTCTCAATGGCTGCTGAAGGTTTAACAGACATTACTAAAGCATAAAACCATCAAGATGCATTTTTATACTGATTAAACACATCATAGTCTTACTGTAATCTTTACTAAACTCTGCATTTTTCAAGTTCAGCAAATATAAATGAAAAAGTAACTTCCTCTTTTAGTACCAAGAAAAAGGCATCTAAGTTGGAGAGACATCAATTTGATAGGTGGACCACTGGGTGGATAAATAACTGGCAGGATGGCCACACGCAAAGAGTTCTGCTCAATGGCTCAATGTCCAGCTGGAGACCAGTAACGAGTGGTGTCCCTCAGGGATTGGTGTTGGGACAGGTCTTGTTCAACATCTTTGTCGGTGACATGGACAGTGGGATTGAGTGCGCCCTCAGCAAGTTTGCCGATGACACCAAACTGTGTGGTTCGGTTGATATGCTGGAGTGAAGGAATGCCATCCAGACAGACCTTGACACGCTTGTGAGGTGGGCTGATGCCAACCTCATGAAGTTCAACCATGCCAAGTGCAAGGTCCTACACCTGGGTCAGAGCAATCCCAGGCACAGCTACAGATTGGGCAGAGAAGAGATTCAGAGCAGCCCTGCCAAGAAGGACTTGGGGGTGTTGGTCAGTGAGAAATTGGACATGAGCTGGCAGTGTGCGCTTGCAGCCCAGAAAGCCAACCGTATCCTGGGCTGCATCAAAAGGAGCGTGACCAGAAGGTCGAAGGAGGTGATCCTGCCCCTCTACTCTGCTCTTGTGAGACCTCACTTGGAGTACTGTGTGCAGTTCTGGTATCCTCAACATAATAAAGGACATGGAACTGTTGGAACAAGTCCAGAGGAGGGCCACGAGGATGATCAGGGGACTGGAGCACCTCCTGTATGAAGATAAGCTGAGAAAGTTGGGGCTGTTCAGCCTGGAGAAGAGAAGGCTGTGTGGAGACCTCATAGCAGCCTTCCAGTATCCGAAGGGGGCCTTATAGGGATGCTGGGGAGGGACTCTTCATGAGGGACTGTAGTGAGAGGACAAGGGGTAACGGGTTCAAACTTAAACAGGGGAAGTTTAGATTGGATATGAGGAAGAAATTCTTTACTGTAAGGTTGGTGAGGCACTGGAATGGGTTGCCCAGAGAAGCTGTGAATGCTCCATCACTGGCAGTATTCGAGGCTGGGCTGGACATAGGCTTGGGTGGCATGGTTTAGTGGGAGGCGTCCCTGCCCATGGCAGGGGGGTTGGAACTAGATGATCTTAAGGTCCTTTGCAACCCTAACTATTCTATGATTCTATGAAATACAAAAATTATACTACAGTCTAAATTCTGTAAATTGGTCAGTCAAACCCTGGAGTTTAATGGCAACCATTCATTGCTACAGTGAAATCTCTACTCATTAGCTTTAAGAGTCTTCAGCACATAAAAAAATCTTCTGCGCTTCTATCAGTGATGAAGCACACACCACCAGCTATGCTGTTTAGTGGTCCTCAGGCTCCTGAAGTGAAAAAAACAACCTCAAACCCAACAGAGAGAAAGGAGAAATTGGGACTATATCAAGAAGTACACAGAAAAGCAGCACACCTTATCAAGTGAGAGTTTATGACAGTGGAGTAGAAAGCTCAAAGAAGCCAAAGAGCTTGCACCTTTAGCCATTTGTCCTTTCTCCAGGAGCTGCTTATGAGTGAAGCAAGACTGTTTTCAAAAGGACAGCAACTTGGCAGGACACTCTCATGGGTTTCCAAACTCCAAGAGAGAAGCCAAGATGAACTGCTCTAAAAACTTTAAATACATCATGGAATCGATAACTGAACTAGGTGTAAGAGTATAATACAGTGGGGTTTTGGCCAAGAGTGATAGTTTTGTTTAGCTCTATAAACTTATACAGATGGAGATGGCCAGTACGAAAGTTTTGCCACTTGTTCTTGCTGGATTCCCCAAGGTTGCTGCCGGTACTTTCCTCCAGCCTGCCCAAGCTCATCTGAATGGCATTTGCCCTCCAGTGCATCAAACTGCACGCCCAAGTTTGACATCATCTGCAAATCTGACTGCACGGCAGACTGCCTCCTCCAGACACATGGTTTTTTTACACTTTTGATCAAGGATACAACATACACCTTTCTTCAGTTAACAGGGATCTTCCTTGACAAGTTTCAGCATCAAAAGTAGAGAAACATGGTACAATTCACTAATTATAATTTTTCTAGGTTCTACCATGCACAGTAATGTCAGAATTTTAAAAGCATAGCTCTGATGTTTGTCTATGTATCTTTAGTTTCTTCTCTTTCAGGAAAAATAATTGGGTTATACTCATAAAACAAATAAATTGAAAACAAAAGTTGAAATTAAGCACCATACATTCCTCTCTGACAAAAAAAGCACACAGCATAAGCGGTTGCATAAGCAGCACAGAGACAAATGGGCAATGTGATACCAGAGACTACATTCCAAACCTTGAAGTGTCTTTGTTTGTTTTATGAAGAACTCCATGATATAAGGAACACTTAATCTTACAAGCAATATATATGCTTAAAATTATGCCACTGGCTTGAATATGTTAATATGATTGCCTCGGTGCAAATCACTAGTCTGTACAAGATAAAGTACTGTAAACATTTAAACAGAGATGCTATTTTAAATTAGCAGAGCACATTTAGCAGCAGCCACTCTTGCCTGAAACTGATACAATACAAAAAGGACAAATGGGCTTTTCTACATAATTATAACACTTAAAAAAAGCCCTCCAGTATTAGCATTAATAAGGGTTAATAAGATTCTGGATTTAAGAGGCAGACATAAGCAAAATTACACATACAGAGATGTATTCTCATCTCCTAAATTTGTCAACTGAACGGAAAGCTTCAAGGTCCCTTCCAACCCTAACTGTTCTACAATTCAGTGACTGTAACATGATTCAAAAAGCACTGTTCTTGATGGCAGAACTGAAATTCACACATTCACAACAGCATAAAGATATTAACCAGCTATGAAGAGAAAAGTATCTAGTCTTCATTAAAGACTGAAATGTTTAACTATGTAGTTAAGTACAACAAGCACAAGAATTTAAGGTGCCTAAACGCAGTCTGCGAGTATTCTTACGACAGAAGAATACTCATCTCCTGCCTGCGTTTTTGTAAAAGAAATAGAGGCCTGAAAATATAACTTCAGACAACCTTAGATTGCCTCTAACTAAAACCAGGTGGTAACTCACAAAGGCTGATAATTTCTACATTACTTAAACACACATAAGAATAGAGAGATTGAATTCAGCTTTATAAGCAAAAGTTTCTTTACCACACAAACAGCTTCTTGTACACTTTTAGCCCATAGAACTGCTACCAAAATTCAAGAAACCATCCAACTGAACTAACTCGATATCATAGCTTACCAATGCTTTTGTAATGCCCAACAGAAATGCTAACTGTTTTGTACTTCACACTTACCCTACACATGACAAGCTACTGGTTTGGCACATGCATTAGATATACACCTTTAAGCTCACTTACTGTTGCTAACCTAAATGAGGAAAAGTCTTGTGGATTTTTAAGGTTTTTCTGGCTGGTGATGGAAGGCTTTTCTGTTTTGTTCCATTTTTAACTTGTAGCATCATGCTGCCATAACTTCCCCTCTCCCTACAGAAAAACATCCCTTATTACAGTTATTATCAATATTAAAAAAGACATCTAGCTTTAGTCACAAAGGGGCGGACCCAGTATCTTCTTTAGGAAATTAATGACAACCTAAGTAGGGGAAGCTACCTAATGAGGAGCATAGGGAGCTGCTCAGAGGAGTTGCTTCCTTGAGACACAAAGTATCAAACAGCTCAATTATAGAATTAAAGGCTAACTGATAAGGGCATTCAGGGAGCACAGAGAAAGTCCACAGCTCTTGAAAACGGAAACTGATATGCTATACTAGCTGAGCACTCTGTAAACAACTGGGAACATTAAGCCCTAACTGCACATCTCTGCACTCACTACTACGTTTGTACTTTTTATTCAGCATATGCATGCTTTGCTTTCCAGAGAAACATGTTGTAGACATGTCAGTAAACTGTATGTTACTCCATGCGGCAAAATGTAGGGAAGACATTGCAAAAGGTAACCTGAGTTTGAGGCTATCAAATATAACTGTACAACACTGAACAAAGAGATTCATCAAGCCTGAGAAGTAGAATTATTTTACTCATTAAATATTACTCTTCCTGGGGTAAATTGCATCCTGGGTTTCTTTGGATAACATGAGGATAATGGAACTGGAAGAACAACCTAATGGCCAGGACAGCAGAAATATGACAGATAGTGCCAGGTACCCACCTCTTTCCTTTCATGGCCAGAATGTCCTGTATGACAATATCCTCCAACTACCACATTCCTTCACTTACTACAGCTCTGTAATTGGCATTTGTGGAATTACGAGAATCAGCTGATGATTAACCCAAGTTTCACTGTTGCATTCCTTGCTCCTTTTCTCAACTTCAGAACAGAAAGAGCTACAATACCTTGGTTTGTATTTTAGGATGGTCTTTCAATTCCATCTAGTTTTATATGACATTGTTTCTTTGTCTGCTATCCACACTGCTACACTGACTACTAGAAAAATTAAAGCGGTCACTCTGCTCCTTACATACTTATTATATTACAAAAGGAACAGTGAAGGCCATCCTTAATAGTAAGTGTGCAAGAGCTACAGTCCCAACCATCCTCAGAACCAAAGCCATTGAGTTCTAACAACTTCTGTGGAACAGATATACACAGAAGAAATGCTAGCATAATGAAAATTAAAATTCTTTAGTGAAGTGAAACACACTGGATTAAAAAAAAACCCAAACAAACAAGATACAAAAAAACACAACAAAACAAATATATTCAGAAATAAAAGCTGGCAAACGTTTGCTAGCCTTGGATCAATATCAAGCAGCAGCAGTGGCCTATCCAAAGTTTTACTTCACTAGTTACACCTCCAAGCGTATGAACATCACCAACACACACTAAGCACAAAAAGTTTCCATTTTGGATACAAACTTTTAGAAAACCAAATAGTAAAATCCTGTATCAGCTAGAAACATAAGAAGAGTTATTTTTAATAATGAGAGATTATTCTCAAAAAGTTGGTCAGCGGTATTAATCTGATGTATCATACAGTCACACTGATTCCAAAGTAATTTCCTGCAGACACAGTTGTAAAGGCAGTTTCTCCTCCAACACATACAATTTCTAGACAACAAAACAAAGCTTACTCCACCTATAACCTAAGAAGAAGCACAACAGAATTATCAGTAACAGGTACCTTTGTCCCAGAATTACCTGCTTTAGCTACAATCATTTGCACGGTTTAACAAAGAAAGTATAACATGCATCTCTGTGAAGGTTTATTTTTTTGGCAATGGTGACAAGTGAGGACCTTGAATTAGATATGCAACAGCCATGCTGGTTAGCATCTTTTTTAATAACAACTGTTGTCAGTGTTGAAGAGGCAGCTGAAAAATACTTGTTAGCAGAAGTTCGGTTGAGCAAGACAAATCTTTTAAAAATAATTCTTCTGTTACTAGAGAGCAGACTTTGGCATCTTCAGGAACCTGTTAAGTAAGGTTCCATGGGATATAGCCCTAGAGGGCAGGGGGGCCCAAGACTCTTGGTTGATACTCAAGGATTGCCTGCTGCAAGCTCAGGAGTGTTGCGCCCCAACTAGAAGAAAATGCAGCAGGAGGGCCAGGAGACATCCTTGGATGGATAAGGAGCTGCGGAAGAAACTTCAAGAGAAAAAAGAGGCTTATAAAAGGTAGAAGGAAGGACAGGCAGCCTGGGAAGAATACAGGGATGTTCTCTGAGTAACTAGGAACCAGGTTAGGAAAGCTAAGGCCCACTTAGAATTAAACTTGGCTAGGGATGTGAAAGATGACAGGAAGGGATTCTATAGGTACACTGCAAATAAAAGACAGACTAGGGACAATGAGGGCCCTCTCCAGAAGCTATCAAGACAACCTGCAACCCTGGATTTGGAGAAGGCTGAGGTTCTTAATGACTTCTTTGCTTCAGTCTTCACCAGAAAATGCTCTGAACACACCACCCAAGTCTTGGAAGGCAGATGCAGAGACTGTGAGAATTAAGACCCTGGGCCCACTGTACAAGAGGATCTGGTTCGAGACCATCTTAAGAACCTGAACGTATACAAGTCCGTGGGACCTGATGAAATCCATCTGCAGCTCCTGAAGGAGCTGGTGAATGAAGTTGCTAAACCACTGTCCATCATACTTAAAAAATCATGGCAGTCAGGTGAAGTTCCCGATGACTGGAAAAATGGGAATATAACCCCCATTTTCAAGAAGGGGAAAATGGATGAGCCAGGGAACTACAGACCAGTCAGCCTCACCTCTATGCCTGGCAAAATCTTGGAGCAGATTCGCCTGGAAGGCATGCTGAGGCACCTGAAAAACAACAAGGTGGTTGGTGGCAGCCAGCATGGCTTCACTAAGGGCAAATCCTGCCTGACCAATCTGGTGGCCTTCTATGATGGGGCTACGGAATTGATGGACAAGGGTAGAGCAGCTGATGTCATCTACCTGGACTTGTGCAAAGCGTTTGACACTGTCTCACATGATATCCTTGTCTCAGAGCTGGAAAGACATCAAATTGATAGGTGGACCAATGGGTGGATAAAGATCTGGCTGGATGGCTGCACGCAAAGAGTTCTGCTCAATGGCTCAATGTCCAGCTGGAGACCAGTAACGAGTGGTGTCCCTCAGGGATTGGTGTTGGGACAGGTCTTGTTCAACATCTTTGTTGGTGATATGGACAGTGGGATTGAGTGCGCCCTCAGCAAGTTTGCCGATGACGCCAAGCTGTGTGGTTTGGTTGATATGCTGGAGGGAAGGAATGCCATCCAGAAGGACCTTGACACGCTTGTGAGGTGGGCTGATGCCAACCTGATGAAGTTTAACCATGACAAGTGCAAGGTCCTCCACCTGGGTCGGAGCAATCCCAGGCACAGTTACAGGTTGGGCAGAGAAGAGATTCAGAGCAGCCCTGCCAAGAAGGACTTGGGGGTGTTGGTCAGTGAGAAAATGAACATGAGCTGGCTTCAGTGTGCACCTGCAGCCCAGAAAGCCAACCATATCCTGGGCTGCATCAAAAGAGGCGTGACCAGCAGGTCGAGGGAGGTGATCCTGCCCCTCTACTCTACTCTTGTGAGACCTCACTTGGGAGTGTTGTGTGCAGTTCTGGTGTCCTCAACATAAAAAGGACATGGAACTGTTGGAACAAGTGCAGAGGAGGGCCACGAGGAGGATCAGGGAACTGGAGCACCTCCCGTATGAAGACAGGCTGAGAAAGTTGGGGCTGTTCAGCCTGGAGAAGCAGGAAGAGGAACATATATTAATCATATGAGATGCTCAGATATAATTCCTCTAATAAGCTGCGACTTTTAAATTAAAAGGCTACCACCAGTGTCTAAGGCACAAAGATGAGTACTGAAAAAAAAAGTGAGGATGTAGTAGGTATACAGCACCCAACACCATCTTGAGTGCTGTACAGGTACTATGGTGCAAATACATCAATGTACAGCAAATACAGTTAAGGGACACACGATGACAATCAGTTATGAGTACTACAGACAATCACCATCAAATAATTAGGGTAACAAATAATTTCCCAAGCAATTATATTAATTATTTTTGAAATGGCATATTTCATTATGCCACGGCTGGACTGGACATAGCTTTGGATGGCATGGTGTAGTGGGAGGTGTCCCTGCCCATGGCAGGGGGGTTGGAACTAGATGATCTTAAGGTCCTTTCCAACCCTAACTACTCTATGATTCTATGATTTTATTATTATATGTTGAAACAAAGTACTCATTTCAGAGCCCAGACAAAATTAGTGGAGATTCAGGGGGGAAAAGGGAGGGTACTTGGTTACTGGGTTTTATGTTTGTTCTTAAATTTAAGGGGGGGGGGAAGGAAGAAAAAAAAGAAAAAAAATCCCCTACACATGGAATTTCTATCCAAAACTAAACTTACCTGAGTTAAAGGATTTGAAAAAATTTACTACTGCAGAATCAAAAAGTTTTTGTTCACTAACCTGCAAATCCTTCAAAACTAAAGAGAATGCTTCCTATGTAAAAACAGAAACATAAGATTATCTTGGTGAAAAGAAGGAACTTTTTATTCTCCTACATACATCACAGAATTTTTCAATTACTTCATCTAATTCAAAAAATGCTTCTCTGAGCATTTAACATTGCTTCCAATTTTTGCCTTCAGACCTGCCAATATAACTTCTGTTATACAAAAGACAACAAGCTCTATCGCTGGCGGTGTTCAAGGCCAGGTTGGACATAGCCTTGGGTGGCATGGTTTAGTGGGAGGTGTCCCTGCCCCTGGCAGGGGGGTTGGAACTAGATGATCTTAAGGTCCTTTCCAACCATAACTATTCTATGTTTCTATCATTCTACGAATATACCAGGTTGCAGCAGATAAGGTGATACATGACATATTTTCAAATGTTTCAAGTAATATTTTTCTGTAAAATATTCAAGAAACAAAGTGAATTGATAAAACAGGTACACAATCTGCAATTTCAAACAACATGGCTACTTCTCATTCTTATTTCAAATCTGAGTAGCAGTTCAGGGCCACCTTACAAAACAAAAGCCCAGCCAGTGTGTTGCAATGGAAAAACATGCTCTAATAAATGCTTCCTTCCAACAATTAATGATTATGTGCTGGAATTCTTGCATAAGCACAGAAGTTACAATCTTTTCAAATTTTGTCCTCTTGAGCCATTACTACAAAGAATTTTGTTAAAAATCTCATTGAATTCTTCAACTCCATAATCAGCCCATGGGAATAGCTATCAGAACACAGCTGTGCACTACGCAGACCTAATGGAGGGGTCTGCATTCACAACTGATCTGTTCTACCAACTGCCCCTGCTCAACACGAGCAGAAAGGTCTCTTTGCACTGTATCACAGCTTTCCAATACAAAATCTGCACACTTTCTCCAACTTCAAACAGCTACTCCTGAAGACAAAATGGTCCAAATATTCAGATGATACATATACTTTTCATCTACCTTGCCTTTCTAGTAATCATTCCCAAATTTCCTGTCTCTGTAGTTCCAAGCAACAGTGGAACTACTCGTTTGTGTTTTATCTTCACAATGCTAACAGATCTTAGCTTTTTTTTGAGCGCTGTTGCTTATCAAGCCAGAGATCTTCAACTCTGTTCTCCAAACTGTTGCTCAGATGTCTTCTAAATTTGTAAATTTAATTCATAACAAAGTAAAGCTTCTGCACAGTTCAAATTAATTCCTTCAATATGCATGCTTTTGCATTCATCAGCACTGAATTTCATCTGCCACCCTGCTATTCCTCTAATTGGCTCCCCTAAAATTCCCTCAAGGGTCTTCTCTGATCCTAACTAAATAAGTAACTCTAGTAAGTGCAATTTTGCTAATCTTATTTCTGACATTTATTGCATATAAATATTCTCATCTCTAAAAGGTAACACCCCTGCTGTGGTGAATACTTACAGCAACCTCATGTTTTCTTTCAGCTCTCTTGGTCACTACCTATTCCTGACTGGCCCTTGCCTTGTAATTTTCCCAACCTATTTTGAAGGAGTTTGGCAAAGGACTTGGAATCTTCAAATAGACGATGTAAGTGACTTCGGCTGCATCCACTGTTTGGTTTATGCACTCAGAGAATATTAATAGATTAGTGAGGCACAGTTTTCCTTTGTGGAATCAAGAGGATTCTGTTCTGTATTTTTTTCAGCTAGTTTTTTAAAACTCCGTATTTTAATTAGCAGTCTAATTACAAAATTAAACAACTTCCAAGAGTGTAACTGAAGTTACTCTTCAAATTCTCAAATACTTCAGCCTCCCTCCCCCTTTTTATTTTATTTCACACAGCTATTAAAATAATATCCCTTGTGTTTGTCAGTCAAAAGTGAAGAGAACGTCAGTTCCTGGAAAAGGAAGAGCATGTCAGCAGGATACATCCTTCTGCCTGCGTACGTTGTTTCTGGAGTTTCCCTAAATAACTTCAGAACCAACAAAAAGAACAAGAAAAAAAACCACCCCACCAACAACCATGCTTAGGATGAGGTGACTGGCATGGAAGGATTACTGAAATGGAATGCAGGAGACAGGAATGAATCCCTTATCCGATGTGTCATACACTCCAGGTCACAAGATAAAGGGATCAGCTGCACGGACTGAGCAGTCTCTCTATCTGCACTACAGCTGGACCCAGTTCTGAACGTGCACTCAAACATGAACAGATTCACGAGGCACAGTTGTCTTTTGCGGAACCATTAACCTTTTTTCTTCTGTATCTTGTTCATCTTGCTTGAAAAAAAAACCATAAAAATCTGCTCCTTAATTAGCTCTTCTGATAAGTTCTCTCATCCTCTCAGTGCCCACACTTGAAAGAGCTGATGCTACTTTCAGTTTTATTAATACAAAAGGAATGCACTAGATGGTCTCTAAAAAGTAAAAAAAAAAAAAAAAGTATCCGTTTCAGTCTCCAAGCAGAGTTCTATTCACCTGTGCAATCAAGGCCCAACACATAGAGTACTTACTAAACCACTCAGTGTGTTTTTATGTAGTAATGATGTCTTTCCTGCAGGATTTTGTGTTCTTAATTACTAGAAATATGTAAGCAGTAACTGTATTACTAAAAGTATGTAAGCAGCTAGTATGCATAACCATAAATTTTACTGTGTAATGAAAACATTGCTACTCGCTTAAATAAAAGACATGAGTACTTAATTTACCATCAGCAAAGTACAGCTATGAACTGCAATGAATTCCAACTGCAATGCATCATAAGTAAAACAGTGCAAAAAAACCCTCTCAAGACGCAAAGAAAAATAATCAGTAGTGCCTTTCACATGAAAGGTTTTAAGAGTAGCGGAAAACCTGAAATTAATTTTTAAAACTTAACTACAACGTGACCAAATATTGCAACTCTAAGTAGCATATAGTGCAGTAACGATAACATGTAAAATACCGAATTTTACAACAACACATAAACAAAGCAACTCTCCTGATTATCATCACACCAGCCTCTTACACTAAGGTGTTAAACTGTAGTTTCAGAAATACTGGATTCTCTAGTTTTAAGATGAGGTTACTAAGTTGTAATATGATGCTTCTGGTCAAAAGTTTTTTCTGGAAAATGCTGTAAATGAAAGGAATCTTGGCAGGTCAGTATCTCACTAGAACGTGCGATTCTACATGTCATTGCCTCTTGCTTATTCACTGAAACAACAGTTTTCATTACAAAACAAGTAAGAGAAACAAACATAGCCTCCTGCAGTTCCTGCTTCATGAGCAGCATTCATCTTTCCTTTATCGCAACACCCACTGCCAAGACCACGTCTCACTGCGAGACAGGAAAACAAAAGAATTAAAGAATTGCTAAGCTGAGCTCAGTTACCCTTAGTCACCAACTGATGATACTCCTATTTAGACATTTTTTTAAAGCTGTGTTTGAGCACTTCCCGGAAGCTCACGCTGCATTCCACATTACAGTTGGGACTGCATTATAACAAGGAGAAGAGTTTAAAAAGTCAAGCAGTCTCTGTCAGATAAATACCTCCACACGTAACTATCTGGTGAAGTCCCAGTCAGGTTTGCCTTGCAAACCTCACATGAAATAAAACACAGGAACAGGACAGACTTCAAAAAAAATACTTACATCAACTATCAGATTAAGTTGCCTTTATCTATATCACATTCTTGTCTGGGGGTTGAGGGAGGAGGGGAGGAAGAAGAGGCAGTGCACGTTAAAGTTTCACTCTCAGTTCCCTCATGGAACCTATTCCTCAAAATTATTGAAATTTGCACTGGAAGAGAGTCTCAGCCTTTAGTTCTCTAAGCACTCCTGTTCTATATTAAAAGAACCTTCCAGCACTAACAAATGGAGCACAAATATTTAGATCATTTCACTTTACTTTTCAGTAACACTTTTTCAGGAGGGCACATTAAAAAGCTACATATTTGCAACTGAAGGAAGATCAGTTTAATTACATTCCACCTGTAAGACACAAAAACACATTTTCACAATTGGCATCTTTAAGGTATACAGATATCTTTCAAAGCAATTCCTATAAAACTTTTAATAGGCATTCTATAAACATAAAACATACTGGTATTAAAGATGAAGAGTGAGCAGTTAGTATTTTTAAGGGAGAAGCTTCCTCAACATAGTCACTTTAATTTAAAAAGCTCTTGCAACAGATTGCGTCACTTAAATATTGAGCATTTATTTCATGATATGTAAAAAGAGTCATTTAAAAAATGCGTATCATACAGGTAATAGATAATTGCAAAACATTACACCTTCCTCTTTCACATTAGTTCCTAAAGTTAAAAAATAATATATAAAATAATGTTGCATAATCAAAACAGACTTAACCTGATTAAAACCCCACTCTCTTAAGAAATTAGAAGGCAAAATAAATATCACATTGTTATGCCCACTAAGTTTCACAAGGAGTTTTAAAAGTTAAAAAAAAAAAAAAAAAGAAATATTTGCCTATTGGCCACTAACAGACATCTTAGATTGGATATGAGGAAGAAATTCTTTACTGTAAGGTTGGTGAGGCACTGGAATGGGTTGCCCAGGGAAGTTGTGAATGCTCCATCGCTGGCGGTGTTCAAGGCTGGATTGGACATAGCCTTGGGTGGGATGTTTTAGTGGGAGGTGTCCCTGCCCCTGGCAGGGGGGTTGGAAGTAGATGATCTTAAGGTCCTTTCCAACCCTAAATATTCTATGATTCTATGATTTGTGCAATAGGCCATCAGATACACCAAGATGCTGGAGATCTTCCAGCAATTAATAAATAGATCTATCTCCTACATTACATGTTGATAACATTTTACTTTTTAAAATTTACTTATTCCCAATGAGGTCCTTTAAAAGGTATTTGTGGAATATGCACTTTGGTTTGTAACAGCTCACAGCAGCAATTGCAGGAGTCATTTGTTCTGTGCAGGTGAAGGAAGCCTTCCGTTACTGAGTCCCAGACTGAGGAATGGCAGCCAGAACCACTTTCCAGACAAGAGTACCCTTAGGATGTTGGACAGGGAGAGCAAGGAGAGCTGGCAAACAATTCTGCACTGTCACTTATAAGAAACCAACGACAAAGTTAACCATATGATGTGCATGACCTACCTAATCATTCAGTGAGCTACATGCTGGGATTCACTCTGCCCTTCTTACTCAGTAGCAGGGCCATTTTGCAAAGCAGTGGTTGCGCTCCACCCCACCCCCCTTTTTTTTCTAACATTTAAAAACAAACTGCAATGCAAGCATACCACTGTACTCCTAAATTACTGTCTCAGATTCTTAGGTATTTTCACCTCATGGAGGAAAAGAGGAAAAAAAAAAATCAGTACAAGAAAACAAAAAATGAGATAAAGGAAAGTAAAATTGCCTGGGAGAGAAACTGTTGCCTGAACAACAAACTTTTTCCTGTAAGACAAATGACGGAATGAAACCAAAGAACATATGTGTTCCTGTAATGCTAAGATATATGAAAAAAGACATCAAAAAAATTAAAAAATAAACAATTCACAATTGCAAACCAAATGTTTTTTCCATGACTGTTTACATTTATCAAAGCTTAAGAAGACAGAAGAGTATTTATCTATGCAGTGAACAGAATACTAAAACATACGATATTTAAAATACATTTCTGAATAAATCTGTCAATATTGTCTTCTTTGTAATTCTACTTCATGTTCCTGTTTCAGCTAACCCTTCAGATACATGGACACATTTGCATCAAAAATGCAAATGATACCAAGTGGGGTGGGGAGGGAGCAGTTGATAAACTAGCGAATAGGACTGTTCATCTAGGAGACCCGCTCAGCTTGTAGAAACAGACTGGGTCAGTAACCTCAACATGTTTAATAAAGGCAAATGCAAAGTCCTGGCCCTGTGCGACTTCATGCCTCAATGAGAAAATACTTTCTGGGGTCAATAGAATAATTCCAATTTGTTCTGTACAAGTTCTTTCCAGACTACAGAAACTGCCGTGGCACTTTTTATGCAAAACAAATCATAGAATCATAGAATCATAGAATAGTTAGAGTTGGAAAGGACCTTAAGATCATTTAGTTCCAACCCCCCTGCCAGGGGCAGGGACACCTCCCAGTAAACCATCCCACCCAAGGCTATGTCCAGTCCAGCCTTGAACACCACTAGACATGGAGCATTCACAACTTCCCTGGGGAACACATTCCAGTGCCTCACCACCCTTACAGTAAAGAATTTCTTCCTCATACCCAATCTAAACTTCCCCTGTTGAAGTTTGAACCCGTTACCCCTTGTCCTCTCACTACAGTCCCTCATGAAGAGTCCCTCCCCAGCACCCCTATAGGCCCCTTCAGATGCTATGAGGTCTCCATGCAGCCCTCTCTTCTCCAGGCTGAACAGCCCCAACTTTCTCATCCTATCTTCATACGGGAGGTGCTCCAGTCCCCTGATCATCCTCATGGCCCTCCTCTGGACCCTGTTTTATCTAAACATCCACAATTTAAATATATAAGGATGTATCACCTGAAATGTTTTCAAAAGTTTCAATATGGAGAACCACTGACTAACTACAGGTAAAAATTGAAATATGCATTGGTAACAGATGATGGGAAAAATGTTTGGCCAATAAATTAAGAATTAAGGCTAATATCAAAAGAAACCCAAGATACTTGAATGCAAATAAGTTCACTGTATTACAAACTCAAACTACTTTAAACCCAAATCACAGTGATTTCTACATTTTTTCCTTTACTTACCCATTGTAAGTACTGCATTGTACCTTGCAAGAAAGGGAAGAACATGGGAGATGTGTTATTTCTTTTTACTCCATATTGACTCCTCAACAGGATTTCTCTTCATACCAACAGTCCATAACACAGTAAAGTCACCTGCCACAAGGTGGGATGCGGCTTTAACTTAAATGTAATCTCACCACACAGTTCTTCCTTCTCATCACCAATCTCTGCATATGTATGACATGTAATACGGTGCTGATTAAAGGAGATCATGGGGAAGTCACTTCTGCAGGTCTATAGGCCAACCTCCCACTCAAAGTAGTGATAAACACTGAATTCAAACCAGGCTGATCAGACTGCCTTGAAAACCTGCAAGCATGGAGACCACATAAAGTTTCTTGGACAACTTATTCCAGTGCTTGATTTTCCTTATGGTAAAAGCTTTGACCTTATTTGGCTGGAACCTCTCTCATTTCAATTTATGCCTATTGCCTCTTGTTCTCCCATCATGTGCCACTGAGAAGAGCCTGGCTCAATCTTCTTGATAGCCTCCATTCAGGTATTGGAAGGCTGATGTTAGGTGTCCCCTTCTCCAGGCTAAAGAAGACAGATTACCACAGCCTCTCCTCATTGAGCAAGTGCTCTGGAACCTGACCACACCATATTGATTGTCCTCCTCTAGAACAACTTCAGTTGATTGACATTCTTCTTGTATTGGAGGGACCCACAGTGGATCACAGAATCATAGAATGGTTAGAGAGTTGGAAAGGACTTTAATATCAGATAGTTCCAACACCACCCACAATCCACTATGGGCAAGGATGCCTCACACTAGACTATGCTGCCCAAGGCTCGGCCTAACCTGGTCTTGAACACCGCCAGTGATGGAGCATTTGCCACTTCTTTGGGCAACCTGTTCTAGTGCCTCACCAACATAACAGTAAAGAACTTCTTCCTTGTATCTAACCTGAACTCCCCCTGTTAAAGTTTGAACCCGCTACCCCTTGTCCTATCACCACAGTCCCTCATGAAGAGTCCCTCCCCAGCATCCCTATAGGCCCCCTTCAGATACTGGAAAGCTGCTATGAGGTCTCCACGCAGCCTTCTCTTCTCCAGGCTGAACAGCCCCAACTTTCTCAGCCTGTCTTCATATGGGAGGTGCTCCAGTCCCTTAAACATTCTCTTAGCCCTCCTCTGGACTTGGCTCAACAACTCCATATCCTTCTAATGTTAGGGACACCCGAACTGCATGCAGTACTCCAAGTGAGGTCTCACAAGAGCAGAGGAACAAGATCTCTCTCCAGCCTGCTGGTCACGCTCCTTTTGATGCAGCCCAGGATACGGTTGGCTTTCTGGGCTACGAGCGCACACTGAAGCCAGCTCACATTCAGTTTCTCATTGACCAACACCCCCAAGTCCTTCTCCACAGGGCTGCTCTGAATCATTTCTCTGCCCAGCCTGTAGCTGTACCTGGGATTGCCCCGAGTCAGGCGCAGGACCTTGCACTTTACATTGTTGAACTTCATGAGGTTGGCATTGGCCCACCTCTCAAGCATGTCAAGCTCCCTCTGGATGGCATTCCTTCCAATGGATGAAGCATTTCAGATGGAATCTATCAAGTGCTGAGTAAACAACACTAACAATCATCTCCCTCGGTCCCCTACCTGTGGGCCTGTTAATTACAGCCTGGGATGCCGTTGGTCATCTTTGCCACCAAGGCACACTTCAGGCTCATGTTTAGCTTGCTGTCTAGCAAGATCTCCAGGTCCTTTTTAGCAGAGATGTTCCCCAGCCAGTCTGTCTCCAACCTGAAAAACTACACAAGGATCTTCACACCCAAGCACAAGGCTTTGCATTTTTTATTTATTTTACAGTACTTCCATTGGCTCACTCCTCCAACCTACCCAAGTTCCACTGGAGAGCAGCCCTGGCCTTGAGTGTATCGACCTACATTCTAGTACCAGATTCCCATATCTGCTGGAAGCCAGATTACTGTGGTTTCTTCATGTTCCTGATGCTGACCAACTTCTACAGGTTACTCTAACAGAAAGGTTCTTAAATGTCAATTCACTTCAACGAAGACACAGTTTGGATCACCAAGGGTCCGATATGTGAAATGAGGCAGTGAAAATACCCTTAAGATTGTAAATATCTGACTAAATATATTCCTTAATGCCAGCACGAAAACAAGCTCTCATGAGACCTCACTTGGAGTATTGTATGCAGTTCTGGGGTCGTCAACATAAAAAGGACATGGAACTGTTGGAACAAGTCCAGAGGAGGGCCACAGGGATGATCAGGGAACTGGAGCACCTCCCGTATGAAGATAGGCTGAGAAAGTTGGGACTGTTCAGCCTGGAGAAGAGAAGGCTGCGTGGAGACCTCATAGCAGCCTTCCAGTATCCGAAGGGGGCCTTATAGGGATGCTGGGGAGGGATTCTTCATGAGGGACTGTAGTGAGAGGACAAGGGGTAACGGGTTCAAACTTAAACAGGGGAAGTTTAGATTGGATATGAGGAAGAAATTCTTTACTGTAAGGTTGGTGAGGCACTGGAATGGGTTGCCCAGGGAAGTTGTGAATGCTCCATTGCTGGCGGTGTTCAAGGCCGGGTTGGACATAGGCTTGGGTGGCATGGTTTAGTGTGAGGTGTCCCTGCCCTGGCAGGGGGGTTGGAAGTAGATGATCTTAGGGTCCTTTCCAACCCTAACTATTCTGATTCTATGATTCTATGTGTTCCTACATGTTTGCACTACATGCTACATAAAAATGTGCAAACAGAAATCATCCCTAATTCTCATAAGGGCTGCTACTCTGTTTTGTGAAACTAATGTTGATAGTGATATGAAGAGTAAATTATGACATCAAGAGTAATGAATAAATTTACTCTTCAAAGTACCTGAGTAAATTATCACGTTACTAGTTAAAATTGAAGTGTTCATATTTTGCATAATTCTAATATCTCATCTAAAATAATTCTTTCCAGGGACAGCAGGCTTTTGGTTTTGTAATATAAAAATAGTATTCTTAGTAAAGGAAAAATCTTAAGAAAGCATTAGAAGGAAATAGTGCCAAATTAAAGGGGGGGGGGGGGGGGGGGGGGCAGGGGAGGATGTCTATGAAAAATATTCTGTCTGGTCATTTCTAATGAACCCACATGAAAGTATTCACAAAGACTTGTGGAAATGTACATCAGCATTTAAAATCTATTAACAAGCTTCTCACCTTATCCCAAACTAAGCATTACACAAATTTTTATCTTAAACAGAATTCAAGAACAAGATTAATTTGATTAAAAGACAAAATTTATAAAAGATAGCTACTAAAAAGTGAATACATTATTGTATTAATTTAATAGAACCTACTGAGATAGCCAGTATATTAGATAAAAATAGTAAACAGCACTCAATGCGTTTATGCTGTTTCCATTTAAAGCATGCTGTTTCCATTTAAAGCATGCAAGTACTCATTTACATGCACCTTAAAATACCAAAGTAAAAATGCAATAAAACTCTCAGTCATTCTCTTTTACTACCCAGAAATTCTAAAAAATAAGGAATATGTTTAGTGGGAGGTGCCCCTGCCCCTGGCAGGGAGGTTGGAACTAGATGATCTTAAGGTCCTTTCCAACCCTAACTATTCTATGATTCTGTGATTCTATGTGAAAAAAAAACATTAGATTTTTATCTTACATATACACATATTCATTGTCACACTGACTCAACTAATTATGATTCACAGTGCTTTAAGTATTAGAATCACGACCTCAAGCACTGATTTGTTTCTAGATGATGTTATTAATAATGCTTACTGCAGGAGAAAATACTGCATACATTCTGCCATCTTCTGCATGTGGCAGCAAAATTGGAGCCTGAAATCCTAAAAAAAACACCAAAAAACCAAAAAACCCACTAAAATCCCATAACCCCTCCTAAAAAAACCAGCAACCCACAAGTACTTTTGTACCACAATACTGCTACAGCTTTTAAGTAAAATCTGTTTTCCCATCACATTAAAAATTCACAAGTGTAAAATCAACTGACAATGAGGACTAATACACTTCCTAGCTCTCAGTACTACCCAGTTTGGTCAGGACTCAAAAGAAGCTCAGCTTCTTTGCCCACTGCCCCTCTTGGTGAGCCAAGCACCTGGGAATCTTCTTCAGGTTCTTCAGTGAAGGAGACTGACCTGAATTGTTTGCTCTCTTCAATATTGACTCTCACCGAGGGATGAAAGAGTGCTGATGAGGAAAACTCCACATATACAGCCCCTGACAGCACAGTCATTTGCAGGAAAATATAAACTACACATACATTCTCCTTTAATGCATTGGTTGGTTTTGGAAACACCTCTTGTAGGGGTTTTTTCTCCCCACCTCTGTCTAGGATGTCACAGAGAACATTCAAGGGCCACTTTCAAAACTAGACAATTTCTGCATTCAAAGTAAAAGATGTAGCGTTTGGGTCTTTTGCTCTATTTATTTTTTTTAAACCTAAGACAGAAAGAAAATCCTACTGATTGAAAGACATATGTTAGAACCTGCCAACCAACAACTATGAGATCTTTTAACATTCTCCACATATCAATACTTTATGCTGAGCTAAGTAATACAAATTCGAATATTTTGTAACTTAAACTAGATCCACACTTTAAGGTTTGGACTGCTCTTCTTACTAGAAATTACTTAATGCTGAGACTATAGCAAGCACAAATATCCTTATGACTGCACCATTAGTACCCGATAATAAAATACTAAATTTCTCATTTAAAATAAAACTAAAGTGAATCAACATGCAAACTTTCCGACATCTTCTGCCAGCTTATTTAAGAGTATGACAGTATGTCTGGCCTGCAGTTCAAAGAGCTGATGAAAGAGTTACAACTGGACTAGGCTTTAACCACTTCTAAAGGGACAGCTGCATCACGAAGAGGATAATCACTTCTAAGACAAGCACTCAAGTTCAACAGTACTATGCACAGTCTAACCACTCCAGGATAAAAGTAACCTCAGTATTTCTTTGTTGAAAAGATCTTTACCATAATACCTAAAATGCCTATCTGAGCAAGAAAAGTTTAACATCCAATTTTCATCACTTCAAGTATTTTCAGGAGAGGTACTTTATTTCCAAGTAAACCTGAAGAAAAGGCAAACATGGTACAAATATACAATATGTAGTGAAAACACAAATAATTTCAAAGAGGAAAGATCTGGTTTGGGAACAGGAGATTTGGTATGGGAATTTAAAAACTGTTTCTACTGAGGAAAATTCAACCAGTGACAAGCACCACAAGCTCCAGAGCTCTGTTCTAAATGAACAGAAGTAGGCTGGCCACAGGCTTTCATGAAAGCACACTTTTGGCAACCAGGTTGGAACTTTTCATAGAAAAAAAGCAAATCCTGCTTCATAAAACTCATTCAAACTCCTTCTTTCAATTTTTAAACATTCATTTTATTACATGTCCCTGCACCAAATATCAGTTGAAAAGTTAATAAAAAATTTAGAGTAAGTATGTAAGAGCTGAAACATCAGCACCCAGAATAACCATTTTGTCTTCCCTTCTCCTTCTGTCACATCCCAGACTACAACAAGGTGATCCACACAGCTCCCTTGGTGAGCTACACCCAGGTAGTGCTCCTCTGAATGCAAAACAGCTGCTTCTCTGCCAGGAAAGCAGCATGCCAGCCAGACCATGCTGGGCCAGCGAGGCCACACAAAACGGTCTTACTTCAAGCCTCTGTTTCTTTCTCAGTACAGAGAAGTCTCACGTTAGCAGAGCATTATTCTGAGATAGGACCTACACCCTACTGGCCTTGAACATCTTTCAGTAGGGAATACTCTCACAGTAGCAACAAACCCAGCTTCTAAGGAAAAGCAACCTCGAAATTCCTAAAATTCTCTAAAATTCCAATATTCTATGAATTCTCATATTTCTAAAGTAGGAATATAACTGGACACCAGCATGAACCTGTAGCAATTTGTCTGCTGGATGTCAGCACGACAAACCTCACAAAGACTTGACTCTTCCTAAAGTAGTTGTGTTGTATCTGAAGCCTGTCGAGATCAAAGTGCTTTTCAAGAGATGCACATGGAATCTTTTGGGGAATGTGATACTGTAAGTATTTTCGGGAAAACTTATTTTCTTAATATCACACAGTAGCCATAACTAACTTTTGAAACCAATACAATTAACCACCAGGGGAAAAAAGAAGTCTTGCCCAAATTAATGAAAAGTGTGCATAAACTACAAGTTAAATGGAAACTACCACTAAAACTAATCAAGATACTCAGTGGAGGAGCTTGCTAGGGAATAAAAATGACTACTAAAATGCATTTCAAAACATAAGAGAAGTAAAAGCTTGAACAACTCCTGGCAATAATGGGTAAAATAAGGACAAAGGTAAAATTTGTAATTTTACAATCACAGTAATCAAGAGCTCAAAAGAAAAAAAAAAAAGAAAACCACAAAGAACAAACCCAAAAGATCAACCACAGCAAGAATTCTCTACATTACTGCTCTCTAGAGAGGTGCCTGCATTTTGGAAGGGAAAATATAAAAGATTACAGAAAACGAAAATGAAAGTATCAAACCACCACGAACCAACCATATTATTCCAAGAGTTCCATGTAAACACAATATAAAAGTAGAGAGCTATAAACTGTGATGTTAACTTTCTTTCCCTGGAGACAAGAGCGGATTACTGGAAGGTGGGTAAATGTTTCATCTGTTTTTAAAAAGACTGATGTTATCTAAAATATTTGCTCTACACGTACCAAACTTGCAGAAAATGTCAAGTTACAGAACCAGTAACCCTACAAATAAATAAATGATATTGGAAAAGAATCAGAAAGGCTTCTCTACACCAAGATCATGAGTAATCCGTCTATTAACAGTTCTTCAACAAAAGCAAATGGATGCACTCAATATAATACAGCTCACCTTTCAAAAAAACCCAAAAACTTTTAGCAAGAACATTGACAAAAAAAAAAACAAACAAAACCTCAAGCAAACTAAATTGTCATTGTAAAGGACAACAGTTCTCTTCTGGACTAATAACCAATTTTAAAAGTGGGAATAAATGGCTGTCTTTTCCCAAAGGAGGCGGATTAGAAACAAGATCCACAAAGATCTCTGATGGGATCCGTTCATGTGCAGTAGCGGCTCACTGATTTCAGGTTTTCTGTTTTGCTTTCCACAGACTATTTCTGAACATATCAAAAAAGTTCAACAGTGAATTGGTCAAATTTATGGAATATCAAGTATTTGGAACAGTCAGTGCTGAAGTCTTTTGTAATAGTACATGAAAAGGTCTCGAAATACCAAGAAATTCCTAGCTGAGAAGAGGAAACTAGTGCATGTAAGAACAACAAATAATCGTTAAGATGCATATGCAATAGCAGACTACATTGTTACCTCTCAGGAAACAGAACTTGAAATGTGTTTCACTTTAATGTGTAGTAACTATAGAAGAAAAAATTCAATACTCAAAATTATCAGGAAAGGAACTGGGAGGTACACACATACTGTTAAGGCTTCATTTTGGTCCCTGCTGATCAAAAAAGATAAATTGGAACTAAAAGTCACAGGCAAAAACAACAGTATGCAGAGGCTTGGAAGAGCTTCTGTGCAACAAAAGCCTGCATAGAGAGGCTTCTCCACCTAGGAAGAAATGTGCTCTAGAACAGGAACAGAACAGACACCTACATACTTATGAATAGAATCAATAATATAACCACAGAATAATTAATTATTTCTCATGAAATATTAGAGAGCATTATATAAAAGGATCATGTGTAGGTATAAAACATACGGAAGTCTTTCACAAAATACAGTGAAACTGCAGAATACATTGCCATGGACTAGTACAAAGAACGAAAGAATAATGGGCTTAAAAACTTTCACACAGAGAAATGGGGGAGAAGCTCCTAAGAAACTAGCATACATGTTGGCCCATATGTATCCTATTATTGTGGAAGCCTCTCAAGCCTGGAGTAGCATGTACCAGTGTATTTATGAAAAGGAGCAACAGTATGTTATATCATGATATCTTACGCTCTTTCTGAAATTATCCAGCACTGATTCCTGTTGGATTCTGGACAACAAGCTTGATCAACTTTTATTCTGACTTTGGGTTTCATTATTTGCATTAATGGCCTCAGGATGCCAACACTTAGTTTTCAGCATCTTCCCATAAACCTTACATGACCATGAAAAATAACTATCAACAGTGCAACATTTCTAGTTGTAGCAGAATTAACAGATTTAAACCTATTGATATGTTACTCTGCTAACATTAATGTTTAAAACATAGCCTTCTAAACCACATATGGTTCCCATAGCAGTAAAGCAGATACTTTAGCGAAGTGGAAGGTAACAATACATATAGACTAATGAGAATACAACCTTCCAAAATTACACAGTCAGCTTTTTGCCACTAGGTGAAATTTAAACAGTAAGTTGTCCTAAAGATCTCAGTAGAACATATACATCTTAGCTGCGCCCTCTCCCTTACTGGGGTCTGAAATATGTAAGTTTGAAAATCTTGTTTATGCCTTTCTAGACCGAGGCTTAAGTTAGGTAGTTTGCTTTCTCCCCTCTCTCTTTGGATCAGCACTTGCAGAGAGAAGAGCCTCATCCTCCCAACACAAAAACCTGAAGAAGGGGGTAACTCATATCAAAACAAAACACTAGATGACTCAGGACCACTCCATTCTTACTTCATTCAGTGCAAGACATAAAATACTGTGAAACTAAAGTTGTAAAGGTATGTTCTTTTCTGTCACATTTTAAATTGATAATCTGAAGAGGCAAGAATCATTAAGTTTACTTCTTTTAACACACTTCAGAAATCACTACTAAATTCAATCCCTAATTTAATTAAGGTTTCCACTGTAGTATTGCTTTTGCAACCCACAAGTAAGCTATCATCCATAATAGGTAAAATAATGTACATAGATATGCTGTGATCTAACTCATCACGGTAAATGAATACTTTAAAAGGCAAGCTTATAAGCACTATCATATTTAAGACATAAGACATAAAAGGGTGTGCATATGCCGTAATAATGACACACCTTAGTAATACAAGAAGTATGTCATTATTATTCCATACTACACACCCTAAAATGCTTCAGTATAGATCACATCTATGTATTTAACAAATGAAATTAGGACACTTAGAAAAGTTGCCTAATTAGTGGCTGATAATCTCAAAATGTTTCATTAAAAAACCACTAAAAAAGAAAACCACAATACAAAACATGCCACCAAATATTCCATGTAATATAACCGAATTATATCAATTATAACTATTTCTAACCATTTCTTCCATCATCATCAAATTACAAATATAAACTGATAAAAAATACTTGTGTCAACAAATGCTCTCATGGTTTCTACAAAACCAGGTTAAAACGAGATGGAGAGTCAATGAAAAGGATCTCTGTTTTATGCAATTTTGAAATGTTCTTGCAATCTTAATGGTGAGCCTGGAAAGAAAAGCTGTAGCTAAAACTTTAAAGAGGTACTTAGGTTTTCTTGGAAAACTGCTTCTGCCTTTCCATTTTAACAACCCAAAAAATAGTTTATTAGGATCAGTCAACTTCAGTTACCTCTATTAAATCACAATCTCAACTCAGGGACTGAGGAGTTAAGTGGTTTTAGCTGAATTCTTCCACAACACTATACTACTTGCAATCTAAAGCCAAAGCCAGCACAGAAATCTGACATTTGCGTAGGTTTTCCTTATTTATATCATTTTTCACCTTGGAAGTAAACTGAAACATTTTGGAAAATATATTATTGAACACTTAGTACTATCCACTTAGCCTTTGCCATGCAAAATACAAACAAAATCATGTTTGTGGCAGCCAAAATAAAAAAATCAACATAAAAGTCCTTCTTCTTAAAACCAACTGAAATGTATTTAAATATTTATTAACTGCATATGATTCCATAAAATCCATTACTGCAATACACTTTCTCAGGCATATCCAAAATAACTCGACTACTTACTTTCTTCAGCTGAGGCATACTATTACAAAAAAGTAACATCAACAATCTTTCAAGCCTGATCATACTTGACAAAATGATTGTTATTTAATTGATTTCCACCCATGTAACATCTCTCTGGTTATACAAATTGGGAACAAGTTTCCCAATTCATGTGAAGTTTTTACAATTGTATTACCCAAGAACAAAGAAAACTGTAGATATTCATTTATTACAATATTCCCCAACAGTTTTCCAACTGCTCAGTTGGAAGTACTGCTAATCTTTCAGATGAAAGACACTCAGACATGAAATGACCAAAACATATCCCTTTAAAATTATTGATCAAAGTGAAACAAGAAACAGATCTTGAATTTCGAAATAGAAAACTTTCAAAACATGCTTATATAAGTGATTCAGCCATAACCATAGAATCACAGAATCATAGAATAGTTAGGGTTGGAAAGGACCTTAAGGTCATCAAGTTCCAACCCCCATGCCAGGGGCAGGGACACCTCACACTAAACCATGTCACCCAAGGCTATGTCCAGTCCAGCCTTGAACACCACTAGACATGGAGCATTCACAACTTCCCTGGGCAACCCATTCCAGTGCCTCAACACCCTTACAGTAAAGAACTTCTTCCTCATATCCAATCTAAACTTCCCCTGTTTAAGTTTGAACCCATTACCCTTGTCCTGTCACTACAGTCCCTCATGAAGAGTCCCTCCCCAGCATCCTTATAGGCCCCCTTCAGATACTGGAAGGATGCTATGAGGTCTCCACACAGCCTTCTCTTCTCCAGCCTGAACAGTCCCAACTTTCTCAGCCTATCTTCATATGGGAGGTGCTCCAGTTCCCTGATCATCCTCGTGGCCCTCCTTTGGACTTGTTCTAACACTTCCATGTCCTTTTTATGTTGAGGACACCAGAACTGCACACAATACTCCAAGTGAGGTCTCACAAGAGCAGAGTAGAGGGGGGAGGATCACCTCCTTCGACCTGCTGGTCACGCTCCTTTTGATGCAGCCCAGAACCAAAACCAGTAAGTTATTTTCCAAGCAATTTTTGTTTCTCAGTGCAAATATGATAACTCACCGTGGATACTGAAAAGCCTGTCTTATAGGTGTTGCTGCTGCTCTAAATTGGGGTGGGGAGGTTAAGGGGAGAATGTACTCTCCACCCACTTTTCAAGAGGTCTTGCCAATTCAGCTGTTATTTGGGAGAGGAGATCAAATTCAATATACAAGACACGAAACAGATACGAAATCGTCCAACAACAAATTTTAAAAATTGCAAATGCCAACAAGTCTCTACAAGTATATTGCTGGGCCAGAATGAGGAAAATCATTGTGAAATAAGCTTTTCTGGTATGCAGTTATAGCAAATAATCATGAGGTGATGCCGAGAACTAGAGAAAGCTGGTATTCGAAGAATGTTAAAAACACTGAGGTCACAAATGCACACTGTAACTTTAGTACCCGCTTCTTATCCCACTACTTTGATATTAAATCTAATTCAGCCTTCATTCAAAGCTTATAAGCCATGATTTCAACGAACATTTCTCTTGTCCACATGCTATAACACATGTAGAAAAGGAAACAATACAGTTAAAAATGAAGTGAGGTTGATTTTGTGTATGCCATTTACAGAATGGGAGTATTGCTTGGTTTTAAAATACTATATTATAATGTAGACTTTCCAGTAAATTACAAAAGGAGATATTCTTTCCTGAACAAAAATTGTGAATTTGTATTTTTTCGAATAGAAGAATGTTTCCCTGCACTCTTACGTAAGCCTAAGATAAAGCACCAAAACCACAACTGCATTTGGCATTTTTTACACCAAAGCGTATTTGCTTGAATATAGCACAGTGTAATATAATGCAGCAATCTACATAAAGTAATTACATAATCTGCCATCGTCCCACCAGTTTGAGACACTAGAATGAATTTTGGTTGAACTGCCTTTACTTAAGCAAGAGATAAAACTTCAAGATCAGAAGACATGAAACAGGGGATGGGAACAGAAAATTAAAGCCAGTTCTTATATTAAATTCCTCACAATTTATTGCAGAACGACAATAGGAATATTTGCAGCTCAGTAAAAGAGCAGTTCATTTTATTTGGGGGTGCAGGGTGCTATTACACATTATTTATTACATTAAAATTGCTATATTCCTAATTTTATATATATACTGGTTGCTAGTTGAAGTAACTTGGCAGAGATTCAAGTCAGAATATGTACAGAATCATAGAATGGTTTGGGTTGGAAAAGACTTTAAGATGATGTAGTTCCAACACCTTGCCATGGGCAGGGACACCTTTCACTAGACCGGCTTGCCCAAGGCCCCATGCAACCTGGTCTTGAACACTTCCCAAGGATGGGGCATCCACAACTTCCTTGGGCAGCCTGTTCCAGCATCTCATCACTTGCACAGTAAAGAATTCCTTCCTATTACCCAATCTAAATCTCCCTTGTTCAAGTTTGAACCCATTACCCCTTGGTGCTATCACTGCAGTCCCTGATGCAGAGTGCCTCTCTGGCATCCAGAATATACTTTCAAAACAAAGATATTTTTTACTTGAGGATAACTGAAAACCTGGTCAGTATCTGAGTGTGATCTGGTTTTTGTTATCTTCTTTTGCTGACATAAATAGAAGATGGTTTCTCATGCAGGTTAAGGAACCATGCAGTGCACGGAAAAGATGAGCAAATAGTTTGGGGACACCTGTATGAGAAAGTCTGGATGGAAAAGTTTCTTTAGAAACCTCAGTAGTACCTTAGCTTATGCTCTTAATACGTGGGGAGGGGTAGGAAGGAGTGTGTTTGGGATAGGGGCTGTTTTGTTTGTTTGTTGGGGGGGTAGGGAGGGTGAGGGTGGTTTGTTGGCTTTTTTTTCATTGAATTCAACCTGTATTAAAACCTGCAAGACTTGAGCTATCCAGTCAGGGAAGCTGTTGAGAGTAAGTTCCCAAAGCCATTCAAAAGAAGATTTGGGTATCACTGTTCTTCCTTCTTCTTTGCCCAGGTTCACTCTGCAGCTCAGATTTAATGAGTTGCAGTCTAAAAGAGAACTACAAACTGTAAAAGGATCACCATACAAGTAGCATTTACAACTAAAGACTGAGCTGCTTTATCTCCAAATCTGTGAAAGTTGGAGCTTCAGAGATCCATACCAGAAGAGGCCAGCTCAACTGCTTAATTTATTACTCCAGTGCTCATAATAGAAATAAAATTCTTTTTTAGTTTATCCTGGTATCCATTACAGCTAAGTAAAAGCACCTGTTCAAGTGATCATTTCACAGCATGTCCTTCGAAAACACAAAGATGCTGCAAACTAAACATACCTGAGAGAGATCTCTGTCAGCAAAACTAAATAAGGTTGTCATAGTACATGAGACAAACTGCAGCATTAACATACTCATCTTACAGATCTGCGAATTCTAAAGGTTTGGCCTGCATCAGTTTCTTTCTGATATTGACAGAGCAATGAAGACAAAATAAAAAGAGGAAGATTTGGTAGGACAAGACCAGGTAAACTGCTGACAAAATTATTGATTCCATAATACTGGTTCCATACTCAGAATTCATTTTAAGTTTATGACAGATCCGCATTCAGGAGAATTTCAGTACAAAGACAAAAACCTTTCATCAGTGAACAGCCTTACAATACACACTTACAAAATATATCTGAATACATCTATATTTTTCCTCTTCCTCTTAATAGAAATGGTATTTTGCATATAAAAGTATACTATTTATTTACTCTTACTTTACTATGATGAAAAGCAAGCTCCATAAAATTACTATTTGTTAACTTTTGCTTAAAATAAGGAGGCTTCTTCACTAAAATTCTCATCGTCATTTACTAAATCCTTACTAAAATCAGGATATCAAAACCGTACTGGACGTTACTAGAGACCATATTATTAAATAAAAATACAGGCGGAAGAGGGACATCTATCTAGCCTAGCTCTCTTTTAAATCTTCTAACCTGCAAGTTCATTCATAAACTTTTCCTCTACCCATCTACCAATACCAGGTTTTGTATAAGAGAAAACAATATGCTACATGTTATTAAGGAATAGACTGGAGTCTAAAAAGTCTGTACAATAAAAGCTGAAAAATCTGAAAGTGGTTTTGCCAATTCCATGCAATTAGTCAAATGAGAGAATCAACATGCCATACTGAAACAATATTAAGTAGTCTGCTTTACCAACAAACGAACTAACACCCCAGCCTCAGCATTTATAAATTCAACTCCTTTTCATACTTAAGATAGTAATGGTGTTTGAGGCCAACATGCTGCTTTGACAAAAACTGGAAATAAGCCGCCAAGCCCCTTCCCTAGGACTCTGCATGGCACAGCCAGTCAGTCACTGAAGCACAGTCAGCCAGCCACTTTCTCCCCAGGCTATTGCAGGCTTTTGTTTCAGGTGTATGTTTAGAGCACGCATGCACTCTGCCCTGTAAAGTGTCCAGAAAGGAAAACCAGGAATTATATGAATTAGATATAGCAAAAGGTCTCTGCACCAACTTTTCTGTATGGCTTCTAACTGGATAATACAAGGGCTGGTGCAATGAGCTGCAGCACACAATACTCAGAATTGTGAAGGGTTATCTTAATTGCTTGGTTTTTAATTTTTCTTTTTTATTCTGAATAAACACTTATACTGTATAAAGACATCACAAAAGCTTTCAAGTTTAAGAAGTAAGGCTTTAAAACTGCTGAGGTAATTTAAGCCAGCACAAGAAACCTGCATCCAACAAACAAAATTTATATAGAGTGCAAATCAACAAGTTGGTCAAATTGGGGAGGTGGTGGAAAATCATGATCTCCAAACACTACTGATTAGAAATTCTTAGCATGAAACACATCAGCTTTAACAAAAGACAAACCATTAACAAATCTGTTCAGACAAATGTACAATAGCCTTTATTTTCCATTAGCCTGTTTTCTTGAACTATTAGAAAACATTCCAAACTGATTTATAGTCATAGGAATCAACCTCACAGATAAATTATTTCTGGATTCCCAGAACATTCAATGACCCAGTTCAAATTTCACAATCTTGTATTCAGCCCAATAGACTGTGTTTGATTAGATGCACATTATCTGCCTTTCTGCTCCTTCACACAACCCTAGAAAGGATAGCTCTGTGACAACTGGATATATAGTTATAAATTCAATAGGCAACAGTCTTGCTTTCTGGCCCTCTCCAAAACCACACAAATTCTCAGCTCCCTGCACAAACACACGGAAAAAACAAATCAAACACCACCACTCCCCTCCCCAAAACTTCAGTCAAAAAGTTACCCTAATTACAGCACTTCAAGCATAAAAAGCGCCAATTTTTTTACAGTAGGCTGACAAAAAAGTTAGCTGTAATAATAAAGTGAAACAAAACATGGGAATTTAAACAACGAATTGGTAAGTGGTTCTGTGGTACTTCAATGCCTTCTTGGATTTACATTTGTCCAAGTTTAATTTTCTCTCTTCATCTCTGGTAGTTACAGGAACTTGATTCAACAGTGACATAAAGAACTCTTAAAAATAAGCTTGCTGTAGTTAACAAGGACAAACACCTGACAATTAAAGAGAAAATCTCATCTCTAGTGGAAAGCCACACAGATTTCTTCATTCATCAGCATTCTGATGTCTCAGTTTGGTATCTCCCCAATGAGTTACTACCATCTCCCTCCACAGAGAAGCAAATAAGCACACAGATAGAGAGCCAAACCATTAGCTTTTCAGATGAATAAATCTAAAAAGAACCTCAGGAGAATATTCAAGCTACTCCCCTTTTCATGCCTTACCGTTAGCCTCACACAGTCATTCCTCACAGCTGTCTTAACATTAAAAACACAAAACACTGTGCAAAAATTTTATTCTAAGCAGTGTGAGCTCCATCTATCTAAATGTTTCTTACTGTTTACATCAAATCTTTTTTGCTATGGAATCCATTCACGATTACTCCCCTTACTCTCAAAGGAGGAGGAGAACAGTTTATTCCTTTTATTTTTCTGAAGTCTTCTCAGGTCTAATCTCTGGCCATCTCAGGATAATGTTTATGCAAAAGCTAAACTTTGTAGCTCAAGATGCACAACACTCAGTTGCCACGACACAGGACAGAGACATGCTTACACCTGTATACTACTAATTTAGACAAGGACAATCCACTGCATGTGGCACAACTGGAAAATAGTAGCTTTGTATTATAAGAGATCTGGATGTTATAGTGCACTTAAATACATCTCTCTTCCTTTCTGTGTATTTGGGACAATATCAAAACAGTGCTGTAAACTCAGAAGGTACAGCACTTACAGTATTTTAACTGGCATATAAGTATATACTGCTCTGTGTCTTTCAGGGCAAATTTCTCTTTTGTTGCTTGCATTCCAAACTCACACCATTTGTCTTCATGTAGAAGTATTCTGAAATAATTTTCAATTATTAGTAGCCCAAAGTGGAATAAGTCACTTAAAGAACCTATTCTGATGTTAAGAACATATTCAGCTATTCAAAACCACACAGCACTTTAAGGTCATATATTGCATTCATCTAAATTAACTTCCAAGTATAAACAAACATTTTTGGAAAAAGACAAAGCACATCCATAACCAGGCTATTCTATAAAGTGTTCATGGAAAATAAAGCTGAAAAGAATTTGAAAAGAAAAATTTGCCCAGAAATTATGCTCTCAAAAAATTAAATATAATAGGATACCTACTCTTCAGTTTTGGTTTCTGGAGATACAGCCCATTTTCATATTGAGTGAATTATATGTTGCCCTCCCTTTTTAGTCCAGACTATTATACCCAACAAGAGAGGGAACTCAAAGAGCAAGAATGATGATACTGATAGATTTCCATCACTATAACACTATTTAAATGAAAAACAATCATATTTGCATCACTACATTCAGTGAGTGCCTCCATCTCCACCCTTACATACATACTTCTCTTTTTTTTAAAGTAACATCAAAAAACATTGAATAATAAACATTTCAGGACCTCAGGAAAAACAGGGTCTCCAGGAGACCTCTCACAGGTGAGTCTATTACTTGAGAATACCTGATACTGAAAATACCAAGATACTCCTGGAGATTGCAAATGTTGCAACACGCCTTAACCGTAAGTCTCAATCTCCTCTGCCTGACCGTTATGCAAAAGCCCCATAAGCAGAAACTTACAGAAATGCCCATGTTGCAGTCTTTCCTCTAATTCTTAAAGAGGATGAGAAAAAAAACTTACGGACAGTTATACAGATAACTCATGCAGATACCGAATTACACACAAAGCTTAAGAGGAAAAGACCATCTTATGCAGCAAAGTATTATTGATGGGGATGAGAGATATCAAGAAAAAAGAAAACCAACCCAAATCATGCTACGATTCTACAAACATCTGCACTTCCTAAGAAAGCTTTTTAAAATGCTTTTCTCCTCCAGCAGATTTTAAAAGAATTTAACTTAAAATATCAGGGGGAAGGAACAGAAGAGGCAAAAATACCTTATTAGTTTTAAACAAGGTTACACTTCAACACACTCTATTTTGAATAATCTCCATAGAAAGAAGTTGAAGCTCCACAAGGTGCCACTTCTATATTTTACCATTTTTACTAAAAATGTTGACTGTATTATAAATTGTTCCAGTTTTCCCCAGTTGTAAACAAAACAAACAAACAAAATGGATAAAACATTAATTGCACCCTTTCACAGTATTTAGTCAAGTAAGACCAAGTTTTGCTACACAAGGTCTACTTGCAAGTCCTTAGATTTCAATATCAAATTATTTTACCCCACTAGTCTACAAAATCCAGGAGCTAAAATCCACTCAGTAAACGCAGTGGGATTCTAAAACCAGAATGCAAGTATTCTACAGCACAGCAGGAACATTATTGTAAAACATACTACATTTATGGCACTCTAAGATTTCCACTGGAGGCTAATTCAGACAAGTTAAAGGAATATAAACAGAGTCCATAAGAACTCCAATAAAAAAAGTTAGCCATACTTTTGCTATCATCTGTTTTCTACTAACTGCTGAAACCACCTGTACTGCAGCAAAATGAGAATGAAAGAACAATCTTTCACTGAGTTCTGTGATGCTATTGTGCATTAAATAATTACATATTTAATGATTCTTGAGAGAGATTCTTGAGGGGAAGGGGAAAAAAAACCAAACACAAAAACTAAATGTCTGCAGCTAACCATGTGCACTTCAAAAGTTAAATGGATGCTGTAGAGAATCCTTCATTCAGGTCCTTAAAAGCATTAATGTTGCAGAAAAATTGGCTTACGGATCAGCTAGCTAAGACTGAGGCATTTAAAGATTAACCCTCTTAAAACTTTAATCACTTCAGGCCTTAACTGGCTAAGCAGCAACCCAGTTTGTCTCTTACATCTTATTTAAAATAACAAGTAAAATGTTCAAACACCAAATTTGTTCCTGAGAAAAGCTGATTCACACCAAAGTGGTAAAACAGGTAATAACACTAATAAATAAACAGGCAATAACACTAAATAAAATAACACTAAATGATTAGCACTTGAATTTCAAAAGTAATATTTAGACAGCATGCGTAATGATTTTGAGATGCTGTACTGGGAATCTAAAAAAAATTATGAGTTCACTACTTAAAAATCTGCCTTACTGTAAAATGCCTTCAGTTGAGTGACAAAAATTCTGCTTTTCAATGCAAATCTGAAGACATTCGTTGGGTTTTGATGGGGGGGTGGGTGTGTGTGTGTGTGTATGTGTGTGATAGCTTTCTCAGCCCAACTGTGAAGCTCCATCAGCAGTGTACATTCACTTAAGATCACAGAAGTATACCTGTCACTTATAAGTTATGTTTATTATCCTGAAGTGGACAGTTCCAGACAGGACTACGAAGTTGTTTTTTGCCCAAAGACTGAGCTCTACTAGGTCAGTCAAAATACAGATATACTTCGAAAATACATAAACACCACTCATTAACCTCATCTGATTTCTTTTCATGTCTCAGGTTAGTTAGAATTTAAGAGTTGAAGCCAGTATTTCATAAAAGACATACTTTGTCTATTTAAGAGTTCCTATCTGAAACAGCTCCAAAGGTGCAAAACTGCTATGGTCTACACTAAAGATAAGGCTCTACACAAAGAAGTAATATGCTCATTCCAACAACACCCAACTCCTCCTCTAGAAGGAAGCAGACATCCTACCAGATCTCAACTGGACACATCCAGCCTCTCTCCAGAAGCCTTTCCTCTTAGCATCATAACTCATGCAAGCTTGTATTAAATAACAGTTTTCACAATTTACAACTACAATTTATAATTTAAGTAATTACCTGCATAG
Organism: Ara ararauna; assembly: GCA_028858755.1. Lineage (NCBI taxonomy): Eukaryota > Metazoa > Chordata > Aves > Psittaciformes > Psittacidae > Ara > Ara ararauna. The sequence continues at coordinate 34,467,593 of CM054380.1, read as the reverse complement.
CTGATTAGCTCATCTAGAGATGTATGTTCATATGTATACTTGCACACACTTGAAATGAAAGTTACTAATTCACGGCACTACTACCTGCTACAGTGAGTAGCAGGGAAGAAAATTTCCCACTAACTGCACAAACACACTATATCTAGTTTAAACTCAAGACAATGTATCTTTTTCTAGATATGACTTTCATTGGCCTACTTAGCATAAACCTCTCAACACTGAGTAATGCAGATGACACTTAGTTTTAGCTAATTTAGCCCAGGGACAAAAATTAATATATAGTGTAACATTACATACCAAAGCTTCCTCCTTTGATGTATAACTAATTATGATGTCTAGAAAGTTATACAACAGAATTAAAACTGGATTATAAACTAGAAGAATATGCAGACACATAAAGCTAACTCATTCAGCCAGCAGTCTCTCAAGCATTCTTTCTACACAGCAAGAACAAAAAGTTTGAGTATCCTCATTTTAAACTGCTCTGTATGTCTCAGCTGATTTCAGAGGGTTATTTTTAAACTTAAGCTGTATCTTGTAAAGCTGGAATAATTTTTTTGAAACAGTCAGACTATGGGCAAGGACACCCAAATATGTTCATTTAAAACATGATGGTGGGCAGCTATCAGTTTGGCATCTTCTAACTGCATTCTTTAGAAAATCAACTACTTACCTGCTTTTCTGAGCCAAAGATTTTATTAACTTTAAGAATAGGTAAACCTCTCTCTATTTCTCAGAGTCAGCTTACTTCCATGAAACCTGAGGACAGTCACTTTGACTTGTATTTCACAGTAAACTGCAGATGGACTGCTATTTGTCAATAAGTTGAAGATGCTCAGATTCAAAGCTGAAATTATTAAAAATGTTTCCTACATTCCTCTTGAATAGCCCACAAAAGTTTCTAGCAAATTGAAGAGCATCTTGCTGCTTTTGAAGTAACAGTGAGTACGTATGATATATAATATTAACAAATATCAAACCTTACTCTCAGTTATATGACACAATTCAACAAGTGGTGCAAAAAAAAAAAAAAAGTATTAGGGCCTTTAGTACCTACTGTAATTAACAATAATCCATTACAAAAAACTTCAGATGTGTTTCACAGCAATTTGTAGGTGGCTCACTTAGCAAAGTTTCTGTATTCAGTTATAAACAGAAAAAAGATCAAAGCTGTGAAACCATTAAAGAAATGGCAAATGCAAGGAGTGTAAGATAAAGAAAAATCTATTTCGGTCATTTGATGAGATGCAGACAAGTAGAAGCTCTAAGAAGACACACTGACCGAGATCTACTCACACTATCTTTCCATCAACAGAAACTCATGGCTTTGCTCCACTACCACTGACGACCAGAAGACATGCAATTTATTTACTGAGACAAATTAGAAAACTTCCATAACATTTCATAAACTATATTCCTGTTGAATTTTGGACAATATATTTATTCCATAACTTATGTTTGTTAAACAAGACCAGAACATAGCTAACCTGCTACACACATCAAAATAGAAACAATAGATTAAACCTTCAATACAGAATATATATACACCAAATGTAATACTCTCAGTAAAATTCAAACTGCAATTACATTTTATAATGACTCAATTCTCTACATATTTGTGTCAAATTAACAAAACCACAAACATTATCAAGGCTAAAACTAAGAGTTGAAATTCAGTCATTATCTTTCCTAGATAAGATGTTCCCAAAATTACTGCCTTTCACTCAGCCAGGGGAAGGTCCATTAGGCACGGTTTTTGCCATGCTAGCCCATTTTTCCAAAACTCAGCTTAACAAAATGAAACACATTATTTACAGTGGTTTTATTATTTAATTAGAGATTACCTGCACAATTCCACCCTCTACATTATCATAAGTTGTCTCGCAAAGTGGATCACACAAATTCAAGCCCAAAGAGGCAGGGGGCATGCAAGGTTCAGGAAAGAGAAAAGCCCTCCACAAAAGCCTCAGAGGATTTTGACTATTAGTTTTTGGCTGGAGCTTGGACTAATGGCATCTCTACAAGCCATGAAGATCACAAGGGGTCCAAACAGGCCCCCAAACTTTCCCATCTTAAAGGCTTGAGTGATGGGCCTAGGTATTTTCCACTATTTACCACCCCCACCCCCCCCTTGTTTCATAAGACCCCATTAACAACATGAATGGGAAACACTATTAGATCATATCACCCATTAGATGCCAAGACAAATTATCTCATTAAACCAATATTATATGGCACAAAAAAGGGTGGAGGGGGACCAAGAGGCATTATCTTCACAGATAATCAGCTGAAGATCTCAATGATTCATCGCAGAAGAACTAACTTTGAGAGAAGACAAGACTCAAAAAACAAATCTTCCTTCAATCCTATCGCTAGGCATGAAAAGCTTTGGCCTTTTTTTCCTTCAAAAAAACACAGTGGAGAGAGATTAACTTGTTTTTCACATACAAACCATGGGGTTTTTTCCATTTCAGAGAAATAAAAATCCTTCACTCAAAGGAAAGAAATTACACTTAAAGAGGATGTTAACTTGAACTACTCATAGAACTAAGTTTTATTCATAACTATGTCTACCTTCAGCCTCACAGAAGTTTGTCAGCCACTCTATTTTTACTTTCTTTGTCCCTTTTTTCTCCCCCCAAGGTTTGCTTGCTACCTTCTTAATGATACTAAAGCTGCCCTTAAGATGACAAACAGAAAACAGTAGCAGAGGTTTTATTCTTTCCAAGAATTAGTCTTGATTCATGTTACACTTATGCAAAACCTTGGGGGAAAAAAAAAGCATCCTGACAAAATCTGATTTTTATAAGTGATTTACTTTAGCACTTGATATCTGCAATATCAAAGTTTTATTACCACATTTAGAAAGCAAATCAAAATTTTACTGATTTTGCCAACTGGCTGAATAGATGTCCTTAACTTTTAAGTCATCAGATTTCATTTAACTTGGAAACTTCAAAGTCCTAATGCCTTTGCCCAACAAGTCATTTGAGAACCGATACAGAAAAGTTTTGTTCAATGAAGAAAATTAAGAAATCTTCCTTGGAAAGGTATTTCTTGTAGTGCCAACATCCTACAATTAAACATCAATGAGAAATAACATTTGAGTACAGATACATCACTTAGGACACTTCACTGCTTTAAGAGAAGCTGCGCTCATTTATTTCATTACAACACTGGCAGTCAGACACATTACTTTGATTGAAATAGGTAAGACTTGTATGACAAAATAAATTTTAGTATGGTTCAAACTCTTGCAGTTGTTTAAGGCGAAATCAAACCACCGAGTTCAACCCCAAGAGAGAGGTTAAAAAAACCAACCCTAAGCCTTGTCATCAAAGTTTACTTCTTTTCTAATGAACTACAACTGTGCATGCTATATAAAAAAGCCACTTATCTGTACTTGGTCAGCAGTCATCAGGCACATGCTGGCTAGGCATGTATTAAGTAGAGAACAACCACATAGAGCAAACAGCAGTTGCTATACAGAGCGGTATAATGTTGTAACAGTAGTAGAAACACTTCAGAGAAAGCAGGAGCTTCCACTGTTTCAGAACAGCACCACATTGCCAAATTTAGTATTATGCAAGTGCACCACAAGCACTGCAACTATCCATCACGTGTATCCGAAATAATGCTTACACCAGTAATTAATGCATGACATTCCCCCAAAACATAAGGCTTACGCTTGGCTATGAAGAAATGAAAACCACACTGTTGAAGAAAACGAGCAACCAGTCGCGTACACCAGCACACAGTGAATGGCATAAACCTCTGCTACACCAGAGAGCAAGCAGTAAACACCAAGATCCCCTCCCCTCTCTTTCACTGGAGAGGACAACACATGGCCAATGGCATGTTATGACTCAGCAAGTGAGCTGAACAGTGGTTAAAAGGTATCATACTGGTAAAATCTTGCTATGTTTGCTGTATATGTGTGATAAATTCAGTGAAGAGTCAGTGTCTTTGTCCTCTGCAGCTGATTTTGTCCCACAGTACAAAGACTTCTATTGCAACATTTCCTAAAGGCCATCTCCTTCTCCAGCTCATCCTGTCATAGAGGTTCCTAAGTTCAGAGCAGTAAGAGTTTCGCTCTGACTTCTCAGAAACATGATTGGCAGAGTATGACCACAGCATTTCATTTCTCTACAGGATTTTTAGACCCATATGTTTAATAAATCAGTGATTCAGCTGTCTGAGATACACCTTTTAATTACACAATGTGAGTATGCATCTCCATATGACATCAAGGAAGGGAAAGAAGTGGCTTTAAGTGAATTTTCAGAAGAGTATTTAAAATAGATCACTGTACACTGGCCTTGTTCAGTTTACTGGTTTTGTAAGCATCAATCATGACATCTGTCAACGACAGAATACTGGGTAGAGACTGACCATTTTAATCAAGCCAGTTTATTGGGATATCATTTTTAATTCTCTTTAACATACAAAACCACATTTGTATTTATTTGAACATGATAATAAAAAGTCATCTGCCATCTGAAGGATGCTTGTAAGAGCAGTCAATGATAAACCTGCTGAAACAAATAACATTTACTTTAAATACACTGTTTCTAAATTTGCAGCACTTTTTCTGTATTCTAGGAATATCTACTTAGTGGTACAGACTAAAATAAGTTATCTTCTGTTAGCCAAAATTATTATTCTTAAAGCTATTACCTATCCCCTCTACTCAATTTCTATCCATTCCCTGTTGGGCCAGATAATACAGATAGTTGCATGAAGGCAGATATATCCTCCAACTGCAAGCGAAAAAAATTCTAGAAGTTACAAAATGTAATGCAAACTTACCAACTCTATTCCCTGTGGAAAAGGAGTATCTTCCCAGTCCTTCTGAGGAAATCTTTGTATTATTTTTCCCAAGCCTTCTGTTGGTCCTGCTGAAAGATAAAATTCAATTACATAAAGTCATCCTGGTGGAACTTAAATTGCCATAAATTTGAGATTATTTTCAGAATATACCCAGAATTAAGAAATGCTTCACAACAAGAGGCAGAACAGGCTCCTCAAATGTATCTTTTAAGTCATATAATAAATACAATCTTAATATTCTCCAGTAGTGGCACAAGGAGTCACTATATGAAACAAAGCTGCAAGTTGCATCCAGCCTACGCTCATCATGCATGTTTTCAAAGCGACAGACGATTACTGGTAATTCAAGTCTCTCTCCACGAACGGTAGTAAGTTAAAAACTAATATAATGGATAATGTAATATTAAAACAGAAATCTACCATTTGTCAACAAGTGCGCTTCAAAGAAGTCTATAGATTAAGGAACCATATGATTTATCCAGGACACTAGCTCCCTGCCAGCATTTCTAGTTTGTTCCTTGGACAAGTCAGCAGTGATTTTCTACACAGAAAAATAGAGAGAAAAAACTATACAACTGACCTTTTATTTTTCTATACTCTCTCTTATTTTTTAAAGCTACCATGCTATAGATAGGAAGCCACAAATACTCAACTGTAGCATCCTGTCATTCCAAATGGTACAGGAACACAAACATGAAATGAGCAAACAAAACACACACATTTGCAAGTCAATCACTGAGCAGAGACCAGAGGCCCAAGTTCTTACCCCTACTAAAAAGAGAAGGCAAAAGCAGGAGAGCTGAACAGTTACTGTAAGGCAGCACCCTCCCAGGCAACCAGCAGGAATATTCAAACCATGCAAGCAGAACACATACAGCTCTAGAAACCCACTGTATTTGTATTCCCTTAGCCAGCAAGGGGATCACAGGAAAAACAGAGTAGATAAAGGAAGCAAGCGTGCATCACTGCAAGCATGGGTGCAAATCTGATTTAAAATAAAAACATACTCAAGAAATAATTTTTCTATTAAACTACACATAAAGCCTCCTAAAAGGCAAAGTGGAAATTTGCAACCACATTAAAAATTATTTTAATTTAAAAATTAAAAAATTCTGCAATAGTAGTAGCAGTCCCTATGTGTTCCTTGCTCTACAGACACCCAAGCAACAGCAACGAAGACACAATTTTCCTGGCTTTAGCATAAAAACCCATTTTCAGTCTGACACAACTCAAGTCTTTTAGCATAAAGCAATTTATAAATCAATGTTGTGGTAGAAAAAAATATCCTTCTCTAAGCTTCCTGCTAATTTGCAGTTTTGAGTTTGCCACCATCTTAAAACCCACAATAAATTTTACAAGTCATTTAGGTAGAATTAATCTGACAATTCAGTAAGACGTATTTTCTCTACTTTATGTATTTTTACACTTAACATTCTGTGATTTTTCTCCTGAAAACAATTAAGGAATAGATGTTCTTGGTACAATGGGCATGTAAACTACACACAGTGAACTCCAAACCGCAATCTTACCCCCACGACAGCACATACTGATTGTGATTCCCCAAGGCAGCATGCTGAAGAATTGCAATTAGACTGGGTTAGCTAGCAGATATGTAGTACTAAGAGATGGAATCTGCAAGTTAAAAGGCAAAGGAGATGCTGTATTTCAAAAGAAGCTGCAGAGGAGCAGCGAAAGCAGAGTTAGGATGCACCAGAAACCAAGGAACAAATACAGATACAGTTACACTTTTGTTAAGGAAAGAGAGCTCCGTATCTATTAGACTGTAAGAACTGACTAGGGTCACCAGTCATTAATTTCACTTGTTCAAGATCAAGTGTTGCCTCAAATACTCTTTCTTAAACTTACACAGCATCTTCTACTGAATTATCGCTCCTCTGCCCCTACCACTCCATCATGAAATCCTTCTAAAAATAAGAGGCATTAATAGAGAGACTTTACCAATCCCCCCCTAAACAGGTCTCAGAAGAGCAGTCACACACCCTCCTCTCCTCAGGCAGGTAAACACACTTCTGCGTTCCTCCCTTCTTCTATAGACATTCAGTCCCTGTTTCCTTCTTCCATGTAAAAAAGCACAACAGCTACATTTGCAACTAGATATGGTAGAAATGTATATGTATTTTGTTGCTAGCATGCATTAAACAGCCTTTAGCCTTCTATGCTCTCCTCTTATCCTTCATGTTTGGTAACCCACTCAGAGAACTTGTCTTTCCTCCCATTCCTTTAAGTAGTCACCTACTTGATAGCCTCTACTCCTCTTTCATTCTGACAGGACTCCTCCTTCACTGACTCAGCATCAGAACTTCTTCCCTTGTTGAGTTAAAGTGTCAAATTACCATGTTATCCGCTTTTCATAAATCACTTAAATCAAATCTCTTCTCCCTCGAGTTGTTCTAAAGCTGACAGGCAAAGCAAAGAAGAGACAGCAAACAAATGCATCCAAACAGTGGTGTACACAAATGCCCTCCAAGCAGAGCAGAACTTGTGGTTGAGAGGCCAAGAGCAAGAAAGAGCAGATGGACCGTAGTGAACAGAGATACCAAGACTTCTGGAAAGGAAGTATCAAGGAATTACAGCAGCAAAAAGTGGTCAGTCCCTGCTATATCTAAGTCCCCCAGTTTTTCTCTATGGGAAAACAGATGACAGATTTTTCACACTGAATCCACCCCAGTTCTCAAAAGACTGAGACCTCTGACACTACCAACTACATCTATAAAGGCAGCTCAAAATTTCTTCACTTTTATTACATTTTAAAGCTACTAATCCTTCTAGTTCTCTTTTTATTATACTGCTAGAAAGATACTCCCTAGGTTACAATATTGGAACTTCTTTTAATTCAGTATTAAGAGATGTACAATTTCCTTTTTTTAATGCAATTGTAATATTCACTCCTTTGTGTCAAAATGTTACAAGTCTTTTTAGACTCCTTTCCTTATAAGGACACTCATGCTGGCCAACAGTGTTAAGAAGACCTTACTGCATGTAATTCCATTTTGCTTTCAAGAAGGATTATAAACCTCAGTAGGAATTTACCTGGAGAAAAAAAAATATCCCTGAGTATTTTCTGAAAGCCAGACAGAACTTCTTAACACTACCTGAACTTGGACTTCACGGCATTTCTAGGATCAAAGAGAAATCGTTCCAAAATATCTAATAGTTAAATGAAAGTTTCACATGCTGAGGCGATACCCTGAAATCATTATATAAAAGTGTTCTAATACTTTTTAGAAAACATCAGTTCAAGGCCAGGTTGGACAGAGCCTTGGGTGACATGGTTCAGTATGAGGTGTCCCTGCTCATGGCAGGGGGGGTGGAACTACATGATCTTAAGGTCCTTTCCAACTCTAACTATTCCATGATTCTATGATTTTGCTGTTTTCTGTGAGTGCGTTATTCTTCTCAAGTCAACTAGATTTCTTAGCATGGACCCTTAAATCCTTCTACTTTCAAATTGTTTACTCCTCTCTACTACCAAACACAGATTTTTGGTACAACACTCCTATATGCTTCAATTTTTTCCTCCTGAGTACTGAAAGCAGGTAGAGGATGCTTTCAAAATTGCCTCTTAACTGGCCACTTTATCATGATCTAATTGAGGTCATACTTTTGAAACTAACTGAACACCACCTCGTCTAATTTGAATCTAATAATTACTTTAAACTTTAGCAATTTATTGAGATAAGACATACAAAAACTACAAACAATATGCACAAACTGGTTCAGGTTGCTTCACTTCTGTTTTTGAAACACCAGTTTCAAAGCTTGCTTTAAGCAGCTGTGACTGGCACAAGGTAGTTCCCAACCTCCTCTCATACAACTTGCACCCTGCTCCCAAAACTTGGCAATTTATGGCCAGTACAGCTATTCCTGATTTTTCCATCTTAAGAGGCCATTGTTGGAAAAACACTCTGGAAAAAAGAAACACATTCCATCTACCTCAGGTAGCCACTGATTTGGCATCCAAGTTTTCAAAAAAATGATGAAGGGATCCTTCTGAACAGGAGTCTCAAGAACATTCCAGATATTAAACAAAGTTAAGGCCCAGACCAGTTAAGATGAATCTTTAGAAAGATCAAAGTTGTAAAAAAATAGTTTATGGAAGGATGCGTGAAGAATACACCATAGAAATGCAACATTTTAAAGGACAAATAAAAAGGTTAATAGTATCAAAGATATGAGCATCAGGAAAAAAAAAAAAAGAGAAAAATAAGTATTCACATTCAGATGTGAATAAAAAAATGTGAATTAAAAAATTTAAAAATCCCCAAAACAAGCACCATTAATCCTCCCACATGGAAGGCCTGTGATAGAGATTTACAAATCTACTTATAATGCCTAAAATCTAACTATTTCAAATGGCTTCTTAAATTGTATAAACTACATGGGATAGATTGGAAATAGTTTCTTCCATCCAGAATTTGGTTTGCTTTCAGGCAGGGGAGAGGGAAGATTGTGTCCTTTGTTGTTTGGGGTTTGTTTTTTTTAATGAATCTGCACTCTTTTTAAATCAGTGCCGTTTCTTCAAAATCTCAGTTTTATAAGTTTCCAATTACAAAATAAAATTCACTGCAATTTGATAAATAATTATAATAAATAAAACCATTATTTTCAAATACACAAGTTACTCAATTGCAAGTTGTGTTCTTTGTGAAAAATTTAGACCAGGAACACTCAAAAGAATCTCCATTCCACAGGCAGTGAGGACCTGGCCTGCTCTTGCCAGAAGCAGCTTCTTACTTCGATTATAAGTTTATTTCACCTTACTACAGAAATTTACATTTATTCCTTATACAGAAGCAAAAAGGTAGAAAAGGTCTGTCTTATGGACACTATTCCTTTACATGAATGCATATACAAAGTAACTCGCTTGATACTGCTACACAAGATTAAAACCTGTGCAAGAGAAGACTTAGTAGCTGCACTCCTGTTTGTCGTGGTTTAAGCCTCTCACGCAGTTTGCTCACTCACTCCCCCCTGCCCCCAGAGGGATGGGAAGGAGAATCGAAAGAATGCAACTCCCACAGGTTGAGATAAGAACAGTTTAGTAACTAAGGTATAACACAAGACCACTACTGCTACCACCAATAATAATAATGATAAGGGAAATACGAGGGAAGAGAATACAACTGCTCACCACCCAATACCAAGCCCGACCCAGCAGTGATCCAACTCTTCCGGGTCCCTGCCCTTAGTTTTTTACATCCTGGGCATAATGTGCTGTGGTATGGAATACTCCTTTGGTCAGTTTGGGTCAGGTGTCCTGTCTCTGCTTCCTCCCAGCTTCCCCTCCTCCCTGGCAGAGCACAAGACTCAGAAAGTCCTTGGTCAGACTAAACATTTCAACAGAAGCTAAAAACATCAGTGTTATCAGCCCTGTTCCCAGGCCAAAAGTCAAAAACACAGCACTGCACCAGCTGCTAAGAAGGAGAAACGACTGCTACTGCTGAACCCAGGACACCGTTTAATGATAAACCCAATTCAGTACAGTATGCTTATCACATTTTTCCAATAAGTTATCGTGTAAGTACTGTTGACTCTCTGTTGGTGTGTTGCAATGCAACTAGTTAAATAACAGTAGAATTGTAGTAAGTCCCTCAATACTACAGGTTGGGGTAAGCAGATGTCAATGCTATCTGCCTTCAACTGAATACATAAAAGCTATTCATCTTTCAGCAGAGCAGTTATGTCTGAAGAGAATAGATTATTCAAGTGGTGGCTAAAACTCAGTACTTAAATGATTTCACATTCTCAACTGGTTTAGCACATGCAGAAAGAAAAAAAAAGATCAGATCATGTGATTTCAACAACAGCTATCATTTCTTTCAATATAAGCTACTGATAACTACTGACAACTCTCCAAAAATACAAAGGCCACATACCATATGTTAACATTGTTAAATCAGGTTTTATTTACATCTTTATTCTTTAATGATTTTTCAAACACAGAGGTTGTTGGGTTTTTTAAATTCTTCTGACCAAGTATTTGAAAGCATGTTTAATCAATAATACAAAACTTTATAAAATGTAAAGGAACCTATTATAATTATTTAACAAAATTTCAAGACCTCCATTAAAGACCAAATTAGAAAATCTAAACCAGAAAGGCACGGAGGAGAACACTCACATGTACAATTCTGCCCTTCCAGTACAGCCTATGGCTTCAGTATTCATTTAATGTATCCACTGGTCTCCTCTACTTTGTATAATGGGTACAGTCACTCTTGAGTTTACATGGACTGAGACTCACTACATCAGGTGGGTTTCAAAAGTAAATACACTTGACATTGCAACAGAATGCCATTTCCTATTCCATTATACTGTACAGCTCACTTGGTTAAACTAGAGGCGAGTATCTCAGTAATTTCAATCCCATTCTGATCTCTACTGCTTCTACCGGACAAGTAACAGCCTTCACCTATTTTTTCTGATATAAAAAATAAGGTGATTAGATTTTTCATTAGCAAGTTTTAGATCCCAACCACCCTCCTTCCACTCTGCATCTATCTTTTCCAAAGTCTTCTTTCAAGCCCCTTTTATTAATTCTTAACACTAGGATATTTCTTCAGCAGCCAAGTGAAATTCCTATTAACTAAATTAAATTAACCAAATGTGAAACCACTTTTAAAACACACACACACCCCAAATAGCCAGTGAACACCAACAGTAACCTCTGCAGTTAGTGCCTGCCAGTACATTTTATCGACAGTAGATCTACACAGATTTCAGAGGTTTTGCTCTTCATTCCGCTCCCTTTATTAAGAGTGACTTAGCCATTTTGTTAATATATTGCAGCAATATACTGAAATATTTTGAAAGCTGTAACTTTAAACTTACAGCAATGAACTGCAATTTCATTTTCATGAAGGGTGCCAGGTGATAAGAGTAATCATTATCATCCAATAATATCTTTACCTTTAAGATGGCTTAACTCTTTAATCCACGAAGAATCTAAGCTGATCTCACAGTAAATCAGGCTTCAAACTTCTAGACACTACTTGTCCCAGTACAACCCATACACATACTGAATTTGCCCAAGACCAAACCTGAAATTTCAGCCTGAAAGAGTGCTCAATGAGCAATCTGTATTGTAAGCTACAAAGGAAAAAGCAACTTTTCTCCCCAGCTAGCCTCATGTGATCTTCCCTCTTTCTCCTTCCCCTTTTCCCATCTTTTTCTTTAAACAATACAAACATGCAACACATTAAAATTTTGGCATAATTTGCTGTTTCCTGAACCCTAGTCCCCTAAACTCCCTTCTTACATAAATCCTTCCCCATGAAAGGTCACATGCCATCTCTCGCTTGCCCTTGAAATTCCAGAAGCAAGCTGTTAATGCAACTTACATTCCAAATTAATGAGAACGGTGATAAACTGCCTTTTCACTTACAAACCCCTGATAAAAATACATTTGAGCTGTAAGTATTGTTAATTGTACATGCAAAGCCTTGAATATAAGCACTCTGTTGATCTGCTACAAAAGATACAGTTTTCAGGTCTGCACAAAAGAAACACTACAGATCACAAACAAAGAACATCAGTAATTATGCCACTTAAAATACTTTAAATCTACCATTATAGAACCTGCACGTAAAGTTAATAAGTAAATAATTTCAAGTATTCAGAAGTACAACTTTACAAGTTCAAAGTTAGAAACATACTGTCAGTATGAAAGATACAGAGACACAGGTGGCAGAGTACAGTACCACTTTATCCTTTCAAAACTGTACCTTGTGGAAAGACTTCACTAAAACCTGCTGTGAAGTCCTTTTCATATCAAAGTTCTCAAGCAATCTGAAACAGCAGAAGTTTTAAACTACCAAGGACTGGTCAGCCTGGAGAAGGCTCCAGGGAGACCTTAGAGCAGCTTCTAGTGCCTAAAGGGGCTGACAAGAAATCTGGAGAGGGGCATTTTACAAGGGCATGTAGTGACAGGACAAGGGGGAATGGCTTTGAATAGAAAGAGGGTAACTTAGGTTAGACATTAGGAAAAAATTCTTCATTATAGGAGCAGTGAGGCACCGGCACAGGTTGCCCAGAGAAGCTGTGGCTGCACCATCCCTGGCAGCGTTCAAAGCCAGGCTGGATGGTATCCCTGCCCATGGCACAGGGGGTTGGAATTAGATTATCTTTAAGGTCCCTTCCAACACAAACCACTCTCGGATTCTGTGATTCTTGGATTCTTGTCACTGTTTAGGATTTTGGAAAAGCTCTTCATGGAAGCGAGAAGACAATTCCCATTCCATCTTATGCCTCTGTTTGTAAACGGGAACAGAAGTGTACCTGAGGTCTCCCCTACCTTTAAAAACATCATTACGGAAATCCTGCTCCCAGAAGACAGAAAATACCACAAAATATATTCCCATTTTAAGTCAGTCCCTACACAGAAGTCAAGAGCTAGAACTGAACAAGAGACCAAAGGAGAACTAACATTGAATACCTTGAAAGAAAAATATTTCTTTGATAGGTGTAAAACACATAGCATGAAGTCTTGAAAAAATCTTCTCAACCCTGTTATAGCAAACACAGGCTATGTGCTTCCTAACGTCTAAAGTAGCTTGAACACAGACATTTACATAAAAAGCTTTTAAATGATGTATTCCAGAGAAGAAAGACTTTTTCGCAGCCCAACAGCTACAAAAAGTTAAACAAAATGCTGATACTTTTAGGAAGATAGAGTGAAGACAGGCTTCCCACAATGACCACAGACACTACTTGTACAACTGGCAAAATTCACAGCCAGTTCATCTTCAGTCAAAGAAATGCATGGTACAATCTTGGGAATTTGAACAACAGATATTCCAGAGGCTTGCCATATCATCAAGCATACAACAAATAATAGGATAAGAGGATCCTCAAGCCCTTTTCTTCGTAAACAGGAAAAAATTGTTGAACTTGGGAACAAAACAGTATTTCAACCTTACCTCAAATGCACAAGCACTGCTAGTGAGAACTACCTGAAATACTTGGATGGTCCAAATTCCTGAATGCTCCAATATTTATTTGATTTTGATACTTCTCTATTTTGCAGAGCCATTAACCCATCCTACACAGAAATGAAAGCAGCATAGGGGAAGTGCTCTATGTCTCCAAAGGATGTACAAGAAACATGTTTCTGTTGAAAGAAGGCTAGCAACTGCTACTCAGTTAGAATACCTCTAAAACAGGTTTGAAAGGTCAGGAAAAAAAAAATCAGGTTTAAGGACAATCTTCATCCACTGAATTTGTATCAATGCAAAGCAAAATGAAAATGGATAAATACCATAAAAAATAGAAGAGGGAAGAAATCAGAGAAAAGCAAAGCAAGGGCAGAATGAAGAGGAAAAAGAGGAAATAAATAGGGATTCATCACCACCATAAGTCAGATGTAGTAGTTTTACCTACTGCAATTATGTCCCTCTAATATTGCTCAGTATCAGGCACAACAGCACTGACTGATGGTGCACACAGTGATTTGATCAGCCAGGAATCCATCAGCTTCTAGCCCCTCTGAAGAGTCACATACCAAACACCATGTCAGTATTATACCTGAAAAACTGGTAGTCATGTCTCATTTTGAAATCTGTGATCAAGACCAAAACTTTAGTGACCAATGTAATGACCTACTGACATTTCTGAATTGCAAGTTCTGCAAAAAGTTACTTCTTTTTGTTGCTGTTACATCTACTGTAACAAAGCTGGTAAACAATCTGGAGGATGTCTTTTAAGGAACGGCTGGGGGAACTGGGGTTGTTTAGCCTACAGAAGAGAAGGCTCAGGGGTGACCTTACCCCTCTCTACAACTAACTGAAATGAGGTTGTAATGAGGTGGGGGCCGGTCTCTTCTCCCAAGTAACAAGCAATAGGACAAGAGGTAACAGCCTCAAGCTGCACCAGCAGAGGCTCAGATTAGGAAAAATTTCTTTACAGAGAGGATGATCAGGCATAGGAACAGGCTGCCCAGGGCAGTGGTGGAATCACCATCCCTGGAAGTGTTCAAAAACTATGTAGGTGAGGCCCTTAGTGACATGGTTTAGCGATGGACTTGGCAGTCCTGGGGTTAAGGTTGGACTTGATGATCTTAAAGGTCTTTTCCAACCTAGCTGATCCTATGATTTGAAGAGCCCCTGGAGGAACTTCTGCAATAACATGAAATGTCTTTCAAAAAGCTTTTATGGACTGGGACCTACAAAAGCATCATTTACTATTGAAGAACCCTTCAGTACCATCATCCTCCACCTTCCACTAGGGTTCGAATTCTCCCAAATTTTATGTGGATAAGTTACGGATAAAATGAACACAGCTTGGCCGTAACTGCTGGATCTCAGAACTCTTCCTTCCAAACTCAAGTTCGAAGAAACTGGAACTTCTGGACACATATGGTTATTTTTGCTGGGGGGTAGTAATATGGCTTTGCAGAACTCTTAAAATGCAATAACAGACAAAAGAAAACAACAGTGAATATTATATCATTTTTGAGTTAGTCCCTATTCAACAGTTGACACAATATCCAAGAAATTGGAAAAAAGCTTGGGAGGCTGGCAGGGAGAAAGTTTCCTGCTCACCACAATCCCCCTTCTTGTTTGCAAACAAATCACTTTTGCCAGCTTCTGGATAGGAAGGGAAGAACAGACTTCAAAATAAACAGTCTATTAAATAAACATTCTTTTGAACACACCAAACTGAACAAAGCTTCCCAGCTGTCCTGGAAAAAAAATCTTCATTTATTTTTAAGGAAGGTATGAAAATTAAGATGACAAAACTACACAGCTTTGTAGAGCCTGAATCAATGTCAGAGTTCCTCAGACTGCTCACAGAAAGAAAGAAAATCTAGGCAGTTTCTCAGTTCTAACAAAGAATGCATATTGCTTTGCTTTAGAAATAACACTTCCCTATTTATTAAATCTGATTTCTATTTTCAGTAAATTATCTTCCACCAACAACCACCTTCTGATTTATCTTTAAGTGATATACCAAATAATTAAAAACTAAGCTCCACTTTGAAATTTTCCTTTGAAATTTCTGGATGAGGAAAGGAACGAGTAGCCCTGTGAGCAACAAGTTACTGAGGCTTAAATTCCTAAAGAGCCTGATCCCACTCATTAAAATCTCAGTCTAACAAGGTCTGAGCACCGATAAATTTTCATCTCATCTGTAACATCCGTTCCATAGTAGTCTGGTGGGCAACAACATTTTTACTGTACTGTCAGCTTTTCCTAACTTTGAATACTTGTGCAGTTCTTCTATTGGACTGATTATTTCCAGAAACCTTGTCAGAACTCAGTTCTTCCAGCATCTTCTGAACTGCAAGCTCTTCGGCTTTAACAGGATATCTTCACCTTTCCTCAGCTGGTTTCCTAAGGAAATGAGGCTTATGCAGTGGATGTTGTGTAAAGTCTTTCTCTCCACTCCCTTCAGCTTTTAGCTACAAACATACTTATAATAAAAGTAGGAACACAAAACCTGAAATACAATCATAGAATAGTTAGGGTTGGAAAGGACCTTAAGATCATCTACTTCCAACCCCCCTGCCATGGGCAGGGACACCTCACACTAAACCATCCCACCCAAGGCTCTGGCCAACCCCACCTTAAACACCACCAGCGATGGAGCATTCACAACGTCCCTGGGTAACCCATTCCAGTGCCTCACCACCCTCACAGTAAAGAATTTCTTCCTCATATCCAGTCTAAACTTCCTCTGTTGAACTTTGAACCCGTTACCCCTTGTCCTCTCACTACAGTCTCTCATGAAGAGTCCCTCCCCAGCATCCCTATAGGCCCCCTTCAGATACTGGAAGGATGCTATGAGGTCTCCATGCAGCCTTCTCTTCTCCAGGCTGAACAGCCCCAACTTTCTCAGCCTGTCTTCATACGGGAAGTGCTCCAGTCCCCTGATCATCCTCGTGGCCCTCCTCTGGACTTGTTCCAACAGTTCCATGTCCTTTTTATGTTAAGAACATTAATAAGATGAAGTTACTATTAAACTCCAAGCACCATAACACCTACTATTATTCTAAGATCCAGGTAGGGAAAGTTTATTTTGCAGAAACAGCGTCATGAGTTCAAGAAATGCTTCTAAAACTAATTCACGTTCTACCAGAATATTATTAGATACAGCCTATTTGACAGAGTAAGGTTAGTACTAGCTGGACATACAGGGTGGAATAATCATACTTAAAAAGTTTGGGGTTGGGTCTCCTTTTGTAAAAGATGTGTAAACTCTTGGACAAAGACTTCTTTCTAATGCAAACAACTGAGGCACATATTTGTATCTAATGGTCTGAACAACTGGTTTCATTTGAGGGAGGGAGCCATAGAGCTCAAATTCAGTCAAAAAAAGCAAACAGCTCTGAAACAAGTTCTCAAAAACAGTGATTCAGAAGAGCCTTCTGAAGTGAAAGACAAAGATATCACACCTATTGCACTGCTAAATGAGAAGTGGAAACAATGCGAATATGGGTGTCTCTAAACATATATAAAATTACATGCTTTCCCAGTTAAAGAGATTCATAACCAACCACTAAGAGGAACACTTTGTTTTCTCCAAAAATTACAGTGGTTTGTGTAACATCATTTAAGACCAGAAGGTCTTCAAGCAAACACTCAGATTGCATGAGGAATCTTATCCCTACCACAGTCTATCTTTGAAAAAGATAAAACTAGATTACCAGTGCAAATTATCACCTGAAAATTTTGTTGATGGGGAAAACTGTCACTGTACAAGACCAACTGTATCTTCTCAAGCATTGACTTGTTTCAAAGGCACCAGAGAGTCGGATGTATCTAATTAGCAAGGAATGCAATGTTGCAAAAGAGTAAGCAAAACACTTCCCAGAGCTGGCTGATAACTTCAGTTCAATGTAGGGCTGCTTACCAACATACAGACCATGATAAGTAAGCAGAGATTACATTTTTTGAGACAGAAAGAAGATTCTGCACTGATTTTCCATCCCATGATGAACAGCAAATACAGCATTAGAACATAGTTCTAGCTATACCAAGTTCACATATTTGAAGTAGATGTTTGAACTCTATATTCAGTGAAAGATTAATCTTCACTACAAAAGACTTTTTTTTCCCTTTTAAACTGAATACATTCTACCTTTCTCTACATCTTCATATACCTTTTAAAGTAAACTGACCTGCGTAAAGAACATAGGTGTGATAAGAAATAGTTACAGGTTTACACAACTTCATGTATCTGACCTCGAAGCAAAAATACTGAGATAAACAGCCACAGCATTTCAAGTTATTTTTGTGAATGTTTCCTAAATATTCTGACAAAACATTTTGCAGCTATCTGTAATGTTCAAAAAGCTAGTAAGAAAAGGGGCTTTCCTTTTAAAAGTCAACAAAAGACACAAATCAATGTTTTAAAGCCAAGCCATTTGTCATTACCTAGATCTCTAATTCTTATGTAAATTACCTGAAAGATTACTCATACATCCTAAAATACTGTCTCTTTGTACAGAGTTAAGGTATATTAGCTAATCTCCCTGAAGATCAGTTTGCTACTGAGGTAGACCTGCATGATCTGCTTTTTTAACATCTTTATTGGTTTGATACTACTGCCAAACCTAACTGAGCAAATAAAGTAACATAACCAAAGAGCCTCCTCTAACTCTTCTAAAAGGTAGAGAGGTATAACTCACGTCATCCATTACAATCATCCTCACTTTGGTCAACACACTACACAGAACTCACTACACTATTAAATTTCACATGAAGATCTCAACCGAAAACTGTATTACCTGTTTTCTATAGGAATAACCTTATGCATCACATACAAGTTCCTTGATGGGAGGCAAGAGAAGAAATGCAAGAGCATGCTGGTTTAAATGCAGAAAGTAAAAATATAAGGTTCAGATTTAATATGCAATGCCTAAGGCACTCATAAATAAGGAGGAACTACAAGTTAATGCCCTTCAGCTTTTCTTTTCCCCAGATTAGCCTGACCTTACAGACTTGAACAGGTGAGATCCTGTTAGTTAACATGCACACACAGATTCAACTTTGGTTACTGCACTTTTTGTTAGAGAAACAGAATCATGTTAGCTTCAGATCTGAAGGTTTTTAATTTTGGCAAGTGTGTCCGGAACTACCACTTTATAAAAGAGTAGCATCCATACTGTCCACTACTACAGTATCTAAAACAAAAAACAACCAAAGTTTTATTTCAGAATCTTACAATGACTACTCCTGTGCTGACTGAGCTGCTCCATTAGCATGATATAGAACACTTATTCTACACCAACTGCAGATGTAGCCCGGATTCTCAGTGCAGAAAATGGGGTACGTATAGCAGTGGCCACAGCAAGAACATGTGTAGCATCAGGCTACATTATCACAGGTGACTCACAGAGGAGGAAGCAAGAAGTTCATCTCCCACTTTTTCTTATTTCACCCACTGAATGCATCATTATCCTGGACCATTAAATCGAAACACAGACTGATTAGATTTCAAAGGTTTTGCCTATTGTTTTCTCTTCAGCCTGACAGCTGTACTGAAAAGACACTTTTCTTCTGCCAGATATCAGAAAAACAAACTTAATGCTCCAACTTAGAAAATACTTTCCATCATCATACCACAACACTTCCAATAAAGGAGTTCACTATCTTTGGTTACCATGGTGACAGACAACCTGTCAAAACAGGGACATCCCCATTTTGCATTTAGTGAAGTATTTATTGCTCAAATCCACAAGTAAGTGACAAAGCTATAAATGAAACACCCATACAGCTACTTTATATCTGAGTGAAATGTCTCCACTAAGGGAGTTAAGTCCCTGTGCCTCCACAAAGATAAACTCATAAAAGTCATTTTTCAGAAGCTATCAGGAGAACTGGCTACCCTGGATTTGGAGAAGGCTGAGGTTCCTAATGACTTATTTTTCTCAGTCTTCACTGGCAAATGCTCTGACCACACCACCCAAGTCTTGGAAGGCAGATGCAGGGACTATGAGAATGAAGACCCTGGGCCCACTGCAGGAGAGGATCTGGTTCGAGATCATCTTAAGAACCTGAATGTATGCAAGTCCATGGGACCTGATGAAATCCATCCACGGGTCCTGAAGGAGCTGGCAAATGAAGTTGCTAAGCCACTGTCCATCATATTTGAAAAAATCATGGCAGTCAGGTGAAGTTCCCGATGACTGGAAAAAGGGGAATATAACCCCCATTTTCAAGAAGGGGAAAATGGATGAGCCGGGGAACTACAGACCAGTCAGTCTTACCTCCGTGCCTAACAACAGTGACATTCCTTGCCTGTCTTTGGGCTAGAAAGACTCAAAGACAATGGAAACAAACATAAGTATGACCAGACACCCTGGTGTAATCAGGAGTGTATCCAGGGAAGTTTGGCTACAAAGCAGAAGAGCTTCCAGTTGCTGGTTGAAGGAAACAGACAGATTCCCCACTTACAAGTAATTCTTCCTAGTAATTAGAATATTATGTCTGCTGCTCATGGTTTAGAAGCAAGATACCTCGAATTTGCATATCAGCATTTGAAGCTGCACATGGATAAACTACTGAAAAGTGAATTTCCATGTACCTATCCCCAAAATATAAATTTGCTTATTAAAAGAGAAATTACTCTGCATCATGTCAATCCAGTAACAGGCAGTGAAATTGCCCATCATACCTAAGCTATCAATCATTTCAAAGACTCCAGAGTCCTAGAGCATCAATGTAAAACCTTTTCTAACCAAAACCACAATTGTTGCATAACATGACAGTGGAAAAGATCTTCCCAGCTCCCATGGAACACATCTAATGTCAATTTCTTGGAGGATTCGGGGAAGCACAAGCACCAAACAGGATTATCACAGCAAATCTGAGCAGTGTTAACCACTCACCAAAGGAATGACTTCCTGGAGAACACAGAACGATTCCCGATACTTCAAGTCATCTGAGGTAACATTAGACGCAACGAGTCATGTAAGATAAATAGGTCTTCTGTCTTAGAAGGAAGACATACTGATTTACCATAGGGGTTAGCCAAGTATGCAATCGCAGCACCAAACTGTAATCTTTTATAGGAAGTAGACCCCTTCTCACTAAAGATTCAAGAATAGCTCCTGTTACTCTGCAACTTGGATTGGTACATCGTTCATCTTTTGCACAACACCTAACCCCACAGGCTAATATCATCTAGGTCTCTTAATACAAAGAGACAACCTTAAGACAACTTGGAGTAAGAAGTAATTCTGTCTGGTTTCAGTGGACAGGAAGTCAAAGAACAGCTTGTTCACTTCAGGAAAGCAGTGTGAAATAATCTGACAGTCCAACTGCACTGGGGCAAAGCTCAACTTCTCTGAGGCAAAAGAACAAATGCCTTTGCTGAAGGTAGCTTTGCGCTTCAAATACTTGCTTTTGAACCTGGAAGGCTTAGCCAAGAAGAAAGATTCACTTCCTTAAAAGCTGGTATTCTCTATTTACTCTGTGAGCAGTGAAATTACAGAATTTGGAGATGTTCAGGGACATGTACTAGGTCTAGTTGCAAAGTTCATTTCCTTCATAGCAGCCCATATGGTGCTGCTTTTTAGATATGTGACTAAAACAGTGTTGATAATAAACCAATGTTTTAGCTGTTGGTCAAAGTGATCATACAACACCAAGGCCTTCTCTCTCACTCTGCCTCCCACAGAGAGTAGGCCTAGGAGTGGGCAAGAGACTGGAAGGGGACACGGCTAGGACAGCTGGCCCAAATCAATCAGAGGTTCCAATACCATGTAACGTCATGTTCAGCAGTAAAACTGGGGGAGTTTTTCCAACCAAAGTAGATGCTGCTTGGAGACAGACTGGACTTTGGTCTGCTCATGAGACATGGAGACTGGTCACAGTTGCATCACTTCCCCCCCAACATTTTTCTCCCTCCCACCTTCAGCTACTAAACCATCTTTATCTCAACCCACAAGTTTTTCTGGCTTTTGGCTTTCCAATTCCCTCCCCTATCCCACTGTAGAGGAGTAAGAAAACAACTGGGTGAAGGCTTAGTCACTGGTCAGGGCCCACCACCACACAGAGGATTCAGGAGGTTCATCAGATTTCCTTAACAGGCAATGACATCCAGGCTGCAGAAAGATGATAAAATGTAACCACAAAACATGGTTCCATTTCCACACTGAAGGACATCCTCTACTCATTTTATCAAGTTTAATCACTGCAGTACACCTTTCCCAAGAAGAAAATAATGGTTCTAGACACCACCATCTGAAAAAGTTCTGAGATACTACTTCCATAAAAGTTAGGAATTTTCATTGTAAAAGTAAAGATGAACCTGCTTAGAATAAATTTACACTATTTTACTCTGTGATAGCATATTGCAACCAAAACATACTGGCTAAATGACTAACTAAACTGTAGCCATAGAGAAAGAATGTGGGTCTTATGGAAGCAAATCTAGAACTCATACATGAGGAGTATACAATTGCTACTGTCATAATTCTGGCTTCTTAATTTAATTTCCCTGGCACAAGCAATACTCTCCAAGGTGTGAGGTCTTGAAAACACAGCACTTCAAGCATATGTTAACTTTTTCTTCCTGAACTTTACTGAATGACCTGATGCTAAACAGGTCATCTAATTTATCACGTTGAAAGAAAGGTAGCATCTTCAAAATCGACTTGTTAGAATAGCAGCATCTGATGAGTTTGCTGACAAAAACTTGCCTGGCACTAAGTACAGCACTAAATGGTCTGACTTTAGGTGATACCAACTCTTAAAAGCTACAGGCACTGAGACCCTGAGGGATGTTCAGTGCCTTTTCAGTAAGACAACCTTCCAGTATAAAGATCTTGGTCATTTTTGTTTTGGCAAAGAACAATTGGTGGAGAATCTTAACATTTCCATCTCCGTGGTAACAGGGATACAACATATGCAGAGTACAAAATGGAGTCGGTTCTCAAGTTGCAAAAGAATTTGGGAAGCCAGAATATTTTGGATAAAGAACAAATATAGAACAATTTTTTCTGCCACTTTGAAAACAACTCACAGCTATGGAACACTTCATCTCCCCAAGGAACAGATGTGCCAGATGCATTCCAGCTAATGCATCCACGTGTTTTCTCATTCTCCACGCATGGAGCATGAATGTTCCATCTACAAAATCTGTACATGGAAAACATTTCCTATTCTCAGGTTTTCAAGTGTAAGTGGTGTGATCATATTCATGTGGGCAACGTTCAAATACAGAACTACAAGTACAGTAGTACTTTAAATGAAAAATGCATTATAGAAGAAATATTATTATAGGGCTCAGGAAGCCTTCCATTTATACTGCAATTCTGTAGAAAAATTATATCGACTGTACCCAAAAGTATTTTTATCCCTCTGGAATAAAGGACATAAAAAGTACAACCAGGGACAAATGTTCTCTATTGCTGTTCTCTGTTACCTTTTGTTCTTATTTTTGAACCCTATGAAAATTTGAAGAGAAACAGAACCAGATGTATCAGAGTAAGTTTTTTCATTCTGGCACATTCAGGCAAAATCTGCTTTACATAATTAAACATGACTAAACCTTAACTATTTAATTTGAGAGAGGTGTCTATCTATCAGTGACAAGCTGCAGTCACTCAGAACACCTAAAAAAAAAAAAACAAAAAAAAAACAAAAAAAACCCAAGGAAAAAAACCTTGTCTAGGAAAGAAATCAAGGCCAATGCTCCACTTGTACCTCCAAAAGAAACTAAATGAAAACTGTATCCCAAATTAGAAAGGAAAAAAATCACTGAACAGGAGTTCAGCTGTGGAAAGACTATCCTAAAATTCTTCCAGAAATAAATTCACCTGTGCATAAAGAACAATGGGTTACACTAGAACTGTCTTTGCATTAAACTCTGAGCTACTAGTTCAAGCACGTTGAAAAAAAAAAAAAAACCACAGGAGTGTTATAAATGATTAAGGACTAGAAAAGTCAAGGACTTGCTTCACTTTTGCATCTAATCCATACATACATATTGCAAAATGGTGAAGAACAGTGGCATTCCAGATTTGTTACTGTTAAAATTATGCTACCTACAAACAAACAAACAAAAAAAAACAAACAAACAAAAAACACCCTTCCCTCCACCTCCCCCCCAAAAAAACCCAACAAAAAAAAGAGGCGCATTCACATATACATACAAAGCTATCATATTCCAATCCCAGCTGCTGGCTATGACTCCAGCATGCCTTCTCTCTAATCTACATGCCATTTATGAGTGTCTAAATGTGTAAGTCAACAATAATTGGAATGAACTGGATTCAGCATATACCACAATCATAACACTTGATATAAATGTTAAGAAAGTATTCAGAATCATTACCCAGCACCAGACATTAGAGTTAATTCATCTGATTTTACACGAAACTAAAAGACCACTATAATTCCTTAATTAGAAGTGGCACTTTCAGTTTTAAATGCAAAAATCAAAATAAAAGCAAACTATTATGGCACTGTTTCCCAAATTCCAGACCTAGACGGTTATCACTGAAGACCCCCTGGGGCTACAGGCACCACATGCAACTTCCAAATGGAAGTACTACACTATTATCCAGCCCTGCCATTACATGCAAAAGGATATTAAAAGTGCAAAAGCCCTACAAACTTTGAAATCCTGTGGGACTTGCATGTGTAATACAGTCTGAGTATCAAATTGCCAAATTACTTCCAACTGTTCTAAAACGTATCCTTCCAGATCATCACAACTACAAAGAGGAAAGAATTTCTCTGCACGCTGGAAGTGACACATCAAAAAGATACCCCATCAAACTATTCCAAGATATCCTTCCTTATACATGTTGTCACCTTTATTCAGTAGGGATTTCTTTTTTTGTGTCAGGGTTATCCAAAACCTACCAAATGCTCTGTCAAGTAGCACAGCCTACCATTCCAAGTCTAAACAAGTTGTTACCTAGCTTTATTTTTAAAACATCAGAATTCTTATCTTCCAGGATGAGTTTCAACCCAAATTAGACCCAAAAAATAAGAGTCAATCAGTGTGCACTGGACACACTATTAATTACTCAGCACCTATTCTAGAACACACAGCCTTTATAAAACCTTTAGTAAAGTTCCTCATCACCTGCAGCACAGAGGAAAAGGAACTTGTCTCAGCTGTGGGAAGAATATGATCTTATGACCCAGTTAAAGCCTGCTCAGTCAACCACTTGCCAGCAGTCACTGATAATATCATAAATGTACCTACAGTGTTCCCCAGAGGAAAGATAACAGCTTACATGTTATTTTTATTTTCAGACCAATTTCCACCCGAAACATATGCCTACTGAAGTGCTGTAGCCTTCTGTGCTAGAACTTAAAAGCCAAAAGTATGTTGGATAAGTAAAACATATTTTGTAATAGTTAGCTAGAATAAATGAGTAAAAATGACAGAATAGATACTTGCCATTTCAGCTGAATATATTCAGATAGGTTTCACTACTCAACTAGACTCTAGTGATGTCTTTACATAAGTAGATTTTTATAACAGAAACTGATGCCAGTTAAGCTTTATTTGTCAAACTGATGGATGATACTTTCTGAAGTAAACATCACTTTTCCCACAGAGGCCTGCACTGAAGTACTCTTTGTCCTGCACAATGTCATCCAAGTCCTAGTTATGTTCACTGCATATTTACACAACACTCAATTAAATGTATCCTCACTCTCTCTAAACTGTGTTTCTATTTGTTATCCAAAACAGGAGCCCTTAAAGCTACTGTTACACTATTTAATGGCATACATGCAAAACCCCATGCTTTTTTTCCAGAACATGCTTCTACTCCCTTCCTTAACACACCAAGTATCCTCAGAGCGATTAATTCCTAGAGAAATTATTATCAAAATAGTTCCCATATCCTACTACATATCTTTATACAGCATTTCCACTTTCCAACCTTTCCATACTATTTTTCCCCACTCTAATATATGCAAAAAAATTATGAAAGGAGAGATTATGCATTTTTTAAAAAGAAAGCAAACTGCTATTCTAGCCTGCATCTGGTCAAACACTGCCTACATCACTTAAATTCCATACAAAAACTTAACTTCTATATTCAGTATCTTTTTTTTTTTCTTTTTTTTTTCCTCTTTTTTTTATTTTTTGTGCCACTAATAACAATAACACAGTTGTGGGTATTTTTCCTACTACCTATGACCCAGGAACCTGAAAAGGTATATTAGAAGTTCCTGAACATGAAAGATAACCCTACTGCTGCTATGCTACCATCACAACCAGCATGACAATTTCATATGGTTTTTACTCACCTCCACATTAATCTGAATAGTGTGTCTGAGGTCTTTCTCCCCAGCCCATAACTAACATTGATATGCTCTAGGATATAGGGGAACATGTATCAAACTATAAATATCTCAGTTTTATAGAAGAGCATCAGGGTGCATGGAGCCTCCACCCTACCATTTTCCAAAGCTGGAAAACCTCATTTTGTCCTGGCTCCATCCTGAAATTCACTCACTTTTCCAAGAACAGAAGCCAGAAAGCACAGCAGGAGAGGGCAGCAGAGGCTGTTGAAAGCATAGACATTGCCTAGCAAGAAGAAACCCAAATATCACACCTATTAGAAAACAACTCTACATCTCAATGGCTAAACTCTGTACATCCTGACAAGTGGATGGATAAGCAAAAAGATATGAACATGGTAAAAAGGTACACATCCTGACTGCACATTGTTTAGCTCAGAGGTCTTCAGGGAAAAAAAAATGCCTACGTAGAAACAAACTGACAGTGTCAAAACGTAAACTAAAACTTACGCCTGTTAATATAATGCACATACACTTGGC
This sequence comes from Ara ararauna, assembly GCA_028858755.1. Lineage (NCBI taxonomy): Eukaryota > Metazoa > Chordata > Aves > Psittaciformes > Psittacidae > Ara > Ara ararauna. The sequence continues at coordinate 34,440,987 of CM054380.1, read as the reverse complement.
TTTTTTGTTCACACAAATTCTATATTGTATTGAAACTTTTTTGTTATTCTGCTTTGCTGGTTTTACGTTTTTCCTCTTCCATGTAAAAAAAACCCACAACAAACAGCAACCACAAAAAAAACCTAGAACACATTCAAGCAAATAACGAAGCAAATAAAGAATCTGCAGTTCTCTTAAGACTGAAAATGTTATTAGCACTAAACCTTCAAGACTCCACAAAGAAGATCCTCTAGCCAACTAGCCAGAGCATTATGAACCATACAAAACGAAGTAGGATAAATTAAAATTTCAACACATTATGTACAGTTGCTACTTCACAGCAGATTTACCAGATTTTCTTCTACCAAGAATCAAGCATGTTCAGAAACAGCCAGAAATGCTAAACTAACTAGGCATACCCATAACCGAAAACATATTGGGGGGATTTTATTGACTGGATTAACATGTTCAGAACCCTGTTTCCTCAGAGACTTCAAGTGTTGTTAACGCCACTTAAGATGCCATTGATAATATTGTTACAACAGGGACATACTATTGCAACAGCTTGAAAAACAGAAGAAAGCTCTTGAAGAATTATTGTAAATTACTGGAAATCAAAATGCACCTGTAATGAAAATCTGACTCACATGAAAACTGATTGTATGATCAAGTGATAGAAAGAAGTGGAAGATTAGAAACAAATGATAACTTAACTCCTAAACTTGAATGATACACCTCCACAGCATAGACTACTTCCAGGCACTAGCACTTCATCTTTTCTTTACCATGACCTAGAAACTAATATCTACAGTCTTGGCTAATTTTAAACTGTAAAATTTTGCTTTTAACAGAATCCTGAATATCTATCCAAGTGGTTTCAATTTTAATGAAAACATTTTTCCACCTAATCTTACTTGTAAGAAATAGTGTTATTCTGAGTAAACAGCAAACTTTATGGCTAGACCAGATTCTTGTCTACAAAAATGATGGGTTTGGCAAATTATCACACTAAAGCAATAGAAAATGCAATGGCTGTCCGATGTAGTAAGCTTCAATTCAAGCTGTCCTTTTAGAGAATGTGATAAAATGAGGCAGGGAGGACAGAAAGAAGCAGCAAAGAAGAACAGGATCAGTAACTCAAAACCCAATAAAATATATTTAAGAATGCAGCATTTATGACGCAAATTTGATAATAACGTACACCTCAATAAGCTTCATTCAAACCTGCTTTGTGATTCATTGTCAAATAATTCTAGTGATTCATTAGCAGAAGAATGAATGACCTAATATGGCTTTGAGATAGACAGGGTATAATCTAGAGAGAGATTTATCTAGAGCCATGTTTAAAAGTAAGCATTACTTTAAGAAGTGAAACTTATTTCATTGAAAAAAAAAAGTAAAAGAAAAAAATGGGTCTTATGCAATAATATTAATTTTTTAAAAAATCCTCACCTATATCACATCACTTTTAGTTTCAGAGGTGATGCAATTACTCCATATTAGCTTAATTACTGCATATTTATTTCAGCAATTGTGTGGATCTAGTGGACTACCTCAAAGACTTCTTTATTAAATCAATTCCAATTTGGGAGAGATATACATACACACAGTACTGCACAGCAACTACAACAAACATTCAACTTCAGCAACCCCTCTGGAAGAGTTATGCATGGGTAAAAGCACTGAAATACTTCACACCACACAAAATTTTACAAAACAAGCCAGAAGAGAAAAAAAACATAGAAGTTGGACATCTTAATAAGTATGCTATATTTTAAACCAATGCATACCAGCACTGAGTTTTACTGTTTGCAGTAGAAGTAATAAAAGCCTTCGAATGCAAGTCAGGTCTAAAGAAAGAAACACAGAAGTACTTATAAATACCTCCACACATACCAACAAGTTTCATGACAAAAGTTTAGACACTTGACCTAGACACAATATAGGATAAATAGCCCAAAAATATTCTATTTGGCTTGAATTGTAATAATGTTTTATTTTTGTATGAATGATAGATGCTTTCTCTCCCTTAGTTGTAATAACTTCCAATCATTTAACTATATTCTGAAGAATAGCTAACGCTGTAGCTCAAGATGCCAAAAAGAATATACTTAAAAATTGGCTTCAAATGACACAAATTAATAACCGTAAATAAAGGCAAAATTAGGTCCTTGTACGCCAAAAACAGTATTCAGTTGGTGACCACAGAAAGCATCCTGCACAGAAAGGAAAGGAGAGAGAGCACTAACCTGCGAACATTCATGCTAGAATGACTTTAGCCTCATCTGAGCTAACAAAGGTATGGTATGAGAGAATAACAACATTAAAGGTTGCGAGGGGTTCTTGCTTTCTAGGGGTGAGTGGTTTTGGTTTCTGGGTTGGTTTTGGGGGGGTTTTGCTTTTGTTTGGGTTGTGAGTTGGTTTTGTTGGGGTTTTTTTGGAAAAGCACATTTTAGATGTAGGAACAAGAGAGATGCTCAAGACAAAATCTGAAACTAGTAGGAAAATGTTCGACACAAAATGTATAGAACAATCAGAATTACACAATCTGAGTTAACTACAAATGATACTAAAATATTATTTTGCTCTTCAGTGAAGTTTAAATATTTAAACAGGGGAAGAAAATACTTCCTCTGAGCACAAAAGAATTTACTTTGAGAAACACTTTCCACATTCTTCAGAATGCACAATACCTTTGGGATGAGGGAAGTACAAGGGAGCTATCACTTTCTAGGAGGGATCAACAAGAATTTGACTTCTGATGAATGAAGAATCTGTCACATGAAACTAACATGCCTGAAAGCACTTCAATTTTCTTTTTAAGACTACCAAGATGCAAACTGCACATTATTATAAAATACTCATAGTGTTAAGCAATTCCATAACACAGCTTTGTTTCTTTGCTACTTACTACATGCAACCTGTTCCATAATATGTACAAACTGTTGCAAATTGCCTATATTGTCTCTCTTCAAATAACGTGGTTTACTAGCAAGTCTTTCCCATTATGTATGCTTGGCCAGGTGCCCCAGAGCAGCATCACAGCACCAGAGGGCAAGCAGAAGTTGGTTATAAGCCACCTTTCCACTTCCCTTACCCTTTGCCTGCTAGGAATAAGATAGATTCTCAGTGTTATGTACAAAAAGCCTAAGGGCTGTTCTTAAATGCCCTTCAAGTGGCTGTTACAGGAGCTGAAAATTGCCAAAACAGCATGGTAGCACAACAGTTTCTTTCAGGGATGATTCACCAGCTATAAAATTACTGTACATCAACACAGTTCTTGGCCCCCTGCCTTCCTTAACCTGACAAACTTGGTACTCAACTCTGCTACCATCATACTACAACCCAATATATCAGTGTTAACAGCCAGTCCAAAATCTCTCCTTTTTAAGTTATGGAATCCACTGAAAACCGGAGTGCTCTACGTCACATTAATTTCAGATAGAATGTAGAAGCTTCCAGCTTTATCATTCCATAAGAATAATAATAACCAACCCCTAAGATCTCTTCACCGGACCTGCAAGATCTTACTTAACTGCTTTATCCATTAAGGATTCCATTGAAACAACTGACACAAAGACCATGAAAGAAGAAAAAAAATTACTATGACCTATCAGATTGTTGAGGATTACAAAATTGTCACAATATTTATACACAACAAGAGCATCTATAGTATATATCTCAGAAATATATATCTTAGTGTATCTTATTTTAGAAATAAGAAACTATTGTAAACTTAAGACTCATAGCTCAGGAAATATGCCATACAACACTTTGAAAATTGTTTGCCTTCTACGAAAGGCATCTTAATACAAGAGCTTGGTCCACAAGAACAAAATATTAACAAGTATTCTATCTCATAAATTCTGTTATCAAACCCAAAATCTCTATATTGCAAACAATCTATTTGCCAAAATAAGAAAGTTTTATCACCCTATTATTGTCAGAAGTACCAGGACTTTGAAATCTACCTATCCGATCTATCTGATTTTCTGGTTTTGTATGCCAAATAACTGAAATACATATACAGATGAGAGCTGCTCTCTAAATGTATAAGCTTCTTCACTAATCTAGCCAGCGTTCAGTATCAGTCAGAACCCTGACACCAAAAGAGCATGGCATAAAAACATCATCCAAGCCAAACAGCCTTTTTTTTTTTTTTTTTTTTTTGGTAAGATGTCTTTTATTACAGTTACAATCCAGCCATCACACACTTAACAAATGCTTGGGATTAGCTGAGAGAGCTGAGAAGTTATGGATGACAAGACAATGTTGTAAAACATAATATCTGCAAAATTTAACGCCATAAGTCTCCACTGAGATTCAAAAAATCAGAACCCCTCTGTCAGAATGCGGAAAGTCTGAGGAGCATCAATACTAATAAAACAGAAAAAGCTACCAGTCTGATGCATAAGAATGTTCCTACAGAGCATGCCAGGTTACTAAAGGTACATCATCTACTTAGTATCCACTGTTATTAAGGTAACTTCTATCCACCTTGCTCAGCCCACATACCTTCTACCCAGCATACATACATTTATTTTCAGTTCTTTTTGCTTCTCAGTTATCCCAGTCTCAACTTTATGCAATTCATCTCTGTACCCATCTTTAAATTTCTTGCAGTCATGATGACAAGAGCAACTATTATCACACTACAACAGAAAAGTCTTCATTTATTTCTTATTTTCTGATGAGCTGTGAAAGAATTTAAGAGGAAAAAAATCCACCAATGACTTTTAAATGTTTTTCTTTAAATCATTAAGGTACTCTGGATAGGTAGTAAGGTGACCCTCTACAGACTCACTATATCACACTGAATCAATTATGACGAATATGATAAAAACATAGTATCACATCGTAAATATTTTAAGATGCAACTTTTAAAAAAGTCATTTGTCTTTAAACTTAAGTAGTTTTCCATATACTCCAGACAGATTTTAGGTTATGCTCTACTTACGCACAACACAATCCTAATTTATATTAACCTAAAATTAAGAGAAGCAGGAAATATTTAAATGCAGCAATATAATGAAATAAACCAGGAACATATCCAAAACAATACTTAAAAGGCACATACACACACCACCCACCCAAAAACAAACAAACAAACAAACAAGCAAACAAAAAAACCACCCCAGATACTGTCTCTACTACTTTTTTCCTTCGTCCGTCCTGGAAACTGGAAATCCAGGAGTATTTTAATTTACATGCATAGTATATAAAACCAAGCACGGCACATAGTTTTATTATGCTTCAGTTAAGAGCATGAGTTTGCAGAAGTGCAACAAGAGTCAATACTCCACATATCACTGCCCTATCACCAAAAAATATCTCAACTGTATAGAGGGTGACATAACTTAGCAAAACTGTCTTCCTGACACAGAGGTAAAAGAAATCTCTTGTGTGGCAGAAGTAGGTCTTATCTTTTCATCCTCATGCTTTCACTGTATTACCTCAAGCGGCTGACCCCATGCACAATAAAACCTTCTGCCATCCATTACTTAAACTAAATGATAAAATCCACTTGTGGATGTGAAGGCCCCAAACTTGTATAGAAAATATATAAGAAAAAATAAATAGGTGATTTCTGAGTTGGTTTTTGTTTTTTAGTTCATTGGTTTTGGTGGTGGTCAGCTGGGGTTTTTTGTGGTGATGTTTGTTTATTTGTTCGCCCTCCAGGTCTCTCTTCTTTTTATGTAACTTCACAGGGCTTTTGGCATTGATTTTTGTTCAAGTGGAAGTTGAAGCAAGTTACTTAATGCTTTCTAAGAATAAAAAAAATATTTTGACAATCATTGAGAAGAGCTGCAGATGAAGAAGATGCAGACTTTCTTGTAAATTGCAGCCATTCTTGTTATAGCAAAACTGTCATATAGAAATAATTTATTATCAACTGGTAAGAACCTCAAGTCTTCCAATAGAAGTTGTTTTTTCAGAAATCTCAACGGATACTACATTGATGCCTCAGCAGCCATGAACGAGTATCTGGCTTTAGAGTACATTCTGTGCCCACTTAAACAGTTAAAGCGCTTTCAAATTTTAATACGAATTTCCAATATTGTTTGGCAATACCATGACTTTCAAGTGATGTATGCACACCACACACTAGGCCTCAGAGGACTTATATTACCTAATAGCTGTATGTTTCAATACAAATTTTCAAGAAAATTTTTTTTAAATTTTCAAAACATTAATTTTTTCCAGTAGAAATTTCCTATAAATGTATTTATAGAATAGAAATTTATGGGGTTTGCACATGCCATTCTACTACCCTAAACTATATCTGTACCTGTCATCATTTACTTAGCCTCATTCTTAAGTGTTACTGTCAGCACAAAAACAGACAAGGAAAGAATTCACAGGAGATTGAAAGTTCTGAAGTTTGAGTACTCTTAGGAAAAAATCTACTTTCAAAATTAAAAAAATAAAAACAAGAAAATAAAAACAGCAAGGCTTGGCATTAACAGAAAAATTGGAATTTTTAGCCATTGATTTGGAAACAACAACTCTTGTTATAAATGGCAAAAAAAAAACAATTTTCTGATGCAGGTACAAGAATTGCTACATAAAACTGAAAAGGAAGTGATAAACTTAACAGGATACCTACTCTTAATTTAAAAGAAAATTAAATTTTAATTTTTTCCTTCTGGGAAAAAAATAAACAACAACAAGAAGATTATCTGACAAGAAATCTTCTTACTTTACTAACCCTACCAGATCCCAATTATATTGTCAATCAGAATACATAAATTAAAAAAGGCAACTCAGCAACTCCTTCATCACTCAAACCAGAACGTAACCAAACAGACAATTATTAAGCAAAGTTAATTATGGCCTTCAATATAAAGAAGCCAAAGACACTCCTCTTATGTTCCCCACTAGGCCAGAATATCAGCTCAGTGTTGCAAGACCTAATAAGGCAGCCCTACGGACAGAAATAAAACAGACCTAGCGTAAGCCCTTAATCATATGATCTGTATTTTGGCAGCATAAATGCTCAGCTTCACACCATCTTCCTTTGAAGATCAGATGATAGTAGAACAGAACCCACCAGAGCAACTCTGAACAGTCACAGCAACCTCTGCGTGCTCCCCAGTAACCTCATCTACAGCAACACACTTGCAATGTAGACCTGGCATTTCTGCACACTCTTTTTGGCATTCCATATACACTCCACATACATCTGCTACCTCAGAGTTGCATGCTTATAGATAGACTATGAATTGATTTAATTTTACTCAAGATTTTCCAGGTCTTTCTGGAAAGCTTATCTCTTGGAAGAGATACAGGGATTATTTATTCTTAATACCACACAAACAGGCTGGAAGAGGGAGTCAACATGACAATGGCGAACTCATGAATGCAGAGCTATGGGCACGGTACCTCAGTTTCCCCTCAGAACTTTCTTCTTCTAAATGAGGTAATTTTCTTGGACTACATGGTAAACCATCTGATAAAACAGTTCAGGAAAACATTGTTCGTTACAGAGGTACGAGTCTCCTACAGCTGCTGAAAAACTTGAGAAGCACTCTGCCTTAGTCTGAAGCAAACAGATGAGGAAGCTACAATTCTGTCAATGTATGACAAACTTGGATTGTACAGGGGACAGGGATGTCTACATTTGTGCATCTGCACTAGGCTAAAAATCCCCTAGAGGCATAAAGATAGGAAAGCAACTGCTGCAGTGGCATTCAAATACATTGGTGCATTTAGCATACTCTTCTGCCACTAGAGACCACACAGCCACTGTCCTGGGTTCAGCAGTAGCACTCATTTTTCTCCTTCATAGTAGCTGGTGCAGTGCTCTGTTTTTAATTTTCAGCCTGGGAACAGGGCTGATAACACCGATGTTTTCAGCTGCTGCTCAGCAATGTTTAGTCTGACCAAGGACTTTCTGAGTCTCATGTTCTGCCAGGAAGGAAGGGAAGCTGGGAGGAAGCAGAGACAGGACACCTGACCCGAACTAGCCAAAGGAGTATTCCATACCACAGCACATCATGCCCAGTATATAAACTGGGGGCAGTTACCCAGAAGGGTTAGATCATTGCTCGGTCAGGCTGGGTATCGGTAGGCGGGCGGTGAGCAGTTGAATTCTCTTCCCTTGTTGTTTCCCTTGTCATCATTATTATTGGTGGTAGCAGCAGTGATTTGTGTTATACCTGAGTTACTGGACTGTTCTTATCTCAACCTGTGGGAGTTACATTCTTTTGATTCTCCTCCCCATCCCTCCAGGAGGGGAGGAAGGGAGGGAGTGAGAGACTGCGTGGTTTTCTGAGTTACGGCTGGGCTTAAACCATGACAGCCACAATCTAGAAGACACTGCTACTATCCCACTAAGAGGAAAAGTTATCAGGCAATAGACAGGAAAGCTCAACCCAACCATTGCATTAAATATCCAGAAGGTCCACAATAAAACAGAAGACACATAAGTTTACATCTTCACATGTACATTGTCTGACTGTAGGGGAGACACCTGTAGAACTGTAAGCTAGCAGCAAATAATTAATGATATTTATCTGTTACGTTAACTCTCCTTAACTAATGTATTTGGAAAGAAAAACTACTGTATCCTCAGGCTACTCACAAAGAATGTCCAACAACTGGATATTGAAAATTGAGTTTAACCTGATCTCACAATTCTAAAGATGTTTAAAGAGAACTACCACAATCACCGTAAAGTGTGAAATCTGAGGAAATTCTCAGAACCTGTACAATCTAGACATCATGTCTATATGAGGAGCAGTGACTATCCATACACAAAATCATCTGCTTGCTATTTGAAAACTGAAGTTAGATTTCACAAGTTCAAGCAAAAGAAGGTACACTCACGAAAAGTTTGAGGTCTGCTGGCACAGGGAACAAGGCCAAGGGAAAGAAGCTAAGAAGAATAGCTGGCTTTATCAGAAAGCATTTTGGTTTTGGGGTTGTTTTGGTTTTTGGTTTTCTTTTTTCCACTGACCTTTTAAATTGTAAATTTTTAGCCAAAACTAAATTTGTTGACTACCGTACTAGCTACTAAGACAAAGATACGTAATATGGATATCATTTCAGCACTATCCAGCAGGGGAAACATTTCTTAAAGAATTATTACCTCAGAACATGCTATGGTACTGTTACACAGGTATTCTCTTACACTTTCTGAAAAAGAGCATTTTTAATTAAGGATACAACCCCCTTACTTATAGACTGTATCCCCTACATGGGAACTCCAACAGTGGAGACCCTATGCAGACAAATCCTCCAAGACAGCTTCCTTCAATGGTTTCATAGTACCATCCCATTGTCAGGGTAGGATTTGCCTTGGGCTATCCTGACCAGCGCTACAGACCTCTCCCTATCAGAATGGCAAGTTCTGCTGTAAGACAGCAGTGTTTTTTTCTGTGATACTTGATGATTTCAACTTTATATCTGGTTAGTGACTGAAAAGGCAAAGGCTTTATTTTAAAACTATTCTGGTTTTAAAAAAAATACACATATTTTCCCACATAAATATGGAAAGATTGCCATGAAGAAAGAAATCAATTTTATCCTTGAGATAATCTGGAACATTATGTGTTTGGGGTTTTTTAAGTTATTTATGTCTTCTTCCTAAAAAATACAAAGTGTAAGTAAGTACTTATCAGCACTGGAGTAAAATAGAACATAGAACATTATGACAGTGTTTACATGAAATAAGAAGTCCTTTGCATCTTCTCACATCTAGTAATTACATATTTCATGTTCCAAAAGACTATTTCACACAGAGCAGCTGAAAGTAGAGAATGTTTACTGTCAAGCTCAATTCTGATATGTTTGGATCTCAGCTGTTTCATTATACTCATTTTTCCCCCAGAGTTCAAAGTGATGATTTGGTACACAGAAAAGTGTCCAAAAGCTTTTTAAAGGATGTTCTGCTACTTCTTTGTCATCAAATGTGCACATGAAGGATTACAGTAAAATTAAGCAAGAAATAAAATGCACATCTGTGTAAAAAATACAACACAGAAAAAAAACTTCCCTTCTTCGAGCCAATAAACCAGAAGGCAAAATAAGCATGCTCTACAAAATGCATCTTGCTTTACAATAAACAGAAGAACCCTTCACAAATAACCTTCTGTATACAGAAGGTAATGTGCTTTCTGAAATTTTCAAGGTGAAGGCCAACAAAGTTTTAAGTCTACTTTGAGTTTAGATGTAATGTAGCTTGTTACTTTCAATACCTGAAAGATACTCCACAGAAAGAGCAAAGTGTAAGATGTTGAAGTTGGTATTGACACACATTTAAGCAAAACAATCATCACTTCTAAAAGCATTTCCAGGATGGACAGTTGACCAATAAGAGAAATATTTCCATGACATCAAAAAAAAAAATCGTTAATCTTTAGTAAAAAGCACTTGCTTGGAATCAAAGGAAATACATACTTGATCCAAAACTTATTTGAAAGATCCACATTTCCTGCTAAATTACAACATCAATGTAGCTTAATGCTGTTTTACACTGGACACACTGTCACTCCAAAGCTCGGGAATTATGACCTCCAAAAATTTATAATTGCTTTTGAAGAGTATTTGCCAACTATGTCTAAAACTAGCATCCCTGCAAGTTCAAGATGTTCTCGCAATATGTCACCAAGTCAGCTCACTTGAAATTTTCAATACAGTGATTATGAACTACAACATAGTGCAGGCAGTAGACAGAGAAATCCTTTCTGTCTTCACTTCCTTGTTTCGAAAGCAGGATCTTCAGACACATCTCTTTCTCACCTGCACCAAATCAAAACCTTCCTCTCCAAGTTTGAAGTCTGTAAATACGGAGTCATTCGCCTAAGGGCCTTTTAGATAGCCCACACCGTGATAGTGCTGCAGAGATTATCATGCAACTCTTTTCTCCAACTGCCTTATATTACCCTTAAATCAAGTGCATTTGCATTTCCATATCACTGCAAAATCCTGTTTTGTAGCTTGATCAAACTACCCACATCTAAACTCCAATCTGTAAATATAATTCAGCACATCTCAACATGCAAGATGTTTGCTCTGAAATTCACTTCCTCTTGATCTAGTTTTCAATGCTCTGTAAAAAGAAGCTGCCTCAACTTCCAAGTCCTTTAGTTACCTCTCCACTACCTTCACAAGATTTTTCCTCTGCACACTGCACGTGCTTTCTGAAAGACAATGTTCATCATCTCTCAGCTCCTCTTCTTCTGCCCTTTTTCACTTCTTATTGTCATTTAAAACACCCATTTTTCTATAATGCTTCCTGCCTCTAAGCATTTACAGAGACACACTTTAGCAAGAGGAACTGGAACACGTACACACTCACACTCCAGCAGACGTCATCATCATCAAACTTCCTCATGTCATGCTTAATTTAAAATTTGTTCAAAACTTACAGAATTTTGTGACTGGAGGATCATCTCAACTGTCTACAAGCACATTATTTCCCCCTCAACTGCGCAACAACTGCTGTATTCCCTCATATGATGAGAAGCACAGTGAAAGTCCATACAGAATTTCTGACAGTGCCCCCCTCGCCTGCATTCACTGCATATGTCCTTGGTACCATTTAAAATCAGATTACAAAGAAAAAAATAAATAAAAAACAAAAAAAATACAATCAAAAAAACCAACCCACAAGTCAATCTGTTCACTCAATCCTTAAAACCAATTTTGTGCTGTACATGTATTTTTTTATTGATAAAAGTAATTTTAAAGCAGTTTTTCTTCTCAAAGTGTATTAGCAACGCATAAAGGACGAAGGAGCAACTTTTCTTCTTTTTCCCAGAACTAACCAGTTGCTAAGATTTGTTTTTTCTGGGTTTTTTTAAGTCTGCATGCCACTGCTCACCTACAGGTGATGAAGAATGATGAGTCACTTGGGAGTTTCCCACCCTCTATATTTCCTGTGTTTCCGATAGGCTAAAACAATTAAATAATATTTTGATCTTGCTAAAGCAAAATTTTTTCTTAACAGCTGTAAAAACGCACATTAACAATAAAATTTGAATGCATTCAGTGTTTCCCCCACACAAACCATTTTCAGAACACAGATGATAAATGAAGCCTTACAAACAACAATGATTCACATATCCTGGTAGGCCAAATATTTTGTCTGGACTGACTATAGACCAAAAAAACACAGCAAAAACAAAGTTTCCAGTAAGTCTGAGCATATCTTATGGCCCATATGTATTTAGCAAAAATTAGCTCCTCACCCACCTGCCAGAATGGCACTAATGCCAGTACTCAGGCTGCTCATCGTACCTACCACCTAAACCCTATACAAGTACATGCAAGCCAGTACTGTAAAGCAATATAAGATGATCTCGAGAGTTTGGCCCAAGAGTTTAGACATATTTTGATCTGCGTTCTCCAGTACTCCATCGGCCAGGGATGTGGGGAGCGTGCGTAAGGCTCTGCCATTACTGGCCTTCCGTCATACCAGAATTTCAAACAACTGGTGTATCACCATTCAAACACCCCCAAATTACTCACTGACAGCCCAACGTGGCCTTACAGGAATGCCCTGCTGTATAAAGATAACAGGACCTACCTGACGCACCTTTTAGGAGAACAAACTGGAACAAAGATTGAGTAGAATGCCTTTGAGGTCGAAATAACCATAGCCCAGAACAACAGTATCAAGCCAATAACCATAGAAAGCAATTCCATCAATGCGTACGTGATTTAAACCAAACAGAAACAAATACATGCCAGTGATCACACACAGGGGCAAACACAAGCAGATTGAACAGTAGTCAGAATCATCTCATGATGTCACCTTACTGAACTACTGCATGACACTTTGTTCTTTACAGCTGCAGAAAAGTTCCGAACAATATGCTTAGTTTCCAAAACAAGAACAAAAAGAGTGTGTCTACTTCAAAAAGGCAACCAAAATTAACACCATTGTTTGAGATATCCACAAATGTCCAAAAGTTAAACACTATTTGTTTGTGTTCTGGCTTTCAAAGGTTAACAGTTTATTTCATTCCCTCCTCTCCTAAGAGTGCAGCTGCCAGAGTGACTTAATTTAAGTGTGGATCAACACAAAGAATGTAGTCCTTTTTAAGAGATGCTGAAAAATAGTATGTTGTATCCAAATTTATTTTAAATGCACACACGTGAACTTTGAAACACCAGAAGCATTAGTGTGCATTTATATTTCTTCTAACACCGACAGGCTTCACTAAAGCTGAACTTTGTATAATGTGAATTATATTTTGTCTGTGTAGCATAACATTGTTTCACCTGATCTCTAAGCACAGTAAAACCAGTACTGCAAATGCTGTTAAATACTTAAGCAACTATAAAACAAAACCATCAACAAATAGAAAGGAATGAAATAAGCATCCATTTGTTATTTTAAACAAGAATATTCTTTCAGGTTTTTAGATAATTCTTTTAAAACTGCAATGCAAGAATTAAATATGATTCTCTGCTTATGTGCTAAATGAAATTGAAAGAGGGTAGATTTAGATCAGAAATTAGGAAGAAATTCTTTACTGTGAGGGTGGCAACACACTGCACAGGTTGCCCAGAGAAGCTGTGGCTGCCCCATTTCTGGCTGTATTCAAGGTCAAGCAGGATGGGGCTTGGAGCAACCTGGTCTAGTGGAAGGTGCCCCACGGCAGGGGGCTGAAACTGGATGAACTTTAAGGTCCCTTCCAACCCATTCTATGATTCTACAGTTCCATGATAAATCACCTATTTCCTTAGTGTTATTTCTCACCCCACAAGTCAGTCACACTGCCAAGAGTTTACACATCAAAATGCACTTCCAGTACATGCACCATTAGCAGTAAAAATAACTAAAACAAATCCTCGATCCATAAATTGCAAGTAAGAAACTGAAGGAAGCGGCTGTTTGAAATTAGAGCATAACTGAAGAAAGTGAAGCTGCACCCATGCCCTAGCAAATAATTGTCATTTGACTATGAGCTGATAATAAACTAATAGACTATAACCTCCCCCTTCTGAGGTTATGCCAGACCCAGAATTCTAACTGGAGCATACTAGGATGTATCTATTACAAAGCAAACACTCTCCTAAGTGTCAGCAAATCATGTCCTTGCAAGAAAGAATGCTATGTTAATTTAATGGCAAGTGCTCTGGACACACCACTCGAGTCTTGGAAAGCAGATGCAGGGACTGAGAATGAAGACCTCAGGCCCACTGTAGGAGAAGATCAGGTTTGAGATCATCTTAGGAACCTGAATGTGCACAAGTGCATAGGACCTGATGAAATCCATCCACGAGTCCTGAAGGAGCTGGCAAATGAAGTTGCTAAGCCACTGTCCATCATATTTGAAAAATCATGGCAGTCAGGTGAAGTTACCAACAACTGGAAAAACGGAAATATAACCCCATTTTCAAGAAGAGGAAATGGAAGACCAGGGAAACTACACAACAGTCAGTTCTCACCTCTGTGCCTGGCAGGATCATGAAGCAGATTTTCCTGGAAACTATGCAAAACAATGAAAAACAACAAGGTGATTGGTGACAGCCAATACAGCTTCACTAAGGGCAAACCCTGCCTGACCAATCCGGCGGTCTCCTATGATGGAACTACAGAACAGATGGATAGGGGCAAAGCAGCTGATATCATCTACCTGGACTTCTGCAAAGCATTTGACACTGTCCTGCATGACATCCTTGTCTCTAAATTGGAGAGACACAATTCGATGGACGGACCACTTGGTGGATAAAAATTGGCTGGATGGCCGCAAGCAGAGAGCTGCGGTCAAGAGCTCAATGTCCACCTGGAGATGGGTAACCAGTAGTGTCCCCCAGGGGTCGGTGTTGGGACTGATCCTGTTCAACACGTTTGTCAGCGACATGGAAAATGAATTGAGTGTGCCCTCAGCAACTTTGCTGATGACACCAAGCTTTGTGGTTTGGTTGATACACTGGAGGGAACGGATGCCATCCAGAGGGACTATGATACATGTGAGAGGTTGTCCCATGTCAACCTCATGAAGTTTAACCATGACAAGTGCAAGGTCCTACACCTGGGTCTGGGCAATACCAGGCACAGCTACAGGTTGGGTGGAGAAGGGATTCAGAGCAGCCTGAGCAGAAGGGCTTGGGGATACTGGCTGATGAGAAACTGAACGTGATCTGGCTTCAGTGTGCGCTCGCAGCCCAGAAAGACAACCGTATACTGCACTGCATCAAAAGGAGTGTGACCAGGAGGTCAGAGGAGGTGATCCTGTCCCACTGCTCTCGTGAGACCCCACTGTCTTCCACATAAAAAGGACATTGAACTGTTGGAACAAGTGCAGAAGAGGGACACAAGGATGATCAGGGGACTGGAGCACCTCCCTTACAAAGACAGGCTGAGAAAGTTGGGGCTGCTCAGCCTGGAGAAGAGAAGGCTGCATGAAGACCTCATAGCAGCCTTCCAGTATCTGAAGGGGGCCTACAAGGATGCCGGAGAGAGACTCTTCATCAGCAATTGTAGTGACAGGCCAAGTGGTAATGGGTTTAAACTTAGACAGCAGAAGTTCAGGTTAGATACAAGGAAGAAGTTCTTTACTGTGAAAGTGGGGAGGCACTATAACAGGTTACTCAGAGAAGTCATAAATGCTCCATCTCTGGCAATGTTTAAGGCCAGCTTGGACAGAGCCTTGGGTGACATGGTCTAATGTGAGGCATTCCTGCCCATGGCAGGGGGGACGGAACTGGATGATCTTTAGGTTCTTTCCAACCCCAACCATTTTATGATTTCATGATTCTTATAAACCTTGTTTCTGTAGGAAACCTATGTGATCAACTGCCATTAACCCACGTAAGTATTGCCCAGTGATGCTGGGTTGAAAAAAAAAAAAAAAAAAATTAACATTATTCAAGACACCCTGTTTCTTGACCAGTAGAGTACTAATGGGGACATTCAAGACTAAAGACAAAAACGTGCAGAAAGCTGTCACTAGTTCTGTTGTTTATGAAATAATTTGTTAACTTATTTTTCCAAGTACCCCAGCTCCTAAAATATAGCCCTACTTAAGTACACCACAAAGCACCTCTAATTTAATATGCCTAGGAAGAACTGAATAGACTTTGTGCAAACTGACTCACTACACGCATTCAATTATACTCACAGCAACATTAATTCTATCTCCCAGCTATGATACATGAGTCATTAGGGGGTTCAGTACTCAGTTTTTGTTTTGGGGTGGTTTTTGTTTTGCTTTTAATTAAAGTCACTGCAGGCTGAAAGACAAAATAGAACTGAAACTGTTCTGTTTCTATATATAAGCATATATATATGCAAATACTTTACATATATACAAAAATTATCAATTTCAGAAAATGCAGGTGATAAGCAAGTTAGAGGACAAGATCAGAATTCAAAGTGATTTTGAAAGAGTGGAAAAAATTTATGAAGAGATGTCAGAGCATAACTAAGGTGAACCGTAAAGCTGCAGAGTTGTCACAACAGCTGATTACACATATGAGATGGCCAAACAGTTAACAGTTCAAAGGGATGCAGATCTTAAAGTAGACCACAAAGTGACCCTCAGCATTCCAATGTTGAAAAATAAATTTTAAATAAATAAATAGAACAAAACTGAGTGATGTCTATGCATGGAACTGCCTGCAGAACCAGCAAATAACAATCTCACTCTCAGTTTTGGTAAGATATTATGTTCATTACCACATCCAGTTTGGTCACACACTTTGAGGAGAATAGTAACAACAGGCTTAACACTGTACCCAAACGCACTTGACTCAAACACTATGAAAATGCTTCTAGAAGTCAGGCAGAGTAGCACTGAACAGACTCGCAAAGCAGACTGTGAAAGTGCTGTAACTGAATGGATTTAAGAACTAGTTCAAGAAAGATGCACTCCAACCAACAAAGGCTACAGCTAATTGTGCCTTGCAGGAGAAGGCAAGGAGGTGATTCCCAGAGGACCTGTCCAGTCTTCCTTACAATTCAGGACTACAGAAACCAGGGATACGCAGGACCTCTAGGGATTCACCCAATCAATTCTTGTCCCTTAGGCTGCAAGTCCCAGCACCACAATGTTTTCTGGTTTTTTTTTTTTTTTTTTTTTTTTTTTCCCCAGAGTTCCATATTGTTCATTTCTGAGTTTACTGTTGCCATTATCACCACACATTAAGCTGATGTTTACAGAGAACTGCCCTAACAAATTCCAAGAACTTTTTCACTAAGTGACAATAGCTACACTGGAGATCATTGCTGTGAATGTATGTTAGAACCATCTTTTCTCACCACTGCTTGTATTTTAGCTTGTATTTACAAAAACAGCATTTCATCCAAAATTTTAACATCTAGTCATGAGCTCTTTCTGGAGCCCTTCACCATAAGCTTTAGATTCAGCTACCCTGAATTATTTATTTTTCTTTTTTAATCATCTGCAAGTATCATCTCCTACCTATTCCACCTCTCCTTTTACCACAGATTTACAAGTTGAACAAAAAGTGTCTGCAAAATTAACTTTGGAAGTCAATGCTACCAAGTTTGTGTATGACTAGTGACCACTTGCTTCTATCCTTTAATCTACTCATAACTCTTTAGACTCTTGCCATTTAACCAGCAACAGCTTAGATTCTTTAAAAGGCCCAGATATGGAAATTTGCTGAAAGTTAAGATAGGCAAGACAGTGCTGACAAAAATCTTTGTCCATCTGCTGGAAAAACTGTAAAAAAGCAGATGATGTTTTCTACTACTGTAGAAAAATATTAAGATTACTATAGGCCACACCTCTTCTTGGTAATTGTTGAATACATAAGAATAAAAACGATCCAGGGTCTTCATAAAGCCATAAATCAAACAAACCTAAAAAAAAAAAAGAAAACAAAAACAAAAAAAACCCAGAATTTATGTTTTTGTCTCTGCAAGCCTATTTCCAAACCTTTAAGAAAGTAAAGTTAACATTAGGTAGGAAGTACATAGCAGATTTCGACAGTAAGTAACGAGGGATTCCTACTGCTCAATTCTAGACTTCACACATGATGTTTTAAAAAGTTCAACACCTCTTTATCTGATTTTTCACAGAAACCATATGCTCCTCCTTTTGGGGCTGGGGGAGAGGGTTGAAGAACTTTTCAGAATAATAATTCTTGCTATAAAATCTATATAGTTTGACAGAAAAAAACCCCAGCTGGATTATAAAGTTGAATACCAAGCATAAGAATGCATGACAGAAACTGATCAGAGTATTTGAAAGAATTTATATTCTGTTGAAGTATTTATCCATAGGTTTGTTTTTTTTCAACCCAACAAGAATGAGCAAAATTGGTCTTTATAAAAAAGGAACTAATTTTTAATTCAGAACTATTTGATGCAGTTCAAGTCTTAAAATATTTTATTAGCCTCCATAACCTAAGTTTTACAAGTAATGTGAAACGAGAAAAATTACTGAATTTTTAAGGAACAGGGAGGGGAAGGAGGAAAAGGGGCAGCAATGGGATCCACAAACTTTCACTGTAACTTTAAGCACACTGATTACGAATAAACAGAACACACAGAACTAATATAGAATCATAGAATAGTTAGGGCTGGAAAGGACCTTAAGATCATCTAGTTCCAGCCCCCCTGCCACAGGCAAGGACGCCTCCCACTAAACCATGCCACCCAAGGCTATGTCCAACCTGGCCTTGAACACTGCCAGCGATGGAGCATTCACAACTTCCCTGGGCAACCCATTCCAGTGCCTCACCACCCTCACAGTAAAGAATTTCGTCCTCATATCCAATCTAAACTTCCCCTGTTTAAGTTTGAACCCATTACCCCTTGTCCTCTCACTACAGTCCCTCATGAAGAGTCCCCCCCCAGCATTCCTATAGGCCCCCTTCAGATATAGGAAGGCATGAGTTGCATGGGTTTTATTTTTCAACATCCTACCTTCAGCTATCACAAGTTCGGAAAGGGAATATTTCCAAGGTCACTTCCCTAAGACATACAACACTATGGACCCAGTCCAAGGTTAAGGCCTTTATTACTAGTAGTAGTACTTTCATATAAATCTTACTTCCAAGTTGTCTAACGTCAAATAATGGTAAGCATACTATCAACAAAGCAACAGATTATGAAAACAATAGTCTTCTGAGTTAGGCTGCTAAAACAGCCTCATTGCAAGAAGGAACAAACCCATTTTTGTTAGAATTAAGTATGGATGTAAATTGTTACCTCCTGTATTCTACTAGGCTACAAACAAGAGCAGCAGCTGTGACTACCGATGATTATGTCTAGAGACACTAAAACTACACAGTTTTGAAAGGTAATTTTCTAAAAATGGGCCATTTACTAAAAAACTGAACCAGATTTTTTCAAAAAGCACACACACACACACACACACACACACACACAAAAAAAAGGGGGCAAAATAAACCCAGAAGCAACAATAAGCAAGCAAATTCCTTTTACAATGCAAATACATCTCACAAGGTCAGAAAGTGTGCTTTCTGGATACTTTTCAAGACTACTCTCTCACAAAAAAATAAAATGTTTCAGCGTCAGTCTTGCCTCTTCCAAAAAGATGCCTTGTGGCAAAAGAGAACAAAATAATAAAACCAGCCTCCACAAGGATATTTTGTTAAATATGTATGATCTCATCTCTCTTCACAATACACATTATAAGCAAAATATTTGGAAAACACAGTACTGAAACAACAACCTTACAAAAGCATCACTACTTCATCAACACTGTTTACTCAGTGGCAAACCTGGTGTCATTATTTATGCAGATTAATCAAACAGGAAAGAGAATCTTTTAGAAGAGTTCTGAATTCCAAATCACAAACATGTGGCTCTCTATGGTCTTGTTTTCTTTTCAGTTGCCTGTAACTGAAAAAACATGACACTTACTTTGGCTGTCCTGCTGAATAACAACACCATCCCAGCTGACAGACCACAGCTTTGACACTCTAGTCCTAGTACAATCTACTGAGATAGTTTGGGATGTTCTAGTTGGCCTTGCTGCTTCTCTGCTAGAAATGATCAACCCCTCAGAGCTGGAAAAAAAGAGCAGGTGCCCCCAATCATGTTGATACACATCAGGTGTCTCAGCTTAAAGCATGTTTACTGGTAACTTGAATCAAAAACTCATCTCATTTAGTGGAACTAGCACCAAACCAGCAGAAGTGTCTAAAATTACTGCAGGAGCAGTTGCCTCCAGCTAAAAGGCAAATCTGAGACTTCCACAGGCATTATCTTAACTCCCTTAAGCAAAGTGGACCAGAAATTGTTACTTAAATCAAGCACTTACATTTTAGCCACTATAAAACATCCAGAAAAGAAACATTTCTCTGCAGCACTTTCAACAACTGTAACTTGCATGAATTTCTGAGCACAAACTCTACACTCTGTTTATTACTATAGAAAACATCTTTTTATTCTGTGTATATGCCTCATTATCTTATCTGTTTTGGAAATACTATTCATAACATCCATTCCAAACCTCGAGCTTTCAACCACTGCTGAAAATTGCTGAGCATGAGAAACACACACTAATTAGTTTCCTATTTTGCAAATTAATTGTATGTCTAAGAAACATGGGGTGAATCCCCAAGTCAAGGGAACACTCAGGCAGCAGCTCTTCCCTCCCTTAACAGCAAATTCCAACTGGTTCCTCAGCTGCAGTTGGGCACAAACTATTTCTTGCCCAGGCAGAAGCCCCAGGCTAACCTACTTTATAAAAAGCAAATCCAAGCTAGCAGCCCAGCAGCAACCATGCCAGTCACAGCACCAGCATCCTCTAGAAAGACCCACCACCCTACAAATGAGCAGCGACGTTCTGAACTGCACAAAAGCAGTTTCTAGGGTTTACGAGCACTATGAGTACTCAAAGCTAGAAAACAGAGGATATCAAGGGCAAATCCAGACCCTTCTAGTAGACACAATTAATTCAATACCAATTTTCAATCAACCACATTAGCATCTGCTACCAGCTCTTATAGAATCAGCATTGAGAGCTATGTCCATAAGTAAACAAGAAATAACAGAAAAATAATTCTCACAGACTGAAGGTTCTACGAACACACAGCCTAAAAAGAGAGAGACTAGAAAAATTAAATTACCAATATAGTATGAAGAAAAATATGGGTTTAAATCCTGTGTTTTAGGAAGGAAAAGTATAATCCATTTGCCTTTGAAATCTTCGTTAAGAAATTCTAAGTTCTTCAAAAATATGAAGCCTACTTCTCTCTTTACAAGTTACCAACTAAGAAGGAAACTAAAATCCTCCTGTAACTTCTACTAGAATTGTGTTACACTTAGTTTAAAAATAGCATATTCTGACAATATAAAACAGTAACAACTTAGTCATTGCACAAGCCTTGTAAAACTACTATATATTTTTCTGGGAAAAGAGACTATGAAGAAACAGCTCTGCAGGAACAACACATGTGGGTTTTTTTTAATGCAACTGCAATTTGCATTTTTATGAAAAGCAGGCTGTGTAAGAGCATTATAAAACCCCACAGACTTCCTAATTCCTTGTTATTTTTAAAGTACAGTATGCCCATTCAACACTATTTCAAGAATTAAAAGTCCATTACAGATGTATTTATGACAAGCTCACAACCAACTTTGTCCTTTTGAAAGTCATGAGCACTGTTAGCGATACATTCAGCTTATCCTTACTGCTACTTAAGAATTATAGCTCAGAAAAGAATAGTCACAAAAAAGGACACGTCTGTACTTCTTTGTCCAAAGCACAAACACACATGTTAAGTTTACAAATTTAAAACGTGGAAGTTTTAACAATGCAGCAATCAAGCTAGAAGTTTTATGCAGCTATAAGAAACTAAGACACATGAACGCAGTCTTTTTTAGATTGCCAGATAACTAGCCACCATTAAGCATTATTAAGGGCCCTCTAACCTCTATTCTAAAGCTATTTTCAAGACAAGAGGACTTCATCTCAGAGAAATGTAGATAAAAATGGTTATGTTTAGAAATTAAGACAGAGAAAAGGGAGGAAAGACGGGAGAAAGAGAGACACACACTAAGGTCAGAGATTCTTCTGGGGTAAACATAGGAAACCAAACTAGACAAAAAGAATTTTAAAATACCAGAATATATCAGGGTAAGCAGGAAGAGCAGCCACTGACTAACAGAGCAAAGGGCTCCCAGAGCACACAGAACCAATACGCAGCCCACTGTGGAGCTTGAAGGGGACACTGCCAACCGACAACACTCAATACTCTTGGCATAAGTATTTATGGCATCTGTAAAAAGTAGCTCAGTTAAACCCATTTTCCAAAGCACAGTCTTCCACAACTGAAGTAAAAAATCTAGAAAGAAGAGTTGTCATTCATTTGCATCCGCAAGTGTCTGAGAAACTCTCTGCCAAAATGTCTCATCTTCCTTCCAGTTCCTATTCTATTAGGCCCAACATGTAAGTCTACTATTAAATAAGATATTTTCAGTCTTGCTGAAGACCTATCCAACTGTCAGATAGTGAATTTTCTTGGGTTTGCATTTTTAAATAATAGGAAACGACATATAAACCACATTAAAGGCCATTATTACACACACACCCCCAAAAAAAAACCTAAATCTGAGTGACTTTGTAACCCCAGTAACATTCCTTTGACTCTTTTTATCCATAAGGTCTCCCAGGGTCCAATGTGGTTTTGTATGCAGCTGTCCTGAATTTATAACCAGAATTACGATGATTTTGTATTTTCTGCATATTTGCATTCCTCTACTACAGCTATACAAAGCCCCAGACTGTACTGTCACCAACTACTGGTTTTGGCTGCAGTACTAAGAGTCTGTTACCTATGTCCAATTTAGGGAAAACTTTGTGATTAGTTACTGTGATATTAACTTTGCTGAACCTTGACCACAAGATTACTAAAAACAAAGAATTAAAACCCTGTTCAATTATTGCATTTTGTCATATTATACAATTTGCAGAAGAGTGAAAATTGAGAATTGTTACATTACAGACAGGAAATCATGATGTATCTAGTCACTAATAGATAAGCAATAACAAGCATGTTCTTGGCTCAATGAGCAGGGATTCAGCTGCCAAATCCCAATCAACACTAATTGGATTGTCCTTGACTTCAGAATATACCCCTGACACCAAAGGAATAATTTATTTCCACGGTACATGTAACTGGAATACAATTCCCAAAACACCAAGCAGAAGAAAATTAATCACATCAATAATGATAACATTATTGTTAGAAATATTTTTTTCACTATACAAGCAAGGAGCTTGAAAATCTCATGTTACTGCAAAGGAGTAAAAGAGATGAATTAAAGGAAGACTTCCTAATTACCAGTATATATTTGTAAGATACAACTTTCACTGGCATCTATCAAGGTTGAACAGTGAATCTACTGTTCCACATTTTCAAATGATTCCATAGTGACCATGGCTTTCCTTTGTTTTTTACTTTGTAAGTACCAGCAGCTGGGGAGGTAGTTGGTATTTAAAATTCATGTTAGTGAACTACCATAGCAGCATAATTATCTTCCTCAGAGTTACAAGACCATTATGTTTGTGATATTGGAGTAGTTAAATGTCATTCTTATTTTCCTCCCACTGAAAAATACACTTGTCATTACAGAAGGCCAGCACTCAAACAGCATTCAGGTGTGAATAACAAATTGTTCTCCATGAACATGCTGCAGGAAAAGTGTCTTTTTGTCAAATAATCCACAAAATAAATCCAGACCAGAAAAGTGGAGAGTTTCTTTACTATAAATTAGTCTTAAAATATCCCCAAAATTAAGAAATGCTACTTCCTTCAACAGAATCTAAGTCCTTGCAATTTAGGATAAATGAAGATAGCTTACAGAGTAAACATTCAGCCTCCATGAATGTCTGATTTAAACTGAAATGCTGAAAAAAAATGTTTATTTTGACAGCAAGACCAAGTGAGCAAAGAGTTTCAAATTCAAGTTTTTTAGAGAAATTCGTTAGAGATTTTGAGGAAAAAGAAGAGTTATATTGATCTGTATTGATTTTAAGGTGTCTCCAAAATTACAGTCAACCCATAAATCAAAACAACAATTTTGTTAGTCAACATTATATATTAGAAGAAACTGCTTGAATACATTTTAGGAAGATCTGCTACCAAAAAATAAAGCCATACAGGCAATGGAAATAGTCTTTTCTCATCCTGTTTCGGCATGGTACTATGGAGACTGGGGTATTTGAAAACTAAACTGAGCAAGGACAAGTTTTGTAGAAAGAGATGATTTCTTACACTGGAGCAACTAACTTGTTCAGAAATTTTCGGGCACCCATACCCTCCTCCAGTCACAGCCAACTACAGTAATCTCTTACCAATACACAGCTACTTACTGTCATGGGTTCAGCAGCAGCAGTCATTTTGTGTGACACACATTTGCATTCTGCTTCAGTTCTGATAGGACACTTGATGTTACAATTACAGATATCAGAATTCTTCTGCCACAAAAAGATTTATTTTTTGTTGGGGCTTTTACTCCCTTTGAAGTTTTTCTAGATTGCATCTGAAATTCAAATTAAGCACAGATAACAAAACCACTGAAGTAACAGTGTGATTGCCTTATTTTTCCACATTTTCTGTTTTACAGAGATGGCATACCAAGACACCAAGAAATAATCCACTCCTTACACACACAAGGCCAGAGGAATGCCCAACTATGAATATACAACAAATACGCAAAAAAATCCTCATATGTCCTTTACCCCCATTAAATAAAAAGGATATTCTTCACAGACAAAATCTGCCCACAGAAAAGACGACTGCATTTAGTAACTTCTCCCACTCTATCATCAATCAGTTGTCTAGTTTCAAAATCCACTAAGTTACAAAGCTATGTTAGACAAGAAAGGCTTCCCTGAAAAGAAGCTGATAAAAATCAGTACAGGAACAACCACAACAAAGCCTACACATGTTATATCCGCATTTATCAGTTATGACAACAGCCAAATAAAACTGCTATACAGTTGCAAGCCTTCTGGCATACATGCTGCAACTGCATTCACAAGAAAGAACAAAAACCATTAGTGTATCTTCTCACAGCAACCAAATCTCACAGAAAACATGCTGTTCAACCTCACAGGTTTTCAGAGTTAACTGATGGGTACACAACAGCATCCTACAGGAAAGCTGCTAGGGACATATGCACAAATTAATCAAATCCACTATTAAGTTTTCTCTTTTTTAACCTTACCTTTCAGCTGATTTAAGACACAAGTTCTCTCTTTTACCCTTTTCAAGTACCGCCACTCTTAAATTCTAGGGATAAATTTATGATTTTGGCTTATACTAGCAAATACAAAACCAAACCAAATGGCATTTTCTCATCCTCTTCTGTAATCTTTTCAAATATCTGCGCCCTTCCCAAATCCCATCCACATGTCATTATGCAAACATATTAAAAGGGAATTTTTGGTGAAGCACATCGAATACATCAAAATCCATGGGAAAAAAATGGATAGGCAGTAACATCTTCCAGGATTTTCTCCAGCTTTTAACCCAGAGTGCCTATGTTTTCTAGCACCTTGGTCCCTTCAGAGACTTCTGTAAATGCCTTTTGTAGCAAGTTACATAACAGCTTCATACTGTGCTGACACATTAGAGAAAAATGTGGTTGTCCACCTCAGTAAAGGTTCAGCTGAATGCAAAATAAACATGGTAAAGCAATCAGCCTTGGTATATCACTGAACTCCTTCACATTTCCAAGGAAGGAAAACGTGAAGGACCCTTTCAAGTTTTCCTGAAAACCGACCAAGGGTTTTTTATTAAATCTGGGGAACTTATTATATCTGGTTTCTCCAACTCTGTCAAGACACTGAACATGAACTTCCAATGGGAATAGCTACTGCTACTGCAGTCCTTTGTAGTGTCTCAGAATGAGTTTTTAAAATACACAATAGCAACTAAAACTATGATATATTTAAAATCACTTTCAGAATGCAAGATATAAACTAAGTAATTTTTAAGCACAAGTACAGTCAGCTGTATCTGAAATCCATAAAATGCTAGGTGAACCAGATCATCCTTTACAAGGCAAAGACTTCTTAACTTCCTTGGTGCCTGAAAGTTTACCGACATGGCAAAGCTCATTCTCCACTCAGGCTGAATCTCTGTGCATCCTGCCAAGCAGAAATATAACTGCTTGTTACTGGAACTACTCAAAGGCACCCATTACTTTCCTTAGAGCACATAGGAGACTAAGGTACCTGATTAACATCTTTGTGCTCAAGGTTCTAGGATCATCTAAGGTGATAGAAATTCAGGCTGCAGCGACCTGTCCTCCTGCATGCTCCTACCACTCCTTTATGCTGACATTGGCCCTCATCTGGCATCTTGGCAAGCCAAAGTTCAAAAAATTAGCAGAAAAGTATCCCGGAGAAAAAAATAACACAGCGACACAAGCAAAATACTCAGCAAGAAAGGTCTTTTTAACAGGTCAGCATCCTAAAACAAGCTGAAAATGGAAGGAAGATTTAACACAATAGAGATGACAGCACTTAGACTGCTGTAACATCAATTTCCGCAGGCCTAGACTGGAACAGGAATGAACTTTTAAATGTCTGACCCACAAAGGATACTTTCTTTGGTTTATCTGAAGGCAATAAAAATGTTCACTTCCCCTCAAGACTATGTTGCATAAAAACTTGTGGCACCAATAACAAAGTTTTCCCCACAACAAGAAAAATCAAGAAATCCACTCCTAAATCACACAAGTGAACAAAACGCAGCATTTTACATATTTATAGTGAATGTTTTTTAATAAAGCTAGATAACCTGCATAGGAAAGCAATACCTTTACCACATTTTCAGTTTACTGCAGACATTGGCACATGTAAACAAATTCATCTAACACAGGTGAAGTCAGAGCAGATAACAGCTGCTATAGAGAGATAGCAGAGGCAGTAGGGCTTTTCTGGGAGAACAGTCATTATTATAAACATCCTTCCTTACTGACCACAAGTGCATATTATCCAAACTGCTGCTGACAAACAGGTTGGGGAAAGTTACAGAATTTTTGTTTGCTTGTTTAGAAAAGAATATTCCACAGACTATGGGGGGGAGGGGATACAACAAAACCACTATAAAACATAACTACACTCAACATTAAAACAAAACATATTAAAACCAAGCCAGAATATTGTTGAAGGAAAAAAAAAAAAGCACACTTACAATTTAAAAGCTTCATGGGTAATAAGTCTATTATCTAGAAAGGTTTGCCCCTGCTTTTTCATACAGAAAGCAGCATAATAAATGCATCAAGAAACTAACACTTTTACAAGAAAATGAAAGGTCAGTACTCCATGTATTATGGGATCGCATGTGGGGGTAAAGGAATTTGGAAAACAATGCATGCCTAGTCTTCAACAGAATGCTGTTCCTTCAAGCATTTCTAGTATGAAGCATTAAAGTACCAATGAGTAATTTAAATAATGAAGTCAAAGTCTAAATAGTTACTTTCTGGGCATGACCTTTTCAAATTAAGGTTCTGCTTCTGAAGTTATTACTGTATCTGCTCTATTTCATCCATGCAAGCAATCCTACTAAACCTAATGAACCGATTTATGTACAGGAAGTTACACACATACTTAGCACTACTGATAAAGACATTTTGCAAACATAAAGCTTTCCAATGTAATCTGTAATTTTACCTCACATAGTGGCTATGTCAGACTGACCATACCCTTCAAGGCAGCAGCCTACTTGCTTTAAAGCCTTCTTAAAAGCACCCCTGTGTTTTTTTGGTTACTTCTTCATTTTCATTTGGGCTACTACTGTTGGGGAAGATGCTCTAAACAAGAGAAGGGCAAGGGGAAGTCATGATTTTTTAACATAAATTATTTCACGTCCTGTAATTTTGTCACTACAATTAGGACAAGTCTACCTCCAAATGAGGTGGGAGAGGGAGTCACACCATAATTAATGGAATAATAGTATTGGTATAATAAAACTGAGGAGACCTTTGGCAGAATTTTGTAACCCATTGTATCTTTAAACACATACATGCAACGATTTCTCTGAAGAGAAAAAAAAAAGCTTTCTTAAGAGTTTATTAGCTACACTTTTAGAATGAGCAGAGATTACATGCAATTGTTACTTCAAAGAATTACTAAGAGTAACAAACTTGAGTGTTGTTTGGTTTATGCACAGTCAAATAAATTAGGGGACATTCAAATGTTTAATATTTTTTATTAACAACATACATTCAAAGAATCATTCTGAAATACCCAGCATGAACACATACCAGTTCACAATCACTTCATTTTCGAATCAGTTTGTATACTGATTTAAGGCAACTCCAGCAACGAATGTCATATTCCAACAGAAGGTTGCATAATATAAAACCACTCTTCCTTTTCCCACAACACTATAGTAGATAACAACACTTGGCTTCCTCCAAAGCAGACACAAAACATCTTAATGCTCTGAGAAAAGCAGCCATTCCCGAAGAGCGTTTCCCCAGGTGTTATCGGCGGCACCTTGTCAACAGGCGATAAGCTGTTAAAACCCCAGTCAAAACGGGCAAAAAGCCCCACTTCTTTCCAAGAGCCTTCAGTCTTTGTTTTTATCCGAGGCCGCGGGTGAACGTGCCCCAGCCAGCAGCACAAAGGTGGGGAAACAACCGCTACTACCGCCGTTTTCTGCAGAGGCGGCGCGAGGAACGGGGATCCAACACCCCGGCTCCCAGCCGGCCTCCGCTGCCTGCCTAGCGGGAGCACAGCCGTAGGCACCGGCTGTCAGGCGGGACTGGGGGTCGGGTGTTGTGCGCGTCCACGGGCGACATTTTAAGTCACCCCCGCTTTCTGGAAGGAACCGTGGCCCGTTTCCAAAGGCCGGGGCGGTGGGACAAGGCCGCGAGATACGCCCTGGCTGGCCCCGCACCGTGCCCCGCTCACCGTGGGCCGGGTTAGCGACGCTACCAGGTGGACTGAGGCCGCCAGACAGAGAAGAGGCCCCCCCAGCCGCCGCCGGAGAGGCCAGGGCCCGGCTAGCCGGCCTACGGACGACAGAGGAGCCAGTCCGCTTTCCCGCCGGCCCGCTCCACCTCAGGAAAGAGGATTAACCCTTTCGTCATCCCCGTAGACCGCCGCGCCCCTCCACGAGAGACCAGCCCCGCTGCCCTCAGCCGCCCTCCTCCCCACTGCCAGACACGCGCCCCGTGTGCGCGGCAGTCTCCTCCTCCTGCGGCCCGACCGGAGGCGGGAGGGGGCCGGGGCCGGGCAGGAACGATGGGTGGGGGGAAGAGGCCAGACACGGCGGGGCAGCCCTGCACGCAGCCACACCTACCTGTCTTCTCGTGGTCATAGCCCACCACGATGAAATAGTCGGCCAGCCTAGCCATGGCTGAAAGGAGCCCGCCTCAGGCCTCGCCACCCCTGCTCCAGCGGCGGCTCCCGGGAGGCTCAGCATCCTCCCCTCCGCACCCGCCGCAAGACAAGCGGCACCACCTCAGCCATGTTGGAGGCGCGGACGCGCTATGCGCCTGCGCGCCGCCGGGACCGCTGCGCCGTGACCCCGCCGGGCTGGGCGTGGGCTGAGGGCTCTCGGGGCGCGCGCGGGTGAGCTGGCGCGGTCCTGCGGTCCCCGGGGGTCGCCAGCGCTGCCGCCTGGCTTGGGAGCCCACCCCGGCCGGGTCCGTTCAGCGCCTGGGCCCTCCCCATCCGCTGTGGGCTTTGTCTCCTCGCAGCCTCGCTGTGAAGTACCCACCCGGGAGTCTGTAGTCTGGAGCGCTTTCTCCCTTGGAAAAACAAAAGCCCAAACTAAAACACAAATACGGCAGGTCCGGCCAATCTGCGCGTCAGGGAGAATTCGAGTGCCAGAGCGGGACTTCACCTCACCGCCCTCCCCCTCAGGGACCTCTCCTGATAGGAACTGCCGGGAACGGGCATTGCCCCTCTCAGGCTGTGCCCAGGTAAAACTGGGCTGCGAGCTTACGCCAGCTCCCCGAGCTCAGCTTCGGGAATCGAGACTTATGTTTCCAGGACGTTTCCTGTTTACGCTTTGTGCGGGATGAGCGGAACTTGCCACCGCTGGGGAAGTCGGCCCGCCAGGCTGCCGCGGCGGTCACGGCCCTAACGGCTGGGCGCTGACGGTTCTGACTGTTCGGCTGGGCTCTGTGGCGGTGCCGCCACGCGCCTGACACGCAGCCGAGAGGCGGAGAAGGAGGCTGCGCTGCCTTGCGGTGCGGTGCGGTGCGCGGCATGGCTGCCCGATATGCCGGCTGCCGCGTCCTCCTGCCAGCTCCAGTCGACGAGGGTGTCCCCTTCCATGCGGTCCGCGGCTCTTGCAGGTGGGAGCCTGGGGGAGCATCGACTGCTATCGGGGTTGACGGGCGGCAGAGCTTCGACATAGCCCTCTTAGCCTCTGACGTGCTTGTGTGGGTACACGCGGTGGCTGTCAGAGTGCGGGGCAGCGGGGAGATTTCGTGTTGCTATTTGTAACATATAGATGAGGCCGACACCTTTGGGATTCTCACTCTCGAAAGCCCGGTGGGCTTGCAGCAGTTGCAGAGATGCTGGTGATAAACAGGGTGTCTGACAGTCAGTACAGCACTTGGTTAACTGGTGGAGTCTGCAGAAACGTTCCATGTACTTCTGTTTGATAGCACAAAGAGAATAAATAATGCAAAAGGCGTCAGTTGTGGTACAGTGATGAGCCGCGCTAGCCATGAGTACTGGGCTACGTACAGAAACAGCAAATTCACTATATCTGCTCCTGACCATCCACCATCAAAAGCGACCCAGCAGACAATCATAAGCAGTTTCACAGAGACATTTCTATTTCAAACATGCAATTCTTACACCTCTTACTTAGCTGGGACATACCAATACGGTGTCTTACTGATAACCCAGAGATCAGGAAGCTTCAGCAATCAATGACAGTCATCTCACTTGTGCCTTCTCAGTGGATGTCAGCAGTCAACTTCATGGCTTAACTGTTTTGAATGATGTTTAGACACCATGTATAAAGACCTAAACTTAATAAAATTGCTTGTTAACTTTAGGAGTAAAGAAAAATGCATATTATATACATCGAAAAGACTGAATATATTTGTGAGAAACAGATGCAATATGTGGGGTCCATCACTTCCTATACTAAGTAGGAGTAGAAGAATAAATATCTTTCTGAACTTATGCATAGGCAGTTTGGGTCACGATCCTGTAGTCTTTAATGACTGAAAACCACAAAGATTTTTTCAAAACACTGAGCTTTTTGATTTAAAGTATTTCTGAAGTAGCGACAAAGGAACACAAATCTTAATGAAGCCACACATTACCCATCGTTTTGACAGTGCAGTTGTTCAACAGCACAAAACCTGACACGCAACGGTTTACAAAAGCAAGGGGTGATGTTCTGTACAGATAAACCTGGGAGAAAAGTTTTGAGACACTAAGAAATCACCTAATTTGGAGCTGAAATGGGATCTTAGGGTTATCATATCTGCACTCGTAGAAAGGTTCAATATGTAATAATGAATTTTAGCAATTAAGTCTCACTGCTGTTCAAGCACCTCTAAGCATCACCTTCCCCAGACAGTAACAAATGCTGGATCAAGAGGGAGATGCTACTTATTGATTCCCCAATACTACTATCACCCACTTTACACCCTTGCTCCTTCTCCCATCTAGACCCATTAAGCCAAAGCTTGGTTAGTTTATAAAGCGTGTCTGTAAAAAAATCACACCTTAAGTACTCATATAATAGGAAGAGCACTGTTCATTTGGGTTTGAACACAGATGTGTACCTGCATGGACAGCAAAAGTCATACATAACTTACTTCCTTCATGTCCCTTAAGTATAGAGCAATCCTGTGTTCTTACAGGACAAATGAGGAAGTGGAGCAGAAAGATTGTTTGCTCACACAGTCTAATGCAAAGTAAACTGAACTTTCATCCAGATCACCAAAACCATAATTCCCTGTGTTGCAGCAGAGTGGCCTGGCTCCTCATGGGAGCTGGAGGGGCTCACAAAGCAGTGACTCTGGGAGCACACCAAGGCCTAAGTCTCCAGAAAGACCCAGTAAGCAGTCATATATTTATCCCAGAGGAAGAACTGTGGGGCTGCAGACCCTTCAGGAAGCTGAAAACATGCAAGGAACAACATTGCCACACTCACTGCGTGCTTGCCACCAAAAAAGTGTGAAAGTTCACAATACCTTCTACAGTCAGCTCATCCCCCAGGAAATATAAAGGTCACACTCTGTCTGTAGTCCCCTAATCCAGTATCATCCCATGCCACCCCATGGGGAAGCACATAATACTCACCAAAAGCACCTCCAATGGGACTGCCAGAAATGGAATCACCTCTTGTCACTGTGCTCTTGGCACAGGCAAAGCTGGCTAAGTGCATGCACTAACAACCAGGCTTTTCTGTGTGGAGCTTGACTGAGGTTTTACATCATTCATGGGTTATCATTCTCCTATTAGTATCACAGAATCATAGAATCATAGAACGGTTTGGGTTGGAAAGGACCTTAAGATCATGTAGTTCCAACCTTCCTGCCATGAGCAGGGATGCCTCACACCAGACCATGTCACCCAAGGCTCTCTCCAACCTGGCCTTGAAGTTAATCTTTCTGCTGATTTCATACAACCTGAAATATAGTAATGTATATTCATATTCGTGGTGTATGAATACAGTAAAATTTAAACCTAAAATGAAACACACAAAAGTCCTACCACTGGCTTCAAACAACAATTTTGTTGCATGCAAGCATAGAATATGTCTCAAACTGATTCCCCATTGATGCCTACAAGATTTTAGATCTTTGCTTTTGGAATAAAACTCAACCTTAATAAAATGCTGTACAAACAGCAACTAATCCTCACAATCTCCCTGCCAGAGTACCTACATATTGTAAAGTCTTTTGTACATAAGACAACACCAAGAGGTTAAATGACACACCCAAGATAATCAGTAAATAAGTACAAGAGCTGGATGTTCCTCCAGGCCAGCTTCCCAGCAAGGGAAGGGGCAGCATCCAGAGGAGACCCTGCATGTCCAAGGAGAGCCCATTCTATGTGAACTGCTTGGCATTGCCTCAGAAAAATAGTTTGTGAATAATATTTCCCTGGAACATTTTGTGTCACTTTTTTTTTTTAATGAAAATAACTCACAATTTACAAAACAATTTTTAAAAAGTAGTCACAGTTACCTCATAGTACAAATTGAGTGACTATTGCTCATTTCCAAGCTGCACAAGAACTCAACTGCTTAGGAAGAACAAAATGAGCATCTGAACAAAGAACATGATGTTTTGTGTTGGATTTGAACCTGCTGAAGCCCTGTCACAAATCACATTGGCAACAAACTGATAGATTTATATTCCGAAGTTTGCCACCTCGTGAACTTGAACAAGCTGATTTTGTGCCACTAAAATGACAGTTGCAGTTGGTATGGAACCCACATGTGAGTTGTGTTACCACTACTGTTACTATTCCTAAGCCAGCATAAGATTCTTTCTGCATTGTTTGCCGAAGAGTATACAAAATAAGCTTCCCGTTTACAAGGATTTTAATGTGGGATTTTCCAGCATTTGAGGAAGTATGTTATTTTTTTTACTGGAAGAGGAGACTTAATTTGAATCAAAGTAATGCTCATCACACAGAATCTTGCCTTCTAATTTGGAAATGTTAGATTCGGTTTCAACTTCTGCTGATCAAGGAAATGCTTGAACTCGCTTGAGCCTGAGCTGCTTCATGAGGTCGAGATAATCCAGTCATCGTGGTCTGATGCAGTTGTGCAGCTCCGGTCATGATACAGCCCCGTTCTAGACCACCGATCTTCCTATTTCTTCCTCCCCAGGTTTACACCCCAAGCCTCTCGCACTCCACATACCTGCTCCAGATCACGGTCCGCGGGGAGGGCAGCGGGACGGCGGCTCCGCGGAGCTGCCCGAGCTGACTGGTGGCAGGTATGAGAGATCCCGGGGACAGCGGCTCCCCTCCGCTCTCCCCGCCTGAGCCACCCGCTGCCTTGTCCAGCCCCGCGCCCTGGCAGAGCAGGTGTGGCGGAGGAGCGGAACCAGGCAACTTACGGCCGGGGAAACTGGCTCGCCACGCGGGAGCCGCGCCGAGGGCTCGGGGAAGAAAGGTGCCCGGCGCGGGGCTGCGATGGGAACGGCAGCAGTGAGTGCCGAGCTACTCTGCCGGCGGGTGTCAGTGCGTGCTGGCGGAGCGCGGGTGAGGGCAGCCAGGCGGGGATGGAGGTCCCCGGGCCAGCCTAGCCCCGAACAGGTAGATGCCGGAGACAGAAGCCTGCGGTTGCCAGGCCGCTGCTGGCGAGGAAGGGAGCACCTTAGACCGAGTCAGCGGCGCACAGCAAAGTTTCCGTCATCGCCTTGCACGTACCTCTCCAGGGTGTTGTTATATACCGCGGTTATCGAGAAAGGCAGAGTCACCAGTACAAACTCATCTGATTTTTGAAACACTTTGCTCGGGACAAGATGTGAGAGAAAGAGCTCACACATGCCAGCTCATTCCTTCCTCCCGAGTAGCTCTCGCTGGGAAGGGGACCCTGATGCCCCAGGGCACGGGTCTCCCGGGCATTTCCCTCGGCTCCGCTGAATTTGCATTGCCGCAAGTAGAGAAACAGCCCATTTGGTGCGAGATTCCAGCACCCCTGCGAAGCCGGAGCTCTGCGTTGCTGAGGCGCCACGGAGCAAAGATGTTAAAGACTGAAGTTAAAAAAAAAAAAAAGGCACCACACAAAAAAAGTGGCAGATTAAGATTTTGCTTTTGGCCAGCCGGGGAAGCCTGTTAGAGACCTTGATCCTGCACTTGTTTGGCTTCATAACCGGGGAAGTAAGTGCATTCACAAATATATAAAGGTTCGAGGAATGGAGCTAAATGGAGGGCAGACAGGTCTCCGCCGGTCCGGATCCCCACTCATGCCAGTGAGTCTGTGTTTGCCTCAAAGCCATACTGCTTCCTTTGTTCAGAGGTACAGCAGTGTGCCCCAGCCTCCATGTCCCAAACCCATTTGAGTTGTGATTTATTTGAATCGATCAAGTAAATCAAATGCAGTTTATTAGATAAAAAGGGCACCCAAGCTGAGTCATAAATATTAATGATGTCTGATTTGTCACCTCCTTACTTATGTAAAGAAGGCTGGCATTCATTACAGTCACTCATTATAATTCATGTTGTCCAAATATGGGTTTAATTCTGGAACTTTAGGATTTGATGGATTTGCACGGATTTTGAAATTGATCGAGTCTAGTTCCTAACCCCCTGCTTCCATCCACCTGAAGTCAAGATGCCTAGAATGAGAGATTATACTACAGACCACGTAAATATAACTATATATCTGCAGTTAAAACCTCTGTCCGTAGTGAAACAGACTGAGGGGCTTGTCAGATTTTGCAAGTTATGCCACGACTCAGAATCCACACCTAAAATCTGTTGCTGTAATCAACAAAATTCCAAAGGGGTTGTTGAAGAGAATTTTCAATAATCTCATTTTTACCCTGGTAGGGTAAAAAAAAATCCCCTCTAAAATGTTCAAGAAGAGCTCAGGACGTGGGGGTGGGGGTAAGTGTCAATGAAGAATCGCCCAGCCACGCCAAGGTCCACCCACTTCCCTCGCGCCGCTCTATAAAAGGGAGCGGTGGAGCGCAGTTCTGCAGTGGTTACTTCAGACACACAAAGAGGGAGCGCGCGCTCCTCAGGAAACCCTGCAAGTTCGGATCGCTACCACAAACACATTTGTCTCAGTGGATTACCCTCACTGGCAGGTAAGAGGTGTTTTGGGGTTGGTTTTTTTTTGTGGGTTTTTTTTTTTTTTTTTTAGTAAAAAGTCTACTAAAGCTGGACTGTTCTGAAGAGCTTGGAGTTATGCTGCAGAGTCTTGCACTGGCTTTTGGCATCAGCTGCAGTTTACAACATAAGATCCAGAGCTAGCTGGTTTTGCGTGTGCAGTGGGAAGATGAGCTATCAGGGGATCAGCTCCCAGGCAGCAAAACACTTGCTGGAGTTTGGAAACGATGCGCCTGATTGTCAACTCCCTCTAATCTCATGGGTTTGCTAAATCCTAGTGAAAGCCTCTGGGGGTATTCTGGAAATCCTGCTGGGTTTCATCCTCCTCTGCAAGTAAAACTCTCGACAAACGTAAACTTCGGAGGCTCTGCTATCTACTTTGTGATAAGTTGTTGAGTAAATATTAGCTCCTGGTTCATACCGCACACAAAGTCTCCGGTAGCCTGGGGGCTCTCCGAGAAAAGGAGCTCTCTGGCATCACCAGAAATGAAGGACGGTCCGTACTTGACATATATTAGCAATCGTGCTTATAGTCTTCTCTTTTTGCCTCCGCCAGGACCCCAGCCAGAATGAAACTAGTGCACGTAGCCCTGCTCTATCTCGGCTCTGTGACCTTCCTCGGGGTGGATGCTGCAAGGGTGAACGTAGCGACAGAGTTCAAAAGAAAGTGAGTATCGGAGCGCCCTCCTGCCAGCGCCCAGTCCCGCTCCGGAGCCTCCGCGCCGGACTCCGTCCGAGATCGGAGGAACTGAATTCCCTGCGGGAATTGCACAGAGCCTTAAAGGCCTCGTGCCCTTTCAGGAAACAAAATTAAAAAAATCTCGGCGCTGGCAAAGATAATCGCCCCTCGAATCTATTTGGTTTGGCTCCCGCCCTGCAGGCTTGCGCTAACAGGCTGTCCTCTTCCCTTGTGCTCCTTTCAGGTGGACGAAATGGGCACTGAGCCGAGCAAAGCGGGACGTGAAGCCCGCAGGCGCACTCCGAAGGCTGGGGACAGCCGCCGACGTGCAGCCGCTCATACGGACCCAGGACGTGAAGGAGGAACCTCGAATCTCGCATCCCAGGTACATTCCAGCCCTTTCTGGGCTCAGGCACTTGCTCGAGACAGTGGGAAGCTTCAGAGTCCCCTCATTTCCGGGTGTTTAGGCTTAATCTCGCTATAGATACCCCCAGGTCCCGTAGGCAGGTTTTACCCGGACTGCACAGCACGCTGAAAGCACCCTTCTGCTTCCCTTTCCCCGCGTTCTTCAGCTGGCAGGAGATAGCAGAGCCTTTACTGTGAAAGTCAAATATAAATAGTAACTTGAGCTCTGGATCCATAGATAAAGTAACCGCCATAAAACGGAGGGGCCTCTTCTCCCATCGGCAGCAGGCTGTGACTCTGCCCTGGGACTAGATCGCTCCTCTCCCGCCACCAGACGAAGGGCAAAGCCGGGGGGTGGCGGGGGGGCAGTTCTGCAACGCCGGGGCTGGCCCACCTCCAGCCCGGGGGCTCCCTGCCCTCCCCATGGGTCCCACTGGCTCCTCTTCTCCGAAGCCCCACTGCGCGTTTTCTCATGCCCGCTCTTCCTGCTTCGCAGCACTCGGGAGGATGCTCACATCCGCGTCAAGCGCTACCGCCAGAGCATTAACAGCTTCCCCCACTTCCAAGCCATCCGCACGGGGTGTCGGTTCGGGACGTGCACAGTGCAGAAGCTGGCCCACCAGATCTACCAGCTGACCGATAAAGACAAGGACGACACCGCCCCCGCCAGCAAGATCAGTCCCCAGGGCTACGGCCGCAGGAGGCGCTCCCTGCCCGAAAGCCGCGGCCCGGCGCGTTCCCTCCGGGCCGCGCGGAGACTCCTGACGCCACGGGCGCAGCCTCTCGCCGCCGTCTTCGGGGTTTGAACTCCGTACTACCGGCCGAGGCCGTCTCGGATGGGTGGACTTAAGTATGGACGCTCCGGAGGTCCTCTGCTGCTCGGCGGCCGCCGCCAGGATTCGCGGAGAGCGACTGTCCGGGCGGGACCCCGGCGCGCCCTCCCAGGGCCGGGGACAGCGGAGCTGGGGGCCGCGCTGCCAGGGCCCGGCAGGGTGAGGAGCGGCCGGTTCTGCGGCCCGCGGCCCTCGCGGAGGGTCGGAGCGGGGAAGCTGTGAAAACCGCGTCCCGCTGGGAACGCGCAGGGACTGCTTCCCCCGTCCGCCTCAGCGGCGGGGCGGTCACTGACTCTTTACCCTCCGGGCAAGGCACCGCCGGTTCCCGCGCCCGCCGCCGCCTGGGACTGAAAGGCGCCAGAGACGCCTCTACTCTGCCGGCCGCCATGTCGCCCCCTGCCCCGCCGCTGCACTCGGGAGGGGGGGCCGGGCCTTCCTTGCCGGCGGGCAGCCCTCAGAGCTGCCCCGGCCCCGTCTGCCCCGAAGAGGGGTTGCTCAGGGGAGACCCGCCGCCGGGGGAACCCGTCGGTGGGCGCCGGCCGCTACGCTACACTCCCGGACACTGGGACCGCGGCCCCGGCCTTGCCCGCTGCCCCTGTGTGTCTGGGGGTGCGCGTTCGGCCCTCTGCGAGGACATGTCGCCCACATCTGCTCTACCCTCTGCGTTATCTGCACCCGGCAGGGAATCGGACACTCACTAGTCCCTGCGGGGACTGCAATATACTTGAACCTTCCAGAGAGGGAAAGTGCAATTGTACGTGGTTTTTGTTAATTTTAAGTGCGGTGTGTGTGGATCATGAGATACGTATCGATATTTAAGGTTGTCCTGTCATGTCTTGTTTGTATCTTTTTTTTTTAAAAGATATATTTTATTTTTATACGTTTTATATATATTGCATAAGGGCATTTTAAAACATTGTATCCCCTCTATTTTTCATATCATGAATGTCAAATGTTACCTTTTTTTTTTTCCATACCTTTTTTTATCTTGCATTCCAGACTCATGAAAGATGTAGAGAATGTATCAGCTGTTCTCCATGGGTAATATGTGAAATAAACACTTACATAAACCAGTTCTCTTATGTTGTCTTTAGTGGGGGCAGGTGGTCAAGATGAACGCTGTTGTACTGCGTTCAGCCCTACCCTTGCTAACCTAGCCTGGCCCCTCTGTACCAGACCAAAACTTTTCAGTTACAGACTTTGTTAGCAGCCACCCCATCTAGTTGGATCAAGTAAACCCAAAAGCAAGAATGCATCTTAAAATCCCAGGTCAGATCAGTTGAAAAGGCTCTGAGGCCTTTCCTATCAACATGTTCCAGCCAGGGCTGAAACGTGTCACAGCTTGGATTGATCGTGCAAGTTTATTTTTTGCCCTAATTAATCAGGGAAACAACTGCACACTTCAACATTGCACAACAAAATAACAGATTTATTGAGGGAGCATGTTCCAAAAATGGTCATAGCAGCTTCCAAGGTTATTTATATTTAAGGATTTCCTGGGCCACAGTTCAGGTTAAAGTTAAATGGTGACCAGTTCAGGGTGGGCAGAATATCTTGGATAAAAGCTTAGCATTAGGGGTTTGTTGTTTTGTTCCTTTTTTTTTTTTTTCTTTTTTTTTAAACAAATTCCAGCCACAGACCAGAAAACAAATGTGAAACTGAACCTTATTAATGCACCAATAGCACCATCTATTGGTGCCTACCCTTTGCATGCCAAGAAAATCTAAAAGCTAAACAAGTGTATTTTAATAACATCTTGGGTGGCAAAAAAATGCAAATTCCCCTATTTTACAGTATCTCTGAACATAGTTAACAGGTAGAATTTTGGGAACAGCAGCACTAAATGCTGCTACAATAAATGAAGTGGGCTATTTTTTAACCTAATACTAAATGATGATAGAGCATATAATTACAAGAAAAATTTCAAAAGAACTGGCAATGACACCTTTCCAGGAATACTGCTGCAAAAAAGCTTGGGTAGGAATCTAGTTGACTCGATGCCTGACATATATTCGTAACGATTTCTCTCCTCAAAGTTTTGAAGTTCTGCTCAGAATTATCTATTTTTAATTACTTCCTAAGTATTTTCCTCTAAATTTTGGAATAGAGAGGTGGGTTTTCAACTTGAAATGTTCTCCTTTTTTATATAAACACCAAATTCATATATATATTGACATTTGCCAGTTTCAATTATCATCTGTTTGTTAACAGCTGGAAGAGAATTTACCTCTCTACTGCCAGTGGCTTTTCTGGTCCTCACTTTGCAAATTGTAAGGGGAGGACAGCAAATGCATGATCTTCAGCACAGGTTATATCTGCCAGCTGAAAAACAACCAAGCGCCTATTTTCAAATCACAAAAGATCTTGAAATTAGAGTAATTATAGCTTGTAAGTTTTGGGGTGCTTGCAGTGGGAAATTACATTGTGTAGGTGAAAACAGATCCTACTTCAAGTACAAGAGCACAACTGAAATGGCTTCAACAGAATCACTCAAGTTAGTAGCTACAATGTTTTACTTATGGGTTACACAGCTAGCATCTTTGTCATCTAAACTTCGGATGTAAGGCTGGATTAGGCTAGAGTGTGGTTAGTATGTACTTGCCAACTAGCTACTTTTGTTTGTATTGATTTTTTCTTCATTTACTGCCAAAAGCCAGTCTCCACTTAAAATACCTTTTCTTCCCTCATTTCCCTTTCACCGATACAAAACACTTCACTCAGCTGAAAGATCCTTAGACTAGCTGGACAGGGCTAAAACTAGCAAGCTGGCGCTGCCTGGCATAATTCTGACCTTACTGGAGCTTAATAAATAGAATTTCTGCTTGGAAGGATCAAGAGCACCACCTGCCGCGCTTGTAGGGAGAAGCAAAACCCCGTGGGTCCAAAAAAAAACCCCCAGCAACTAAAGAAAGTTTGTTTGCTTGCTTGTTTTAATTCACTTCACTCCCGCCCCTACGACTCCTCACCCTCCAATCATTGAAACAATGTCTTTTAAAGCATAAAGACCTGAATTAGATGTGCTAGAAAGTAGTGAGTAGCCCTATGACTGGAAGACAGCATGTTCTTTGATTGCATGGAGCTGAAAAGTAAACCCTGGGAATACTACGACCATGTATTTTAGCTAACCTAGTTAGGCTAGGTTAGATAGGCTGGAGAATAACAGAGCAGGCAGGGACTCTTTCCAATTACACAGCTAACCCCATATCCCAAATTGAGTTCCAGGTTTGGGGGAACTGGGGTGCAAGGGCTAAAATATATACAGTCAGCATTCTTCCATCCTTTTCTGCACCTGCCCCAGGTAGGAGCCAAGGTGACTCACCCCAGGTGAGTCAAGGTGAAAGCTCTTCCTTTTGCCCAAGTAGGGGACATTACTGAAGAATTTTGGCTAAGCATCTTTTCACT
This sequence comes from Ara ararauna, assembly GCA_028858755.1. Classification (NCBI taxonomy): domain Eukaryota; kingdom Metazoa; phylum Chordata; class Aves; order Psittaciformes; family Psittacidae; genus Ara; species Ara ararauna. The sequence goes on along the minus strand of CM054380.1, from coordinate 34,399,996 downwards.
GTGAATATCCCACAAAGCAAAACGTTGGGCACTAACTTTTAAATGGTTGAAATTCATACATGAACTAGAATAAAATCTCTGAGTGTGAGGATTTTGAAACCCTTGAGGCTTCAGGGAGAACAGGACTGTGAAATAGTATCAGCCCACCAGCAAGTCCTAGAAGCTCAAGAATAGCTGTGTGCTTATGTCAAGTCCAGCTTATGCTCTAATGTGACAGATGAGAAGTGAAAGATGTCATCAAATGCCTTCAAAATCCGGAGCATTTGCTTACCCACTGCTTTAATTAAAATATTAGTTTATAAGAACAGCCTGGTGTCCCACAGGCCAGCATTTCAAAGGCTGCTTAAAACATGACTGTAAGTTCAGTCCAAACAAAGTTCTAAATTAAAATCAAGTTTTGCAATGGTAGATATGTATTGGAGGAGGAATTTATCCTTGTTCACCAGTCTGTTCAAGAGTGGATGCCAAAGGAGTGGTCACCAATCTCAGCAGAGCCTCCTCAGTGAAGGGTCAGAAGAGTTCTTGAAATATTCTTTACGAATTATTATTTTGTTTTATTCCTACTCTAGAGACGCCCTATGGCAAAGAAAAACTACTTCACTATAGACAATTTTTTATTACCAAAATAGATTCCAAAGGCTATTTTTATCTCAGAAAGACTTTCATGTTTCAATTATTAATGCTATACAAAGTAGTGGCAAGGGGCCTAAAATGCTGATATACAAGTGCTTTCCCATAAAGACCTAGTGCAGGTCCCCCAACTTGAAGGAGGGAAACAAGTAACCATTTTTCTTTCTCCAGTTGGTACCAAAAATCTTACTTTAAGCAGCCACATCACATGGAGAACTGCAAAACATGTTTGCTCTCCAGTTACATCAGAAAGTGGTCAAAGAGTTCTGCCACTGTTACCTAGGAACAACTTCCACTGTATCCGAAAAGTAGAGACACTGGTGTACTTTCAGATGATTATCAAAATCTGCAAAGCATCTTGGTCAGTGCTAATAAGAACTGCAGTCAGGTGCCAGATATAAACTTTTTCTGCAAGCACAATGACAGAAAGGGGAATACTAATGAATACTTTGGCACATATGAAACCTTTTCTGGCTCATTTAGTACCCAAAGGACAGCAAGTCATAATTAAAGCCAATAATGGCAACTCCAGACAGCCTTCCAAATATTTTCCTTGTGCCGTCAATACACCATTTTATATTATCTCACATCATACTTAAGTAGTGTAGAGCACAGAGGCATCAGGAGAAAAAAATCCAGAATGACTGAGTACAAACAATAACTAAATACAATCATGCCTAACTAAAATTTGTTTGTTGTGCTCACAAGGGTTTGCTTTTATTATCCAAATATTTCTCAAAGAACAGGGTTTTTTTTACCAAATAATTGTGTCAGCTTTGAAATTGCTTTGATTTTTAAATACTTGATTCTTTGGAGCAGGACCATGTATCCTTCATGAGCATAAGGAGCATAATTTGTTCATGAGGTAAAGAACTTTGCTATGTAAAAACCTTTTTTACTACATGCTATGTACACTAGTCAAAATGCTTGATAACTGTAATGTTTCCAAATGAAAAACAAATGGTTCTGTTAAGACTAGAATCAATGTTAATGATTTGATAAGACTGGAGTGTTTTGCCCACAAACTTCCAGGCAACGGCAACGGCAACAGCAGTAAGGAGGCCAAATGAAATCTTTTGACTTTTTTTGATTTTGTGATAACTTTAAACTAACATTTAACTAGACCTCCTTGAGGCTCCCATCCACTTAAAAAAGCCTGGGTTTTTCAAAAGCCAGGAAAGATCAGTCCACCCTAGCTGAAGGTAAATATTTTTTAATAAATTCTGACTCTCAGAACAGGTTTGCAAAATAAATATTCCTCCAATACTTTCAGTCAAGTTATCACTTCCCAGATCTGTCAGTTTACAAATTACATGCAACTTTTCCAGCAATTATAAAATGGTTTATATTTTCTTCATACTTCGCTAATTTGGTGTAAAAATAAACAAATGTCCAGGTCTTAATCTCTGATGTCCAGTAGTATTGGCAGAAATGGGTGAACAAACATAACAGATCTTATCTGCTAGTTCAGGAGCAAATTAAGCAATTCATCACACAAACATGATTATTGTCCTTTTAATAGGTGGTTACTGTCACAGGAGTTATCATGAAACCAAAACACTCTAAGAGGAAAAGACCACCATGTAACTCATCCCACTGCTGTTACAGGAGAGGACAAGAGTGCGTGGGTTCCTCCTTTCCCCTTCCATGACCTGACTACCATGGCTCTCTGCTAGAAAGCAGTAAACTCTTGAGGCCACTACACTTCCCTCCCTATATATAAGGACTCAGGAGCAGATCAGAGTCTGCGCACTGGGAGAAGACAGCTGCACTGTGTAAATTTGCTCTCTTTAGAGACAAGAAAAAAGTGATGGATTTCTAAGTCACATTTTCTAAGTAATTTTTTTCCTGGGGCTTTGAAGCTCTGCATCTCATTCTGCATAAGGAACAAATTCATAGTCTGGCTCTTTATTGATAAACAACATCAAAAATATGCAACTGGCATATATTATTACTTACTGCCTACAGACATCAGACATTCTGATGGTGATGAACTGGTAAGCCAGACAGGAATCTCAACACCAAATCCCAGGCCTGAGATTGATCCCATTTAATTGAAACAAAACTTCTACTGGCTTCAGTAGGAGAAAAAAAAAAAAAATCTAAGACTCAGCTTTCTTTCAAAACCATGTCTATTTTTATACTGAAAGATTGTATTGTAAGCTTTGCTTTATACTTTATTCACAAGTTCTGGCTCTGAAGACTGAAGAAACTACTAAAAGGTAGAAATAAGGGACAGGAACTCTTTCACAAAGAGGTAACGCAAATCCACATTCTCAGTTCAATCTGAAATGAGTTCAATGATGTATGATAATTGCTGCTCCTCTTAAATGGATGTGGTGTAGCACTGCTGGCAATGAGAACTTCAACAAACATACATGTGTCAAGTGCGGTGCTAAAAGTGCTCATGAGTATGGATCAAATCCCAGAACCTTTCAGTGTTCTTGTCCAAACCCCAGAGTTCTTTCTTTTATAATTTTTTTTCAGTACAGTAGGATTTTGGAGTATTTTAAACACTATGGCTTTACATAGCAACATTTCCTTCCTCATCTCTCTTGCCTCTCTACTTTAAAAAAAAAAAATCTCATCACCTACTTGGGAGCCTCAGAAAAGGATGCACCCAGAAACTAACTCAAGTGAGAGAGTGAGTGGTGTACACAGCTCACAGTAGAGAGTAGCAGCCAAAGCTCTTATATTGGTCAGGGAGCACACACACAGTCTAGCACTTCATGATACTATTTGCAAAAGGCAATCAGTATCTGTTTAATGAAGGATCTAAAAAGATTTACATAAATGAGTGATTCCTGCAGAGACAAAGATAATTTTTGAGTGATAATTCACATCATCTTGCCTCATCTGATTTTATTTCCTACTCATAATGGGGAAAAAAAAACCTCATGTTACAAGTGCATGAGGTCCATTAAACCTGATTTATATTCTTAACCACACTGCAAGACAGAAACAAATGATACCTTCTTTCCATGGAATGTTGTTACAGTGTGTGTACTAAGATAATTTTCTTCTTCCACTAGTCTGGCGCATCTGTACAACTTTGCTGCCATCTGCTGCCTTCGAAAGAAAAATAAATCATTCTCATTTAAAATTATTGCTGGATGTCAAAGTGGCACACTGCTGCTGCCAGCAGGAAGGCCTGCTTTTAAAACAATTTTATATCTGGCCCGGGCTAGTTACTCACTATGCTGAGTAAGGCAGAGACTCAAATTTTTCATTCCTCCCAGGCTTTACTCAAAAAATGCAGGAACAGCACAATACCTTTACATATTCTGAAGAGATGGAGAAAGAAAACTATTCTATTCTTTCTGTTGTTCTAAGTAAACTCAGGGTTTACACTTTGCCCAACTGGATGCTTCTTCTGTACCACTTTCGCCAGGAAATAGTGAACACAGCAGCATTTTTTGAGAAAATAATGTTTTTAAGGTGTGACATGAAGGGATCAAAAGAGAACACTGGCTCCTGTGCGTTACAGGAATTACCTACTTACTGATGAGTAAAGAAGACTGAAGTTAGAAACACCAGTACTGCCTTTTCAGGAGAACTTATGACTGGAGAGATGTAACGTGCTCTTTATCTCTAGGCAGAGAGCTTTTTAAAAGGCAGGGATCAGAACAGTGTGGTGAATCAGACTGACCTGTTTCTCCCATTTATCTAAATAAGGCATAAACAATGCACCTCCTTAGCAGTAGTTGTGTGTGAGCAGTCAGCTTTTACCATCACAGATGTGATGCTGTTCCTCTGTTACAAACAGAAGGGAATTTTCTGCAATGACATTTTTATACTGGATTGAAATCACAGTTGTATTTACTCTGATATAGTTATGCAAGTTATATATACTTAGTACAATACAAGTATTTTAATAAATAACCTGCTGCAAAGTGGTTTTATTATAACACATAATCCAACAACACTTACACAAGAAGGAAGTAGTATATCTGGTATGAAATTCTTCTTCAAATTATACATGAGGAAGTTAAAGACAGTAGAAATGACTTGTAAAAGATGGTAAAGTTCTCTTGGCTTATATGAAGGATTTTTGCAATTTTATTTTTAATCCTGAGTAAGCCAAACAGACACTGAAAAATGAGGCATCAAAATATTTCTTTTCATCTCTATGACTGTAGAGTTTCTTCAAAAAAATATATACTGCATGATGCCCACATACAACATTCAGCCCTTTATCCATAATGGTCTTGAAACAGTTGAAATGGTACACTTTTTATTTACCTCTGGTTTGGAATCAGTGCTGGTTTTTACTCTATACTGGGTATACAGTGATTCACTAGTTGGTTCATTTAGTCCACCCAGCTTACGTATTATGTACTCTATTATGAATGGTTACAAATATGAAAATGGAAATGTATGAATGGTGCACACTTGGAGCATGGACCTTCAGCCAGGAAGTTACTTCAGCCTAAGTCTTTGCTTCCTTGTCTCAGGACAGACATCATTCATGTTCCCATGCCGGAAAAGGAGCTTCTCCATACTCAAATCTTTAAGGCCACATGTAAGGCTGCAAATAAGGTGAAGCACTGCAGGTAACTACCAGCAGTTCAGGCAGAGGAGTGGGAGGCAGGACTAATGAACAAGTTACCACAACAGGAACAATACAGAACCACTACCCAATAGATGAATGCACACACACAAACATAGATCACAGAAGCACAGAAACACATACATGTAAACACACCTACCCCAGTAAGGCACACCATAAGACTTGATAGAAAAAGGCTTGAGAAATTTGGGTCTACTGTCACCCACAGAGCACATAACTAGTAATAACCACACAGTTGATAGATACAGAAGGACAGGAATCAAAGCTAGGCAAAGCTGGTTGCCTAGAGAAGCTGTGGCTGCCCCATCCTTGGCAGTGTTCAAGGCCAGGTAGGATGGGGCTTGGAGCAATCTGGTCTAGTGGAAGGTGTCCCTGCCCATGGCAGGTGGTTGGAACTAGATAAGCTTTAACGTCTTTTCAAACTCAAACCGTTCTATGATTCTATGATTCATTCTATGATTCTATGATTGATTCTATGATTCTATCATTTCCAGCCCTCTTCCACCAAAGGCTGTTTAGGAGGCAGGCCCCTGTGTGAACAAGCTCAGTGAGAATCTAAAGAGCAGCACAGAGCAGCCAGTGCACCCTTGCTATAGTCTTGAAACAAAGGCTTTTGCAAAACCTAGTCTAAACAGTCCTTATACTGTACAAAAATGTGCTAGGAGATGCCAGAAATAGTAAGTCTTATATAGATGTATGTTTGAAAAGGGCTTCAAAATGGTATTTCAAATTCTGTTCAGACCTGGTTTTGGCTTCCAGTTAGGATTCCATTCTGCTTTGCAGTTAAAAACACAGCAGTTTGAAGCCTTTAGTCACTGAATTAGTCTGGATTTTAACTCTGCCAGTTCTTGAGTATTCAAAGTACATGTGACTGGAGGGAAAGAAAAAGAAAGAAGTATCTATAACAGAGAAAGGGACCAGAAAAACCCAATCCTTTTACAAAGAGAATAGATGCTGTAGGCCAAACCAGAGATGCTGAGGGAGGGAAGTTACCTTGTGGCTCAATGTCCAGCAGGAGCCAGAAGACAGTATGTTGCACATCATCAGGAAGGTTACTGAGAATGCAACAGAGGGGTCAGTCTGGCACTGTATAAAACATTGGTGCACCTCCACCTTGAGTTCAGCACACAGTTCTGATCTCTACATTGCATGGGGGACAGGAGATCAATCTACAGAGGGCAAAAAGAAGAGCACTTAAAAGGGTCAAGAGGATGGAGTAGCTGCTTTCTGAGGAGAGACTAAAAAGGTTAGAACTCTTCCACTTGGACAGGTGAAGGCTGAGGAGTGTTCTAGGTTTAAAAAATAATCAAGATGGTAGATAAGATAATCACAGAAGTGCTATTTAGCAAATTCTGCAATATTCAGCTGGGGTAGGCACTCACTGAAACTGGCCTAGACAGATTACTGCTCTAACCCAGTCAGGCATTTTTAATGCTATTGTGAATAAAGCTTCTGTGTTGAGAATCCCCTCCATGCAAGAAAAGCCACTTCATTGTGCTATATTGGGAATATAAATGGTGCCAGTGCTGGAGCAGATGACTGGAAAACTGCCTAATGAGAGCATATATGTATAGAAACACACTTCTACACAGTAAGAGATACCAGCAGGATTGTTCAACCTATGTGTCCACACACCCTCCATCAGCAGCTTGAAACTCTCTGACCATAAGGTTAGAAGAGACTTAACTCTTCTTTGTGAGGCCTTGCAGTGTAGATAACAAAAGAGAAAGATTCACAAAACCTCTAGACACAAGGCAGAAGAACTTGCATTGAAGGGCCAGTAAATATAATTACTATCACAAGTAGTTGGGAGGGTTATAGAAGGAACTGACCAGTTTAACTACCTCCAGGGTGCCACAGAGGGACTGTTAACCATGGGAATGATGTTAACCATGTTCTGCTTTCTCTTAATTGCTTGTTTATGAATAGTGTTTTAATGCTTTTCTTCTTGTCAACCACTGTAGCAAAAGAGAAACCACTTCTTTTGACCAGTAAAGAACAGCAGAGGTCTGTGATGTACTCTATGAGTATAACTGAACTGAATAATATACAACAAAAGAAAAAACGCATGGGTAAGAAGCTTGTTCTTGGCTTTCATATGTCTTGCATATTTTTGAAGTCACAAGTTCTTGTTGATTAAGGAGTTTCACTTTTACCCTGCTTTCTCACCAGTCTTTGCTGATGAAGGATGAATAGGGAAAATGTTGACCTTTCTCTGTATGTTCCATTTAATAAATACAAATAACACTTTCTTGTATTTGTGCCCAGTTTGGATAAAACACAGTCTGATAGATACCGTATCCCACATGTTACATCTGATAATTAGGCAGCTTTAAAATGTAACATAGCTGAATGTTATTAAACCCACTAAAATAAAATTAAACATCCCTATCATGTTGGTTGGTTTTTTTCCCCTGCAGGAAAACACAAGTTTTGCCTTGAAAAGGTCAATTTAAAGAAGCAGCATGATGATTTACAGGAAGGTATCTTTAAATTCTAACATGTCTGTGTTAAACACTTTGCAATAAACTGCTCATCAGTTGCGTATCATAGGCAAAACCGTCAGCTGGTAAGCTCTGTTTCTTTTGTGTATTCTGACACACTTCAAGTATGAACCAGAAAATCCAGACAAGAGATGATATATATGATCACGACTTGTTATCTTAAATGGTTTCATATGTGGCATTTGCTCTAGTTATTTGACATGACTCAAGTTGACCTCACTGTTTGTATGCCCGAAAGGGAGCAATTATGCAACAACTAAAAGGTATGGAAGATAGCAGTGCCATATAAGACAGAAAAGAAACTAGGAATGCAAACTCTACCAAACTATCAAAATATCTTACACTAACATAGTAAGTACATTTTCTTTGTATGGTCCTTTATTACAGAAAAATGAAAAAGCTAACATTCATGTTGGTAAATTTGGGTTAATCAAGACATCTTGTTCTTGGAACCTACAATTTTTGTGGTTTTCATATCAGAACCTGATTATTTTCCGACAAGTTTTATGTTTGCCAGAATAACAAAATTCAAATAATTGAAGCAGATGACAGTGTCACTAAAAATAGCATTTTATGACAATGCTGTCAAACGATAGCATACATAAATTGATGCATATGTATCTTCAGTTATAAAATCTTTGTACATACTTGATGTGAGTTTGGCAACATCTTAAGGAAAATGTCAAAGCAAGTACATCTTTAGTTTTATCAGTAGTTACTAAAAAATACTGATGAAATAACATTAATTAAATCTGAACAAGACATAAACACTATAACTTCTTGGTACTGAATTCTTGCAGAAGCATTTGTATCAACAAGTTAGAAAATGGAAGAGGGAAGAGTCCTGGAAAATTCACTGGTAACTATTTTATCTGATTTTTAAGCTCTTTATTTCCTGGCACCTATTTCAAGGTTTTGTAAGTGAAAACACATAGTATCTTACGAAACTGCAGGGTGCCCTCTGCAAGATTTCAAATCACCTTAGAGTCTTTTCAGAGGTTTTTGTTGAGCAGAGGTTACAAGACAAAGACCTTCTGTAGTTCTGGAGCCTCTGACTCCAATCTCATCTTATCAAATGTCAGTAGCTGAGTGACTGAATGGACAACACCCAGCTGAATCAGCACAGCAGGCAGTGTGCTAATGCTTCAGCAGGATGAGCACTGTCTGCTGATTCCATAATAAACCAACTTAACATGGGTGGCAACAGGATACTTGAGGTACTTTAAGACAATGTTAAACCATGACGTAATTAAAGAGTTTCTTAGTTATTCTGTACTGATTCCAATGTCCTGACTAAAGCCCACACCTGAGGAACTGCACTCTGTGCGCTGTGTTCCCTAGCTCTTCCTCCTATTTCAGTAGTTATTATTCCCCATTCTACAGGTCTCTGGTGATGTTAGGTATGTTCAGGAAAGTGCTCCAGTGAAATACTGGAGGAAGGAAACTTCAGAAAATATAGTTAATATCTTTGGCTATCACAGAAATGCCTAATTGACAAAGTTTACTGGTTTGCTACCTAATGCAATAAGCTGTCCTTGTCCTACTAGTAGAACTGTTGATGCAAATTGAGTGAACAAGACCTGAGTGAGCATGACCAAGTGTTCATTTGGAGCATGGAGGCTACTGATGCCAGCTCTGAGGGAGGCAGGCATTGATGACTGAGGATTTATCAAGTTTTCCTCAGATGCCTAATCTTGCCTCCAGATACTATGTTTCTTTCAGTATGTGAGTAGGAAGATCAGTTTTAATTAGCATGACTTTAAAGCTGACCAAAGCAAATACCAATTACTGGCAGTCAGCATGGTGATTACAGCTACCTCAAACACATTGCAACAGAAGAGTGGTTGTTTTGTTTATGTGTTAGTAGTGGATGGCAAAGGAAAGCAAACCTGACTTAGCTCACAGGGTCAGAATCGAGAGGAGAAAAAAATATTTTTGCTTACCATGGTACATTCAGTGTTTTATTCTGGTTTTATTGGGACTTCTCTCAAACATTTAGCAGTTGCAGACATGAGAGAGAAAAGTAAACAGATCAGATGGCTGACCAGAGTGCCTTTGTCCCCCAGACAGCTGGGATGGAACTGTACCAAACTGAAGTTTTCAGGCCATGGCATAACCTTAGAGCTTTCTGTTCTGTTCAGTGGAGTCTGGTAGTAACTGTGCTCAGTCATATCCCTCTCAGCTACTCTTTCCCAGCCTGAAAGTAATACTGCACTTTGGAAGCACAGCATTTCCCGCAGAGCCCAAAAGCCCACCTGGTGGTACTGCCTGACAGTGTTATCCTGAGCCAAAAAACAACTACATTTGCAGACACACGCTGTCAGCTTTTCCACTTAAACAGCAATCAGCCTTTTGCTCTTTCTTTGTAGCAGCCATTAGTGGAGTATCAACACTCGTTGCACATTTGTAGCACTCATTAGCCCAGGTATTCCTCCTAAGTCCACTGCTATGACACAATCCATTCCTTGTTGTATGCTTCCAAACTATTACCCCAAGCAGAACGCCTTGGGAAGGTAACGGTTTTCCTGCATGTGTCTAGGTCATTCTGACCTAACCTCTTTCCTGTAATATTGCCAAACAACTGGCTAACTGCCAATGTGCTCAACATAGAATTTAAAATGCTATTAGAAAGATTATGGTCTGCATTTAGTCCAGATTTCCTCCAACTCAAACCATCATGAAAATGCCTGGAATTTTAAAATATTGCTTGTACCATGCAGAGATAGAGTAGGATTTTTGTTTCTGTTGACTCCTGTCTGAAAAGCTCCTCCTATCTCTAAGTTATTTTCATCTATGTCTAACATGGAAGATTTTTGAAACATCAGTTAGCTAAAAAGGGAAACTGACATAAAAATATATGCCAACTTTCCAAATGCTAAATTACAATTACTTGCTTGCTTCACTGCCACCTAAGAAGAATTTGGCTACACAAATAACCTAAAAATAGAAATATTAATCTGCAATACAACTGAACTTGACTAAATATTTAAGTAATTACAGAATTAGAAACCTCATACTGTATAATGGCACACCTGTAAACTTGTGGGGACATCTCTCTCTAGGGTTTACGAAGGTAAATTACCTCCTTTAGCAAAACCCTACTCTTCCTGGGCTTGGAGACAGAATGGTTTGGTTTTTTTCTGTATTATTGTATATAGGACACTCATTTTGTAAAGTAGTAGAACTCACTGGGCAAGGAAATGGTTACCACTAATTATATTAAGGTGAGAACAGGAAACACTGGATACTCTGGGAACTACGGGAGCCAAGTGGATGAAAAGAGGCTACATTTCATGGATTATGTCATCTCCTCCAAGGAGCAATCCCTGGTCCCTGAGCCAAGCAGTTCTATGTTGTTCATGCCCGCTCTGCTATGTTGTCATGCAGCGTGCTTGCCTATGTCTGTGTTGACAGCTGGGGTGTGGTTGCAGGATTGGGACTATCTGGATTACAACCAGCCAGGGTTCGGTTTCTAAATGAGAACATGGTTGACTCCAAAACAAAAAGAGCTAGAAGGGGTCAAAACCTGAAGAGTCGATACTAGGAGTAGATAGGTAAGGGGAATGAGACAGGATAGACATAATGCCGCTTAGAGAAAGTATGGTACACAAGTCAATTCTCACAGGAGAAACCCAGGAATTCATTAGTCTGTAGGGAAACATGGTGTGTTGTATACTCTTCTACAGAAGAGCAACACAGGTTCCTCATGCATGTCGTGGTTAAACCCAGCCAGTAACTCAGAACCATGCAGCTGCTTGCTTGCTCCCCCCTCCCTTTCTCCCCCCACTCCAGGAGGGATGGGGAAGAGAATCAAAAGAATGTAACTCCCATGGGCTGAGATAAGAACAGTCCAGTAACTAAGATATAACACAAACCACTGCTGCTACCACCAATAATAATAATGATAAGGGAAATAACAAGGGGAGAGAATACAACAACTCACCACCTGCCAACCGATACCCAGCCTGACCCGAGCAGTGATCTGGGGCTTCCGGGTAATTCCCCTCAGTTTATATACTGGGCATGACGTGCTGTGGTATGGAATACCCCTTTGGCTAGTTTGGGTCAGGTGTCCTGTCTCTGCTTCCTCCTGACTTCCCCACCTCCCTGGCAGAGCTTGAGGCTCAGAAAGTCCTGGGTCAGAGTAAACATTACTTAGCAACAACTAGAAACATCAGTGTTATCAGCATTTTTCCCAGGCTGAAAGTCAAAAACACAGCACTGCACCAGCTACTTAGGAGAAAAATGAGTGCTACTGCTGAACCCAGGACAGTGCAATAAAAGTTATCCAGAAAAATAAGTGTACATAATAGCATATATTATGTATAACAGTGCCTAATCCAAAAGGTCTAAGAAAAGATGACATATCTGGCTAAAGATACCTTTTATTGCTGCAAAAAGTTATAAAATGTACAGAATACCAGAATATCACAATACTTAACATTAAAACTTATTTAGGTATGGACTTCACTGTAAGTTTGTGGAATATTCTGTTAGAGGCATAAATGTCAATTTTCATTTGTTTACTGTCTAAGAACAGTATCTGTGCCCCTAAGTGGATTTCCAGAGGTCAGTTGCTCAGAACTGACTTTTGAATATTCTAAAGAAAATCTGCATGGTTATGCCAGTGTTCAGGTGTCGCTGTTCAGCTTTGGAAAAAGCTAGTTGGAAGTTTAAGAAAATGGGAAATGCATCAAATTAGAAACTTTTTCTTGCAACCTCTTGTAAGAACCTGTAGTCTGTGTGAACTCATGTTTTTCTTCAGCAAATCTGCAAATAATTTTAAGGAAACAAAAATATTGTGTTAAGGTTCCAGGACTCTCTGTTTCCATTATTTTGGTTACTTTTCGTCTATATACAATTCTTAAAAATATGCATATATACATGGTTAAAGAGGTTAGGTGGTGAATGCAGATATACCCTGACTTGTACAGAAGACTTTAAAATTCAAAATGCCTTGAAAGGCAAAGTGGTAAGAGAGAGATAACAGTTCATAAAGACTGTTACATTTTACAACAGAAAATGTTCTTTTTAAAAGTTATAGGCTTATGGTTTACCTTGTGAATTCAACACAATTAACCACATGGAGCTCCCACAATATTCAGTTTTTCTCCAGAAATGTGTCTTTTCCTGACCCATGTGTTTCTCTTTTTCTGCATGTGCCATTTGATGGATCCCTTGCCTGTCTTTTCGGTTACAAGAAGGCACTGAAAAGGATACAGATAATACAGAGAAGGACTTCCGGGTACCATTGCAATATCAAGGCACACTTTAGCCTTGATCAGCTATGACAGGGAAGAGGCAAAGCCTTCACTTCACCTGAAGATCTGTAATAACTGCTCCACTTGTCACTGGCCACTGGAAAAAGGCCATGACTGATACTCTTTTCTTCAGGCAGCACCACAGTTTATCTCCCTGCATTTTGCCAGGATAGACATTTTTACTGAAGCAGTAAAGAGTAACGCCTATTGCCTGCAAGTACCTTTCAGTAACATGCTTTCAGTTAGCCAAAAACGTATGAGGGAGGAGGTAGGTTTTCAGGGGATGCCAGGCAAGACACGCCACCCCTTCCTGTGGCGACATGCTTAAGCCCTGCTTCTAAAAGCTCTGCAGGAAACAATGAGACAGAAACCAGTTCCTTCTGGCAGAGAGCAGTTAACCTTTGGAAATCTAGCTTGTATATTACAGCAGAGGCTTTGACTAGTAGGATACTTTGAGGGAATCTTTGTTAACACTGACACAATGCAGTCAGTTAACTATCCGCAGCACCAGCACTGACAGACTCTTCTTGGCTGTGCACTAGACATCTCCTCTGGGCCCCTGAAGCAGCAGCTCAGCTCTCTCTGTGTTTCTCTATTTGCAGATATGCAGTTTGCCGCTAGTCAGTGCTTCTGGCAAGGAACTGTTACTCTTGCAAGAGTGGAAATGGTAAAACCTGCTTTTCTCCAAACTTGCCTGGATATTCAAGAGTCAGGACAGCTCTTCTAGCAGACTGCCAGCTGGATCAAGAATAATGAAGTTCCAAGGTTTAAAAAGTGGTCTGTTCTGGCCATTCCTGACGTAAAAAGATACTTCTACTCCCCTCCCCTCCAGTTTAATCCTCCCACTTTTTCATTTTTTGGTTCCTTTTCTTGGACTTCCATGGATTAAAACCAGAAAACAAACATCATCCCTTCCCCCACTTCAGAAAAACATTTTTCCTGCTTTTCTTGGCCGAGTGCTCCTTTCATACTCAGCGGGTATCCTTGGGATATTTGCAAAGGCAGGCTCTGCACAATGACCTTAGCACCAAGTAGCATGGCTGTCTAGTGCGTAGCAACACTGACATGACCTCAAGTGGCTTAACTTTATAATTGCTGTCTATTAGATAGTATGTGAACTCAAACTGATCTTCAAGACTCATAACCACACCAAAATCTCTTGAAAGGAGCAGGCATTTTCACTGGCATTTTCACAGTTCCCTTTCTGAAGGCTCCAAGAGATAGAGTCCATTTTCTCTGTTTTTTATTCATGTAATCACAGGAAATCCCAGAGAACAGAACAAGAGATTTCATTGTTTCACAGAACTGGCAACACCTTGATGGTTAATTTTGGTTTGGGCAAAATCAACTAAAAAACCCTGAAGAACTACCACCCGTCATTCAGCTGTATGGTCTTATTATTAAGCAGCAATTGGAAATTTGCATTGACCTCAGCAGAGCCAAGATTTCATCCCAAACACATTATCAATGCATGTAGCAGATGACTATCCACCACTGTGCTGGCAATCTGTGATCCATCTCAAATTCTCTCTAGAAGTTTGAAATCCGAGATCATTTGCCATAAACATTTTCTGAGTAACATCAGTGAGGACCCATAATGCTTGAATGTAGCCGTTCTTCACAGTAACTGATTAGGTTCACAATGTAGTTAAATTTTGGATCATACTAGTCATGTACATAATTTAGCACTATTTCAAAAGCTGGAGACATCATAGTTGAAATTATATCATATGTAAGTTTTAGGGGACCATATTCTGGTTGCTCTTCCAACTTCTGCCCAACAACTGAATAGTTCGGCAAGTGTCTCCTCAGTCCTTCAGAAGACAAACACAGAATTTGGATAAGAATACAATTCCATTTCTTGGCCATGTCATGATCTTTACAGGGATAAAAAAATGCATCCAACTTAAAGTTCATCACAACATTTCTGTAACAACTGTCTCATAATGTGGTGGGTTGACCTTGTCTGGATGACAGGTGCCCAAGCCACTCTATCACTTCCCTCCTCAGCGGGACAGGGTGGGAGAAAATAAGATGGAAAAGAACTTATGGGTTCTGAATGCAGTTCAATGAAGCAAAAGCAAAGGGTGGATATGAAAGCAAAGGAAATACAAAGTATTCATTCTCTACTTCCCATCAGTAGGCAAATGCCTAACCACTTCCTGGGAAGTAGGGCGTCAGTATGTGTAGCAGTTGCTCCAGAAGACAAACATGGTACTAACAAATGTCCCCCCTCCTCCTCTCTGCAAAGCTTTTATTGCTAAGCAGACGTCATATGATATGGAATATCCCTTTGGTCAGTTTGGGTCAGCTGCCCTGGCTGTGTCACCTCCCAGGGTCTTGCCTGCCCATAGTCTACTGGTCTTTGGGAGTGAGGGGTGTTGTTGGAGAGACAGCCTTGATGCTGTGTGAGCACTGCACAGTAGTAGCCAGAACACAGGTGTGCTATCCACACCTTTCTAGCTACAAAGCATAGCACTATGAGGGCTGCTATGGGGAAAATTAGTCCCATCCAAATCAGGCCCAATGACAGGTTTGCCAGTTCTCTTGGCCCTTTAAAATCTTGAAGGCAACATTCAGCATACACCCAAACTTCTGGCTACCTATACTGATTTGCTGCAGGTAAGTGATTGCCAGTTGCCATGATACATGTTAGTATTTTCCTCTAAAGTTTGGTATTTACACTCTCTAATATGTGAAGGTATTGACTCAAAACCAGGCAGATTTAGCTGATGATGGCTTTCAGCTGCCTATCTTTATGATTGCTCTTTGCTTCCCACAACAGGGAAATGGACTAATCCATCCAGCCATGTCTATAAGAATATCACTATAAAATCAGAACTGTTTCTACATATGTTACAGAATTTGTTGATTTTGGAGCATCTTTGCACACAGTTCAACTGTCCCTGAAGTACAGGTGACAATCTTTGGAAGAAGCAAGTCACAGGCAGTGGGAAGGCCTCCACTTCCAGCTCAGTGCCACTGTGCTGAATCCCACTGTGTCACAGCTGGGTATTAACAGTTGTCTTCATTTCTAAACAAGAAATTAACAGTATATTGTTCATAAATCTCAACAGAGGACTTAATTCTTTCAATGACTTGGGATATGAATACTACCTCTCTGTGACAGATCAATGGTGACAGTTGTTGTTCAGCTATTTACAATATACATTGGCATTGGCATTTAAAATGCAGTGCGCAAATGTTGAACTTACACTATTCAATTACTAATTTGAAATGAAATACATGACTGGATCACTCTCACCTAAAACTTAAGGGATATACAACTGGACTATTGCAACTCATCTTACACCAGTATCTGAACGTAACACAAACTAGGTCAGAATTGTCTTAAGGTTTTTATAAAGATTTACAACATTTTAACCACATAACCTAAAGGTATCCATCTATAACTAAGGTTTTAAAATTAGACTAAACCTAGTTTTTACCTTTTCTTCAGCCTTAGTTTATTTAATGATGGAAAAATCCCCAAAACCTCCACAATTAGGACTGGATCATCACTTTGTAACCTGCCCTGAACAAATTAGTAGCATGAAGTTGTCTGTGTCCCCAAACCAAGAAGACTACTCCAGTCTTGCATCAGATGAAACTGAAGTCTCTTTAGTACAATGATCTTAGCATATGATAGGGGAAAGTGAACCAAAAACTCCTTTATAGTTCTGTAGAACCTGCTTTACCTCTCTTACTTGTAGGATTAAGCTTAAGAGAGAAATAAAGGGGACACTTTATACTCACATCTCCATGTAGGGCCAGACAAACCATCAAGGCATCAAAGAAATGGTTGGTTCTTAACAACTTTTTTGTGATTAATTAGGCAGGTTGGGAATTAGAACCCACATGTCCCACTGCCCTTCCTCTAGTTCTAAACAGAAGAGTTATCTTACTGTTCATTTACATAACAATTAAGGTTCTGGCTCTCTCTTTAATAAAAATTTAGAATCACATAGCTTATTTGGAAATATGAGAACTGGGGATCTGACTGAAGCCACATCCACATTGGGAAGTATATAACATACTGCAAAGTTACAGAATATGTGCTGTTTTTTATTTGGTTTAAGATTAGGCAATATGTGTGCTTGATTAACATTCCAATCTAATAAAAACCCAGTAAGTTCCCTCCAAGTTATGTAAGAATAATTTTAAAGTATTTACGAAATAAATTATTTTCCATTAAAGAAACTAGGACAATTCTAAATGCTTTCATATGCC
Source organism: Ara ararauna (assembly GCA_028858755.1). Taxonomy (NCBI): domain Eukaryota; kingdom Metazoa; phylum Chordata; class Aves; order Psittaciformes; family Psittacidae; genus Ara; species Ara ararauna. The sequence continues at coordinate 34,382,801 of CM054380.1, read as the reverse complement.
TGTCAGCTAAAAATATTTTATCATAGGAACCACAAAACTTATCTCTGATGTTCAGGAATTCATCATTATTTCTTCAGTAAAGCATGTCACTCCCAGTAACTCCAAATTAATTAAAAGTACTACGAATTTTCATGACAAAAAAGTACTAAATGTACTAAATGGAACTACATTGTAATTCCATTGTGTTCTTTAGCATTTTGTTGGAGGTGAACTATTTTATAAGCTTTCATTGTTCATGGAGTTACTTCGACTTAGTTTTCCTATCACATATAAATAAGCCTTCATTTTTTTTTCTATTCAGATATTGAAGTCATTGGAATTATTTTTCCATGATCACATTCTAAGGAAGTTTACTCACATATGCAGACAGAGACAATACAAGTGACTGTTGCCATTCCCAATGCCATTCCACATGGTATGGCCAAACCCAGCCATGGGACTTACAGCTTCAATAGTAGGAATGGCTGAATTAAATGCATATCCATGCCTTCAGCAGTCTCAAATTGAAGAATGATCCTTTCAAAGATAAACCAGAAGCAGCTCTCACTAATACACACATCTGTAGCTGAAGTAGAGAACACTATCTCCACTAAGCACTTTCTGCTCTACGGACCATAAACTTCAAGAGAGGAATGCATGTGAACAGACCATCTCTCAAGACTTTTTACAGGGAACCAGGGGGAATTCTGACCCCTGAGGTACACCTGTAAATTACTGTCACTGTCTGTGACAGCAGACAAGCACCAGTAACTCCATTTGTAGTCGTATCTCCAGACTCTGGATCTCTTTTAGTTCCCCCATATCTTTGAAATCCAGCCAGCATCAACTTCGAAATGCCTCCCTTTAAATGATATTAAGCTCTTAGTGATTCTTGTTGCTCTCCCAGCAGCCTTGTAATTCTCTGCACCAGGTTCCTCTTCCCTCTGCTCCAGAACTGTTATCCAGATCAACACTCTTCTTGCTGAATGGAGCACACAAACTCCCCATATCATGCTCTGACAACTAAATCAACTTTAGGACCATGGTTCAGATATATCCCACAATATGCAGTTCCAGCATTGCCTCATGCATGAGATACATCCCTCCTGAACTTTAAGAGCAAGAGACTTCATTGATTCAATTTTAATTTGGAATTCTTTTTCTAATTTTCAAAAGGTCATATTAAAAAGAAAATAAAGGTAGGACTGATGTTACCCAAGGGTGTGAGTTTGCTTCCTTCCACTAAAAAGCCTTTTAATTTCATAGGAACTATTTGCATAAAGCAAGCTGGATTTAGCTCACGTTCTCCTTTTGGTGGATTTGTAGCTTTAAATAAAATATCTTGTGATTTTTTTTCCAGTAGATATGAATATGAAAGATGAGAAACAAGAGCTATCAAAGACTTCAAGAAGATCAACGAGACAGCAGGTACATGTTGAGTTGAACAGGAAGAACTTATCAGGAGGTAGTAGGCTGAGGAACTGTTTCCCAGAGGACTGAGTAGAGCTCTGATCTTGGGATTCTTAAAAGTAACCTCAGTGCAGGAGCATGAGACCGAATGGATCTCAGCAGTTAGAGGAACACTCACATTTTTTGGAGTAAAGTTCTAGCATATTTTGTTACTTCTATCAAATACTACTTGCTCTCTTAGTTTCCAGGTAATTATTTTTATTTAAAGGCAAATAAAATGTTCCATGTTGCTTTGCTTGTTTTGCAATGGGTCTGTAATTGATCTGTTTGCTAAAATGATGGTGTGTTAAGTGTCAGTGAGATGTGGACTGCACTGCTTCAAACAGAAGGTGTTCTGCTCAGCACCTCTTGATTTGGTTTGTGTTATGAAGAAAATTGATTTTAGGGTGGTAAGATGACCCAAGAGGTCTATTCTATTTTTATTTTTCATTACTTGTTTTTTGTAATGCATTCTCTCCTATAAATAGATACTTTACTGGATTTGAACCTACTTTTAGTATTCATGGACCTTATTCCCTTTATTTTCTTTGGCGAGATCAATGTTCCGTGATTTGTAGAGCTATGTAGATATGAAAGCAGCCTGAGAGAGAAGAGCTGTGTCACAGGAGTTAAAGGAAGGAAAACACCCAAATCTCATCAGAGCCCCATGTATGAATATGAGAGCTGAGCCCAAGCCTCTGGTCCTGCTGTTTGGTTTGGGGGCATTGTTTTGGTGTTTTTTTGGGTGGTTGGTTTGTTTGTTTGCTTTTTGGCTTGGTGTTTGGGGGTTTTTGTTTGGTGGGTTGGTTAGGTTTTTTTGGAGGGGGGTGCTATTTTTGTCTTTTATTCCTTCAGAAAGAAATTTGTGGCCCCTTGCGAATGGGAAGCAGGATTCAGATATGACCCCCACCTCACAAACTGATGATTACTGGAATTTAGGAAGACCTGCAGAGAAAAGAGTGACTCAAAACCTGCCTTTTTCTAATGCACTTTATGTAAGCACCCATCAGTCTTGCTTTAGTCACTGTGATGTGTACTATGTAAGAATGTTATTACAATGTTGTTCAATGCTTATGTGACCAGCTCACTAGTTTTTATGATAAAACTCTTTGATATCAATCTAAAACCAGGGTGTAAATCAATAAACAATATAAAATTCACAATCATTTTAACTTGCAGGACTATTCACTGGAGGACAAGAATACTTAGGCAAGACCTTCCTCAAGTGACTTTGCAGGGCAAAGGTAGGAAAAAATAAAAGGCAGGACATGGAACAGTTCACATCTTGCAGATGTGTCACATGGATCCACACAGACATTGGGGATGTATTTCTGTGTGGAGTCCTTGTACCTTGCACAGCACAGGGCCCTCTGACTTGATTTGAGGAAGCCTGTATCTTAGGTGTGTGATTTGCTCAGCAAGTAACAATTCAGCTACTATTTTTAAAAGATTTTGTCTATACTGGGGATGCCCCAGGAGCATCTTAGCACTGGGGCTTTCAGTGTTTCTGCAGTGCTGGTGGAGGCTGCAGGCTGCACTACTCTCCCACAGAACAGGAGTGATTAGTGGAAGGGATTTTTGCTTCTGTTGGGCAAAAGAGTCACCAGATACACAACTCCTTTGTTCTACTCCCTCTGAAACCATCTCTTTCCTTCACCATTCCTCCAATTCATTATTTTTCTCTTCAAGGACTGAATCATGGCACCCTGCCTGTGTCCTTGTTGAGATCTCAGCTAGAAAAATGCTTTTGCTTGAGAAAACAATATCATGGGAAAGGCCATGGCAACACAAACACTTGTTTTGCCAGAACACATTTATACTAGATGGGTGGGTAGTTCATATGGCCATGAACACTTAATAAAGCTCATTTTTCTAGTAATTCCCCAAGGTACTTCCTTCAAGAGAAAAAAAAAACCAAACCAACCAAAAAACAAAACCCAAACCCAATCTATTGCAGAAAGAGGTATTTCAGTGGAAACTGCCAGACTAAATATGATTACCTTCGCTTCATAATTTTTTCCTGTCACCTTAGCAATCTGGGGAAAGCAATTTGTAGTCTAAATAAATTGGATCCTATTATGCCTGTTCAACTCTTCAGTCTTCTAAGTTTTATTTTTGCATCCAAAATCCTTATAACAGCCTGTAACACATTTACATTCCTGCATTCTTGACTTTATTTTGTTGGGTACACAGTATTCCTTCTTCTTTATTTTTTTCTTCTTCCCTCCCTTTGGTAATATAATCATTCCGCATTTTTCCAGATTTGGACAAACAGAGATGTTTTCAGCCTCTAGTAAGTGTTTAAACAACAAGAAAAAAGTGCTTACGGCCTTCAGGAATGAATTTAAAACATTAAACTGAAAGCAGAAAGGAACAATATAAAATCCAGGATGAGGAAGTCAAAGCTGTCTAAGAAATTTCACAGATTCAGAGAATTTAAGGCCAGGATGAACCAACAGATCTCTTAGTTTGACTCCTGTTTGTCAAGGCCATTACATTTTACCCATCTATTACTATACTGAGATCCACAAATCTGTTCAACTGAAGCATTGCTTCCAGAAAAGTACACTGATTTGAAGTGAAAACATCAAGAGGTAGAAAATCAGCAACTTCCCTGACACTGATTAATCACACACACTGTTACAAAGCATGGTTAACTTCTCGTTTGCTGGCTTCACCTTACAGCCTTCGATTCTCAATGAACCCTTATGTCCTTGATAACTTCACAAAGAGAAATTATTTGTGAACTCATCTCGTGATTCTTGGTCTGTAGGTCTGTTCAAACTGCACCAATATATGCTCCCCAAACTGCTGTGCTGGATTTCACTCCACGTGCCGCAAGAAGCTTTTCTTAGTAGGCTACATGATTACCTCTTCCATCAGCCTCCACGGCCCATACATACACTTCCCTGTTTCCCCTTCACATAAATAGGCCCAACAACTGATTTGTCTCCAGTTTCCAGAATCCCAAGAAAACTCCAAGGCACTCTCTGCAAACTTATTGTTGGAATTACATTTTATACCTTAGGAAGCACCTAAAGCGGAAGGTATACACGCTGTAACACATATTGCATGCATTTTTAAAACATTACTGCTCTTTATTTGGATAACCCAAGAAATACAGTGTGTATTTTCCTGACACATCCCAAGTCGCTTGCTACAAGTAGATACCATATCATCTGGAGTTATCTAGAATCCTGCTCTGAAAGCTCCAGAGTCTCTCTTGTCCAGCTAACTTCCCCAGGTCTCATTGCCTTCAGCTAATTCAGACGACCTGTCCCATGTTTTCAGTTCAATCCCATATAAAATCCTTCCATTTCTTTCTCTAGTTCTTTAATGTGCATGTGCTCGAGCCTTCTCCACTTTATATACCCATCTACAGCACCTGGCTTCTTTGGTTTTGGGTTTTTCTTTTATTGAAGTTTCATTCCCCTGCAGAAACATTTGGAGTAAAAGGTGCATCTAACCTCCTTGACTAACTTTCTGGTCAAACTGTAAGATTTAAAACAAAGGATTTTTATTTCAAATCTCAGACAGAAGGGCTTTCTTAGCAAATGTGGATACACATTTGTAAGCAGGCATTAAAAAAGCACCTAAACATTAAAAAACAGGCAAAAGTTTCTATTAGATAACATTCCTTCAGTTATCACAACTTTGATTAATTATATTTTTGATCAAGCTATTCTTTTCTCAGCTCCTGAATTATGAAAATAAAAGAAGCAACACTTCTGTAAAATCACTTTCGATTCTGATTCTGTAAGGATGTGCAAAACCCATGTATGATTTGTGTGGGAAGCAAATAGACTAAGGTACACCATCTCAGACAGTATCTCAGGACAGGTTGGATAGAGGTGGCTCTGCTTCCCTATTCTGTCCTTATCAGCTCTTTTTGGAGAGCATGTGTCCTTGTCATTTCACCTCCTTGACAGTTCATGCCATACATGTGGAAATGACATACTTTTCCTTCAATCTATCACAGTATTTAAGTCTCCTAGAAAGAAGTGTCAGCCACAGGGAGGGAAACAAACAGCAAGTTGCTTTCTGCTGTTCTGAACAGACAGAAAAAAACAGTTATTTTAAAAGATACTCTGACTGAAATGCCACAGATCTGGACTATTCTGAGTAAACGAAACGAGTAACGAAAAGGCTGGCAGAACAAATGTGGGCATGCAGTGGACAAAACACTGCCTTGGCACTGAGACCTATGTGAGGGATGTGCAAAGTCACTCCACAGAGAAGGCCAAATTCCATGTTTGATGACTGCTTCTCTAAATTCTGGACTATATGATACACTTAATCTACAGCAATATGCACACTGATAGCAGTGGGGTACTGGCATTAAGATCAAGGGGATAAACTATCCTTTCGAACTGTGGCAGCTAACTCAGCCTTCCTACCAGGGCTGCTTCTCAGCTGGGGAAACATACCCATCCTGACTTCCACTGCTACTTCTGCACTTTGATTTTCTTCTTTACAGTTATTCTTGTGCTGCTAATCATTCCCTTTCAGTCCCCTTTTCTGTTTTTTTCTTCCCTTCCCTTGGAGTTTTCCTCCCTGCAATATCTCCTTGTGTTTAATTACCTCCTATCAAAGAGTTTTTGGAGTTAACTGTTCAAGGACAACTAACATCACTCAGAATATTATTTCAAGTTGCCCATTTGTAGACCCCTGAAGAAAATACTGTAAAAGTTTATGAGTTCATGTGTGGAATATTGTAATGGATTTTCTTCTCTCCAGGGAAACTGATGGGTGTAACCACTGTAGCATAGGCTGTTCCACAATAATTGCTCTTAAATACTAGTTGCAGCTTTTAGAATAGCTCAAAAATAGCTTGTGACATGAAAGCTGTATCGCTAAATTTCCTGGTGTAGACAAAAGCTTTTGTAAACAGGACAGCTTGGCACGTGATCTACTTGAATGCAAATTTAAATTCTGGAGAAACTGGACATATCATGAGTTTGTGCAGTACATCAGCTGGGGGAAATGGAAACACTCTAAAGATTCAGATAGGTCTTTTCTTGTCTGTTTTCGATGAACCACATTGTTGGCTCTTCTCTGTCCCTAATTATGGTATTATGATCTTTCTGGCCTTCAACTCTTTGTTCTAATGATTAAACAAGACTAACATTTTTTTGAGGTCATAGTAATAATATGATAGTCCCTTTGAGGGGATTCAATAAACAGAATACAGCAGTAATACATTGTGATATTATCAGAATCTTTATTTTGACTTTTGGCAATATTATAACTGAAGAAACTCTGTTTTTAAAAACTTGAAATATAGAGTGGGCAGAAGAATCACCAGTAATAAGCAAAATAGATTCATCAAGCACAAGACTCAATTTCCTTTCTTGAGCAAACTGGGCAATTACTAAAAGGAATACAGCTGTTAATTGATTCCTTTAAAGGGCAGCGTTCTCATTACATGTTCTCTCCTGTTTAAGATGGCCATCCAGAAGTACCTTTGAAACTAACATAATTCTGCCTTGCTCTGCTAAATGTTTTTAGTAGTTACTGTTGGCTACATGGGATTCAACTCTTGAGAATGATTGGCTCCAGCATTCTTGGGCACCTACGTGGAGATCCAAAGACACCATTTTTTGGACAGCGTTTACTTCTTCTCATGGGCTACAAAGAATCTTAGAACACTAGCTTAGATTTAGACAACTATCTTTTAAACATCTAAAGTTAGGTCAGATAAGTTCCCATGCCCAAAGCCTGTCCTACCTTTGAATTACACATGAGCTAGATTGCTAAATGGAAATTAGCATTTAAATGAATCTCTGCATGCTGCCTAAGAAAACCATACCATTAGATAAGATGGACAGAAAAAAAAACCAGAGAATGATTATGGGACAATGACTTCTGACATGGACTCAGGAAGAGGTGGTTTGTCTCAGAAAAATCAGTGCTTTTTCCCAGTGTGACCTCTTTTGCCCTCTGTCTTTCATCTCCCATGCCAGCATAAGCTGTTAGTTTGGCTTAGACATGGTCCAAGCTCTGCTTTGACCCCATTCTTTTCACCATAGGGCAGTTAAATTCTGTTTTGCCTGTTTTTTGAGTAGTCATTAGTGGATCTGCACTCACCTTCTTACATTACATCGAGAATAAACCCAGCACAACTATTTACACAATAACTATAAAAATCATGTTTCTTTTCACCTAGAAGTTATCTGTAGAGGCAGAAAATGATAACATGAATATGTAATGAGGTAAATGACTGTGGATGACAAATGATGAGCAATTTTATCTGAGCTCTCCATGAGAAATGATGAGGCAAAAATCAGTGTAAATTGCGTGCATGTCTGTTGTATGCATGTAACGTGATTACTGGGAAGGGAGATAGCAGCCATTGAAGCTAGTTGCAGCATTTTCAGGAAAAAAGAAACACGCAATGTGGCCTCTTCCCAGCTTTCTGACCATCTTCAGAGCAGTGCATCAAGTTTGACATGCTAGACTGTCAAAAAGAGAGTTCACAGAAGGAAGGCAAAAAACCCAGAAAACAATTGAGTATATACCCTGAACCAGCAGGCAACAGCTATCTGAAGGGTTTAAGTGCCAAGAAGAAATGAAAATTTACAACTAAAAATAGTAATACCAAAGTGGTGAAGGCTAAATATGAGAAGAAACTTTTTTACTAGTCTTGGGTTTCTCTAGTGAAGTAATAGAAATCTCCGCATAGAATTGTAACACTGAATTCTAGCATAAATAACTGTAGAATTTGTCAGAAACAACTGTCAGAGATTAAGATGAAAGACTATGATCTGTTTTCCTCCTCTGACCTTTAAGACTGCACCTAGATCTTGCTCTTGCACATAGTTCAAAACACTCAAAACTGTACACTTTTAATTTAAACACTAGGTGGCTCTGTTGGCTTTTTTAAGCACAGCATTTTCCAAGCCCGCAAGGGTTTTGGAAATTAGATAGGATTCAGAGAGATGTGCTCCACTGGCTGTCATTTTGGATTATGTGACTTTTTCTAGAAGCCTCTCTTGTGAACAATTACAAGAAAACATAGCGACTATTAAAAAAAAAGAAAAATCAAAAAGAATTGTTTTCCGCCTTTGACCAAGCTGGAACTGCCAGCCAGCACAAGAGGCAAAAAGGCATTGGCTTTCAGTTTTCCCCCTGTGTTTTATCAAATTTTCACAGTTAATTATGCCCACAGGATATTTGTGTGGTGGCTAAAAATGGTAAAATTAAGGCTGTAGATTCTGACCCCATGCACGGAGAAAGCTGGCAAAACTGGTTTTAAACTATTGATACACTCTTACAATTTTTGAACCACTTTACACCAGTCATCATAGATTGACAGAATCATAAGATGGGTTGGAAGAGACCTTTAAGATCATCTAGTTCCAACCCCCTGCCATGGGCAGGAACACCTTCCACTAGACCAGGTTGCTCATAGCCTCATCTTATCTGGCCTTGAAAACTGCCACGAACAGGACATCCGTAACTTCTCTGGGCAATCTGTGCCAGTGCCTCACCACCCTCACAATAAAGAATTTCTTCCCAGTATCTAATCTAAATCTACCATCTTTCAGTTATCAGTCAGATAGCATCTTGTTAGAACAAGGGACCCAAACCTGCCTTAATCTGGGGGGAAAATGATTACTAATTTAATCTGTGACTATGAAAATATTTCATGTCCTTTAGAGGTGTTGCAGATCTACAACCCTTTCTTCTCTAGTTTTTAGGCACATTTAACACACTTGCTCACATTAGAAAATAAGTTGATTCATTTTTTCCTCAGAAACCTTGCAACTATCACCCTGGACCTGGTCATAATAGTTGCGCCTTTAAAACTTTGCTGTTCTTTCCTGGTGCATGATTTTCACTTGTAGAATTCATCACTGATGTAGTAGTCCTTGCTGGGTATTTTGGTAATCAATAATAGCAATATTTTTTATGAACAATTTCAATATACTAGGAACTGTTAAAGCATATCAGGAAAAACAAAGAGAATGAACATGAAATTTACTCTTGCTCTTTAACCAAATATCCAGTCTCAGTAACAAATTACTAAATGCATATTTGCACACAGCAAATTTATCTTCCCCATTGTTTTGGGGGAAATATATACAACAGCTTAAAATTCATATTTCATTTATATGAAATAACAACATAATTTTAGTTTTGAAGAAGTCTGGCTGTTCCCTCACTCTCTACTTATGCCCTTTGGATCATAGAGGAGATGACAGGAATCAGTCATTCAAACAGCTGCCTAACCTAGCAGGTCCCCTTTCATTTCATACTTTCTTTCGTCTGCTCCAGTCCCTATTAGCTGCCCGAGTGTCAAAGAAATTTGCCCATATTTGTGCTACTTCCTGTGCAAATTACTTGTTTTCAGCTGCATGACCTAGCAAAGTGGTTTACTAGGTACAGACACCCACCCCACAGATCAATTGTCTTACCACAGCACAACATGCCTGAGCATGGTTATATACACTCCTTTGGTTCAATAGCGTGTTGCTATTACCTGTCTAAGCATCAGTTAGAGGATGTCTTTGCAATATACCGGAAAAGACATGAGCTTACACTAGCGGTAGTCATAGCCAGCAAAAGCTAAGAGCTCGAAGACCTGCGCTGTTTCTGGTCGTACAAGCTTTGGATCAAAGCTGGCTCACATCCCCCTGGCTCACAGTTCACGGTGAAGCTGGAGAACAGCTCACTACCATAGGATGTTGTGGACACCAAGACAGACACAGTTAAAAATGGAACTGGACTCATTCTTGGAAGACATTAATTGGCCGATTACAATCAGTTAGGCTAGTCCAGATTCCACCTCCAATTCATAAAGATTATGAAGCAACACAGGTGAGGCACAACAGGAAAATGATTGTTCTGTCTTTGACACCACCTAACTATCTACTGATGGTTCTGTTTATCTTGTATTTTTCTTTTAGGGCTGGCTGGGCATTAACAACAAATGAAAAAGGGGTATGAAGCTGTACAGTAAAAAATATGGAAGTAGAGAACCAGAGCAAAACCCTGAGCAGAGCACCCCTGTACACTGATCATTTAAGGTGGAATTCAAAGACTCTCTAGAGAGAAAAAAGGCTAAAGTAAGGTGCAGGGGGGAAAACCCAACATAAAAGCAAACAACAAAACACCCCAAAACCCAAAACCACACAACACCCTCTCCCAACTTATCAAGGGCACTAAATAAAAGAAGGAAAAGTATATAAGAGTTGTAGGATCAAAAATTAGTATAGGGGAAGTTGAGAGAAGCAGCAAGCAGAAACCTTGACAGCATCTACTAATCCATGAAAGTATCCCAGGTATAAAGCACCTAATGATGCTCTGCCTTCACTCGAGAGGACAATGGAAGAGAAACAGGCCCCACTCATCTCTGGGATCTCTCCTAATACACACTAAAGACAGAGTACTGATCTACAGGGCTCTTTTGCCTAACCCTGTAGCTAGGCACTTGGAAATCTTACCTTTGCACACAGACATTAGAATCAGGTCCTCTGATTGTGGCATTAGCTGAAATATAAAGCTTGAGATACTCAGATCTTGATTTCCTTTTGTATTAGATAAAGTTCACTCTATGTGACAACTATGAATCTCTCTTAGACACCCAGGAAAGGGCACAAATATGACCTAAGTATGTGTGCTGTTATTTTAATAGAAGGCAGTTCCCTCCAGGTTAAGGAAAAGATGGGAGTTTCATGCAATTGCCTTAGTGAAAAGTACCATAGCAGCAAACAGGTCACCAAGCCACTCTGGAACCAGAGAGAGAGAGAGAGATCTCTAATAATGCAAGCACCACTTTTCCCTCCTTTTAATGTATGGCCGCTAATGGCACCAGTAAAGCAGTCAGTGTTAGGAGCCGACGGTTACGTAAGGTGAAATCCGCATTCCTTGCGTAACGTCAGTTTACATAAGGCGGCGGTAGGCGCGGGGAGGGGGAGTGGTACCGCTGCACCAAGGCCTCGTCCCGGCTCTGACGGGCGGAGTGCGGGGCGCGGAACGGAGCGCGGAGCGGACGCTTGGCACCACCCTCCTGGGCAGCCGCGGCCACGGGAAACACATTGCGTTGTTCTCCGGTTGTCTGTAGGGCCGGAAAAGAGACGGCGGATTTCACAGGCTGTGGATTCCCATACATAAGATTTCAGATAAACTTTATGGAAGGAAGACACGGTCTTTCTAAGACGCTCTGCCTAAAAGTGCAGGCCTAGCCGCGGCATTTTTCACTCAGCAGATTGGTTAAAAAAATAAAGCCGTTTCCCCCATATGAAAGTTTAAGTTTCTGTATAAAAATAAGAACATTTCTGACCAACTGACCCTGCTTAGTGCTACACAAGCAACATAGAGGAGGTTTATTTGGGCTGTAAATGGCCCCTAAGAATTCCTGTGAACAAATGCACTCTCAGCTTTTGAGGCTACAGAGTTTCACCCACACTTGTAAAAGGAGAGACTTGGAAAATATACTTGTAAAACAAAGAGAAGATGGGGATATTGTGGGGGCAGGGAAGACTGCTGTTCACCAACACCTAGCCCTGAGTTAAATAAAGTTATGTAAGGTTCGTATAGGGTTATGTAAGGTTTGTGTAAGGTTATGCCTAAACCATATCTTGCCTATCCCAGTTTCTAGACAGTTATGTGCTCCACCTGCAGCAAACAGATATCTGCTCTTCGGGAATGAAACTTCTGACTTGAGCGCCAAATAAGCCAGATGCAAACCTTTGTTTCAGATCATCACAAAAACCTTAGTGGTCATCTAAATGTTATACAAAAGCAGACCCAAGTATCACTTAACGGAACTGTTTGCACTTCCATTTTAAACTTCATATGTGAACTAATTATATTTATACAGTTTAGATTCCAGTACTGATTTTTTTTCAGAAATCAAATAATGCAGAATATTTTTTATTTTAGCAGTTTCCAAAGCTGGCCATGGAGTTCTCCTTTGTGAGCTCTAATTACACTCTTACATTATTTATCATGCACTGGCAGTGTCTAATTTATTAGACTATTGCTTGCTGAATACTGTATTTTATGTTCATTCTGAGCAAATAAAATTCCTCTTAAAGCTAAGTAAAACAACATTGCACAGCAGTGGTTAAAAAGTATTTCATTTGCAGATCACATAACAGGTGAGAATTTTCTGAAAGTTATATTTCACATTTTATAAATCAGACTAAAAGCCTTTCAGCTCCACATACAGGTTTATCCAATACAGTCAGAACTCTCCTCCTTACAATTTCAGAATTTCAGATACATTATGTATAATGTCAGAGCAAGGCAGTCCTCCATCAAGAGTAAATACTTGTGAAGTCCAAGATAAGTAGGTTTGAGACAAACTGGTTTAAAACTAGAATTTTTACACTGCTGTTGTGACAAAGCAAGGCAGTTAGTAGATGCCAGCAAAGAATTTGCCAACTGGCTGGAAAGAAAGCTTTCCAAATATCCAAATGACAGCTTACAATTCCAAACAAACCACAGCATCCCATCTTGCTTGTAAACCTTTCTTGTGCAACAAAGTATTGAAGTATATTCCATTTATAAACTCATGGAAAACTTCTGTTATTTCAGACCCAGATTGTTAGGACTGCACAGATAGTTCCCTAGTTTATTTTTAAAGTAGCCACTGAACAGTCACATCCTTTTGTAATTTCTATAGTTCCCACTTCCGTTTCACTTTTTAAATAATCAGATTTATATTTGCATACTATATCTATGTTATTTTAGAATAACACACTACAGGACAATTGTACTTGCAGGTATCCTTTCAGAAAGGAGAATGTCATTTACTGAAAAAAACCCCAAGAAACAGGCTTCCAAACTTGCTATCAGTTTTAATGTCAGTGCGAGTAATTTTCAAATTTTATATAAGCATAGATGTATCTTGTATGTACATATTCCGAACAGCACAACTATCCAAGATAGAGCTTATAAAAAATTGGTCTAATCAAAGTTTCTTTTCCCTGTTGCTGCTCTCACATACTTTCTGGAATGGCCTTGAGCAGTCTCTAAAATATAGAAAAACTGCTGCTTACATTTTGAGTAGGAACCAAACTTTTAGATTTACAAATTCTAGTTTAACTCAATACTGAGAAAGACCCAGTCATCTGTGTCAAGAGTTCTTAACTGGGTCTAATTCACATGCAGGACTGAACACTCGTATGTCAAAATTCCTACAAGTTTTTTGAAAAGCAGGGGATAAGAAAGATGATGCTTTTTGATTTCCTGACTTCACAAAACAGACAGGTATGATTTGCTTTGTATCATTTCAGTCACTCAGGGGGAATAATTTTCTCCCTTTTTGACTGATTACAATTTTCATGTACTGTTTTGTTTAAAAAGTTGAATCATTCTTCCTTTCTAGTAGAGAGTATTTGATAATGTAATTCAATTACATTTCACATCTGGCACAAACCTCCCCTCCAGCTTTTGGATATGACTTTATTTAACCATGAGTTTTTTGCTGTTGGAATGTCAGCTACTCTTAAGTAAGTAAATGCATGTGTGCCAAGCATATCATTAACTGAACTGACTGAAGATCAGAAAAGGAAGTGCTACAACTAATACTGCTTGGAAGCCACTAATGGGATGTTATAGGTTGAAATATTTCATTTGATCCATTAGTTGTTTTGTTGTTATCAGTATCACTGTCAGTAATATGAATCTATTTAAAAAAAATGAACCCAAAATCCGTTAGTTTTTAAGGCACTGTTCAAACGAAAGTAGTACATTATAACGGAAACTATTTCAAGTGAGAATGAGCGACCATTCCCTAATTTTGATGAATATGCATTCTAGCTGTAATAATTTCCCAGACAAGATGTGTCTATTTCTAAAAATAAGTATTAATAATACAGATGCATATTTAGAGTTTTCTTTATTTTATTCCACTCCTCAGGAGATATTGACATGCAAGCATAGCTTTAAAACTTTTATTGCGTTTCCTTTTTTAAATAGACTGAAGGCAAAAGAGCAGTCCAAATACCATGTACATTGGAATGATCATGAGTTTACTACTGTCACCAAAAGAATAATCTCTAAAGTAGGGCTTAGAGTAAGTTGAAGGCATAACAGAAATACAGAATTTAAAAAATAATTTAAAAAAACTGTAATCAGTTGTAATTTTGTGGTAAAAAGAAGGGGGGGATAACTTCTTCTTGCAAAATAAGATTAAAAAGATAAAAACAAATACATTTTTACACAGTGCAAAATTTACCTGAGAGAACTGCTCACTACACAAAAGAAGTGAACTAAAACTCAGATGGCTTCAGAAAGTACTGACATTTAATGCAGGAATCAGAATTGAAAATGGCTCTGGAGATACTTACACTGCTTCAATACTTTCAATATAGTGTATAAAAGTATAATCTACCCAAAAACTGGACTGGCAGACAGACTTCTTCATGGGCCACATGGTATGTGTTTAACAAGGTGCTGACTGACATCACTGAGGTGTGCTAAGTCTAGATGCAAAGTTCAAGGCTTTATGTTTTGCAGGTGCTAATGGAAGTGCACGATATCTACTACTGCAAATATGCTATTTCACTGTTTTCAGCTTTTGAAATGTGAGAGGACTTGAAGTATTTTCTTACTACCAGTTTTTATTACCACTACCCTAGTCTTACAGTCCATCCTGACACTATTACAGGTCTTGGAACAGTATTTTCTTAATGCTTGAATTATAACAGATGCATTTACTAAGTTACGATCTCAGTTTGCCTTCAAAGGCTTACAACTTGTTACAAAAGGAAAGCTCATTAAAATAGTCATGGTCACCTAGTACAAGTGTCTGACATCCTTATGGGTTTGTACTTCAATGGTCATAAAGGTTTTTCTTTGTTAAGGCATTTTTGTGGTCTTCTTTCTGTGAGAATTCTCTAGCCTTCATAAAAGGTTAACTCACACTGCAATGTTTTCCCACTTGTGGTATACAGAGCTGACTTTCCATGAAAGAAAACTGTAGAAACTCAGTTATCTTTAAGGCCGTTATTTTTTCATTGCAGTTGGTAGAAAGCCAGCAATAGCACAGGAGGGAACTCTTCCAGGCTCTTGCATACCACAGTTAGAAGAGAGATTAAATTAAGTGTGGAGGCAAGACCTATTTTCCAAACTGAAAAGAAGAATCCAAGAAGCCATGGGATACCCGAGTCCAGCAGGCAGGGCACAACTATTATTAGAGGGCCACTAAGGTGCCCAGACTGCCAGGCAGACTCCATGATGGAAAAAAGGCAAGTTTGGGCAACTTCAGAGAGGCAGTTGGAAAAAGGACTTGGGGAACAGGAGAAAGGAAGCAGGACTAACAGATCAGCAGTGAACAGGTGTACAAAATGGCCAGCAGCAACAGGTGTCCTTTACTCATATATTGTGTGGGCAGGACAGACTTACAGACACTTACAGGTTGTAGTTCCGGGTGGCAGATGGCTTGTCTGGGTGTAGCCTGCAAGCAGCTGATGAAGACATTCAGAGTTACTGTGGGAGAAACATGGACATGCAGTATAAGCTTTTTTCCCAAGCTAAGAAACGTCTTTTTTTTTTTTTTAGTAGTAGAATTATTATTTAAAAAAAAAACCTGATTGTGACTCATTTTCAAATGCTTTGGATTGGTACATGTCTCATACAACAGCTGTGGCCATAATTCTTATCTTTTTTTATGAGTACATGAAGGTGATCGTGTTGATACTAGCATAAGAGTCAAAATATCTGCCCTTCTTTGCAACTCAGACTATGCAAACTTTTGCAACTCTTCTTTGCAACTCAAACTTTGTATGGTTACCTACTTTTCTTTTCACTTCCATTTCTTCACCAGCTGTGGGAAGTAAAGGAATTTCTGAAGCCAAACCCCCCTGAGATTTACACATGGAACATTTTTTCCTGTACCAAGTTGGGAGGACACGGTGACAGCACACTTACCACAGACCCACCTGATTCCTCACACATTTTGGGAGATCTACTTCTACCCTGCTTATGTACGTAAATAGCCTTGTTCTTCGGTCACTACATCACCAGTGCTTCTCTGTGTTGTAAAGATACTTTCATATTTAAACGTCTTCAGATTAGACTCCAAGTACTGTAACCCAAACTTACCATAAACATCCCTAAACCTTTCAACCTCAGGGCCCAAAATATATCAAAATAAGGTCAAATTATTTTATGTATTATGATCCTCATATGGTCCTCCTTCCTGCTGACTCATTCTTGTTTCGACCTTCAGTTTTTTGTCTTGAGCTCTTTATCCAGTTAAGTTTATTTAAAAAAAAAATACACCTGAACACCTGAGCAGTGTCACTACATTGAAGGGCAGACATTTCTGAGAAAACTTCTGATAGGGATACACTGCCAGCAAACTTACTTATCGGGTTTCATCTTTGCACCAGCCTCACGACGTTCTGGTCTCCAACCAAAGTTTTCTACATTAAAGCGCTTTTTGAGAAGGAGTTTTGAAACGAGCGCTTGTGAAGGCGGCACTCGCGGGGCGTCCCGCAGCCGAGGGGGGCTAAGGAGGGCCGAGGCGGAGCGGCCCGGGTAGCTCCCTCCTACACCGGCGTGGAGACATATGACAGAGCGACTTCTGTCCTGAAGCTCCCAAAAAAGAAGCGGCGGCCGGAGGCTTTCCTCCTATCCTCCGGCTCCAGCTGAAGCCACGGCCCCAAGGGGGAGGCGCCGTCCCTGCCCCCGCCACTCCCGCAGGTGCAGCCACGGGAGCGAGCGAGCTTCGCCGGGCAGTGCCCGCAGCGGCTGCCTTCCCCCGAAAGAAACAGCCCCCGCCGCTGGGCGGGAGTCTCCTCGCTGAGGTACGGACAGGGCGCGCGCCCCCTCGCCCCGCCCGGTCAGGGCGACCGTTAACGGCCCCCCGCGACGCTCGCCCCCCCGCGCCAGAGCTGGGCTGGGCTGGAGCGGGAAGCACCTCTCAGCCCAACGGACCTCGGGCAGTGAGGCGGCGGTGGTCCTTGTGGCTGGCTCTCCGCCCGGCCCGCCGCTGCACCCTGTGCCCGCTACCCCCACCTTAGTGCCCTCCTTCCGCCTGCTCCCGGCCCCACCTGCTGCGGAGCCGCCCCGGGCCGTGATGCTGCCACCCAGGAAGCAGCAGGCTGGCCCGGTGGGGCCGGGGGCGCGGCAGGCGGCCTTCTCCGCCCGGGGGCCGTGGAGGCCATAAAGGCCCGGTGAAGGGGGGGGGTGCGGCATTGCGGTATCGGGGTGGCCGGCCGGCCGGTGGGGAAATGCGGCAGAGGGGAGCCGCGGCATCTGGCGGGAGCAGCTCCTCCCTCCCGCCGCCGCCGCCTCCTTCTCCGCCGGCAGCGGCTTCTGACAGAGTCTTTCCATCCTGCGGGAGCGCCGGTGGCGCGACCCACCCTTGCCCCAGCATGGCTTTCTCCGGGGCACTAGGTAAGTCCCGAGGCAGGCGGCAGCGCCGTGCCGGCCTGGCCCGGAGTAGCGGTAGTGACCTTGGCAGCCGCCCTACCAGGGACGGACCCGAGGCGGCCGGGAGCGGGCTCTTGCCCGCCATGGCCCGGCCGGGCCGCACCTTCTCGCAGTGGCAGGATGCGGCTGCTTGCGGTGTCAGCTGGCTATACGTGGGGGTTTGAAGGCGGCGGCGGTTGGCGTTCTTGTTTTCATGGCGTGTGCTCATTACATATTCAAGCCCATTATATTCCTGATCAATAGTTGCTTCTTAAATAATCATTCCATCATTATTTTTTTTATGCAGTATATTTCAATAGCTTTCTTCTCCAAAGGTGCAGAACCAAAGAACAACTAAGCAGTCTTTCTGTGAGAGTGGTTTAGGAAAAGAGCATTTGCTGGTTGCTGGATGGCATTCATACCCCCTTCCTATCCCGTTAGTATGTCTAGTTGTTGCTCTCCTAGTTGCTCACCTTGGGTAAAGGACAGCACTTCTACAGAAGGATACTAGATACAAGTTCCTCATCCCTTTTGCAGTTCAGGATGGCACAGCTTGCATGAGTATTGTGTGAAGTGCCTCATGACTATTTTAGGTTTATTAAGCTCATTTCAGTGACATAAGCTAGCAGTGATGCGAGTGAACCTACCTTTCAAAGTTCTGCGCTCTAGTCTCTCGTTTGTTCGAGTGGGGAATATGAGATCAGGTTCTCTAAGAAAGAAAAAGTACCCAACACTTTGGTCTTGGTAGAAGACTGTACTTGTATCACTACATTTTTACTTCAGTATCTTACTATAAAGATTTAAAATATAGTGTGATTGCTCATGCAGTATGTTTCTGACTGCATTTTGTTTCTGGTTACAGTTTTCTAAGAGAAAGTTAACTTATACTAGGCAAATGCTCAGCCAGTGATAAGCATACAACCAATTGATTTTTCCTGTCTTAGTCACAAGTAGTGAAGATGTTTTGATTGCTGATTTAGAACCAGGAGAAGCATTATAATTCCACATTTTACTATTATTGCTAGCACTCTTCATGTGGTCAAGTAACTATACTGTTCTTGCATTGCTGAAATGGCCAAAAAGGCCCTTGTTGCTGGGAACTGCATGTATGGCAGTTACTGTTGCTGACAGCTGTGTTCACTGAGGTCAGTGGAAAGACTCCCATGACTTCATTGAGGTTTGAAATTGAGAAACCGAATCTAAGTTTGGATGCTTATGAGACATCATACTGCATTGTCATTGAATCATTCAGTCAAATGTGTAGGTATTTTTATGTTTCTAATGTAGCTATACTTGATTTTGTGAAGACAATGCTAATTGCAAAACAAATACTTTTCAGTCAGAAAAGCTGCAAAGTCAGATCCATAGCTCTTTAAAACCAGTGATGTTTTTCTGCTAGGGTGTGAGGTAGTTCTTACAAAATAAGAACGCAAAATAATGTAGATGATCCTTACATTGCCATGTTTATGGTCCATTTATGGGCCAGTATATCTCTTGTCACCTTTTCATGCTGTGTTTGCTTTTAGAATAAAAGCACAAGTGTTCTCAAGGCAACTCTGAAAACAGGTGGACATTAATTAGAATCTTTTAGGCTGAAAACAACAGGATCACATATCAAAAGGATCACATATCAACATCTGAAACTTGCAGCATGCCTGCAGAAATGCTGTAGTGGGGGCTCTGATAAGTTCTGCCTGGAGTGATTAAAAACTGCCATGCTCACTTTCAGCATACATCACTATTTAAATGAATACCATCTTATAAAATATGCTTGTGTTTTTGTAACCAAAAGATTCTCAAATGCCAGTTTTGGACCCAGACTTCACATTCTGACAGTGCTTGGATCCATTTGTTGTGACATGTTCATCGCTATTTTTAACTTAGGTTTAATCTTATTTGTTACAAGCTCCATCATACTGAAGGCATTCAAAAAGCTTTATAGTACATTATGAATAATGCTGGTCAGTAGCTTACAAAGCCTGTATTTTTTTCCCCTCCAGAATGCTAACAGATATGTATAAAGCCCATATCCTATCTGCTTCCCTCATACAATTCAAAAGCAGGATACAAAGTACTGAAAAGAAATGGAGGGAGGTGGAAGAAGTCACACCATATTTGCTCGTGTTCTGCAACCATTTTACTTCAAAGCAGTTCCATGACTTTCTTATTTGTGGAAAGGATGGAGTGAGGTAGAAATGTGCAAACTGCTCTTCTTACCTGTTTGTGGCTCTCAAATTGGTTCAAAGTCACTGAGCAGGGCAGGAAACTGGGTGAATGTGATTTCCAAGTTCAGTGCAAGTATGTACAGCTATGTATACATTATATCACAAACAACATAGCCTGGCAATGCAAGTAAGTGGAATCTACTGGCAAATCTGTACATACATATCTTAAGAATGTCTTCAGACCAAGAAGTGCCTGATTCACAAATTGGCATGGCTACACAAGTAAAGATTCTTAGTGGATACCTATGGTTCTTGTGTACTGCATACTTGTTTAAATTCTGTGTAGCTGTTCTACTTTATTCTGATTTTGCTCTAAGCTCTTAATTTTGATAGGTGTACCATGAAAAACCTCCTAGTCTCACACATCTTTATTCTTCTTGTAGTTATAACTTTGTCAACTGTTTTCCTTATTAGCTGAGATGCCCAGACAATTTCCAAAGCTGAACATCTCTGAGGTTGATGAGCAAGTACGACTTCTAGCAG
The DNA here is from genome assembly GCA_028858755.1 of Ara ararauna. Taxonomy (NCBI): domain Eukaryota; kingdom Metazoa; phylum Chordata; class Aves; order Psittaciformes; family Psittacidae; genus Ara; species Ara ararauna. Next base: position 34,362,294 of record CM054380.1, on the reverse strand, counting down.
AGAAAGTATTTGCTAAAGTTCTTCGAGAAGAAGACAGCAAAGATGCATTGTCACTGTTCACCGTGCCTGAAGACTGCCCTATTGGGCAGAAAGAGGCCAAGGAAAGGGAGCTACAGAAGGAACTGGCAGAACAACAGTCTGCGGAAACAGCTAAAAGGTTTGTTCAGTAGTTTCTTTCTTAGTGGAAAGCAGTTTTTTAAATGGGGTTGAGTTAATATTGAAATATCTGACAAATAACATCCTGCTTCTTATTACTTCAGCAGAAAGTTCAGCAGCAGGTACCAAGGGCACCTGTGTACTATCCTCTCCTGTGCAGAAGGTGTGGGATGAGTCCTAGGGAGGTTGGATTGGTGAGGTTGTCTCAGCTGCATTTCCAGCAATAGCATGGATGCTGCTTATGCAAGTTTAGCAGACAGCATAGCTGGGTAGAAATGAGCACAGCCCAAAGACTCGAGTCAGAAAAAGAAACACTTTCTGCTCCCCCCTTTATTCTAGTTTAATTTGGAAAACCAGAAAATTTTGTCGTAGAGAAAATGACAGTGGTATGATATTTCTTTTAAGTCTCCATAAAAATAGATGAAAGCAAAGACATCACATTTAACATCAAGGGAGAAGGTGAAAAGTGCTATTGGCATAATGAGGTTATTTGTAGGTTTCCTTAACTCAGAGATAAAATCTAACCACTTTTAGTCATAAAAACACACATCTTGAATTTTCTCAGGAAAAAAAAGAAAGTCAAGTCCACCCATGAATCTAATGAAGCCAAACCTCCTGTGAAAGAGGTGGCCTTATCCTGGTGTCAGGCTGCTCCAGTATCTGAACTTCAGTGGACTGGCTGGGCTATTCTCTAGAGTCACATGAGCTCAGCAGCAGTCTGACACCAAATGGCTTGGATATATACAGACTCTTCAAAAAGCAAGCAAACAAGGAAGCCTTTGAAAGTAATAGCTAAACATATACTAGATTAGCTGCAGACAATCAGTTGGGCAATGCTTGGCATCATATTTCTGGAACAGAAGGGAGAAGAGTTAATTTAGTTAAGGTATGACACACTGATGATACAGGCTGAGACTTCTGGTCTTGAATTGTGCAAGTGGGTTTCCCAGTTGGCATGTTCATAGACATAAGCAAGCACAGAAGGGGAAAACTAGATGTTTTCATTCAAACAACTATTTGGTATCTATCTCCTCCTGAATTTAATAAGTTTCATTTCTAATTTGGGAAATTGTCTTACAGAAATATGTTCTGTCAAACTACCTCAACTTTTGTACCAGTTTAACTGTAAGAAGTGGGATATTACAAGTATGTTGTTTACAAGTGGGGACAGGACAAGTATTCATCCCTGTCCTACGAGACTGAAGTGTACTTCAAGGACAGTTACGTGATTAAAACTTCTTTTGGTTTCAGTTGTAGTTGATCCAGCACTGCCTTTCAAGAATTTCATGCTGATTTCTAAGGTGGCTACAAGTACTTAAAAGAGGATGGAATTTAATCATAGGGTGTTAATTATACCAGCACTCCATGTTCTTATTCCTCATATGCAACTTCCAGAGAGTATTCCAGTATTCCTTTTTCTTTCTTAGTGGTTTTACTGTCATTTTAATGTTTTGGCATCTAGTTTATAAAACAAGGAACTATTTCCACAGTGTGAAAGTGATGTCGCAGCTTGTTTATAATATAGTTACTTATTATATGAATATTTAAAATACATTTAAATAAATGTAAACTGAGTAAGGAAAATAAATTAAATTTTTGGAGATACTCCAAAACTTCACTTGAGATATTACTTCACTGAGAAATACAGCATTTTTTTTTTAGCTGATTTGTCAGAGGTACGTGTCTGTCACAGTTGCATCAAAATTTCATACGTAGACATTCCGTTAAAGTTGTGAGAAAAAAGATGAGCATGTAGTTATTCCTTAGGCAGTGTTTGGTGAGACTTGATCGAAAGGCTAATATTAGTTATCAGAATAACATAACATAGCATGGCTTTGATACACAAGTCCATTCCTTCCCTCGGGGCACTAAATGGCATCTTACAGGGATTGTAAATAAATTCTGTCATATTGTGTTCATGTGGAGGGTAAGCGCAATTGTGTGTATCAATGTCATGTGAAATGTCAATAGAAAAAAGCTACAAATATTTTGTGGCTGATTTTTTTTCCTGTGGTATGAGAGATAACATTTGTAAAATCTCTTAGGGGGTGATTTCTTTGCTGCAGTCAGTTTTCCAGTGTATTCAGTGTTTTATACCATGGCTTATTTTTATGCTTTATACCACGAATTTGTAGGAAGAAAAGTTTCAAGATGATTCGATCCCAGTCTTTGTCATTACAAATTCCATCTCAGGAATGGAAAGCGCCATCGACCAATCCTGTTCTGTCTCCCGCAACACCAGTTGTTCCAGGTGCTTTTCTGCCAGTTCAAGTGCCATACAATGTACCAGAGTTTCAGAGAGTTTCAATTAGTGGGGACTACTGTGCAGGGGTAAGAAACCTTTTTTATGTTGTGGGGAGGGGGGTGAATGCCAAACCATGGGCAGCTAATGTATATAAAGTGTGACATGACAGTGTGTGGCTCTCTGACACAAACTGTAAATTGTCTTGTGAACACATCAATTTGTAAAACAGTTAAAGTCAAGGTCAGGTCAATTTATACTTTTTATCTATTGGTTTTAGTTTTTTATGATAAAAGCATAATCAGGCATTCAATAAATGGGTAATATACTGTAGGAGGAAAAAAAAATGTGTGTATTTTGCACATTGTATTTGGACTCTGTTTCTGTCACTGGCTTCCTGAGATCTTGGGCAAGATCCATACTGTCAAGCCAGATACACTAACCTTTCTGGAAATGCAGTCTCCTTGTTACTGCTGTGGATTCAGTTTGTTGCTAAAACTGCTGTTTTGTTTCGTCAGTATTTATCCAGGCTTTCCTTTCAGGTTACGGTTGATGATTATGAACAAGCTGCCAAGAGCCTGGTGAAAGCTCTTCTCATTCGAGAAAAGTATTCTCGTCTTGCCTACCATCGCTTCCCAAGAACAACATCTCAGTATTTGTGTAGCATGCAAGATGAAAAATGGAGGGTTGAAGATGAAGTGTATCCAGGTGAATATCCTTGTTCTCTTTAAAAATGTAGAATTAAACCCATGCACTGCTGTCATAAAGGTAAGTTGGATTTTTGTGATGATCTCTTCTGAGTGTCTTTGCCTCTGTAGTTTATTCTGTTAGTAAGTGGTGGAGAATTAGTGATGGACCTGAGTTATAAATCTTGTGTCTAATCTGAAACTTTGAAGTTGTCAAAAGCTTAAGCCCCCCCCACTAGATGCTCATTGATTTTTTTTTTTTTTTTTTTTTTTTTTTTTAAGGAGTACACTTGTGTAGAAAAAAGCTGTATGGGTATGGTTTAAAGTGAAGAGTCATTTATCCTGATCTTGGCATACTGAAATTAAAGGGATTATGAGCTCACCTTCATTGTAAACTGAAGCACGATACAGACATGCCAGTTAGCAAGCCCTGAGTCAGTAATTTCACAGTCATGGTACACTTACAGGTCAACGCTGAAAGCTGTATAGTCATATTTATTGGGCATTCTGCCCAGAGTAATAAACTCTCATCACTCAACAAGACTTATTAGGTTGACTATATTCCCCACTGTAAACGTCATAGGTGATATTTGTCGCTTAGGTGGGTTGTGTCTTGAAAGTTTTGCTTGTGTATTAAACTGTTGTCACTGCTAGTTTTGGATTTGTGCATGAAGAGTAACCTTTGGTCTGTACAGATGTGCCACTCTAGATGCGTCCATATTGTTTCTTAATGTATTCTACATTAAGCTATAAAGTGACATTAAGCTATAAAGTGACATTTTAAATCAAGTACCCTCTAGCTCAGTGGTTTAAAGAGGGTGAATGAATTAACATGTTTTTCAAGCCTTTATTATGCAGAAAGAATGTAAAGAATATTCAAACCAGGAAAGATATTTTGGAACAGCTAGCAGAAGATATTTGCAAGCTATTATTAAGTTAATAACTTATTTACAGCTATCATTTTTAAACTTTCTATCTCATTACACAGTGTCTTAATTGGTACCAGTTTGAGCTGGATAGTTACAAACTGATACCATTCTTATCTCTAATATTTATACCATACGTTCAGGTACTTTAAGTGAATAAAAGTACCAGTTAATTTTTTTTTTTTGTTTTGGCTTAACTGAATAGGTAAAAGAAGTAGTCTGATAAGTCTGAGCCCAACAATGCAGTTCAGTTGACATAAATGTGGTTGAGGCACAAACTTTACGCTAGTTGCAGTGGTAAGATATTGTAGAAGCAGCATTGAAAATTCACTAACATGAGCAAGAGTGTTTAAGTGTTCACATAAGCTGAATCTCCTGTAAGTGTGTGCATTTACCTGATTCTCAGAAAAAACACAAAAATTGTTATTTTGTAAATGGATTACAAAACTGCACTGAACAAATCCCAACTGTGCTTCTGGTACTTTATGATTTTGGTCATGATTGGAAGGCCAAGGGGAAAATTGTAGTTGTGTTTTTCTGTCTCTGGCTTTTACACTTCTTGGTTCTATTAAAAAAAAAAAAAAGAAAAAAAAAAGAAAGTTAAAAAATAAGGAGTCTTATTTAAAAAAAGCAAACAAAGACCCTAAACACAAACAAACAAAACCCAACAAAAAACCCCCAATAAAAACACAGCGAAAGCAACCAACCAACCAAACCCAAATAAACCCTACAAACCAACCACTGGCTTGGTCAGAGTGAGAAGCACGGTGTCTTAAGTTATTTCCTGCTTGTTGGATTGTGGGAATGGCAGAGGTGAAGTAAGGCACAGCCTGTTCTTTTCTGACAGATGTTTCAAGATGAGAACAACTGCATTACTATGTGCTTAAATACAAACTAACAAAATTACTACAGTGAGTCAGAAGGTGAAAAAAAAAATGGTGGGTACTAACAACTGTGTTATTGTTCAAAAATCTCAACTGTCCTTTCAAGAATACTAATTTAAGTACTTCTGAAAACTGATTTTGAAACTTGTGCTGTCATACATTAATAAAAAATTGTATTAAATATATTATACATTGATTCAGAGAACTCTTATGTATAATATTTGAAATAAGGTAGGCACTTAGCTTAGAGAGGGACTCCAATTAAAGCCTGTCAGAATAAAGCTGTGTTGTAACAACAGGTCTTTTATAGTAACTGAAAATGTGAATTTAATAGGAAAATTAAGATCTTTTTGAAATGAAACATTATAGAAGCGGAAAGTCCTTTTTGTAATTGCTTTGCTTTTTATGCAAGCTATTTTCTCTAAATGTAATATAAATTTATTTCTAGATTTCCATTCACCCCCAGAAGAAAATGAAGATCCTTACAATCTTGATGATGCTCCAGACAATTTGGATTATGTTATCAAGATAAAAGGTGGCATTCCCTTTGTTTACGATAACAAAGAAATGATGGAACTCAATGAGCCTCGGAGTCTGCCATATCCTGACCTTGAGACATATACCCTTGACCTGAGCCACGTTCTTGCTCTAATTGCAGATGGTCCAACGTATGTTTCTTTCTTCTCTGTCCCTTCAGGCTACTGGTTACCTTGTTTTAAATACTTCTCACTTTTGCAATATCTAATTCCTCAGTATACTCATTATAAAGTACTGTTTTGTTTTCCTCTTAAGCAATACTTAAAAGTAAAAAAAGTCAAGTAGAGATATATTTAATTTCTTTATCTACCTCAACTGTGGCAAAATGAGAAGCAGTTAACAGAGAAGCAAGAAATTGGCCAAATGTTCCCATTGAAGTCAGATCTCATCCAAACTTCTTGAGGCATGGAAACTGAAACTTGAACCTTGCTTCTTTTGTTTTGGCCTGTACTGAATTTGAGCTTTTTGAACAGTTGTCTGGAATTTCTTCATGTCTGTTCTACTCCTGCTGCATGAAGAGAAACCCTGCATTTGTAGAGCATACAGAACAGCTCAGAAACATAAATATTTAGTCTGATTTGTTCCAGATGTGAATTAACCGCTCATGTGTTGCAAAACTGATCCACACACGCGCAATCAAAATAGGTCTGAGATTTCCCAGAACTGTCAAACTCCTGGGAAATCTCTAGAAACTAGAAACTTAACAACTCTAGAATAAACATGTACATCCAGGTTTTTCAGTTTACTTCCCAGCTGAGGACTGGGACCATCAGGGTTTATCATGGCCTCAACACTGGGAAAGGAAAAGAATCTACTCTTAGATGGAGCAAAGCAGGAGCCTGACTGTTCTTTGAACTATTTGCCCTGCCTGCCAGCGCTACATTTCTTGTCCTGCCAGTGGAAGATCATCACTTACAATGTGACAAGTTAGTCACACCTGGTGCATTCTTTCCCTTTGACTCTGTGTCTGACACCTGCAGCGTGATCTGTCTGCTTTGCAGGTTGATAGTGACAAAGCAGATGGGCTGAACAGAACTGCCCCATTCGTTAAGGGCTTTTTCAAGAGCAAAAGCCTATGTTTTTGCCAGCATTATCAGTGCTGCTGCTCCAAATCAAAGCTAGTTTGATTATGCTTTGTTTACAGTATGCAATGGGGAAATGCATTTCCAGTTTCAGCATGTTATATTCCAAGAGACAGATACTGAGAAGATAAAGGACAAGGAAGAAGAAGTTGAAACACAAGTCATAGTGAAGACCCTTCTTTTTGCAGCTTTTGTTAACAGCGTTTATCAGGAAGCTGTAAGAAGGGCCTTGGAAGACATAGAATCATAAAATAGTTAGGGTTGGAAAGGACCTTAAGATCATTTAGTTCCAGCCCCCTTGCCATGGGCAGGGACACCTCCCACTAAACCATGCCACCCAAGGCTCTGTCCAGCCTGGCCTTGAACACCGCCAGCAATGGAGCATTCACAACTTCCCTGGGCAACCCATTCCAGTGCCTCACCACCCTTACAGTAAAGAATTTCTTCCTCATATCCAATCTAAACTTCCCCTGTTTAAGTTTAAACCCGATACCCCTTGTCCTATCACTACAGTCCCTCATGAAGAGTCCCTCCTCAGCATCCCTATAGCCCCCCCTTCAGATATTGGAAGGCTGCTCTGAGGTCTCCATGCAGCCTTCTCTTCTCCAAGCTGAACAGCCCCAACTTTCTCATCCTGTCTTCATACGGGAGGTGCTCCAGTCCCCTGATCATCCTCATGGCCCTCCTCTGGACTTGTTCCAACAGTTCTGTGTACTTTTTACATTGAGGACACCAGAACTGTACACAGTACTCCAACTGAGCTCACATGAGAGCAGAGTAGGGAGGCAGGATCACCTCCTTTGTCCTGCTGGTCATGCTCATTTTAATGCAGCCCAGGATACGGTTGGCTTTCTGGGCTGCAAGCGCACACTGCTGGCTCATGTTCATTTTTTCATCGACCAACACCCCCAAGTCCTTCTTGGCAGGGCTGCTCTGAATCTCTTCTCTGCCTAGCCTGTAGCTGTGCCTGGGATTGCTCCGACTCAGGTGTAGGACCTTGCACTTGGCATGGTTAAACTTCATAAGGTTGGCATCAGTCCACCTAACATGTTAGAACACCCAGCACCTTTGTGAATGTAGGAGCAATTATCTACTTCTTTCACTTATTCAGATTAAGCTTTTGCAGGGTGATTCACGTTTCCTGATGAATACACACAAACCAAAACGAAAAAGTCCAGTAATCCTGGAAGTAAAGTGCGTAAGCTTCTTATGTGGTATTGTTTCCCTGTTTGTAGCGAGTGCTTTCCTGCCATTTATGTCTATCACACATGGGGCTGCTTGGAGATCAAGAACTCATTACTCTTTAAGCTTTAATGTTCTTTAACTGGTGAAAATCTCACCTGTACTCCTCAGTTTTTAAGTGTCTTGAATAACAGAAAACCCAACAAAGACGTCCTGCAGTGCACAAATGTGTTTTGATCAGTATCAGATACAATGAGACTGTGTTTGAATTGGTCTTTGAAGTCCATGATGAGATTTGTGTCCCACTGAGGAGAGACTGTCAACAATAAAGCGGAAAAAAGAAGGCTATTACATGACTAGTGCTACAAAAATATTTTAGATTAACTAGGAATTGACAGATGGTGAAGGGAAAAACATGTAATTGGTTAAAAATAGAAAGAGAACCGTAACAGAAGATGAAAGCGAAGACAGAGTAGGCAAGCAGGAACAAAAAAGCATGATTTTTTTCCAAAGAAGAGCAAGAGAAAGTATTTTACAAAAAAGGTATTTCTACACAATATATGTGTTTTAAGGCATAAAAAATGTAAGTGTACTGGATCATAGCTTGGCTTCTTCTATTCGCATTGAAAAAGCAAATAACTTGGGGAGTTGTTCATTTTGGGTTTTTTGTTGTTGTGTTTTTTTATAATACCCATAATACTGATCTGTAGTCTGGATTCCTGGTGGTTTGTTATATATGAGGTGATCTGCTCTATTGGAGGTATAGTTTCAGAGTTGTAGCAGTTGACATCACATTTGAGTACAGGCTTTATGCTTTCTCTGATCATCATTATTGAAAAAACTGCATTATATGCACAGATGCAGTGATAAATACTTGGACTACTTGAAGGACATAACAGTTCTGTAGAGTTCTGTTTGAGGTTTGGTCTGAAATCATATTGGCTATTGATTGCTAACCAGTAGGATAAGAAGAATGGATTTGTCATGGTCTTCGTAAAAAAAACTATTTTTTTTTTATTGTGAAAACTTTCAAGTTCTTTCTGAACTTTAAATAGAAATAGTTTGAAGTTGACTTTTGTGTTTTCTTTTACAGAAAAACGTATTGCCATCGGAGGCTTAACTTTTTAGAATCTAAATTTAGTTTACATGAGATGTTAAATGAAATGTCGGAATTTAAAGAATTAAAGAGTAATCCCCATCGAGACTTTTATAATGTGAGAAAGGTAAGTGGGAAAAGGGTTAAAGGCATGACATTGCTAGTAGGAGTTCCAGCAATTTTGCTTTTCTTGCGTGAGGTGTAGATGATATACGTGAAGTGGTGTCTGTGTAGCACTCAATTGAACTACATTATTTTAAGAGTATTAAAATTGCTCTACATGGGAACATGCCAGGAAAATGAACTTGAATGCAAGTGGGTTAAGTGGATTAGGCTAAATTAATCTGTTTTACTTATCCAGAATCAAAGGAGCTTAATTGTATGTAGATTGCTTCAAAGGAGTGAAACAGAGTTAATCAAATGAAGCTCGCTTGGATTATGAATAGAAATATCCACATGGAGGTTAAATTTATTTTAATTAATTCACTTGAAGTCAGTCAAGTGCATTTTCCTGCTTTCATGTGGGTAAGTCATACTAGACTGTAGTAGGAACAGCTGTATAGGTTTGGGATGAAAATTTCACTTCATATTGAAAATAAGCATTTAAATATGTGTCAAAATTAAAAAGACCTCCCACAGAAACTGAACAGAGGGTTTGTGCTGCCATCAGTATCTGGTAAAAAGTGTTTATGGAATCTGAAAGAAGTTATTTGAGTTATATTCTTAGCTGTCTCAGAGATATGCTGGGGGTGTAATTAGGAGACAGGTAGGGGAATGAGGGATCTGATTTAATTTCCAGGACGTATTCACACCCAGGGGAGCTGCCTTCTCTTCAAAGCATGGAAGCACCAGTGGTAGCCTGCTTCTGTTTGTTTCCCTTTCTTGAACTTAAGAGGAAGTTAGTGGAGAGAGAATTCTTTTTTGATAGGTGAGTTTTCTTCACAAAGCAGTAACTGTTGCTGGTGTTTTTAACCACTTCAGACCCATTTTGCATTGTTTCTATATGCAACTGGAAGACTTAGTCCTTATGTTGTAACTTCAGGGTTTAGATCAATACTTTAATCTTTCTGTTTATGTTTTAATTAGTGTAATTCAATTAATTACACCAAGAAGTCATTTTTGCTTTTTCCAATAGCGTCCAGTGTGCTGGCTGCTGAATGTTTGCCACTGTTGTGGTAAAAACAATCAAATACAAAATCTGCTAAACACAAGTGTTTGATGGATGTACTCCTGTCTATCACAAGGCTAGAAGCAGATGGGTTGGTAGGTAAATTCTCATGAATTTCACACTTTTATCTGTTAAGTGTATGAACAGGAGAATCTATAAGCTAATTCACTTAAAGCAGGACTGAAGTGGCAGAGGCTTGACTCCTAACTTGACAGTTTTCTTGCATAACCCTGGAGAAGATACTTACTCCACACCATATTCAGAGAAAACATTTCACTAGGTCACAGACATTAATAATAAAACACATGGTGATGGAGAGGTGTGAAGGACAGAGTTGTGGATCAGGTAACTGCCTTAGTTTGATTACTGAGAAGCTGTAATTAACAGGATTGTACTTGCTAAGTTCAGCCTTTGTTTTAAAAGCAAATGTTCAATGTCTCTGAGCATATCTAATTATTTTCTAATTATTTGCTGTTAAATAAGGCAATCTAGAAGTGGATTAATGTTGTTCAAAACCACAAAATTTCCATCACTTCCACTCTAGCAATACTCAAATTCAGGAGTCCAGGAACAAGCTTGCTTTTCTCTGCCACAGATCATTCCTACTGCCAGTTATTGCTTGCTGCAGAGTTAGTCTTGCTTAAAATAGTATTCTTCTGAAGCAAGCTTAAAAGTAGTATTTTTATGAAGCAGTCTGAAAAGTAAACTGCATTGTAGAGTTCCTGCAAGTCCCCAGATAATTTTGTTTTCCCTGTCTTGCTAACTCATTTAATGATTGGATCTGTAACTTCCTCAAAGTGCTTCCTTCCTAATAACAGTTTTAGCAGTGAAACTTGTAATATGAAACACACTTCTAGGGCCTACATTTTCAAGTTGTCTCTCGTTAGTCAATCATTAAACAATGTGTACTGCTCATAAGGAAAGTAAGGAATAAGATTCACCTCCCAACGGAGTTATTAGTGAAGTTGTCTATTACATTCCTCAGACACTAGTGTGGAAAACCTGGTACAGTCCATTTGGTTACATAAAAGAGCCAATGTAACTGATGGAAAATGCCCAAATTAAAACAATTATGAATGTAGTGTCAAGGTCAATCAGTGAGCATGTATTGCTGTATTTAGAAAGGTACAGGAAGCTGGCTAGCATTATTTGCTGGCGTGACAATCAAAGGTTATTGTGGTGTGGGTTTTTTTTTTTTCCTTCTCCCCTATTTTTCCAGGTTTTATAGGAGTTCTTCTGTGAGCTCATCTATTTAATAAATCCCAAGATAAGGCTCCTGCTAAGTAGGGGAAATGCACATGTGTATCTTTCGTAGTGGACTTAACCAGAATACAACCAAAGATACGTTTTGCATTGATCAAGCTGGAACTGGAAAATTGCCTTTTAATAACCTGAAAATTCATCTATAGACAAACAAAAATCCACAGGTGGTAAAGACTGGCTGGCTCCACTTGGCTCCCCACAGGAGGCAGACAACTGTCTGAGTAGGAGAATGCTAACTTTAGAGAAGACTTTTGAGTTTACTGTCAGCAGGGCTCTCCCACCTTCTCTGGCTAATGAACTGAAAAATGCAGTAAAAATAGGTTCTCCACATAACTCCTGGGTTGCCTGAATTAAGGATGAAATTAAGCAACAAGAGTGTAGCTCTGTGGCACACAAACTTAGAACTGAGTTTTAGTTTGTCTATTAGGGTGTCTTGCCTTCCAAAGCAAGTGTGTGAGGCTTTTTGAGCGGAGCTTCCAGTAGACCGCTGTGCCCAACAGCCTCCAATAATTCAGAGCTGATTGATAATTCAGTTTCTAAGCTGAAATATGCCTTCAAAGTAAAGGACCAAGAGCTGTCCTTGTTTTTAGGAACTTTGGTTTGTCTCAGTCGTTATTTCTAGGGAGGACGTTGTTGCTTTTTTTGTTTTTAAAAAAAAGGTGAAGCCAAGCTACTTGTTTACCCAACATACTTGCTGCCTTTATAACATATATCTGTGTACTGTGTTTGACACAGTTTTATAAAGAAGAAGAAAATTAGAGCTTAAGCCTCCTTCCATATTCTTCCTCTCTTTAGCCATTATTTCAGTCTGTCAGTAAACCAAACCTGATTGTATATCATAGCAGTGATTTTACATGTCATATTCTGCCTACAGCTTCACTAGCTCAGATGCCTGGCCTTGTGTGGCTCAGGCCAGGGGGACGCATAAATGGAAAAAAGCAGTTTCCAGAGTAGCTTACACAGCCCTTCTGAATTGTGTGTTGCAGTAGCTGATGGCAGCTGTGACATACCATTTGGTCTAGATCATCACAGCTGATTATTTTTTTCTTTTAAGGTATTGGTTAGACAAAAAGGAAATAAATTCTAGCTTTTGTTTTTGACCACAGGGTTGAAATACCACTTGTTATTTCTAAGAAAGGATGTTTGAATGGGTTTATATAGTTGCAAATTATAGATCTCACAAAATATTGAATGAGATGTCTGTTTTTTAAACATACAATTAAAAGCCTTATGAGTGAACAATGAATTTATACATAAGTTCCCTGAACTTTGGTTCTGAGGTTGAATCTTTTTTTCCCTCCAGTAGCTACTTACTGACAGTGAATGTGAAGACTTACGGGACAGCACCAGATTCAAAGGACGGGAGTGCTTCTGTGCACCTCTCTTAGTATTACGTGCAATGGTGCCTTACCACTGTTAACTGGCATTAAAACTGTACTTTGTGCTTTCAAAGCGCTGTGCATACTACTTCTCCCCTCCTGTCTTGCAGAGATGCTGAGGTAAATTTTTACATCTACCCTCGGTCTTGCCAAGCAAGCATGAAGTAATGATCAGGGAAAGCCGTCAATCGTTATAACACAAAAATTCTGTAGAGACCATAAAGAAAGCTTTTCCTCCATCCTCTTTTTTAGTAATTAAAAGAAAAAGAAACTAGTTTTACTTCTTAGCAATGTATTTCTGTATTTGTGTGAAAACAAACATTATAGGGCTTGATTCTGTGCATTTGCAATGTGTACAGCTGCATGAGAAGCTGGGGATAAAGGGATTTGCATCCCCTGTCTCTCCTGGTTTTGGGGTTGCTCTGGATGCCATAAGCATGAATTAGACAAGCTCCTGAGGGGCAGTGCCTGGCTTTAGGGACTGTTTCAGCTGCCAGGAGCTTTACTGTTCTACCCTCTGCTAGGCTAGAGTATTTTGTGTCTCCTGCCACTTATGCCTGTTACAGAGCTGTGAGGAAAGAATCAAGCTCATTTTATAAAGCTGTTGCATCCTATCTGAAAAAGCTAGTGCTGTATGAATGTATTGGTGAACACGGAATCCAGCAGTAGGATGTGAAGTGATTTCCCTTCAATCCAGAATTGAAGTAAAGTCTGCAGTGTCAAGTTCCTGAAGCCCAGAGCTATTGGGGTAGAAGTGTTTCTCTGTTAAAGTTCATGTGTTTGAAAATCAGGTAGCTTGCAAGTGTGGATACTACTTACTATGCGCTGGATTATGCGCTGGATAATTTCAGTATCATTAAAAAGGCTGCCCTTGGCATTTGTTTTTGCTGTGTTTATCATTTTGAATCTAGAGCATATGCCTAATTCAGTGCAAAACTATTTCTGACATATACAGAGAAGCCCCGAGGTAGATGTTTTGTGGAGATCTGAAAGACAGTGGAAGAAAAAAGAAGCAGTGCAGGAAGATGAGGGAGGCAGAGTAGTTTAGGGAAGCTGGTGCTGGCAGACATGTTTTGGAGGCCAGTGAGAACCTCCTTCAAGCTGGAAGTTGTACACACATATAACTATCTTGACTAAGAAGTACAAGCATTTCATCCACAAAGACTGAAGAGAAAATGACATGGGTGGTCAGGTCAAAAAGGAAAGAGCTAGCCTGAACTGAGAGGGTGCCAAGGAAGACAGGCTGGCTTCGTTACATGGAGAATTGCTGAGTGATCATCTATTATTTGCAAGAAAACTGATGTCCACCGTTGCTTGAATGAGGTGATGGAATTTAAAGAATTAAGGAGAGCTTCGTGTTAACAATTATTAACTCATTTGTTAAACAGGTGAGTTCACTGAAGGCATATTAAGTGGTCCAAGATAGGTTTCTGTCAGTCATTCTGTTTCTTTTTTTTCATTGAAGATTAAGGTGACCTTGAGTAAAAGGTTTCCTCCTGTGGGAGGGGACAGTAATAGCTGCACAGGAAATTTGGCTAAGGGCATGCAGCTGAGGTTTTTTTCTACTAAGGGGAAATTGGGCTGAAGTGGCACTGTATCAAATTTGGAAACGCAAGCAGAATGTTTGCAAATAGCACAAATAGACCTTATGGTGGAGGCTTGAAAAGCCTCAGCTTACTTCATGTATTATATGAAGGGCAAAATATCAACAGCTTAAACTGGGACTGGTTTTATCTTTTGTGAGGGAGAGAGGAGGCAAAGGGAGCATTTGTCACTTACATGAACTCAGTCTGTTAAAATTCTTTTAGTAGATGCCCTTCATAATAAATAACAATGAAATTAGAAACAAATTCTTAGCATGATAGCACTTCAAATAAAAATAATAATTTTAAAATCCATAACCAAATCAGACCATATAAGCCATGTCTAAGGATTCTGTCTTTAGGTACTTCATTTAGATGGGATTGCACCTGAATTGTGAAAATGCACAAAAGCATACACACTGATTAGTTATGTGCTAGGGTAGGTCAAAGCTCAAGTCATTAAAACTTCGAAAAAGTTGCATTCCTTTTAAAAGCAATGAAGAAAAAGCTGCGTGATACTCTTAACACTTACTGAAGTTACTGCTTACCTAAGGGTCAAAATATACTGAGTAGTTAATAAAGGTAGCCAAAGTACTGCATATTCTCTGGAGAAAGCATGAAAGAGACGCCAGGAAAATCTTTTTACTCTTGGGAAATAATTCTATTTAGGGAGACGAGGAGGGAAAAAAATGTAAAGGAAAATCTTGGTTCTTGGAGAAAAAGCCTGACGTGGTTAGCTCAGCTATAGAGCTATGTGTGATATGCTTGTGGGGATGGGGGCAGATTTCACAGGAGCTTACTGAGTTATTTATGAGAGGGAAGCGTGACTTTAAAAGAAATGCAGTTACTACTGTGTCATGTGATCCTTTCATGCAAGCAAACAAAAGAAACAAAAAGTCTTCTGGCTTTGTGTACTTGCCCTCCTAACAGTGGTGAATTCATGTTGTTGTAAACAGAGAGGAAATGTTTAGTTTTGTTTTTGTAAACAGAGAGGAAATGTTTAGTTTTGTTTTTTCAAGACTCATTAATTCCAGTAGCTAAGCCACCACCGGAACTAGTACATTCTGAACTTCAGTAACCTATTCTTATTCAAGTTCCCTAACCCTTGGTATTCTATACCTATGACTTGCTTTTTCTGAATGTTTAGAGCGTATAGGGCATTTATTAACTATTTCATTCTCCCACATAAGTCAACCAAGCCTAGTAGTTTGTAACATTTCACTGGTCCAGAAGGTGTTTACAGCTAGCAATATTTGTTTCTAAAACAGAAGTGCACTTGGGTTCAAGTATCTATATAAGTAGTCTGAGGAGTGTAATAATATGTTAAGTGGAGCTGTTTTGACTGTTTTAGACACAGCATTGTTTACTGTGCATTAGTAATATACTTCGTGTTATGTACTTCAAGACAGTAATATGTTTTCATTTAGCTGTAAAGTGTCTAGCATATTTGAACTGGGCAGCAATTAGCAATTAAGTGTTCATGTTTAGGATTCAGTTTATATCCTGGTCTTTAGTTACACTATTAACATTCACATGGAAATAGATTTACCCTTAGAAGACTGCAACAAACTCTGTATGTATAAACTGAAATTGAATGACTACACATGCCAAATAAACCAGTAGCATTTCTGTGGAGTGTATGACATAGCATAAGTTGAGGTTTACATTGCAGGAGTGTGGCTGTTATTTGTTCAGGTACTCGGTGATGTGTTTCATACTGATCCTTAAAAGCAGAGCGGGATGTCAACTACTTATGTTGGTGAAATCTGAAATCTATTTCCTTTTGTGATGTTTCTTGGGAACATTGTCAGTATTTGTTTTTTTTTTTTAAACCTTTAAATTCAGACAGCAAAACTGGGTGCATTCTGATAGCTGGATTACCAGTGCTGTGCAGAAGCAAGATTATTTTTTATTTCTTCTTTGAAGCTCTTTTTTACTCTGTATAAGAAGTTAGAGCAGCCCTTTCCACTACAGTTTTACATAGGACCTCATGATCAAGTGTTAACTTTTATGATTCCAAACCATCACCTACCAATATCTAGGACAGTACTGCATGGTGCTTTTTAGACTTACTGTCTGAACTGTCCTGTCCCTGTTATATATCATCTTGAAACTTGTATTACAAAGTCATTATCTGGCTTCCTACTCCTTCTGCAGAACCATTCTGTCAGTTGGTCTTGTAAGACTTGTTCTCCAGTACCAGTCTGTTGGTACACAAGGCAGATGTTAGAAATAGTAAATGTTGGCAATTGCTTCTGACTACATCCCTGTGGTCATGACCATCTACGTCCAGGTAGGGCTTGGGCTGGAGGAAAATGGGAAGCTTAGCAGAGAGACTGCATATGCAGCACTGCGGCTTCTGAGTGAGCTGCAACTGCTTCTGCCAGGATTTGGCAGGGTGGAGTTGAAGGCAATCTCAGAGTCTGACAACCTGTCCCCAGGGCCATTGTGCTCATTATGTGTTAACTGTGAAATCTAATCAGAACAGTGGTTTGGTTTGGTTTGGTTTTAAATTGATAGGAATTTTTTGGTAATTTCATTGTTTTACCTAGGACATGCATTAGGCTGTTTTATTGTTCAGTCAGAATTTCTCAAGGAAATTCATAACAAAGGGATCCTGGAGCAGCAGCTTTGCTGCTCCATGTACTGGGTACTGCTGTGCTGGTAGGTGCCTTAAGGCCATTGTCCTAGCTGAGGCCTATTCTTCCCTTTCAGGTACTTGGTCCTTGCAAACTGCAATTAGTATTATCTGCCTTTTCAAGCAAGAAGTTGGGGAATATACCTGATTTTCTCCTTTCTCAGTATAGTTAAGATAATAAACCCTTGACTGCAAGCAATGGCAGTGGATTCATTTTACATACCTGCTGGCAGCACTAAGGCATTACACATACTGAAGGGAAAACTCAAGTCAGCAAACAAGCCCCCAGTCTCAGCAGTTGTTTCTTTGGATTGTGTTCTCATATAGGTGTTCAAGCAGGTATGCAGGCTGTGGGCAAAAAAAAAAAGCATACCTGTGGAAACCATTTGGTTCTTGTTTTTTTGGTTTTTTGTTTTTTTTTTTTTTTTTTTTGTTTTCAAGTGGGACTTCAACAAAAACTGCAGGAGTACTCTCAGCCCTTCTGTGAAGCTTGCACTTGCGGTGGTGTGTGAAGAGATCTGAAGAAAGTGAAAAATTTGTCAGCATTATGAATTGCTGTATTATAATTGAACTTGGAAAAAATAGTGACAAAATTTCCCCCACGTACATTTTGCAGTTCTAGTGACCTAAGCTGTTTTATGTGATCGAAGTAAAAAAACATGAATTATTTTTTTGGAAATGTCTAAGAATTCCGGGTTCTTTCAGCCAGAGAGGGCGGTTATGAGTACAGTCTGTAAACTAGAAAGACATTGTCGTTTTATGGATGAAGTAAAGAATACTAAAGAATACTTAAGGAAGTATAAAATTTAATCTGAACCCAGGTTCTGTGATTGGCGCTTATAATGTATCTTGTTTAAAAATACTTAAGAAGGGAACTGTTAAATGAGGGCTGTTTCATTTATAGTTCTGCTAGTTGAATAATTCCTCCAAACCTAAAATCTCAGGGTTCTGAAACATTTTGACTTGCTTCGGCACTAATCCTTTTGTTACTTGGAGAATATTTTAGAAGGCTTTACTCATTGTTGTCACTGACATGGATACTCTTAATTTAAGTTCATGTATATGGATGATGAGCATGAATAACTTTTTGATTTCAGGTTGATACTCATATCCATGCTGCTGCTTGCATGAACCAGAAACACTTATTAAGGTTTATTAAGCACACATATCAAACGGAGCCCGACAGGATTGTTGCAGAGAAGAAAGGCAAGAAGATGACTTTAAAGCAAGTCTTTGAAAGCCTTCACATGGATCCTTATGACCTCACTGTAGACTCTTTAGATGTCCATGCAGTAAGTCTGTCAAACTGACAAAGTAAACAAGAAAACACTAAGTTTTTTTAGGTGTGAAATTCTGGTTTCTACAGTTTTTGCATGATAACTTATCAAATCAGTATTTGAACTCAGGCATTACTTTGCATGTTTGACATAGGCTTTTTCTTGTATGTGCCTTTCATTGCTAGGCAATTTAATTTATAAACTATTGTGTGTACTTAAATCCATGGTTATTTGGGTTTTTTTTCTCCTCCAGGGTCGTCAAACATTTCATCGATTTGACAAATTCAATTCCAAGTACAATCCAGTTGGTGCCAGCGAGCTGAGGGACTTGTATCTGAAAACTGAGAACTACATTGGTGGTGAATATTTTGCTCGTATGGTCAAGGTAAATAAGTTTCAAGCTTTTCCAACTATAGAGAAATTAAGGTTTGTAAAAGGTACGTGATGTTATAATTGTATCTGGAGCTAACACTATGGTTAAGTGATTCCAGGTACTGGGCTTGCTCTGGCAGTTCATCAGAGAAAGACCTCTGCTAAGTCATCCACTGCTGCTTTCTAAATCATTTTATGAGGTAGAAACTCATACACATAACCTGTGTATGAGTTCAAAGCAGTGCTGGGTACAGTTTCAAATTAATGGAGAGCAGCCAAAAGTCAATTCACTGGCTTAGTATTTTGTGAGGATGTAGTAGGCTAGTGATAGCTGCTAGAGAAGGAGGGGCTAGGGCAGTGCCTCTGCATAAAACTGTATCTGCACATGTATGCACAGGCTTCAAATTAATTTCTTACAACCAAAGAATTAGTAGCTTTCATGAACTAGATGTCAGCTTTTCTTAAACATACAAGTGCTTGTCTAAAATTAACAGCCTTAAAATTGCTTACTACCATGGATTTTGGGTCAGATTCTCTATTGGTCTGCATATTTTATGTAGTCACTTACTACAGTTTAAATAGTATCATTCTGAGTTACCAATTTTAAACATGTCTTACAAAGGTGTTAGCAATAACTGCACAATATTGTCCTCTAAATCTAGGCGTTAGAGTTAGTTATGGTGAAATGATTCTGAGATAGCTTGCCAGCAGAACATTTAAATGCCTAAAATAAAATAATTGATTAATAGACAAAAGATCCCCTTTTTATCTTTAAAGAGTGAAAATACAATTATGTCTGGTCTGAGGAAAATAGAATGATAAATATATTACTAGCTGTAAATGATCTTCAGTGTCCATATTAAAGCAAATATATTTATTACTTAATAGGAAGTAGCCCGTGAACTAGAAGAAAGTAAGTACCAGTATACAGAACCCCGCTTATCCATTTATGGACGGTCTCCAGATGAATGGCTGAACTTGGCAAAATGGTTCATTAAGCATAAAGTTTATTCCCCTAATATGCGCTGGATAATTCAGGTTCCCAGAATCTAGTAAGTAATCAGGAGCTCTTGGTAATTTTAATAGTTTGAAATCATACCAATGATTTGTTTTAATTTCTGATATTTTTTAGATGGTTTATAAGCTTTCCTGTAGTTCTATTTATAAGCAGCAGCCTGGGAAATTTATTTTTGACCATTGCTGCAATTTTCCTGACAGTCTGGGGGTGGAAGACAGGAGATGGGGTTTGAATCTATTCTTTATGAAGCTATTCAAAACTACTGTGAATTAGTTGTAAGTCTGAAGATACTAAAAATCAAAAACTACAACTGGGTGAAATTAAGCTGAATTCAAGGGCAAGTTAAAACACAGTTATTGATGAAAATAAATCACCTCTTGAATTCCATAAATGAGAACTGTTACCACCAAACTTCCTTAAGATCAGTGACTAAATGACAGTGAACTTGGAAGCGCAACCCTGATTGCTGATTTGTAAGCTTAAATCAATATCAGTTTTTCTTAGTTTGTAAGCATCCTTTGGGACTTTAATAAATGGTTCTTTGTTTCTAATATATATATTATAATAGTCTCCCATGATAATTTTGTCAAGTCTTAAAGCTGCGCTTCATGTTTTGAAATTGCATAGTTGGAATATGAGTAGAGAAAGAGCTGTCATGGTTGCATATATCCCCCAGAGTGTGTTTCTCATTAGGGAGAAAGTTTCTGTCATTTAATTTCTTATGTAGTGATTTCTTATGTACACAGCAGAATCAACACCTTCATTAAGTCATGCACTTAATGACAACTGAAGTACTGTCCCTCTGTTCTGAGAGGTTCACTAAAGCAGAATGAATATTCTACTTTTGTTTGAAGTAGTTAACAACTTTGGAAAACAGAATCTTTCAGGAGAGGTAATTCCTTATCTCACCTATTGGCATTTGGATTGCTGTAAAGGAAAGGGTCACTCTTTTTGAGAGAGCATCTACCCTTGCATACTGTCTCTATTTTTGGAGCGCTCAGGAGCTCCAGCAGAGCCTGGATGAAGCAGAGTGGCAGGAGGTGCAGGAAATGGAGCACAGAGACAAGCCCTGCCCTGACATAAACTTTTAATTTCTTAATCCTGGCAGAACTGAAGCTGTAGAATAAACTCAAATAACAACAAATGTGAAAGTGGAGGAAAAATAAAAGCCTATTAAAGAATGGTCAAAACTGTGTATTTTTTCCTCTTCAGTGACATATTCAGGTCAAAAAATATTCTGCCTAGTTTTGGGAAGATGTTGGAGAACATCTTTGTACCTTTGTTCAAAGCAACAATCAATCCCAAAGACCACAGAGAATTGCACCTTTTCCTCAAATATGTAAGTATATTTGAATTTTCTGTCTCACATGAAACAGATCCTCTCCTACTCATAAATTTTGCTTGTCCACAGCTGTTTCCAGACACTAAGATCTTCCTCCTCCATAGATTACTTGCATTACTGTTTTACTGGCAATTTAATAAAAGCTTGGGTAGGGTCCTGTTGTTAAATAGTTGTTATTTATTTCCCTGAAACAGCTCATCACCTCTTTATTTGTCCTGTCAGTAATCCTCACTATGACCAAAAGACATTTGCATGCTCTTGTGCAGAGAGAACATAGTAATCCAGGATGTGCACTGCAAGCTTGCCCCTGGGACTGGCCTTCAAAAAGGCAACTGAGAGGAAGCATTGTATAGATCCTGATGGGACACAGAAGTGAGGATGTAGCTGCTGGGACATGATTAAAAGAGACATTTCCAAGTATGCCCCAGTTCAGAACTCTGAGGTTTCCTGGGAACCCTAATGGCCTTCAGCTGCTTTTCAGATAACAAAAAAGATTCTAATCTGGATCTGAGGGAATTTTACAGGCTTTTGTGCACCTGGACCTCCTGTTTGTCTCAAAAAAAAGGGGGGGGGTAGTGAAACTGCCTTCAAGGAAACACATTACTCCTGCTGTCTGCAGGGAGTGGTGGGAGGGCAGGACTGCTAGCATAAGGAGGAAATGAGTCTCTTCTCCCACCAGGTGACTGGCTTTGACAGTGTTGATGATGAGTCCAAACATAGTGGCCATATGTTCTCTGACAAAAGCCTTAACCCTGACCTCTGGACCAGTGAGAAGAATCCCCCGTATAGCTATTATTTGTATTATATGTATGTGAACATCATGTTGTTAAACAACCTCAGAAGGTAAGTAGTCATTCTTTACGAGTTTTCAGAAAGAAAAATCAGTAATCTTTGTCTTAATCTAAATCACTGTCTAGATCATACATCTGTTGAAGCAAAGGTTATCTGGAATGATTTTAAGGAGTCCAAAAGGAGCACACAAGTTTTTTTTTGAAAATGTTAACTGTAAAATGAATTCAAATGCAATACTCAGAAATTGCAGACGTGGTTAGTATACTGATCTGACACAAAACTGACTTGACCTTGGCTTGGATTCATAGTGGATTTCCAAATATAATGTACCTACTGGTAGCTTGCTATCTCCTGGTAATTTAAGAGGCACAAAGTTATGTTGTGAAAGATTGGGTTTACGGCTGCTGCTGTTACCAAAGATAGACAAAGGAGGACATAATTATAAACTGCACATCTAGCTAACTTACTTTAGCATGCATGTTGACTCATTCAGTTTTACTACCTTTGAGACCAATGTCTAGGCAAGTAATGCAGAGAGGTATGATACTGAATGTGAGATCATGACTGTAAAAGCAGATTTTGGCATCAGGCTCAGTAAAGCCTGAAATTCAACATCAGGTTACGTTCCCAACTTTGTGGCTGACTCACTGAGTGATCTGCATAACTGACTCAAATTGAGGCACAGTGGGGTTGTCCACTGATATTACAGTGTCATCATGTACCTTGCAAGGATTTGGTTCATTATTATTTATAAAATATTTTGGGATTTTCTTTAGGAGGTGCACAGACTTGTCATTTTCACAGCTCTTATTCAAGTGAACATTTAAAATGTTATTTCTTCTCTCCCACTGTTACCTCAAGCATTTCTCTCTTGACCACCCAGTAGAATCAAAACTCATAATAAAAACATCAAATGGAAAGGACATAGTACAGCAGCTGATATCCAAGTTATCCCTTTCATCACACATTTCTTTTTTTACCTCAAAATCATTTCAATTACTGTTTGAAAATCTCCCTAGGTAATAATTAAATATTCTTTATGGCTAGGTGAGATAATGACACAATTCATCGAGTCAGTAAAACTGTTCACCCTGTTAAATATACTGAGTATTTGAGGCACCACAGCCAGTCCATTAGAAGACTGTTTTATCCTTTTCGTAATATTAGCAAAGTCAGCAAGGGTGGATTATATCCTTGCATCCATTTTCAGGAGAAACATGACTAAACTTCCATCCTAGAAATTCCTCATTGCTTTAGCAGTCCTTGTTGAAATTCTTTGCTTTGAATATTATCTAAATCTCTAAATACTTACGGGACATTTGTCTTCACTGAGTAATAGGGTCCATTATAACCTAAAACTCAGCATAATTTTTAATATAGGTGATAAAAATAAAATAGTTCTAGAAATTATAGTGTTAAGTCTAGTGTAACAACTAATACTCCTGTGCAGCTGAGGCTGTGGCTTCATGCTACATTTAACATGGTAAGGTGGCAGGTTGTCACTGCACTACATAGTGTTGGCTAAGTCTTGGCAATGTGCTTCCACTGCTTCCCTCATCTAGGAATTATGCAGCTGTAGGTTACATGAATTCACTTAGCTTTCTGTCCCCTAGTTCCCACAGCTGAAAACAGTTTGATAACTGTTCACACAGTATTAAACAATTGCTAAATGAGATAGAACTGAGGAAGGGAAGAAGGAAGGCACAAATATGTTAGGTGATGGCAGGGGCTTGGGTATAGGGACCTGCCCCTTTCAACAGCAGCCTGATTAGATATCACACCAGACTGCATGAGAATGCGTAACTTTTTTTAATTCCCATATTAATGCTAATTATATGCAAAATAGATGAAAACCAGTGCATTAACAGTGCAATTTTGTTAGTGGAACTTGCTTTTAATCTCCTTAGGGAAAGAGGCATGTGTACTTTTCTGTTTCGACCGCACTGTGGAGAAGCTGGGTCTATCACACACCTTGTATCAGCCTTTCTGACAGCAGACAACATTTCTCATGGATTGCTACTGAAGAAGGTAACCTAAACTAATCACTATCTGCTTAGACATCAGTCACTGGTTCAAACAGCAGTTGCCAAATTGACTTTGGCAACCCAAAATCAGTTTTCTTAGCAATTGGAAATCCCACCTGGACTACTGTGTTCAGCTCTGGGACCCCCAGCATAAGAAGGATGTGGACCTGCTGAAGCAGGCCCCGAGGAGGTAATCGGAGGGTTGCAGCACTCCTATGAAGACATGCTGCAAAGGTTGGACTTGTTCAGCCGGGAGAATGAGAAGGTTCAGGGGAGACCTTAGAGCAGCCTTCCAGTACCAAAAGGGGCCAACAAAAAAGGGCATTTTACAAGGGAATGTAAGTGACAGAACAAGAGGTAATGGCTTTAAACTGAAAGAGGGTAAATTTAGACTAGGTATTAGGAGGAGGCTCTTTACTCCGAGGATGGGTGAGACACTGGAACAGGTTGTCCAGAGAAGCTGTGGCCTATCCCATCCCTAGCAGCGTTCAAGGCCAGGCTGGATGAGGCTTTGAGCAACCTAATCTAGTGGAAGGTGTCCATGCCTGTGGCAGGTGGTTGGAACTAGATGAGTTTTAATGTTCCTTCCAACCCAAACCATTCTGTGAAATAAATAAGCTCAGCTGAATTTCCTATGTAAGCTACAAAACCAGTCTTTTCCAAAGTATTTTAAAGCTATGTCTTTATAGGGAAGATCAGCTGTTCAGATATGTCAAGGACTTGACAGCACCTGCAAGCAGAGCTAAAATGGAAAAAAACTGCTTAGACTTGTTGCTACTTCTTGGTTTAGATCCCAGAAGAACTTAAGACAAGCTCTGGTTGCTTCTGCAGAGGGACAAAGGTCATTTTCCCTGACTGGCATTCCTGTAATTCAGGGTTCATTCCAAAATTCATTAAGGTTATGATCATTTACATCTAGAGTAACTGGGATCAATTGATCAAGAAATTCAACGTAGCTGAACAGCACAGTAATATTTTATTTACAGCTTGCTGCTTGTGACAGGACAAATGTTACCATTCCTGGTGTATCAGTTAATGAAAACCATCACATAAGTCATCCCTAGGCCACTGTCCTGTAATTAAAATAATTGGTCAGTGGGTGGCAGACTTGCACTGAGTTTATTGTAATTTTTGGCAAGCATTCTCTTGTAAGTTGGCTTTTCTGGTTAATGCTGTAAAATTCTCTCTGTGTTTGTTAACATATGCAAGAAAAAAGAAAAATCTTGCCTAAAATCATGTCTGACGTTATGCTCAGAACCAGTAATTCCTAATATTCGAATCAGAATAGTACTAAGGCTGTATGTGACCAAAGCATTCTTCTCTTCACTCTCTCCTGCTTAGCCCGGTGCAATAACCTGGCATAGCAGATGATAATAACAATGATAATAATAATGGCACTTCCTAGGTTTACACATTGGTTAAGTAAAAAATAACCAATAAAGATGAGGTGACCACACATGATTTATATTATGTGCAACAGCCACACATGACGTATAATAACCCTTTTCTGTGCCTAAAATTTACCTGTTGGACTTCAGTTTTGAAAAACTTAGCAGTTCTTACACATCTGTTTCCCATGACTTTCAGGTTTTGGGGCAAGTGCCCTGCATAGTCATATATACTTATTAATCTACAATAATATTAGTCACCATATTTTTAAAAGGATGACATATAGAATCATAGAATCACAGAATAGTTAGGATTGGAAAGGACCTGAAGATCATCTAGTTCCAACCCCCCTGCCATGGGCAGGGACACCTCCCACTAAACCGTGCCACCTAAGGCTCTGTCCAACCCGGCCTTGAACGCCGCCAGCGATGGAGCATTCACAGCTTCCCTGGGCAATCCATTCCAGTGCCTCACCACCCTTACAGTAAAGAATTTCTTCCTCATATCCAATCTAAACTGCCCCTGTTGAAGTTTGAACTGATTACCCCTTGTCCTCTCACTACAGTCCCTCATGAAGAGTCCCTCCCCAGCATCCCTATAGGCCCCCTTCAGATATAGGAAGGCTGCTGTGATTAAATTGAAAGCTGCAGCTCTTTGCTTATCTTACTTACTTTAAAGAAGTCTTCATTATTAGCACATTATCCTGCTAGTAAATTAGTTTTAGAGGTTTTTCTCAACTGAGTACAGTCAAAGGAATTTGGAAAAAAAGCACCTGGCATCTCTTATTTAGTCCATAACCTAAGCCAAATGTAATTCTCCTTCAAGTTTTAGTGTCACGATCTTTAGAATTATCTTCAGTTCTTTATTTCATAGAATAGAATCAACTAGGTTGACAATTTGACCTTACTCCTCTTTGTTCTGCAGTATAAGTAGCTGAACCTGGCCCATCACCCCAGGGTTCAACTCTTAAATTAGCAGTGGGTTAATGTCCTGAAGAGGTAACTGTTAGCTATTTATTGCTGCACTTTTTGTGGCTATGTTGAAGAATGTAAATTATTTTTATAAAAATTGGTAACATTTAAAATTCAGACTTTAAAATATTTTCTAAATAAGTCAGAGTTTAGTTTCAACCAAATTTTCTGGATCTTATTCCTCTCTCTGTAATGCTGTTTCCATTTTATCCAGGGGAAATCCTTCTTTTTTTCATTAGCCTGTAGTACCATTAGATGCTGATTGTGTTTTGTTTTGCAGAGTCCTGTCCTCCAGTATCTTTATTATCTTGCACAAATACCCATTGCTATGTCCCCACTTAGTAACAACAGCCTATTCCTGGAGTACTCAAAAAATCCACTACGAGAGTTTCTACATAAGGGACTTCATGTCTCTCTCTCCACAGATGATCCTATGCAGTTTCATTATACAAAGGTAAGAACAAGAAGCACTTGTCTTTGAATTTGGCAACAGTACTAAATAGGCCCAGAATGACCTGAAAGCTATTTCATATCATTGCTTAGGATATCAAGTTTCATGTCTTCCAGTCACTTCATTTATTATCCTTCCTCATTCTCAGTCTACTCACTGTTAGGTTTCAGAGGGAAACGTCTGATTTCCTAATTATGTTTCTTTTGTACTCTTGCCTCTCCAGTGTTGGCTGTTGAAGTATAGAATGAAGGATGAGGCTGAAGGGAGGTTTGAGCCTTCATAAACAATCCTCTAGAGTGCCAGGAAAGTCATTTCCTTACTAATAAATCTGGGGAAGTACATTACAAAAATACAATGTGGAATCTCTGAAGATGACAGCTGTTTGCTCAGTGAACTGATTCTTGCCCTTGGGTGGCCCTGCAGGACAGAACTGCCTAGTCATTGGTTCTGATGCTCCTGTTTTGTGGTTGGCACTGACTTGAGTCATACTGTGCTTTAGAGTGGCCTGTACATTGCTCAGTTCTCTGAGTTGTGTGGACAAGCTGAGCTCTGGTGTGCTCCACTCAGGCTTCTGGCCCATGACACATCTCTGCTAGAAAAGACAGCTTCTGTGAGGGGTTGCTGCATGGATGTTATACAGCACCAGCAGAGTTACACATAGTGTGGAAGACCATAAGCTGTGACAGCCCATTCATTAGTCAGACCCAACCTCAATATGTGGAAGGTCAGAAGTGAGAAATTGCCTGGTTATCTGTCTATGTATATATTTGTTAAAGACTAGGTCCTTCAAGGTGTTTATTTTCCCTGGGATCTCATTTGAAATGCCTCTAAGGATCCTGACTGCAGGCTACAATTTCTTAGCCTAAGATAACTGGATGCCCCATGCCTATTATTTAACAGTTGCCCTTGAGAAATATGAAATCAATAATGCTTTTTATTAGTAACTGTGATGCTAAAATCTTTAAATCTCTAATTTTTCACAGCTACCTAAAGAGCATATATAAATTTCTTTAGTAATGAGTACATATCTCCATATGCATCCTATTTACATCTAATTTAATATTAAACATATTTTGGTGATACAGGAAGCTCTCATGGAAGAATATGCTATTGCAGCCCAGGTGTGGAAACTAAGTACCTGTGACTTGTGTGAAATAGCAAGAAACAGCGTACTACAGAGTGGATTGTCAGATAAGGTAATTATGGCTGAAAAAAATCCCTTTTTGCAAGAATCAGGGGAAGTAGGAACTGAGAAGTCAGTAGTCTGAAAACTGAACAGTAGGTGCTTCTGTGATGTATTTGCACACCCTCCTATTCTCTTTTCCAGAAATCTTCACAAAGTATCTGCTGTGCAGTCTTACATTTTAAAAAGTATTAACATTACATGTTTTCCTTATTAGCTTTGTTTTGGAATTCCCAAAACATGCAGAGAGCAGGTGCATGTTTAGACTCAGTTCTGCTTCCAGTCCCAAATCTTTAATTATTTTGGTGATATCCCTCTGCCAGCAATTTCACACATCATGTGTTGCATTGAGTAAAAACAAACTGTCAAAAGCAAGATGTGTTTGCTAAGAAGGGAGTACTACAGAAATCCATTTTGGCTTGAAAATTCTATATATCCATGGTTTTCTCTATGACTTACTTTAGAGCATCTTCTCTTCTACTTCTGTGTCACTTTAAAACGTTGTCTCCAAGGAGCTGGTATGTGAAGGGGCTTTATTAATGTATTCTGCTGTTTCTTCCAGTATCCTTTAGTGACAGCTACAGATTTTCCTCTTGTGCAATATTTAACTAGCAAAAGAAATCTAAGCCTCTTTTTGACCTCTGACATGAAAGGTATAGCAGTGAAGACCAAACACTAGCACAGAGGGTTTTAGCAAGCCAGACTGAATGCACTGCTGAGTTATTATATATGTAACTTTGGCCTTAAAATCTCCAGAACTAGTTAAGACTCTGAGGCAAAGTTCAGTGGCCATCTGGTTGAAGCTGCTGTTTTCACTTGCACTGGAGTCATTCAGCTAGCAAACACTCAGACAAGAAATCAGATCAGTTGAACTGACTTCTTTTTTATATTTAATTCCACTCACAGGAAAAACAGAAATTCTTAGGGGTGAATTACTGTAAAGAAGGGCCTGAGGGAAATGACATTCGAAAGACAAATGTTGCACAGATCCGGATGGCCTTCAGGTACGAGACACTGTGCAATGAACTTAGTTTCCTGTCTGATGCTATGAGAACAGAAGAGATTTCTACTCTGACAAAGTAATTACAGACTCAAAGAAACCAGAACATCCCACTCCTAAGAAGGAAAAAATGCTGATTAACATTGAATCGTCTGTCTTTGATGCTAGCAAGACATAACTAAACAGTACAGAGAAAAAACTATCTATCTATGGAAGGTAAACAGTGTTTGCCATTATTTTTAATGCATTATTCTCATTGCAAAAACTTCAGGTTTTATCAGCATTAGGGTTTGTAAGATGGCTGTAAATATTAAATGCAAGCTCAGACTCATGTAATATTTTTTTCATGCTGTCTTAACTGTACACTATATTGTAGCTTGGAAAACAACAGAGAATGTTCATAGCACATCTGTGATATGCACCTTACGATTCTGCAGATGTGGCCAGTACACATGCATCTGGTTTTGTCCTGCTAGTCTCAGCAGCAGTCATGGCATTTAGCACTTGTATGTTTAACCCTTTATCATGAGCAGTTTGTATGGGGTGCATAATTTTGAGGCTAGCCTTTCGTTCTGGAAGGTGTTCTGACGCAGTTTTTATCTTAATGTTTCAGACTGGAAAACAAGAAAAATGAGAATCAGGTAGTCTTGTTTAATGACTAACTACTTCCTGTTGTCATGTAGGATATCTGTGAAGAACAGCAGATTAATGCTTTTTAATCTAGTAAGTAGAAAACATAGTGTCAAATTCATCACTATTGTACGTTGTAATAATGAGTCTAATTATATCATGAAAATTTTGCCTTGAAAGGTGAGAATACTTTTTTATTGGTTTGTAATGGGAATATGTGGATATGTCAGTTCAAATTACTTAGAAATTTATGCAGATAATTTTGGTTGCATGTAAAGAGAAATTTTTTACTTGAACAAAGGAAGTGTTCTTATGAATCAGTGGTAGAAACTCCAGACCTGGGTTCTGGTCCTACTTCTGACATCTTTTTTACACATTTGCATTAGTTTGTATTTTAGTCGGTTAGAGTTGAATGAGAAGTCAAACTGTCTATCTGTACAGAAGCTAGCCCACTTGAAATGTGGCATTTCAAATTATGTTAAACTTTTTATTTATGATGGAGTGGCTAGTAAAATACAGCTACTGGAATATTTATCACTTTCACTCTTTTTTCTATTTGGTCATCCTTCTTAAGACACAGTACTACACATTCAGAAAAGACTAAAGCTTATAACATGATAGCATTTATGTACTGTGAAAACTGCATGTAGTTTCACACCCAAAGAGTTGAGGCTAGGGGCAGCAGAGGATGTTGATGCCTTTAAGTCCAACATCACACTTCTTGAGACCTATATTCCCTAAGCTACAATAATGAGCCTATGGTTACAGCCTTTGGGATCTCATATAATACAGAGGGAGGTTAGGCAGCTTCAGACAGTAATTGAAAATTCACACACAAGAAGGGCAAATAATGAATACTAACCAATCAAGCCTCACTAGACTTAGAACCCTGTATGTTTTACATCAGACAATGTGTGCCACTTTATTCCTTAGGTCATGCCCTTCCTCCAGGCTACATCCTTCATTTCAAGAGCTGGTCAGGTCTCACTTTCCCTTGTAAATGCAGCCAGAAGTAGCAGTGGTGACATCACCAGTTGCAAATGACTCATTAATGGCACAAATGTATATAGGCATTGAAGATATACACTCTCCCTTTAGGCTGTGGCACTTCAAAGCAATACCTACAAGGACATGTTTTAAATGTACTTGCTGTCCCAAAATGGTTATTGCAGGGAAATGGCACCAAAGTAAGGGAAGGAGGAGTTCCCTATCACCTCCTATAGCTGTGCAGCCCTGTAAGAGCCCCACAAGAGAGACTAAACCTAAAGAGCTTTAGGAAGCAGCCTGGAAGTAAGCCTGCTCTGAGGGAGACCAAGGCACAGGAGCAGAGTTATGGCCATCCAGTCACTATTACAGTGTGTCATGCATAGGGACTGCAGTGATTGAAGACATTGTTAACCTAAAATATGGTTGCGTATTGACAGGTGGTGGGAGACTTGACTTCAGCTCTTCAGCAACCTAGCCTAATGTCTGCAGTGTTCAACTGCTGCCAGACTTTGTACTCCTTATGCAGGAGTGCTGCAGTGAAACTGTGCTACACTGCTCAACTGTACAATAATGCAATGGTCCAAAGTTCTTAAGTCAACAGTGCCTATTGGCTTCACTGTTAAAACTTCAGTAGTTCATATAATCCATTACCAGGATTGGTGAATGTAATTTTCTTAGGACAAAGTCTGAAAACAGTGGTTCAATCATTTTAGCTGCATAAAATTCAGACACCTTGTTATCTTTAGTACAACTTACTAATCAGTTGTTATCAACATAACATTAATTACCTGAGAAAAGCATCTGTGTCCAGGTGAAATAAGTAACTTGCTTGGTTTGAAGAATCTAAATTGTAAGTATTTTCATCTGACAAACATTACTGTACTTGGGTTGTTTCACCTTAATACTGCTACTAGTGTCGCTTTTGTTGTCACTTAAGTTTTCTTAATATTATACTAAATTTGTGTATAATACCTTTTCATCTTTCCTTACCTCAAACTCATCAGGTTCTACTATGTCTGTAGCTCTTATTAAAGAAAAAAACACAGACTGGATTTGAATATACAGTTAATGGACAGTAATTAGGATTTTGACAATAATAACAGTAACATGCAAATGGCCATGAGCACAGATTCTGCTTTCTGGGCTTCCATGTGTGCTGCTTTTAAGGATAAGTTGAGCTAACAGTGTTGCATTTAGGGGAACAACGTGACATCCTTTCGTGCTTCCATAACTACACTTCTTTTGGTCATCTTTTAATTAGGCAAAAATTACTGATTCTCAAGTTTAGTGTTTAAAATTCAGCTGCTTTTTTTTCCAAATTGCACTTTTGTTCTAATGTATGGCTGTTCCAAATAACCTTGCAGTCTGAGGATATGTATACAATGAAGGGCAGGTCCAGTGTGAATTCCTGTTGTAAACATTTACTCAAATGCAAGACAGGGCAGTTGCTGATTCTCCCTGCCCCCCCAGTGTTGAGAGCAAACCCAGTTACATCACAGCTTGTGTTTTGCTCAAACAGAAAGGGACTTGGAAGATCATTGTAGGTGCTTACTGGGGTGGGTGTTGCTTCAGAATGGGAAAATATCCTATTTTCTCATCATTTCATTGGTGTTAAGGTTCAAACATTATTCAAGACTTCCTTAAATGTTAGCTCAGAGCATTTTATACTTTCATGTAAAATGGTTAATTATGGTTATTTGATGTTTACAACATATCTATCAGAACAGTTTCTAGTGATGCTTTTCCATTCTGTTATATTCCTTTAGCAATCTTCAGGCATTTGCTCTGCTGCTGGGTTATGCAAGTTCACCTCAGAGCCACCTTAACTTCTCCTATCATTTTGTTCTTTGCTTGTCACTAAACCTTTCTGTTCTATTTGCCTAGTTAAAATCTAAGTCTGAAAAAGGTGGGTGGGGGTAAGGATGTCTGTAAAAACTGCTTTTTCTCTCTGTGCCTGGGTTAAATCATGTTTATCTTTTGCCTCTTGTGGAAGCATTAAACATTACTATAATAAATAAATTATAAAATAATATGATATAGTTTTTGTCTGTGTATACCTCTCAATAAAATATGTAGCCGCTGAGAATCTCTGCATTTAAGCAGAGCTAATCCTGTTAGCAGTACAGAAGACCAAACTGAAATTAAGGACTACCACAGCATGAAAACGGGAAAAAACCCACAACCAACAATAAAACTGCAGTGGAGATAGAAAAGATAATAACCAGTATTTTGGAGAAGGAGCTAAAAGCTTAGCTGACTTACAGCAATTCAATGTTATAAAAAAACACCTGTTCTGATTTGTGCCAGTAGAAGACTTGTCAGTAAGTCCTGAAGTGAAACTGTATTACAGGACTGCCCCGCTGTCTCTTGGTGCCCTGGTTCCCTGCTCATTCCATCTGGGCATCAGGATTGGGTATGTGGCACCTCTTCCTGATCCTGGAGCCTCACGTTGCTATTAACCAGAGTGAAAGCAGCTGAATTTGGTAGCAGCAGAGCAGTTGTGACAGTCACAGTTGAAATGGTTTAAGCAGTACACAGGACAGCTTTACCTGACAAAACACAACTAAGAGCCAACAAGTGACAAATTGAAAGAGTATCAGCATGGACATTCTGCTACAGTCAGGATGACTTTTGAGAAAAAAAAGTTTAACACTAGTTATTTTCTTCAGTACATATAATAACAATTTTAGATGAAGATGAAAATGTGTCTCTTTCTGTACAGAAACCCTTCATTTCTGTACACAAGCAGCACTTACGAAGCATGGGAGTACAGATCCATCTGTAAATGAAGAATGTGTATTTCTTACCCATACCTCTTAAAGCACTAAATATCAATGTTAAGCAGCACAGAGTAATAGTATATATAATAGTGAAACAGGAACACTGCTAACTAACTCATTAATCATTAACCATGACTAGCGTGTACCATCTCACATGAAAAATGTTTTTTGGAAGGTCTACTAAAGTGGGTTGGAACCACATTAACATGGAAGCATAGACTGTTGTATCAAACCCCTATTTTGTTCCACATACATACAACCAAATTCCAGAAGGGCAGGTTTCTGACTAATTTAAGCTTAATTCATAAGAATATCTTGTGTTTTCAGATAGCACTTTGAACCAAAGAAGAGGGCTCATTTAATTACCTGTTGGACGCTATTCAAACCACCAGACAGATACATACTGGACAAAGTTCCATCCAAGTTTTCAAAATGGTTGGCTTTTTGTTTGTTTTTTAATTTCAGGCCTACAAAACCTATGCCCCCCCATTAAGTATTTTAACCTTGATTGATAGTTAGGTTATTGAAGTAAGTAATCACGTGCTAATTGACATTGTGACAGCTCAGATACAAAAGTAGAATGTGTCATCAGATCCCTCAGACATTACATTCCTTGGAACATGACTAGTTCACAGCAAAACCCATTATCTAGTGATCCTACACCGCAGTTACTGGAAAGAAAAAACAACACTGTCCCACTCAGGTTAATTTCAGCTATGCATAGCAACAGGAAAAGAGTGTTCCATCTTTACAGTATGTTGCCTATGATAAATTCTAGAACATTAAAACCAAGCATCTGAAGACATGACAATTAATAAAACCGTTTTGAGATTACTAATTTTTAAGACACGCTTCTAAGAAAGCAGAATTCTATTCACCCAAACAGGTGAGGATAAAACATTATGGTAAGTTATCTTCAAGAATGGTTTAACAACAGAAAAAGAAAAAAAATAATTAATTACTGTAATTAGTGATATTAGAGCACATGTATTTAGTGGATACAAAACTAAAGAATTATGTGCATGCAGTATTAAGGCTGGACAGGTTAACTTACAACTCCCACTTACACATAGCATCTTCAAGGCTATCCAAGAAGGCTACCATTCCAGGATTCAGCAGGACACAAAGCACAGAGAACCATGGCCAAGATGTTCCTTCTAAAAGTAACGCACTTGGCATGTACAGCTATGGGGGGGTTGGGGTAGAGGAGGAGTGGATTTAACAGCTCAGTTCAAACCTATAGCACAGAGATTTCACTGGCTACCTTGTGTTTCCAAAACTGGAATTAGTATGGATTAGAAAACCTTTATTAATTACAGACAGAATTCTCTTCAAAGGAAAGATACGCGAGTCAGATATGCCATTTCCTACTAAAAAAAGAAACATGCACATTACATGAGTAAGGTGTCTAAACTTGAAACCCTGTAAATACCAACACTTGTCAATTCCTCAAGTACACCCACCTCCTGGTGTGACTGTCAACTGGTAAGGTTTCCAATTTTAATTTCCTCATCTGTTATAATGAATTCCTTTCCCATTTTTCACTTGGCTTCAAAAAATCCAAACAGATAAACCAAATAACTAGACAGAGGAAACAGTTATATTAGTTATATACTGCAGTTATTATTTAAAAACAGGTAAAATCTGAGAAGACAGAATATTCCAAACCATAGCATTCTTAAGGTTTAAAATATGCTCAGAAATATGATGGAGTAACTTGGGAAAAAAGTGAATCAAACTTCTTTGAGAAAAAAAAAAAAATCCTTTTTCTAAAGAAACCCATTCCTCAACACTGTCCTTTAAAGTAGAGCTGTTTGGTTAACTTTTCCCATCCCTGCAGAATGTTCCAATTTGTTCTGACAAACAAAAAAATAGGAGAATCAGAGTGGGTCTTTTCTGCAGATCTGCATTTAAGCTACCTTGTTAGTACCACACTGCAAAGTTTAAGAGATGTCTGACCCACCTATATGGCATCCTTTTAACCACACCACCTGTACAATAGAATTGTATTTAGATTAATATTCACTCTTTAGGTTTTTGTGGTATTGAAGCCAAGAGATTCCTTAAGCTTAAAAGAACATTTCTTCCAAAGTAACTTGCACCATTCATACACAAAGTTTAATATATTGCAATGTCCCTAGCTATTAATACAATCTAAAATGTTTAAATTACAATTTCACATTACAACGGTAAGAAACTTAACACAAGAAAGTTTAGTTTGTTCTAATGCCCCCACTAACAGCTATTCATAGTAAATAACATTTGAAGGACTAGGTTCTGGAGCCCATTGCCATGTCTGGGCCAGTATCATTCCTTTACCATTTCCAAAACGGTTTGCTAAATGTAGCACTTCAGACGAGGCAATACCAACCAGTACCGAATTCCTAGTTTTTCAGTGTTATAGACCTACTATCCCATGTTACATACAGTACATATATTTTACAAGGCACACATTACAGTACCTATATCACAGTAGTGTGGATTACAGCAACTTAATTAAAAAAAGCTGTACAGAATACAAAGTTTACTTTTTCACCATTTAAATAATTTTTGCCCTAGAGTATATTGTAATTGCAAGTGTTACTATGCTGCAATTAACAACCTGTTTGCATTGTTACAAAATTACATTTTAAAAAGTTCATGTAAGTTCTCAGCAGAAAGTCAACTTATAAAATCTCACTTCAGAAGTATAATTCTTGAATTACTTGAAAAATAAAGATAGCTTGAAGCTTTAATTTAGATGTTCTTCCTGTTCCAGTGATATAAAAAGTTTAAAAAATTCAAAGGTTAAAGTTCTAAACATGGACTAATGCAAGCTTGAAAAGCAAAAAGAAACCAAACCAGTATGTGATTAGGAATACTTGCAAACATTTTAGTGGAAAATCCCTGACCATTAACAATTTTTAGCTGTTGCCTATATGCAACCAAACAGTCCACATGTTTTCTTAAGAACACCTCCTGATACCAAAGGATTAACAAAGGGAAAAAAATTAGTTCTAAGCTATATACATCCATAAACAGATTTTTTCAATAATACAGATTTACACACTAAGCCATACTGGCTTTTAGATGATACATACAGGAGTCTGTTGCTTATCTGTCTTAATGCCTATGATCAATTTGACAACTGTGCCCTAAGCCAAGCTCAAATGGGTACCATATGCTACACACATTCCTTAACAAAAAGAAGTATAATAGACAAATTACCAAGATCTTGCCCCCAATGTAATTAAGTAATCTTACAAAATGAAACTATGCAAACACAACCCAAATGTGCATATCCACATGTGCATATGCCTTTTAGTTCAGAACCTGTCTGTGATAAAAGGCCCTGGCCTTATGGCATCATCAAATTTTAACAAGTATGGTAATTAAAAAGGCAGTATTACAGTAAGCAAAATTTATGCTGATGTTCCCTCAAATGCTAAACTTGGGTATTTCTCACTCAACAGCCTCAAGAGAGTACTATTTGTTAATATATGTATACATAATAATAATAAAAAAATCAGTTCCCTACAATAGCAGTTGATTTCCATAGCACTATTTATGCCAATAAGGCTGCAGATGGGTTTCCTGAATACTAACAATTTATTTTAGACTGTCTAAACTCAGCACTTTAAAGATTTTGTTCTGCTAGACACAGAAATACTGTTGCACTCCAGTTGTGATATCCCTTTTCCCAAGCTGTCACATGCACATCTCACTGCAAGCAACATAAAGAAGTTTCTCTCTGCTACATAAAAGCATATTGCACTTATAAATATAAAGCACAGCACCCTTAGATCACCTTATAACTGATTTCATCACTTCAAAAACTCAAAAAGAAGCAGATAAAACCAAAGCATCCAACTAAACTACACCTTAACCACTAATTCAAATAATGGTATTCTTTATAGATATGCCTAATGTTTAGAACTAATTTGGGCTGTTCTTTATCAAATACTATACAGAAACTGATCTACTTTTTTTAGGATTGGGTATGAAACTGTTTAGTGTTTCCAGGCTAATAATATTATGCTACATATAATATTTAAAAAAATATTCTAGGAGATAATCTTGTTAGAAGAATAAACAGAAGTGCACAAGTACATTTACAGAGCTGCCTCCACTCTCCAAAGCAGATTTAAAATACTACTGCAACTCCTAACAGATCAGATTGAAATCAGTATTTGTAAACTCTAAAAGCAGCAACAACTGGCTACTGAAGAACAGGCAGTCGGATGCCTTCAAGTTTCAGAAGTAAAATTTCAAATTAATAATCACTAGTGCTAACTCATCATCTTTATTCACATTTGTCATGAAACTAAAAGTGAGTGCTTTTAAGGATAAGAACTGTGAGGTCAAGCCACCTGACACAGTTCATCTTCTGTGATGTTGAAACAGCAGTTAGCAGCTGTAGTTGTGCTGTTATAAACTGCTTCATCTAGTTGTCAAACTGTTAATATCAAAAGTTGTTGTTAAAAGAAACTCTGTTAATGACCAAAGAAGTTACTGAAAGTACAGATTAATAATTAAGACTGCCCACACATACACTGGCTCATATACCCTGTGCTTTAAAAGAACAGCGTAGATGCACAGCAGCCAAGAAGTGAAGCAAAAGACAGACTGTGGAAGAACAGCAATGAGAGGTAAAAACAGATATTTGTGAAAACGAAAGCTTCAAGTACTTCAAGTACTGGTATCAGCTTGTGGCCAGTGTCAGGGTCTGTGAGGCTGGCCAACCTCATCTACCATGTTAAGTATGTAAGTAGCGATATCATCTTCAGTAGGTGCATCGGAAACCACCCAAGAATCACTTGCTCCAGTCACTTGCCGACGGCAAACAGGACAGCTTCTGTGACGATCACTCCTGTCAGAAAGCCAGAGAAATGAGTATTTTTCATTAATGGTCTCTTCCTGGCCCCCAAAAGAAAAAGAGCTCCCAGACAAAAGAACACAACCCAATGGAAACTTTTAAGAATGATCAGGTTAGCTGGACTAGACCACCTATATATTATTTTTTTGCTTGAAAACTTTTTTTCTGAGAGAAAGTTTGGCCAACAATTCTGAACATAGCTCCACTCTTTCAGTGATAAATTTGGAGCATCTAGCTATCTGTCCGGAAAGTTTAAATGGAAATCTAAGTTAATCTAAGTTAATTCTTCTCATCTTTAGATATTCAGCTGAGGTCCTTCAGAAACCAGTCCCCATAAGCTTCCCATATAAAGAGAAAAAGGAACCCATTTCCTGGGTCATTCAGCCCAGTGAGGTTTAGAGTTGGTCCTTAGGGTGACATCCTCCTTCAGTGACTAACTCAGGGGTCCCAAATAATTACGTTTCTGAGCTGGGAGCCTCTGTTGTCTGCCTAGGTTAAAAAGAGATGAGCCTTAAAAATTGAGTACTAAAAAAAGAAAATGGTGTAACTGCAACTTAGTTAAGATTCATTAGCTGATTCATTAGCCAAAGTAGAATAATTCACTCTCCACCATGGTTGCTAACCTAAGCCCTGTATTGCTGATAGATGTTAAAATATTTTCCCTGAAAAGAGAGATGACAAGTTATACTATGAGATCCAGTGATTTTTACTACCTTTTTTTCCTTGTGCAAGTATGGTGTTTTAAGAGTAACTTCTTTGACAAGCCTTTGAAAAGGCCACAGAACAAATTTTTATGCACAAATTATGTGACTTAAATGTAAAATCATAATCATTAACTAGTCAAAGAAAGCCTTTAACTGAAAATATCTGTATCACCTAATGCTAGACTGCCGGAACACCTGCTTAATCCTTGTAGGTCTTCTTCACAGAGAAGAGCTGTGCTCTTCCATAAAGCAATTCTCTTTTCAGTTTTCCAACAACTAGTGCATCAGACAGATGCAGAAGCTGAAAAGCTGTTCTGTTTACTATGAAGCTGAACACAATATTGTAAGGTACATGTTATACATAAATTTGAAGGCTTTGCTATTGAGAAGAAATTTTTTTTTGGAAAATATATTTAAATGAGTAAATTGTATGTGATTTATTTCAAAAGAAAGCATAATATATGGGGAAAAAATCCCACTAATAGTTATTTCCTGAATAAACAACTTGCCTTCATATTTGCATACTCTCACAAACTACTGATTTTTGCCTTAAAAAGCAGCTTTTAATGAGATTTTGTGAAGCATAACATGCTGGCATCAGCATATACCCTGTTTTCTCTAGTTTGCAAGCATGAATATGATTTAATTTTATAAGAATAGAGGTAAGAAATTACATAACAAATGCTGAAAAGCACTTTCACATTTCTTTTTCCAAAAGGAAATTCTTCATAAGGTGTTCACAAATTCTGAAATCCTTTTTTCCCTCTGCTTCTGATTTTACTCAAACTTGTTATGTATCACACATATCATTATCTTGTTAGTATCTTCAGACATTAAATTGTATGGGAACTAAACAATCGGCCAGACCAAATGGAAACATGTCAGATAACCAGTACGTACTATAAAATAATGAATGTACTTCAACATCTATTACCATTTATCAATGCATTTCTGGCAGAAACTGTGAGCGCATGGCAAGATTAAATCAGCCCGCCCATCCATGCAGATGCAACATTCCTCTTCATCTGTCAACTGTTTAACCCTGCAGAAGAGAAGACAGGTTTTTTTTCGACGTAACCAGTACATCTTGTATCTATGCCCTAGTGACTACAGTAGTTACTACATTTTTTGTAATAATTCATGGACAGAAAGGAACATCTCTGCTTATCTTCAAGGAACATGTAATTTTGTGAATGGACTAGTTACATCACCCCAGTTTGTCAGACATAGCCTCAAGCTACCAACAAACAGTAAATGAACTAAACAAATTAGAATATGCGTTTATTTTTGGTCTCATGTGGTGCCTTCAGTGTTGCAATGTGTTATGCAAATCCTTTTTCATATCAACAAAGAAATGTGAGAAGTAATAGTTAAACACCACATGACTGGGCAAAAGAACAGAAACACTGTTTATGTTGAAGGCAGATCTGCCTTCCTTTCAGAGAGTGTCAGGCTGAACTATTTCATGATGAAGTCTGTCAAATTTCTGTGTGCTGGCTTATGTCTTAGATAAAAACACATGTCAAGAGGATCACTAGAATGCATGTTCACTCATTTCACATGCCGTCAGCTAAACTGCTCATTAGACTGAAAAGGATGGTTTTAGGTTGTAATACACTCCGCATGGTTCTTCCTTCAAATTAGAACTCTCAAGTTGACTGTTACCACAGCATTTCCAGAAAAGCTTTTAGGTGTTGTAAGGGAAAGGGAAAAAAAAGTTTAAAAAGTAGATCACTCCCTAGGACAGACATTTTCATTTTATCTGTCTTCTTTTTTTCCCCAAATATTAGATACCTGTATCTAAAGTTCCCAGCAGTAGTATCTCACATATTTGCACTATCAAGATTCCCAAGAATGAAAATGTGCAGAAAATCCTCAGCTTTCATTGACCTAACTAGACACGGAAAGTTCTCTGATTTTATAGTCATGGCTCACTTCCAATTCAGCCAAGAGGTGTTCTGAAATTTTCAGGTCTTACAGAATTCCCGATTCTGGAATCCCTTCTGTGACTTGGGGCACAAAGGTAGCAGTCTAGAAAGAATGGCAGAGACAGTCCACCTTAATTACTATTGACCAGACTGCTTTTGCTCAGGAATCTTGGGAGCCTGTCAAATACAGAGGAGTTTTTTAACCATAGAGATTACCCAGCCAACGGACAGCAATTAACATGCTTTTGTTTTATTCTTCTGTAGGCCCTTGGGGTTTCCTTGTCAATCTGCTTTTTGAGAAATTTGTTTAGAATGCTAGGAGACTTTTTTTGTACAATTACAGATGGTGATCTGCATACAGTGAGGACAGCAGTTTCAAAAATCCTTTTGATTAGCTCACTATGTTCTTTGGAGTTGTTCCTTTTCATTTCCCTTCCCCATCAAACTCTGAGTACTAACCTTTGATAACACTTCAATTTGAGACTTGCTGGTATATATACAAGCAATTATACTTAAAACAGATGTCCTATTTATAGTTTCTGGAACCTAAGATTTAGCCATATGACTAAATTTCTTAAAAAATGGTACAATACAAGAGTGACAAACTAAGGAAATGCTTGTCTCTTCATTATCAGAAAGCATAAAACACTTATGGATATTTTTGAATGCTCCAAATAGGAAGTGGGTGTTCTACAGAACTAGGGTATTATTCCAGTGGAAGAAGTTAAGATAGGAAGAAGAATGAAACAGATAATAATTGCTATTTTTGGACAGTGGTGGCTAGCTCTCACAGAGCTGAAAACTGTCTCCAGGTGAGAAAAATTTAGGCAAATGGAAGGACATCACAGAAAACCAAACAGAACATTTCCTCAGTATAAAATACTTGAAGGTGCCTCAGCCTGTATTTTGTTTAACGACTTGAAACAGTTGGGTAAGAAACAAGCTCACTAAATTCCAGCATATTATCAGCATATTAGAACATTATACTCTGTTTCTCTTGCTGTTATTTTTCATTAATACTATCTCAAGTGATGAAGTTTACAAACACAAAGGGTGCTCATCTCCCACATCTTGAAGTCTCAAATTGAAAAAGAAACTCACCTAAGAAATCTATCTATTCACTTTTTTAGCAATAGATAAAGTTGTTTTGCATAAGCATCTGTGGGTTTTTTGTTTGAAGTAAAAGGCCATTTCCAGATATACGTGTGTTCTAGGATAACCATGTATCTTTGAGAAAGAGCAGGAAAATACGCTTTCCAAACATGTTCACAATTTGCTACTTAATTCTAGCATTTTAATAACTCAGAACAGCCAATACTTTAGGATTATTTGTTTCCAAACAAGAGAATCAGGAAATTAAATGAAAAGAACACATTCTGCAATCCACTGACAGAAAAAAGTGGGCTCTATCTGTAGAATGACAACACAGCCAACCCATTTCTCATTTTAAGAGCTGGAGTGTGACAGTCTAAAGACAGTTAACTAGCTCAGCAACTTATTCTGTTAAAATACCTGGCTACCAGCTCTTCACTGGTTGATATAGAGAACTATACCATTCACTACCGTTTCCTGTGAAACCTCTATCTCACTTAAAACTGAGGTAGAACTTTGAATTCAGAAAGTTAAAAGTAAGGAATTATTGGTAGCAACATTTCCACATAGGGAAAGGGTGACAAGCTTATTGCTGTTCCATTCAGTTTGAACTGAAGTTATTGCAGGTGTTGACCTCAATCTTTTGCTTTTCCTCTAGTTAACAAAGCAGGATGTCAACATGTGTGAGACAGTTCACATTTTTCCAGTCTTACAAGTTAAATTATTACTATAACTGATGAGTGTCTAGTGGCAACAGATGGGAACTTTCACATGCCAAAACGTAAAAGAGGAAGAGAAAGTTTAAGTGGAACAATAACAAAATCTGTTTAAACAAACACTGTCAAACCCCCTAAATTTGTAGCTGCAGCTGATTCCATTTCCTCCTGTTTCCTTATTCAGGAGGTTCAACATACATCATATTTATATTAGAATTAATCATTAAAATGATTGCTCTGAAGCTAAGGAATGGTAACACCAACAGCATTTCACTCAAGTACACTATAGCTCTCCTGGTACAAGAGAAGGCATACTATTCATGTCTGTGATAAAGTCTGCATCTGCCAAGAGTTATGTGGTTTTGATCATTAGATGTTAGTAGCTCAAGTTTTACACACAAATCCTAAACAAATTCTGTTGTAACCATGGTCAGAAGCTAGAGTATATCAAAATACCTTCCCATCCACAAGCTGGCCTGACAAGATGGCACAGACATCAAACTCTCAGCAGCTTCTTCAGAAGTACCACTCTGTGCAAGAACTCCTGCTGCTTGACTGGTGATGTCTTTATAAAGTTGAATGAACTGATACAAGTTCAGGATTCTGGAAGCTTCCACAACGCCACTTGTTTTATTTATCTTAAGATATAAGAATTGTTTACAATTATGTATCAGATTTTTACATGACATTGCTGAAAATTCTTTTAATGCACTGAAATTCTCATGACAGTAGCCGCCTTCCAAAGTGCCCATTACTACACTTGCAAATTGCAGTCTGTCTCAATAAAGTTAAGACCTGAAAACACAGTTGTTTTATAACGAATACCACAGTTAGGACTACATTTTTAAGGCAAGACAATTACCATAACTACTCAAATGAATTAAATTATGAGTAGGGACCCAATGCCTAAAAAAATGGACTAAACTCAGGACAAAGCAAAGAATAATGAGTCATTTCATATTTGAACTTAAAATAGCCTACAATGATGGCTGTCTCAATGAAAACCAAGAGCAAAC
Organism: Ara ararauna; assembly: GCA_028858755.1. Taxonomy (NCBI): domain Eukaryota; kingdom Metazoa; phylum Chordata; class Aves; order Psittaciformes; family Psittacidae; genus Ara; species Ara ararauna. The sequence continues at coordinate 34,318,945 of CM054380.1, read as the reverse complement.
AGAAAATTACACACTGTCAGTTTCAAACCAAGTTTGAGAGTTGGCTTGCTTGAAACTTGTATGTTAAGGTTGCTCAGGACCATTTAAGGATGTTACTTGATAAGATATAGAGGGGAATAATCTCCCCATTAGAAAGAGCAAACTTAGTTTGAAGACCATGACAAAACTTACTCAGTTAGTTAAACGCTTAATTTTTAGATTGGTTTTCTAAGGAAAAAGAATACACACAGTTACAGTAGCTGAACTAATAATGCCTGGAATTGCTGATTAACTTCTATCAAACTATAAAGTTCCCAGTTTGTTGTGCTATTTCATTACCATGACATGACCTCACAAGTAATCTGAATTCCTAACTAATGGGCCATAAGTGCTGCACTGGAAGACACTCCTTTAAACTTAGTTATGAAAATGTTTTTGTTAACCTGCTTTTTGCAGAAACTTAAGACTTCAGACTTAATTTACCTCAAATAGTATCCTTGAATCATCTGCATGTACTCAATTTAGAGAGATACAGAATCATTTGTGTGTACTCAATTTACATTATATAACACCTAATATTCAAAATGTATGTAGCAGGTGTTAGATTTTATCAGCAAAGATGACAATCCTCAAATATTTGTACGAACCCCCCTCACCAAATTAAAATTTTCAACAATCTTACTTTAGTGCATATTATCCGAACGACCACCTTCCAGAAAGCAGATGAATCAGAACCAGGCTGCACTTCAAATAACAGATGTTTGTCCTGTCCAGAAGCCAATTTCGCAGTACTGAAATAAAGAATCATCCAGTTTATACCACATGCTAGACATGCAAAGATCAGCAGCCTTAGCTACTGTGGTATTATTTATTGTTCACCTATGTGTTATTGTTAAAGAGATTTTTATCAATATTTCCCAGAGACATGAAATTAATGACCTTCTTAGCATGTCATTAAATATAAAATATGGTCCATTTAACTTTAAATTGCACAATAAATTTCAGAAAATTATGTGCAAGTCTTTTCATCCAGCATCAGCAAATATCCTTTATGGATATTTTATATGCTTTCACTGTTTATTAGAGTAATCATAGAATCTTGTGGTCCAATCTAAAAAGGTTATTTCCTTACCATGTATGTAAAAAAAAGCTTGCAACTACCAACAGATGCAGATGAGGTATATTTTTGTTAGTATATATTAACAATGAAGCAATCAGGTGAAAGCTTTGAGTGACCCTGAGATTTTCGGGGGGGTTGTATTTTTTTTATGGAACACAGACACAAAAGTCTATTCTATAAGAAGGAGCTCAAACTATGTTACATTCAGGCTGAAGTAAGCACTGGAAGAAATAAGAAAAACCCTTGAATAACAATGGTATTTTGGAGTTAATCATACCAACATATTCTTAGATTCTCAGGCAAAACATAAAGTAATGTCCTTTAAACTCTATTGATGAAGACACCTGTCTGTTCTTGAAGGTCATTCATAAAAGCATGACCATCTACAAGACAATTTCTAAACTGAATACAAATTCACATTATAGTTAAATGTCAAACATGACTGAAACCCCCACACTATAAAGCTCTTTATCAGCATGTATCTTTCCACTTCCTATAATTTTATACTACAAATATTGGGTAAAAAATGACAACTCTGCATTTTTGTTCATTTCTTTTTACCATCAACGTGGAGTCAAACAAAATTCACACTCGGAAAAATATTGCTTATGCAGCCTTTCGTTTGGGATTACCTTGGTCACTGGATTCAGATAGTAAGACATGCCACATCCTTAATGAGGAACAGCACTGCCTGTCCACAGAGGTGGAAAAGATGGTCACAAATGGTTCTGTCTCAGGTTTACCTTCCTAGTGTAGCTGCACTGTCTTTGTAAGGCATATATTGCTACTTCCTATGAAAAGTGATGGGCAGAGAGGAAGCAGCACTGCATCTTTACATGGCTGGTGGAGGGGGAAGATTAAGGGAGGCAGGTAACACTAACAAAAAGATGCTGCTAAATGTCTACCGCTTGCAAACTAAGAGAGATGCAACACTTGCTGGAAGAAGAGTATTGGAGAAAAAGTAAATTTCTGGAGGAAAAATGGCTTTCATTTTGAAGTCTAGTTACAAACCAGTACAGAAACTTTAAAAGCTGCAGGAGACATTTCAAAACAAGACGGGCAGTCCTTACTTAGCCAGCACAGAGGGATATATTGCATACAAGGTCTCTGTAAAACACTAAAAACACCAAGAAAACAAAGTAGGGCTTACACATCATTAAGTTCAGCTACTCTTCCCAGAAACTCTTCATAGGTTAGGAAACCACTTTCTTGAACCAAAGAGGCGTGCTTTGCTACTTTTTCTGGCAACTTGTTAATTACAGTTTGTGTGTGGTTTGAAATTTGTTGACCCATGGTTGAAGTTCTTCACCTCAGTTCTGTAGAACGAAGTTCTCATTCACTTGTAGAGTCTCTGCTAAAAATATTTTAGAGTTACATTTGTGTGCTTTACAAATGGCTACTCTCTCATTTTCTTTCAGTGTAAGAATTTAACTACCCACTACACAGTCCAATTATTCTACAGTAACACAACTTGAACAGTCAAAGAGTAACACTTAGAAGAGACTGGAATGCAGCATTAACAACTTACAAAAAAAGTATTATTTTGATTACAGCAATACTTAAAGTGAGATAATTTTTCATGCAGGTTCTTCAGCAACTACAACACACATATAGATATGTAAATTCAGTGGAATGGAAGAGAAAATTTTAAGATGACAGTGGTAATTTATGACAATTTTTGTTTGTTCTAAATATTTGTGCATGTGAAAGTCAGAATGTCTACAAATAAGCATATCAATGTTTGGTTTTGCACAGACATTACATCAGGAATTAGCTTTCTTACAGCAGACTGACACTGGCAGATCAAAAGAACTCTCACAGCATTCTTAAACTGGTAAGCCAATGAATGGCACCAGTATAAACCAATCTAGAAACCTCCCTATCTGCACAAACCACTCAAATTCAGGATGTATTACAGAATTGACTTGCTCAAACCTCTCCAACTTAAACTTGTTTTAACCTTCCCTTGCACTCGTATCTTTTTCCACAAGAAGTCTGCATAAGGATCTACTCTATGTCTTCTGATTCTGAGTCTTTATCCATATTTTCCCCTTGAGCCCTCTCATTTGGCATTTCTTCGAAACTCCTCTTGGCTCTTTGTCTCAAAATGGCAGAGGCATGCAAATTAATTCTGTTTGTACAGAGTTCATAGTTTGTAATGCAAACCAAACCAGTACTTTCACACCATTTTAAGGCTTATACAGAGGTCTGCAACGGCAAGCTAATTACAGAATATCAGCCTTAACTTAAACACTGACTATCTGGCATTAGGTACATTACAAGCACTTTATGAGAGAGACATTACAGAAAAACAGATCTTCATCCTGCATGTACAAATACATAGCTGCATTTGGGCATCAAACTGCCCAGGAACACAGTCTACAGCTATGAAGATCTTGCCCTGGTGTAAGAAAAACAGAGCACACATGAACTGAGTTTTTATCAGAACATTCTACAGACTGTTCTGGTATTTCACACAAAAGAATAAATTTCCAATTTAATGTTGGAATTTCAACCAAATTCTGTTCTCAGACACCTGTGCTCCCTCTCAAGTGATATTTCTCCCTCCTTACAGCCCTCCAATAACCTCCTCTCCCCTATCCGGGCCTTGTGTTTGCTGAGCATACACCCAAAATATACACTTCACTCACAACCTCTCCGCAGCATAATCTTTGATGCTTCGAACACAGTTCATTCCTTATCTTCTGGTTTCTGTGGCTGAAAAGCCACCTTCCTGCAGAAGCGAAGTGCCGTGCGTGAGCCTACTGAACTGAGTTCCTACCACAGAAAAGTTTGGACAACAAAAACTCTGCAAAGATGCTTTCAAAGCGTTTCCTTTGGTGCAGACCCCAAGACCAGCAATACCCAAAGCCATACACAGATAAACCGGGTGTACCATCAGGCCTCTCCGGAATAAGGGGGCGAGGACAACTCCCAACGGCCAGGGCACGGCACCTGCCTTCACCTCAGACTTTAACGGCCCTCAACGGCCGCGCTCGACACGGGCCGCACGCACAGGCCCGCCCCCCGCCCCGTTTCCTACGGTAACCCCTAACCGACCCTTCCCGCCCCGACGGCCGCGGCAGCGAGGCCCGGCTGAGGTGGGAGCCGGGCTTTGCTCAGAACACCAAGCACCCAGCGGCTTCGCCCCGCCCGGGCCTCGCGCTTCCCCCCGGGCGCCGCGGCCGAAGAGGCCCCAGCCAGCACACCTCACCCCAGCGCCCCGCCATCCTGCTCGCCGCCGCCGCCCCGCCGCCACCCGGCTGTCGGCTCCCAGCGCAGGCGCAAGGGACGGCGGCGGCGGCGCCCGCTGCCGCTGGCGCGGGCCGGTGACGCCACGCGCGGCTCGAGCGGTTCCCGGGACGTCGCGGGCGCTGCCGTGGGGGAGGGGACCCAGGAGGGAGCCGGGGGGACCCCCGCAGCTGTAGGGCGGGGAGGGCAGGGGAGATAAGGAGAGAGGGAGAGGGAGAGGAGAGAAAAAAGGAAAGGGAAAGGGGAAGGGGAAGGGAAAAGGGGAAGAGGAAGGGAAAGGGGAAGGGAAAGGGAAAGGGAAAGGAAGAGGTGTTGCGGTATTGGCGGGGCCGTGCCAGCCTTCCTCGGCGCGACCCGGCCTGGGAGAGCGTTGCCCACATGGGAGTCGGCGTCTCGCTGTGGTTGAGCGGAGCAGAGCCCGCCCGAGCATCCTTTCCGTTGTGCAGTAAGGATGTTGTACAGAGCTGTTTTCTTGTAAGAAAAGTCCTATAATTGCTTGAATAATCAACAGGGGGTAACTTTGCTGCAAACGGGCCATGCTGTGTCCTCAGCAGGTTGCTTCATGCTACTGGGCAGCTCAGCGTTCCCAGCTTCTGAAGGGACATAAGACTGCCTGTACTATCCACTATTTTCTATGCACTCTAATAAATAGCAGCTTAAATGTTACCTCTTGGGGTCTGAGTGCCTACCGTGCTGAGATCACCACAGGCCAGCAACTGCTACTACTGTAACTACTACTATTCCCTGCTGTAACGGGTGAGGAAGAGAGCACCGGTCAGCGTGGAGGATGTGAGAGCTACATGCGTGCTGCAAAGGTCAGTTGTCACTGACCTTTTGTCAAAATAACCCAACGCCCATAAATAACAATAAGCTGTTTAAGAGCAGAAATCCTAGAACATCCTCTAGGTCAGCTGTGCCCTGATGCTTGAGGGTTTAATTCTAGAGGTTTGTTGTTTTGATTTTCATTATTTTTTAATTTAAAGAGGAGAAAAGGAGTAGTACTTCCCCTTCCTGCCCGCATCTGTTCACACACAGACAAACGCACTTCCCATGACAAAGGCAGCCCTGTGTTCCAGACAGGGACTGAGTTGGACTGGGAACCTCACTGTATTTCCTGCAGGCCAACCACCCCATTTGCCTAAGGTCAGCAAACATCTGTAACCTCAGTATGGGAATCTGGGTAGTGTTGCTGTCAAATGACTAATGCAAACTATGATCTCCTCCTAGGGAATGAATTATTTGTCCAAGACACTTAAGCACAGTGTCATTTCTGAGACATCAATGAACTTTATAGCTGTTGAGAACGCCTTGTAAAAAAAGCACTACACTTGACAGAGACTTTAAGAGAAATCCTTCATTAATTTTCTGCTACTGCTACTTAATGGTTTGGGGGTTTTGTCACTTTCTGTCTAGGATTTAAATAAACGTTTTGTGTTTGCTTTGTAGTGGTACATCTCTTGCAATTCTATTAAATGCTAAGCAAAAACATTTTGTACTCTAATGCGAATGTGACTGAGTAGTGCTCATTATATACAGAGAATATCAAATGCAGTACTTGTTGATTAGTCCTTACAGATGCCTTTTACTACTTACAGAACAGTGTAACAGGTTCCTTTTAGCCTTTGTAGCGTTGGCATAAATTGCATATTAGAAAGGAGGGGCATATCAAACTGTGTGCATTGGCCAGGTTCAGTGTGAAGGTTGGGAGGAAACCTAGCTGGGTTTTTAAGGTACGTGATAAAACAAGACATTTACAGGTTAAGGCAATATCCTATTATATTAGCTAACATACATAGATTTTTTTAGAAAGCAAATACTATGGGGGGGGGGGGAGGGAAACAGCTTATTTAGATCTAAAATGGAATCAACAAACTTCCAGCTGGAAGTTTGGAGTGGAACTAGAGAAAAATTTTCCACATTTCTTTAAGCATGAATAGACAATCTGAGAGAAAAGGAAGTTCAGATTCTAACCTGGATCAGAGGTAATACTAGCAGTATCAATCAAGGGAAGTGATAGGTAATTATCTCTTGGTGGAGAGGGAAAGAATAAACAGGTAATGTCTAATATCTAAAAGATAGAAAAGAGAGTCAGAAGGGAAATTGTCACAAAGAAGTTCAAAATTGCCTGGAATCCACTAGTGCTGCCTGTGTCCTTAAGCCTGTTTGCTTAAGGACACCATCATATCAAGTGTTGCCTGTGGCCCTTCCTGGTGGCCTTATTCCTGCTGTCTACTCTCACTGCCCATACGGCACACACTTTCATTCAGGTTGCAAAGAGAGATACATGACATTACTGCAGTATTTTGCAAGGAGAGGCATTACTTAACTGCGTGGGAAGGCTATATCTAGTGCTTTCCTCTGTCGCACATTGTCCTGCTGAAATTCTGTTGACGGACATCTGAAATTAGCATTTCTTAGACCAGTACTGACTCAGTCCTTCTGTAGTATTATGGCTTTAATGGCAGCGGTAGACTGTGTATCAACACAGGCCAGAGTCTTGGAGCCATGAAATGTTTCTGAGCTATCAAAAACAAAAAAAGAAAAAAGAAAGCTCTGCTATAAGCAATACATTATAACTCACTATCTAGTATCTAGTGGAATATATAACCACCGGCCAATGTCTAAATTTCTCTGAATAAAAAATAGTTCATAACCCGGTATCCTACACTATAGAAAACACAATATAGGTGAGCAGTTCTATTACTGTTTTATTTAAAACTATGTCTTTCAGGCTGCTGGATCTAAAAAGAAACTTTCTTTCCCATAATAACCTTCTTCACATACAAAAATAAATTATCCAAACCATTTATTCAAAAAAAATTTGAAAAATTGCTAGCATTGTTCTTTTGTAACAACTAATTATTTCTGTAACATTAAGGTTATCTGAGCTCTTTTTACTGTGAGACAGTTTTAATAAGAATAAACATATTTTCAGACAAACATATCTACTTTATTTTTTAATGAAGTACTGTAAATGTCCCATACCACTGGAGGTCTTTATTATGAAAGCCCCGCTTAAATCTACATAAAAGATCTTAACTATAACTGCTGAGATACAGTTAAAGTTCCCCCCCATCAAATATCTGATGCAGAAGAATGATACAGGTTTTAATAAATAAAACATTGAATTATGATATGATGAAGATACATAGAAAAGTTATTCAGTGCCCTATGTATATAGATTGGCATCTTTGTACCCTTCCTGGGGTATTAGCATGACAGTCGGTGGGTCGTTTGATATTTTTACTCACTTGTAAACAGACTTATTTCTTCTGTTTGTAAACAGACTTTTAAAAAAGATATGGTACATAACTACTTAACGGAAGTAAGATAATTGACATTAAGTTAGCAGAGACCTTCCAGCCAGACAAAAAAACCGCTTTTCATTACATATTGAACTGTACTCTGTGCAAATAGTTAACACACTGCATGTCATTAATATCATATTCTTAACTACTTCTTTATTAAAGATGAAAAATGAACTGCATCATGGATTTTTTATTTCAAGTAAATAATAGTCCATATTCCTCTGCAACAGTATTTAAAGCTAAAGGTGTAATTATAAAAAAACCCCAGGTTTTCGTATGTTAAGATAGAGAAAATGTTCCTGAGTATTTACAATCACCCATGTTGAAAAGCACTGTGAAGTTCAGTGCACTTGGTTTTGTGTTTCTGTCAAGCAGCGTACATTCTTTCACTTAAACTTCTGCTTCTAGACATTGTACTGTGGCCTCAGGCTTGGTTTTAGACTCTTCTGTATTTTTACCATTCTTCGTTTCCTTCTCAGCAGATTTGTCATTTGACTTAGCCTCTTTAAGAGCAGTTGTTTCAACCATTTCTTTTTGCTGATTCTTGTTTGAAAATGGGAAAGTTTTCTTGTACCTTTGAATAGAAAAAAGGATAGTAAAGCAGAAACACTGACATAGTTTGATAGTAGCACTCAAGAAATAAAGTGAAAAATACCTAGAATAAACTTTCTTTGCCATTCTGAAGCAAAAGTCTCCCAGAGAATAGAGGCATGCTAGATGATTGTGCTTTCTCAAGCAGTGTGCTTTTCAAAGCAATATTTTTGTATTTTTTTAAAAAACAGATGATGTATATTCAGGATTCATGGTACATAACAACAAAGCTATCTGGGCTGGGATGTGAGAAATGCACACAGCTTTCTGATGCGACTTAGCGATGCCCTGTGTTGAAAATCTTTCCACTTGATAAATGAGCTCAATTTTTTTTTTTCTGAACACAGTCATAATCCAAGAATAAAAACCTTTACCTTGAGTCTGACATAGAAAGAAACAAGAAGAAAACTGCATAAACAGACTTGTATACAAACAAGTGGACACTTTGGTGTTACTATTTGGCACGCTTTGAAATGTTTCACGTGAGGTATGATTTACTAATCAAAAATAGGCAATATTTGTCTTTGGTTCCTTTTCTAAGGCAGGGAATGGAAACAGCAACAAGAAACTTTATCTGCATAACAGCAGAGTTTAAGATTTTGTTCTCTGTGCTAAACTGTTATTACCATTAATTCTGTGCTCTTTAGCTATATATTTAAAATATTCACTGGTTGTACTCTAGCAGTTAAATCAGTCCAAGAGAAAAAAATATAATAAAAAAAATAAAGTACTTACTTTTTGATATAGCAGACTGCTAGAACAACTGAGATAATGAAGAAGATGACTGCCAGTACAAGAAGCGCAGTAGGGATACCTGGAGATAAAAGTGGGGTAGGCACGGAGTTTTTATATGTACTTACTTCTGACTTTCTAAAGGCTCATGAGCACAAATCTAGATTCTTCTAAAAACAGTCTAGAGTAAGAAGTCCATAAACATCAACTCAATAATAGAGGCATTAGGAATCTCACAAGGTTAGTTATACTCCAGCTCATTTTCTTCAAAAGACTAAAACCAGGTATTTAGGTAATCCTTGACAGATGTTTGTCTAACCTGCTCGTTGGAGGATTTTTACAACTTGCCCAGAGAACACATTTTTGTGATTAACTGTCCTTACAGTTATAATGCTTTTTCTCATATTTAGTCCGTTTCTCAGTGGTTGTGTATTAGAATTACTTATTCACACCTCATTTCTCAAGAGCACCTCCATATTCGGAGAACAGCAGTTCTTAAAATTTTCTTGACTTCTTCTGTTTTTTAGAGCCTGCTGAGTTTTCCGTTATTACTCTGAGCACATGGTGTTTGCTAATACGCTTCTCAGAAACGTATTCATCCCAAATCCCATTCAGCAGAATAAGCTTCCACCATTTCATATTAAAATATTAACAAAAAAGTTTAAGATAAGATCTTACTTCTACTTTAAAATTATTTGAAGATCCTCTGCCTTATAAGCTTTGCTTTTGCACATGCTAGCACTCATATTCTGTGGATGCCGGAGTAGCAAACAAAAATAACAGTAAACAGTTTTGCTCCTAACATCTGCATAAGTAGCCCTTCTGATTATATAGTTACCATAAACAGCCTTTACCTCCAAAGACAACAGCATCGTTCTTAAAAGCAACATGGGAAGTATAGTTAGGAGAATCAATTGGTGAGTATTCCTCTGGCATTTTTGTAGTAGTCCCCTCGGTTGGCAATATAGTTTCAGTTATACATATTACACGAAATTTTTTATTTTTCAGGGTTTGCTCTGACTCAGTCACATTGGGCACTGCTGTGATGTTCTCAGCCAAATCAGAGCCTGAAGATGCAGTTAAATCTGTTGGTGCACTTGATGAAGGTTGCATGGTCGTAGTTGGATCTGGTATACATGAATTAATCTGAACATCTGCAGCAGGGAAAAGAAATACGTAGGAGTTGTGTTGGATATTAGTTTTGTACTTACTGTGCGCACGTTTATTGAAACTGTTCCTCAGTCATTCCCTTCTGGAAATTATTATTTGTTTATTCACATAAGCCTTATCCAAACCAGGCATACCTATTTCAAACATGGGGCTACAACCCAGATTACCTACCTTTTATAATTACTCACATGGTTAAACACTTTGTTGAGCATGTGCAGTGTGCATTTTATAAATGCATACCAAGAACAAGATTTCTTAGAAAAGTACTTAGAATAATAGCGCATATAAAACCAACAGGATGACATCCCGCAGAGCAGGAGCCTTACCCACAGATCCAAGATTAAAAAATATTTCTATTGTATTACATGTATGTTCAAAACATATGCATGCACTCTTGATACTTGGAAAACTATGATTTAATGGAAAGAAAAGTAGCCCATAAAACTTTCAGGTAAACCAGGCACCAGTGTGAGATAAAAAAGTGACACAATTCTAATAGGGGCTAGAAAGAAACGAACTTCAGGCACATTCTGAAATTAAGTCATTTAAATGATGCAAATGTTGTCTATGTAGAAATATGGGTGCAAGCAGACTTTTACATGTAAATGAAAAAGCTGAGTTCTGAATCAGGCTCGTGTGAAAATGTGAAGTTTTCTACATTCTGTAAAGCTATAAAAATTTCACTGAAGTAACAAGCAGATTACAACATAAATAACAGGGAAATGACGTAGGTACTGTTCTCCAAGTGAATCCCCATGGGAAGCCTGATGACGCAGTTACATTTGCAGGATAAAAAGCTAAATGGCTTTTTACTTTTTCCACTATAGTTTTCAAGTGATTTGGGCATTTCTTTGGCATGAAGAAAAATTGACAGAAAAAGCTCCTGCCAAATATTTTTTGGTAAGAAATGCCTAGAATAGGCAACAGTTAGGCAAATAAGATAAAATACAGAATAAACCTGATGTTAAATACGCATTATTTTCTAACCATTCAGCAAGCTTAACTTTCTTCACATACTGTAATAGTAAACAAAGCAAATCATTTGGACTTACTTGCTACCTCCTTAGCATTTGCCAACCTACCCGACGTTTCTGATGCAGAACGACACGTATTTCATACACTGAAACACCATGTTGCATAGGAACAGAAAAAAAAACTAACAGGAGCAGCTTCTTTTAGAGGATGTTGCCATAGTACTAATTCACCTATGCATTTATCAATAAGAGCTATGGACTTTCTATAGGAAAAACTGAGCCTAATCATGCAATTTTTAATTTTACAGGTCAGGTGATAAGTCATTATTTAGCAGTGCTTTCTCTCTGCAGTGCTTTCTTGTCATCAGTCAGACACTTAATAGGCCAACTACTTATAGTACCTACCTTCATTCACTAAAATGGTCCAGGATCATGAAAAAAGTCACAGTGGGGGAGGCATGGCCTTTTCCCTAAAAGCTTTATCCTCAGTCTTGTAAGTTCCAATGTTCACAGTCACTAGACACTTGGATCTTTAAATCTTTGCATGAGCGTATCTTGCATATCTATCTTTCTCCTGCTCTTTCCAACTCTTGTGCACATATCTTTCCTGAAAAAATTCAGGATTTTGTACATAATGTCTTGCTTTTGTCATCTAAAAGTCATTGACAAGGTCTAGGGACTGATAAGAAATAATTGACTGAAGGTGTGTATATGGTGGATTACTGGGATAGTTGTTACATAATAACCATAGATACAAGACACCAGCAGGAACACAATGCCTCTAGTTAAATACTTCTTTTCAGTTAATACCACACAAGTCATTAAGCAAAATACTGATCTATTGTGCTGAGAAGATCTAACTTATATCAAGGCCCAAGTTCCATTGTTATGTTTTCAGTCAGGGAATAGACAGTCAAGAATGAGGGGAAGGACAGGTCTTTTCACATGTGGGATGATGCTTATTAAAGGAAGCTGTTTGACTTTATGGACAATAGATTGGGAATCCAGTTCTGTGGTCTCTTGGCTCTTCTACCTTATATTTTAATGTAGTTTAATGGACAAATTTCCTTTAATCATAAACCAGTCAGCTTTTCCTGAAGTACCCCACTCTTGGTCTTTTTTGCAAGAAAACACACACCACACACAGACACCCTGGATAAAGATTTGATTTACTGTCCTTCAAATTCATGTGCATGAATAATCAAAATTTATTGAGAGCATTGTCTTGACATTACAGAATGGTAAAAGCAACTCTTCTTCAGGAGCTTTCATGGCAGCACCAGATTATTAATATGGATTAACCAAAGTGACCGCTTTGTATTTCTTTAAAGCTACAGAGCTAAGTACAGCTTGACAACATTTAGGACTGGGGGAAGTGCCAACAGATTGTAAGAACTCATAATGATTTTTTCATGTAGATACTAAAAAATAGTAAAACTCAAACCAAAACACAAAAAATGTAGTTGTCATGCTCACATACCTGAGGAATTGAAGCAGTAAACCATAAATGTTTTGAAGGGTTCAGCATACCATCGCACTAGTCCAACGTTGCCCTTGCCACATTTCTTGTTGGATGTTATTCGAGGAATGACAACCAATCCATCTTTCACCCATCCATAGCTACAATGAAAATATCAGTCCTTTAAATATTAGATTTATCTCCAGCCTCAGATGTGTGTAAAGGTATTCACTAAAGGTAGTAAGACACTAACAAATGTCATATACCTGCACGTTTCAAAGCCATGTTTCAGAGCATTTTCAACTTGATCTCTACTTGCCAATTGTAGATTCAGTTGATTACATGCATTACTTGCTTCTGAGAAATTCACTTTTTCTTCAAGATAAATTCCTACACCTCTGATCCTGCAAGGTGAAAGAATGGAACCTGTAATTTAGACATAAATATTCAAGGTTAGTATCTGAATATTAACATTTATTCCTCCTGAAGAATTTAAGATCATGTTAAACTGAATTGAACACTGTTAAAAGTTTCTAGCTTGAGGACAGTGGAAAACAAATTTCTAGCAAAAGAAGACATACCTTAGAACATATTTTTTAACACAATAATCTACAGTTTAAAGAGGTTGGGCTGTTATTAGACTAGAGGCATAAACAGTTGGCATTTTAGTCATTACTGGTGTTAGTTTCTTACTAAAGGCACTCTTATTTGTCATACATATACATGCAAAATGGAAAGAGTAATCATATCATACAAGGGCCTTTTTCCTTTTTTTCTTTTTCAATTAAAATGATGAAACTAACAGTTGCATTGCAGCGCTGACTCCGTCAGTACACCACTCCTACCAGTATGAGTTCTATCAAAGATATTATATGTAATTTTTCATGGAATTAATATGCCAATAAGGAAATACACCTATAAAGATTTATCATTTGTTATGTTCCGTATGGCTCCTAAACTTTCTTGTTTTTCCTAGCTGGCATGATGCTTCCACTCTTCACAAGTGTTTACTGAAAGCTTGGCAGGCAGCAGGAAAAGAAGGGGTAGGCCAGGTGAATTTATGACCATTTTCCCCGTTTTTCATCCAGAGGCAGTTCATCCAGCTTTTTTAGATAGGCACAGCTGGCACACTGTTCCTGACACATGCACCAGGAAATGCAGACCTTAGGTCTGATTAAACCTGCTCTACTTTCTTAGTCTGTGTTAAGGACATAGGATAGAATTCAGGATTTGACACACCAAGGAGAAAGGATATCATTCTTCTGCCTCCATATTTCACCAGAAGCATATACTGGAAAACAGATTTTTTTTAAAAATTTTTCTTTTTGAGTTACATACAGTAATTGCCATATTAAATGAAACATTTCAACATTTAATTGCAAACATTTCAGATAGCCAACAGCCACAGGTGTTACTTCCTCACTCAATATGCTTTTCAGACTGTGCACACCAGGTATGCACACTAATGAATAATTCATAAGAATCTATGCATCAGAATGCAGGCAATCCACAACTCTCAAGGCAGGATGAAGCGATGCCTGCAGATTCACCACATGACTTCTTAGCAACAGAGGTTAAATTGAATTTTATGAATGAAAAGATGAACTAGCAGCCAAGACATTCACATGATGAGAAGGGGATAGAAAGATAACTAAGCTTATATAGAGTGCTCCAAGTAAGACAAGCAATTCACTGCTGCTCCCATGGGGTGTGGTAGGATTCGAAATGGTTTCTGGCGAGAGATGCATCTCTACTCTTCTTACACTTAGTTTAATTGGACTTAAATTTTTGGAAGAGCAATCATTGAATTATTAGGTGGATTTATTTCAGCAGTGATGTAGGCTGTGGCCTCCCATTAACACTTCCTGGCATGGTGTAAGTCATCACATGGCAGGTGAGCCACTGAATGCTCCCCATACCCAAATCGTGGCTGCATCCAGCCCCAACTTGAATGTAAGACAAGCCCAAACATATTGCATAAGGATGGAGAGAAGCCACATTGCACAATGAATATGTGTCTTTAGGTATCAAGGACCTCAAGTCTACCCAGATAGTCCCAGTGTGAATCATCCTTATGCTGTCAAATTTCTTCCTTTCAGTCTGCCTGTCTTCGTGAATGTCCTCCTGCATCTCTTCATTGTGGCCAAAGTAGTCTTGTGCAGTGAGGCCAAACACTGGAGCAGGCTTCATAAAGAGATGGTCAATGTGCCAGGCCTGTCAGTGTTTAAGAGGCTTTTTGGACAATGCCCTTAACATCCTGTAACTTGTTCAGCCCTCAATTGGTCAAGAAGTCGGACTAGATGATCATGGTAGGTCACTTCCAGCTGAAATAGTCTATTCTAGGTGTTCCAGTGTTAAGCTTTCTTGATTCCTTTTTGCTAACAGTCAACTCTCCCAGTCCTCATGAGAATAATTTTTGTTTTCCTGAATAATTCCCTGTCTTAGCTGCTGGGGCACATTCCACAATTTCTCTTTCTTAGTTTCCAACACCCCACTCCTACTCTAGGGTTTATGCTTAATTACTCCTTTTCATGCTCAGACTTCCTTCTTACCGCTTAGTTAGTCAGTTCTCTTCCTACCTTCAGATTTGACTCAATATAGCTATTAAAAAATGTAATGTTGAGAATGGAAGTTTCTTAATGACCAACTTTACAAATGTCAAATAAAGCTGAGCAGCTGAATGAATAGAATTTCCTGAAACCTAAGAAAGTTCCCTAGATACTTGTAAACTGTTGCAGTGTTTAGTCAGTCAAACATATACAAATATTTTTACTTGAGAATTGCATGATACATAATAAATGCATTATTACATAGTATAATATAAAACTTTAGTACCATAAAATTAAATCTTCAGAGATAAGAAAAGAGACTGCATAGAAAATGGACCAAAACTGACCTTGGCATTTGCTAAGCCTTTTTAAAACAAAACAGTGAAGTAAAATAAATGTTTTGTAAAAGTTACCGATTTCAATCTAAATTCTAGGTGGGTTTACAATGCGAAAAAAAAGTCCAGAAAGAGAACAACTGCCTCTTCAGGTCTTTTTATGTCTTCTTAAATCACCCCTGAACTCTGTTGTAAAGATGGCTGAGTTTGTATGAGAGACAGACTAATCCTTGAGAAGCATATCCACAAGCTGAACACAGCTACATTTTAAGCTTTGCTCCTTTTAGTTAACCTACAAATAACAGGACATTCTCCTCAGTATTTTGATCTTGTGTGAAAAATAAGCTTTACTGAGAAAGGTGGGAAGACCTAGGCAGAAGAATCTCACAAGATGACAAAGTTGTCATAGGACAGGAAGAAAAGTGATTTTTGTGAGCTCTGGGTATAGGATCTATTGTGCATTATTTCTCATCTTGCTTTTTTTGGGGAAGCTGTTGTTTCTATCACTTCTGTCTTGCACCAGGCCCTCACTCTCTATTACAGACTTTCCTTTGTCTGCTGATGTCAGGGAGCAGCAAGAATGAGGCTGTCCCACAAGGAAAGAGGAGTCAGGAGCTGAAGGTGACCATAGCACAGTGCACACATCACTGACCAGGGCACAGTCCCATAGTACCTGAACAGTGGTGACAGTGGCAGGTTTCACAAGCAGCCCCAGAGAGAGCAAGACAATGAATCAGATGCAGAGATCTTCCAGAAAGTCCATCCTGGATGTAAGACTACAAACAATATCAATAAGACTTGAGCATCTAATTCACTCAGTCCAGGTTTCCTTCAGAAGCCTGTTAGCAGATCAGAAAATAAATTGTCTGCAACAATGGTGTATGCCCTTTTACACTGGTAGAACAAGCATTTACTCCTTTCAAATTACAGTGAAACATCTGGAAACATCTGATGTATATTGAGTTATCTGAAGATATCCAAGTAGCCTCTGCAGTTAGAATAGGTTGCATCAATTGTGGAGTTTGAAGGCGAAGACATTCAAATTTTACTAACATACAGAAGAAAAGAATATTATATGACCTTGGTTAAAAAAAAAAAAGGTTTATATAATAATGTTTGAGGGCTGTCTAAGAACTGTGTGATAAAGTTGATGTTGGCTATTCCCTATGTTTTCAAACAGGTAGTTTAGACAAAATAGGAACTTTTTTACTGCATTAACCAGAGACAGGCGTGACTGGCCTGGAGATGAACAACAAGATCCCTGCCACACATTTCCTTTAATCTTGCAAATCAAGACAGTATCAGGATGTTGCTAAATTGGAGAAAACCACTTTGCTTTAAAGATGGCATTTTAGCAGAGACACAGAATTAGTTTCATGCATGTTTTGCTCTTTGAGGACTGTACAAAACTGTTTGCTCTTGTATTTTAAGTAACAGAAAATAAAATCACATTTCAATAGTTCAGAACTTAATCCTCAATGCAATACGAAATCTTTAAAACAAGCAGTTCTGTAGCATTTATCCCATAATGCTACAGCATTTAGACAGTAATTAAATCAGACTAACAATGAAAGTTCCCCTATACGCTAGAGTAGTTTTCATTGCACCGTATTCTCAAAACCCTGTGGTTTCCTATGCCAGAAATAAGTTTACACACACTCTTTCCCCCCCATTTTTGTTTGGAAACCTAGCGACTTTTTTTCCAAGTACTTTACTCTTCAACTAGGAGACTAAAACATGGAACTTTACGTACCTGTTATAAAGTAATTTTGAGCCGTGAATGTTGTAACCCAGATGGAAAACACCGCAGAGGTAACTCCAAAATAAGTTGCCATTGTCACCAACTCAGAAAATTAAGAAATTCAAGGTGATTTGTCTCATCTGCTAAGAAAAGTTAAGGTATTGATGCTGTCAGATCACCTTTGAGATGACTTCAGCTGTCACTGCACTGCTTTGTAGAGAGAATGTCCGAGCAAATGTGTTGACTGTCCCACTCAAAGGTGAGGTCACTTAGTGGAAATCCCTAACGACCCTTTACGCTTTCTTTCATGTAGGGCTTGCTGGAAAATTTAACTACTGCTGACTCAGAAAACACAGCTGAGGAAGGGAGATAAGACTGTTAGACTGCTAAGTCAGTAAACACTTTGAAAGAACTTTTTCTTTTGCTATTTTTTCCTGGTTTACTGATTAACAGCTCATTATTCATGTTGTCTATTCATCTGGTAAATAAAACAAATTCTCTATTGTATCACAGCACGCCAGGCAGGAGTTTTCTTTTGGAATTGAAACGGCATCCATCCCCCATATCCTGCTTTTCTTGATGCAGTACTTCTGCCTTCCGTTAAGTTAGATTTCCAATGCAAAAATAGGTACCGTAACACAGAGATAATATGATATCTAGTATTGAACAGATTTGGAGATACGCTACCATAAATGGGGCTCCTGCTGCCTTTTGTGAAGTTGAAACAAATAGGGATTCCAATAGCCTCATGAAAAATACAGATGATCCTTATAGCTGTAAAGGAAAACCTTCAGGAAGTCTTAGCAAAGAAACTCAGAGGTTTTTTGCAGAGATTCTGACAAACACAGAGTGGTAATGGAGTTCAAGAGATCAGTTAGTTCTCTTAACTGTCAGTAGGATCAGCTGTATTTATGTTATTCCCGACAGATGTTTGTTTAACCTGTTCTTAAAGACTTCCAGTGTCAAATTCCTAACTTGTCCTCAAACGCTCTATTCCAGTGCTTCACTCTACTGTTAAAAGGTAAAGTGAGTGAAGAGGCATAAATAGTTATGCCTCTGCTCCCACTTTTCTTTCAGCCAAGAAAACCCAGCTTGCTCACTCTTTCTCTCTAGCTGAGGCCTTGCCAATGCCAAATACTGATTAATAAATTACTTTACTTGCTTATACAGTTCAGAATGGTATGAGCCTTTTTTTTGCAACAGGATGATTTTGTTATGTCATGTTTAGATTGTGATACAGTAAACTTCTAG
Organism: Ara ararauna; assembly: GCA_028858755.1. NCBI lineage: Eukaryota > Metazoa > Chordata > Aves > Psittaciformes > Psittacidae > Ara > Ara ararauna. Next base: position 34,300,484 of record CM054380.1, on the reverse strand, counting down.
GTGTCCTATATCCCCTGACTGTTTTCAACGTCCTGTAAACACAAGTGTAACAGTAGCTACCTCTTTAAACTGTGGTTTGCATTGTGGAAAGTTCCTGCTTAATATATTAAGATAGTATTAGATTTTATATGGGCACATACCCAATCCCTTATAGCAGCATATAGCATGGTTATGGGTATACTAATAACCTAGACAGGTATCTACAGGGACCAGTGGACAATGCTGTGGATTAATGAAATGATGTCTCCTTAAGCAATAATAAATGAAAATTGGATTGTGTTTGGGCTGCAGTTTGGAACTGAATGGTGATAAAGCTCCTTGAGGTCTTAAGAGAAATTTCTTGCTCCAATTTCTAGTCACTCCTTTATTGTGTTGTACTTACCTGCCTCTACAAAGTGATGGCAATCTGAAATACTGTAACCAGACTTACTCTCATTGAAGCAAGTTCTAAGTGGATTCACTTGCATTTGCAATATAGGAGCAGAAACTAATAGTTATTCTGTGGCTCTCATAAACTACTAGGTGGTGTTTGTAAAACATTGAGAACATTAAACAAAATCTTACCATCTCCATGCTTACCTTGAACTGCTAAGTATTTCCTACCATGAAATCAAAAGCTGGGTCCTTTTTAACTTTTTAACACTTTTTTGCCTATTTTCCTTACTGTTGCAAAGTTCCTTTAGTCAAGTTCTGTCCATGCTATTGTCCATGCTGCAAAAATGAGATAAACACCTTCGTAATACCAAACAAAAATATAAGCTCCTTCCTGTGGATTTGTAAGAGCAAACTACAGATTAGGAGAGGGAGAAAAGAATTTCAGAATGATGAAGTGAGAATAAAATAAACTTTTTTTTTTTTTTTGGTGCCAGTTTCTTCTTGTTTGTATTTCTGCTGTTCCAAAACTGTGTGGAAGAATCAGCTATCTGGACTGTAACAGTACAAAAGGTCTTTAACCTGTTTGTAGGTATTAATCATAACTTGAATGGTGAAAAAAGATAATTAAACATTCAATATAAGGCTGCAACTGACCTAAATACTTAGAGTAACCTGTAAGGAAAATCCCCAACATCTCGTGTCAGCATGTTTTAAAATGCTGATGAGGGTTGCTAAACAGAAAAGATTCTGAAGTGACATTTCTGCTCTTTCTGGGAATAGAGCATTGTCTCCTTCCCTCTGGTATGGCCGTTCAGCTCCCCAAAAAGCTCAGGCTTCCCAGACCTCTCAAGCCTACAAGAAGACAAAGCAAAGAATCCTAACCTTTCACTCAAGTCTCTTTTGGTTACAGCCCTTGTAGCTTTCCGTATTCAATCTCCTCAGTGAAAGGCAGCATCCCTCAGAAGCAGGAGTTAAACTCTCTCCAGGATATTTCAGTTTCCTCTCTCATCTTTCTAGGGTATGACAGGTATGACCCTGCTTACAAACACTTTCTCTGTTGAAACAGGAGTTTGCTTGTTTTGTCTACATAATTTTTCTGGAGAACTGAAAGGCCAAGACTGAGATCTCTGGCATACACACAGTGTAACATGGCACTACACTATGCAGTATAGACAAGGCAGTGTGTATTTTATAAGAAGACAGCCATTAATATGCAGACAGAGCGCATGTAAAAAACAGATCTTTAAAGTAGCAACATTGAGGACTTTGAAACCATACTTTTATTTCGAAACTCAAGTATGTGATGCTATACAGTACAATACCAGCACACTTGTGCAAAATCTTACAATAGTACAAATTTAAATATGATACACAAAAATAGTGCCCTTTTAAAATTCCTTTTACTAGAAACATCTGTGCTGTGAAGGAAAAACAATAGATGTGTCTTGTTAAAGCAGAAAAATAAATATTGCACCTCAAGAAAACTATTTTAGTGTTAATAGCATAAATAATAGATCTATTTCTTGTTACCTGATGTGATCTTTCAACACAGAAGAGATTGGTTTGGTTTTTTTTCCAGATAAAGCAAACTAATATCCAACAGATAAAATTACATTTAGAATAGTTTTTGAGCTCAATCTAGTTTCTTATTAAAAAAGTGTCTTCATTAACTAACTGAAAAAAAACCCCAAAAGTATTTAATGTGCTATTAGTCATTGTGGTTCATTATTTTTAGTGGACAGTTTGCTCAAAGTAGTTATAAAAAGAACGACCTTTTTTTTTTTTTTAATAAATAAACTTTATCTTCATCTTTTCATCCCTATTAAAATCCCTTGACTCTTTCAGTACATTCCCCACAACAACTAATATCTTTGTGAATAAATTATACTTGCCCTTGACTTGCAAGTAGTTCAGTTCAAATCAGTACAACTACTTATAGAAATCTGCCTTTGTGCCTTAAGTCCACAAAAAGTGTGCTGACTTTCAAGATAGGATGGAGACCTTATTCACTCACTGACCAAAAAAACCTTAGCATATGCTTAACATGAAGCAGTTCAAGTGTCCTGTTGATATCAATAACTTTCTAAATTTCTTTACAATAATGCTTTGGACACACATCAATGGAGAGTAAATCAGAGCAAATTAATTTAATTATAGGCACTGTTAATTAATTTTTCTCATTGCAGTCCAACATTTCTGCAGGCACATAGTCAAATTTGCATCATAATTTTTGGCACAGGGAATTCTGACTCTTCAGGACTATTTACCTTCAATTTTTATTGCCTTATTATCAGTGCTATTTGTAAAGAATATTAAGTTAAAGAAGCTGATTTTAATAAAGTATTCAAAGAGCAACTGACAAGTTTCTTTAAATACCCAAAGTATGTGAAATGTCACAGTAGTTCTTCATAGTCAGATATTTTAGCTGAACCAGATACCAAATAAATTACAAGAAACCGTCTTCTTATTCCTTAACAATTATAGTTTTAGACCAAATGACACTTTCCCATTATCCTTTTTGAACTTTCTTAAGCACACTCCTCAACATGTACTTTAAAATAAAAAAACAAACCTCCCAACTGCTTTTAGACCCCAACCTCCCCCACGCCCAAAAAAAGAAAAAGTGATTATGATTTTTTCTTTTTAAACTTGTTACTAATTTTTTTCATGGCAAAGATGTAACAAATGAAATTCACCAGCAGGATATTTGTTACTAGTGCCAGATAGATGAATTAAATTTCTGAGTTAGAAACCTGTTTTCTTTGATCACTTGAGGTTCAGTGTTTACACCAACAAATAAGACAATAATAACTGTGTCTGAACTGAACTAACAGTACTTCATGACATACTTATCCTTCAGCTGTAAACAGACTTGTTAATCCATCAGAAATTGCCAGAAGAATGCAAGACACAAGTGCAATCAGGTATCAAACTGATTTTGATATTGTGGTTACCTTCAAGCATATAGTTATGGAAAGACAACATAGTTCACCTTCAATCAGAAGTGATTGAATTTCAGCAGGTACATATGGTATACCTTTAGTGACATGCATTTTGGTCTCAGTGCTTTGATATATATATTTGACGGCATCATCTCTGCCACCTAGACACAGTTTGTTGTGTATCCCATTTTAAAAAAAAAGTGGTGGTCCAAATCTTGAAGTATACCATAAAACACGTTTATGCATGTACTTAGTTTTCTATTTAAATAATTATACAGATAATTCCTCTAATAAAATAACTTTATCAGCAAGGCATTTAGTCTGATAATATAACCATAACCTTCCATAGAAGAGCTTCTATTTCTACCTACTCAATAATCATGAAAAAGGAAGCTGATTAGTCTCTTGAAACCCAAATGACTTAAATGCCATTAGTACTCCAACAATCATTAATAAATTCAGGGAATGCAAAGCACTAACTGCAAATGCAGGTTTTATGATATTCTTCAAAGTCATAGCAGAGATGTTACTGTCCTGTGCAAACCATTCTTTTAAATGTCTTGCTGATGGCTGATTACTGCCACAACCTTATCATGATTCAGTATTACTTTATTTGTATCAGTCAGTTACACTAAAAAGACAGATAGGATTATTTATCAGATTGTCATTTTGATAAGGTATGTTCACACTGTATCCCCAAACCTGACGGTGTGGAGTAACTCTCTTGTCTAACAGACCACATTTAACAGCTATAAGGATGACTAACCACTATCTCTAACAACAGTTTTCCAATATGCATACTTGCTCAGGTACCATAAGTACATGGTTGTTCCTTTATTATTCAGTGCGTTGCTCATGTTGAAATCCTGAGTTCCACCAGGAATATTGATGGGCAGCAGAACAGCTAGCCTTCCCTTCAGGTCCCTCTGATTTTTCATCACAAGAGTTGAACGAATGGTAGATTCCCAACACCACAGCAAAAATTATTATTGCAGCTACTACCAGCCATACCACATTCCAGTGTTTACACAGTTTGGGGTACAGTATATGTGAATAATTAATGATGACTTCAAGTCTGCTGTAAAAAGAAAAGAAAACTGTTATATATTAATCATATGCAAATTTATTATCTTAAGCTTTTCAGTTTGAGAAGTTTCATAGATGTACGGTGCACCACTTTTCTTCCAAATACAAACACCTTGTCAAAGAAGAATCAGACTATTAAGTTCTTTTAAGACATGGGTGATATTTTCAAGACAGCTGAAGACCAAAAACTTGATTTCTATTTCTCCAACCCATCAACTGGCAAATCTCAGAGCTTGATATGATGTAAAATTCTGCACTGTTCATACCTTCCTCAACTAAACTGAACATTAGAACATATTGTAAACATTTCTTCCTAAGACTTTCATGACTACTGCAATGGCCGCCTTTCTGAATATGGCCGAAATCTCAAATTACAGATGTTTATAACTGTGATGGTTATGGAATGGAAATTAATTCCTCTGGATCAGGTAAGGATCCCCACCTTAGCCTGGGATTGGACATATTACATGCTTTGGCTAGCATTCAATGCCTCTCTAATGCCTCTCTCACTGCTTTTAATATGAAGGACATTGCAGGTGTACTGAAATGGGTGATCGAACCAATGAGGAGACTCAATAATTAACTCTAAGAAAAGATTTCTAGTTAGGTATCAGTTGCTTCAGGTAAGACAATAAGCAGATGATTCAGACAGAGAACACTGGGCAGATGAATGCAATAAATGTCATCACTGCAAGGCAGGAAACTCCAGGACAATACTGTTCTGCTGCCTCTACACAGCTTGCAGAGGAGTAAGCACCTGCCTGTTCAAGCCAGAGCAAGTCCAATGTAGCTGAGGAGCCTGTCTTAATCTGTATTCACCTTGTAGATGTATTGAAAGACTCACCTGTGAAGACCCTTTGGGAATACAGCACAAATACAGGCATCAGATTCCTGAATTACAACTTTTGTGAGCCTACACATGCCTACTGAGAGATACAGTCTGGCACCTAAAGAAATTTTGTGGAATATTTTTTAACTCAAATCAAAACCCAACCCCATCAAGATGAAGCATATTGATGTCAACACAATTTTAGCTAAAATATAAAAAGTTTTGCATTTTGCAACTGTTATTTATCTCAGAATATGCGTTACTGTGAAAACACTGTTATTTCAAGCGTAGTTCCCTACACTGGAAGAAAGCATGTCAAGATTATAGTACAAAACACTTCACTGGGTGCCACAAATAGAAAAAAAAGTAGCCTCTCTTGTATGGACATATTATACCACTGTCTCACCTGCTTTTCAGGGTTTTTATCTCATGTTCATTTTCACTTTCTTCATGTTCATCAGGACGTTCTTTTGGTGTCTCTTCATCTTCTTCCTTCAGTTCCTGAAGTTCTTTGGTTTTCTTCAAGCCTTCCTGATAACTTTAACACATGGAACATTTTTCTTAGTCTAGCATGCTGTCTAAGCCTGTTCTTATGTAATGAAAAATTATCTTCATATTTTGTCACTTGCTGTAAAACACAACTAGCAGCGTTGCAGCACTTGGGCAAGAGTAAAAATTAACTGAAGAACATAAGTATGTCACACAGACAGCCACCCTTCCTTAATAGGGAATTACATTAGCTCTGTTACCAAACATGTCATCTTGAAAAAGAAACAGTTTATAATCCTCAGGAGAGCTCAACTTCTCTGTTTTGTAAAAGAGTTGGCAAGTATTTCTGTATTATTTTACAATCATTTTGAACACCCTCTACATATTTTTGTTTCCTGCAGAATAAGTGCAAATCAATGCTAAAGATTGATGGCCTGTTGAATTCTGCAGGAGATGATAAAAATTTTTGTCTTACTCCTCATGTATTAAAAAGGTCTTTGCTTAATATTCAGAAACAGATGCCAAAGCTGGGTAAAACAGCTTTTTGTGCCCCAAAACATGCTGTGTAAAGCACTCTGTGATTCAAACAGCATGAGTTTACTCTAAGAGTTGATACCTACTCTTTATTGATTTCTATGTAAACTTTTCAGAATAAACATTTTAGAAAGTTGTTTTGGATTATCCGATCATGAATCTGAACACTACTAACATAAGAACACCCATCCAATTGAGAATCTTTGATATAACTGCCCTCCCACAGTCTGACTAACATTAATAATGGATAAAAGTGAACTGCTACTATGCAAATGCAGTGAATGAAGTTCACTTGCATTGTTTCCCACATTCCTTCAATTATGACTGTATAGGAGCTCATATTGATTGCCACCCATTCTGCATTTAAAATTACATTATAAAAACATGCCCTCATCTCATAACATACATTTACAGATTTAGTGCACATAAAATAGTCACACCCTTTGTTATATGCTTCCTCTTCTATCTTGGCTTTAGTTTCAGGATTGATCTCTTCCAACCCACTCTGTGTCAGCACAGAAGTAGCAGTTTCACAGTCAGGCTCTCCATTACTCTTTCCACTGCCAAGACAAAAGAAACAGTCACATAGAAAATAACACCACTGAAATAAATTTTATTTGTAGTATACTACCAAACAAGAACAAACACACAGAATTTCGTGACTTGTGATTTTTCTTCTTTAATGTACATCCAAGAAATGAAGTGTCTTTCAAAAGAGAAAAATTAAACACAAAGCGATATTTAGGTTTCAAAATGTTGTAATTTAAGAACAGCAATTAATATGTTTCTAAGGCATTGGAACTTGCATTTTGTTTCTTCTTTAAAAAAAGACAAGAGCATTTGTCTCCTGGCTTATCCATGGCATTTATTTGCTATTCTTGAAAACATTTCCCTCAACTCTATAAAAATCATCTTAGAAATTGTAGGCTATTATTTTCAGAGGAAAAGAACAGAAATAATCCCAAATTCTAATTTAACAAAACATTTTTTCTTATGTGCCTTTTAGGTACTCCCCTCTGCTGACTTTATATACTGAACCAACATACTGGTTAAAAAAGTGCAAATACATGCATAGCTTTTGTCACGGAAATTTTTCCTAAGTGAAAGCCATGAGAATTTAGCCTGAAGATAAGTGATTGTATATTGCTTTCTCTCTGCAGTGCTCACCTGTCCTTATTTATTTAAGGCTGGGACAAAGTGTTTAAGTGATTCAGTCATGATTTAGCAAATCAAGTCAGTGTTTAATAAGCTCAACAGTGGATTCATTTTCAACTTCCAGAATCTAACCCTTTTTGTAGGCCTTTTTTTTCTGGTACTAAAATCAATGGCAGAATAATATATCCTGACTGACATTACCTGTGGGCAATTGATTTTCTCTCAAGAAGTCATATTCACGTTATTTTCACTTGGACTTTAAACAAATCCTGAACATTAGCTTGAGCTGCTCAAGTATACAAAACTCTGATGAACTACGTAATTTTACACTACTATAGCAGCTGACTCACACATACACACTTATGCCAAACTTGAATTTAAAGTTCTATTACTTGATAACATGATTTGTTTTCTTAAGTTCCAGGAAGATACCTACCAGATACTAGGAAGCTTTTTGGGGGTGTTGGTTTTGGTGTGGTGGTTTTTTCTGTTGTTTGTTTGTTTGTTTGGTGTGTTTTGTTTTTCAGAATTTCTATACAGTTTCAAAAGATGGTCTAAATCTTACAGAGTTCTGTTGACTTGTAACAACTAATGCCATAGATCACTGGTTTTGTTTTTCCAATTGTTGCATATTTTCATTCTTAGTAAAGCACAGAGATAAAATAAAGACATAAGATAAATTTTGTCCTCCCTCAGCACTAATCTAAAATATATGAAATTCAATATTCTATACTGATGTGAGATCTACATATTTTAAAGCTTTTAATTTGCATGTTTAAAGCATTCTAACAAACTTTAATTAAAATTAATATTACAGATATTTTATTGTGATATTGTAAGCAGTCTAAACAACCAAAGTAGTAGCAGAAGAAGTAACAACAGCAACAAAAATTGGCGTGATGTTTTAGTAAGTTTTACTTCTGAAATGTCAGCAAGCAACTTCCTTAGAATGTGCAACATTTCCTGGAAGAGATAAATATTTGGAAAAATGCCTGACCATTTTTTTTGTTGCTTTCTAGGTGGATTATACATACATGGGTTTGCAAATGCAACATTATCTGTATCCATAACAGCAACTGTGTACAAAGACCTTGTAGAACAGCTTAGGTATGCCTTCCTGTTCTCATCCCAGTCTCACATTTTCCTATTGCCCACCCTTGTACTCTACTACTGCAGGGGCTTTATGTTTCAATAACTTGCATAAAGCTAAATTACAAGCCTACATGAATTTCAACTGGAAGAAGTTAAAAGTTCTTCCCAGAAATGTGCATATGCATGTTCTTTCTGGCAGAGCGATTATCTGCTTTCCTCGTTCATATAGCTATTGTTTTGCTCTTCAAGTAGTACTATTTAAACCCATGGAATGACTCATGGAACTATTATGAAAAATGGATAACTACAGCACACCTTAATCTAGTCTGGACATCTATAGTAGTGGTAAATGATATAGAGTCAAAAGGGCAACTGTTCTAACAAAAATATTTTTGCTATTTGTAAGTACTAGAAAAATACTTACTGAGGTATTTGATTGTTACCAGGCTAAAAAAAAAAAAAACAAACCCCTCTTTTGTATCTATTTTTTAATTTTAAAATGCAAACATCTCTGCCAGTTATAACTAAAGTCTCAGGATGTTAAAACTAAAATCTCAAACCTAATGCTTTAATTTAGCTGAATGTTCATTTTATACTAAAAAAAGAATTCCTACTCAATGATTTTTTTTGACTTCGGCAATAATTTGATTATCTAATATTATGATAAGTTATACTGGTGAATTTTGTATATTATGCTTATTCATGCAAATTTAAAAGGCTACATGACACTGGATAGCAGTGTATTTCAAAATATAATTCTTATCAGCTAGAACATGTTGAAAAGGCAAGGGCAGAACACAAACTTCTATTGCTGGGATAGTCAAGTTAACAAACATTCATACCCAGGACTAGTCATGGCCAACTGTAGGTACAGCATTAATTTGTTCCAGGAAATATATTTTAAAAACCCCAAACCCCACAACCCAGCCATGTGCATTTTATGTCATATTCTTAATTTTGTCAAGTTCTGAAGACAGGCCTACTCAAAAGTGTAAATGCGTGATCTTCTGCTGCCATTTTTCACTTGATAAGTTTTAAGAAACATAGCAAACTCGATACAGTTCTGAGATACTGCTTGTAAACTCTTTGAACATGAAAAGAACCATATGATGATGACATAGCAAAACACATTTACCAGGCCACGAATCAACCTAACCAATATCATGTTGCAGATTTCAATACCTTGGTGTAACTTCTATTAAGAAAGACATAAATTATATAATTTTCATTTCATGCTAAGATTTAATAGGTAATGAGATGACCTAGACAAAACTCACTTTTCTAAAAGTGCTGGCAGAACAGGAGCAGATGCTAGATTGCTTCTTCCATTACTAGGTGATTCAGACTGTCAGTGAAAAACAGCAATAAATGTTACATTAATTTCAAATGAGTCTTCAATAAAATGACAAAGTCAATGTGCTGCTTAGGTTTTCTTCCCACACCCAAGGGCAAGAGCTCTTAATATAGAGTTTCTCGATTCCTCCCACCAATGAGAGTAAAGAGCGGACTTGCATACTATAAAGAATTTTCTGTGACATTCCTTTCCATCTTGTTTATTTTTCCAAGAGAAGTCTTTTGTCATGTATTTGATAACAGCAAAATTACTCTATTTGCTTCTCTACATATTATCCTAGAAACATTAATTTGTTAGCTGAGTTTTCAATGGAAATTTTTAAACAAAATTAAATCATAATAAATCATGGTAAACAAACACACTTCATTTCTGAAACAATTGACTCTGAGTACATAATACCTAAATTGCACAAACAGATTGTTTCCTCAAAACTGAAAACCACAATGGATTTAGCTTCTCAGCAAAACCCCTCATTCAAATAGCCCTACATTTTCAACAGAAAACCACGTTGGTGTTTTTTTTTGTGACGAGCTATCATAGCTCATGTCTGAACAGTTGGTACCCCTCGGATTTTTCCATCGAAGTATTTATATAAATCTAAATTTAATTTATTAAAATTTTATAAACAAAAAATCAAGACAGAGGCTGATAGTTCCACTATAGTTCCGTCACAGAACACCTAAATTTGTACCACATATACTTCTGTACATTAATTACCTGTTTTTCTGTTTAGTGGACTTTTTGGCAATGAAGAGAAGCAGTCCAACCATCTTCCATGGTTTCTAGCTAAAACTTCTCTCATACAGTGGACAACTATATTTACTACTCCTTCCCAGTATGTTACTACAGATTAAAAGGCAAATTGCCTCAACTAATGGCTAATGCTTCTGAATCACCAGCTAGCCTTTTTTGGCTCTGTGTCCCAAGTGATTACTTGTGGTGGTAGTTTCTGAAGGCATATGTTCCCTACATAATAGGAATTACCTGTGTTCATCTCCTTCACTAGGATGGAGTCAAAACAAATTAAACCAGCAAAAGGGCTTACATTTTATTTTTTTTTTTAAGTAACTATAGCTTTGTCCTAAGCAAAAGTGATTTAAACAAAAAGCAGTATCTTAAAAATGTGGGGTTTACTTACCTGGGATGGCACTGAAGGTATAGGTGAAGCTGCTGGTGACTGACCAGGAATGTTTAAGGAGTTAAATTTAGGAACAACAGCAACACTGACTCTCCTCCGAGGCATATTCTGTGATAAACAATTTATTTTTTTTTTTTGAATCATACAACAAGATAGACTGAAGAACAATTCCACAAGTTAACAGGGGTGACAAACAGGTAGGTTAATGTGCCTCAGGGAAAGGAGAATTAGAAGCAAAACTAAGATGAATGGCTGTTACGCCTGTAGTTTTCCTCAAAACCTCCTCTAGTACTGACTGGTATGTCAAGTGCTTAGTGTGAAATGAGGTGTTGTACAGGGATGCTACGGTTTTCCTTCCACACTGAAGGCCCACGACAGATATGTTCTGAGTTGATACTGTCAGGTCTTATTAGAGGCTATTATCATGGTTAAATCAGAAGGAAAGTGCCAGTGTCTCAATGACCGGATAATGGTTACACATGAAATTCTTATTATGTACCCATTATGATATGCTGTATCCGCTATGATATGCTGTACCCACAATTATTTCTAAACCTACAAGTTATAAAATCTGTTCCCTCTGCAAAAGGACAGAGCTTCTCCCCCACCCTTGAGTTGTTAGCTGTCTATCTAGCATCATGCAACACTGCTTACATTTCCCAAAGACCATGGAAATTCTTTATATGATAAACACACACTAGATGTACACAATATATTCTAGCTGAAGTACAGATCATATAAGTTTTTGCTGTCATTAGGTAAACAGGCAATTGTTTCATCCAATGATGTACTAGTAGTAAAATTTATGCTTCCAAACGAGTAAAAAAATCCAAGCACTTATAGCATCTGACAGCTTTGTGTTAGTGCATATCCAAACACTTTAAGATTCTGCTCTAGACAGCTTTACAGGAAAGGACAGAAACATAGATTTAGTAAATATATGGAAGGAGTTACCTACTCCATGATCTCAGATCTAGACAAAACCAATATGCCTATTCGTTAATGACAGAGGTTTATCTAATGTGCTCCTGAAAAACTATACTGGTGAGTCTGCAGCCATGTTAGGCAGTCCATCCTAGTGTTTTGGGGTTCCCTCCCCTTTATGATTTGGATTTGTTCTTATTAATTTTAACCTCTTTTGGGGACCTCTCTTTCAGCTTATCTGGTTCTCATTCTTAAAGCCAGTCTTGCCCTCAGCATGCTCTGTGCTCTAATTCTTTCTATCCAGCACTCAGAGGTGGCAGAAATAAATTAAAACCAAAGAACTACAACCCAAGCAAACAAAAATATAAAAATAAATAGTAGACTGAATATAATGCCTCTGACCACCAAATTTCATAATAGTCACATTGGGACTCAGTTCCCTCAAAACACTGGTTTTTTTAGGAAGTTTTGTAATAAACTTGATCTCCAATGCTTGGAAGTTTTACAGAAATGGAACGCTGGCCATGTTATTGGTCAAGCCAAAATAATCTGACATAATCGCTCACTCTGGATGCTTTGTCAAACTGAACAAGATACTTCAATGCTAACTGAAAAATGAGCAGTGCTTAAAAATAACTGTTTATATCTTAAGGCACTCTGGACATGATATAATTCTTAAGATAATGAAAATGGTATGATCATGGAATCCCAAGTCACTTAGTAAGTTTTGTGTTCAGCTTCCTCATTGAGGAACTAGAATGAAGCACAGGACCTCAGCCATTCTCTGTATAGGGATGTGGCCTGGAATACAATTATTCTTAAATAAATAGGTCCCTTTATTATTTATGGTTCCGCAGCAAGCATTATCATTATTGCACAGTCATACTTAATCATGTATCCAAAATTACTAAGCACTTGAATGAATGAATGTTAAATGTTTACCAGCCTTATGTTTTGAACACAGCCTATGAAAGTGTCTGTAGACAAAGAAATTTCACTATATAAAACGTTCATTTTCTTGATATTATAGAAATACCTTTCCAACAGTAAGAGACATGGATCTAGTTGAACGAGGTACTCCATCTTCTGCAAAAAAACAATAGATAAAGAGCAGTCTTACATTATATGAGCATCTATATAAATAATAATCATAGAGCCCTTGCTTGTATTTCAAACTCTGATGTAGTATACTTATACAAGGTCTGTAGTGACTGCATATTTATCTGCCATACAGTTCTGGTCTCAATTGCACCTACAGAAGAAATTTGAAATAATTGCAAAAAAAATGAACCATTACTACCTTTACTATCTTTTGCCTCCATATACAACTTCCGGCAAAAGAAAATACTCATATTTCAGTTTCCAGCAAACGAGGAAAGAAAAGTTTAGAAAAAGGAAAAAACTTCTTAATAATGAAATTCTGCCATCATCCCTCATCTAGACAGCTGCATGAAAACTGTGTATGTACAAGAGGCCAACAAAAATGTCACTGGATTGCCTCAGAATTTGCAAAGTGATAGTGATTTTAAATTACTGTACTACAGCATTAAGTTTGTTTTTTATGAAATATCTTAATAGTTACATCTATAGCTTTTTGAAATTTACTCTTGTAGGTCAGAACTTTATGAACAGATTTCACAATATTTCACTTTTTATCATTAATAGCACCAACACCTTTCTATATAGAGGCGAGACAAACCCTTAAATGTTTGGGTTTTTTTTTACCAGATGCCCCATAGCTTCTGCTAGAATTCTGATTGGCAAGTTTCTTGAACTCCATTAGTTCAGCATGATCCTTTTCATACGTTCTTTTCAGATTTTCCACATACTGCATCATTACTTCTGTTGCCTTTGACATACGCTTCTCCTAAGGAAGAAAAGAGGGGAATACTCAGGAACCTCTACACTTCTCAAACAAATTATTTGCCTCTGTGAATGCTCCTTGTCAGGGCCAAATCTGGAATAGCTATTAAAGAAATATTTGGTATTTCTTAAAGAAATATATGGTACCTCCATGTCTGAAAATTCTGAAGCTAATTAAACACAAATGTACATGATTTCATATATATTCACAGAATACTATAATTTATTTTGTCATATCTTTCTACATTCTGCCTGTGTGCCTATCTTATTAGTTATGTTGTATAGGTACATTTGTTTTCAAACTCTCAAAGGTCTTAGTCACTGGCATCAGCCTAGTTTTTTCCAAGGAAATAGGTAACAGTCTTGAATCTGGGAGGATATTGCTGTGTTCTCATGTATACTTGCTCTGTTGTTACTATAGTTGCCTGACTAAGTTATTGCCAAAGGCAGGTGACTAAACTAGATGAGCTTTTTGACCTAGAAAGTTTTTTATGCATGCTGCACTGATTTTAAATAAGTTTATTGTGATGCAGTTATAATTCTGAATAATATGTATGTTCCTATTGCACAGATGTTAAATAGCTTCATGGGCAACCTTCTTTTTGAATTCTATTTCCATACTGAAATGGTGTCTTCTCTGACATTGTAATAAATGTCTTTAATCTCTGAAAATGGCAAATAAAATTCAAAGGGCTAATATAACCTCCAGCTATGACTGAAAAAGAGAAAGAGTGAACATGTGCAGCCAGGATATGTGTTAGACACCACGGTGTTCTTACCTGGCGAACAGCTCCAACCATCTCAGCACGACTAGATAGTCTAGCAGCTAAACGCCTCAGAACAGCAATATCCTCCAATAGCTTCTGGTAAGCTTCTCTGTGTTCATAATGATGCCATAAGTGAGCTGAAGACTGAATTGAAAATACAGAAGCTTTATCATCATGTCTTGCCACTTTTAGTTCAGATAAAGTAGACTGAGCCACAGAAGCAGGGTAGAGATGTCTAGGCAGAACTACACATGGACTACAAATTAGACCCAGAGTAGTTCCATCACTATTACCATGGATAACCTAGACAGTGCTGCTACTCTGTGTCAGAATGATGCTTTGCTGCATGCTGCAGACAGACCTTTCAAGAAGTTAAAGAGGGCTAAACACATTTGCAATGCTTTTCCTTTTGAAACTGATGATGAATCATGCCTGGCTACCTGAGAACTTTGCAAATGACAAGGTTATTTGAATTATTAATTACAAATTACTGCCAAAACACAAAGAACATTTTAATTTGCTGGGCTCAAGGTGTTAAAGTGGCCATTCATGTTCTCTCAGTTCCGTGATACTTCACTTATGTATAAAAGAAATTATAGTCTCAAGAATTCCAAATGAAAGAGAGTAATAAAAAATAATATGGCCTGTAAATCAAATGGCAACTGTAAGACCCATGAAGGCATAAAGGAATCCGCTTGAAAAAAACATGCACAAAATTTCCAATTTTCAGGTTTTTCTTGGCAACATTAACTTGCTAGTTTTCACGAACATATCTAAAGTTCATGTAAATCAGCTTTTTCTTGAAGTTGGGTTTTTTAATAAAACTTCAATTATAAGATTGATTAAAAAAAATCATGAAGACTGGTAAGACTGTCATTGAGCCATATAATGAGCCTGTTCTATAGAAATGAAGATAACCCCATACTGAGATTGAAACAAGTCTAGGTCTAATATTACACAGATTACACAGAAGCTTCATTTAATTGCTTGTTAGGTTATTCCATTGTATAGAACAAAAGCTTTCATATGAATGGCAGATTCTACTTTCTTATAAACTATGTAAAAAAGCTAGTAAAAGCCAGGCTGTAGCGTGCAAACTGCATGAAGGAGGAAAAAGCTAACCAAATCAGTTGCATGCTGGCAATGTGATCCTTGGTGCCTAATTAGGGATTCTTAAGAAAGCAAATCTAACAGACATTTTTTAGTCTGAACCCCCTGATTTAGTATGTTGCTTCTGCTTGCTCTCTAAACAGAGAACAGAGTGAAGAGCAGCAAAACATTAAAAACTTTTCTTTTTCCCCAGGAACAATAGTCTGGAAATGCAGATTTGAAAAGATGCAAATATTTTTTAAAAAGACATATTTTCCAGATGAAAATATGCAAATATCACAATCATAGAATCATAGAATAGTTAGGGTTGGAAAGGACCTTAAGATCATCTAGTCCCAACCTCCCTGTCAGCGGCAGGGACACCTCCCTAAACCATGACACCCAAGGCTATGTCCAATCCAGCCTTGAACACTGCCAGCAATGGAGCATTCACAACTTCCCTGGGCAACCCATTCCAGTGCCTCACCACCCTTACAGTAAAGAATTTCTTCCTCATATCCCATCTAAACTTCCCCTGTTTAAGTTTGAACCCGTTACCCCTTTCCTCTCACTATAGTCCCTAATGAACAGTCCCTCCCCAGCATCCCTATAGGTCCCCTTCAGATACTGGAAGGCTGCTATGAGGTCTCCACACAGTCTTCTCTTCTCCAGGCTGAACAGCCCCAACTTTCTCAGCCTATCTTCATACGGGAGGTGCTCCAGTCAACTCATCATCCTCGTGGCCCTCCTCTGGACTTGTTCCAACAGTTCCATGTCCTTTTTATGTTGAGGACACCAGAACTGCACACAACACTCCAAGTCAGGTCTCACAAGAGCAGAGTAGAGGGGCAGGATCACCTCCCTCGACCTGCTGGTCACGCTCCTTTTGATGCAGCCCAGGATACGGTTGGCTTTCTGGGCTGCGAGTGCACACTGCCAGATCATGTTCATTTTTTCATTGACCAACACCCCCAAGTCCTTCTCCACAGGGCTGCTCTGAATCTCTTCTCTGCCCAACCTGTAGCTGTGCTTGGGATTGCTCTGACCCAGGTGTAGGACCTTGCACTTGTCATGGTTAAACTTCATCAGGTTGGCATCAACCCACCTCACAAGTGTGTTAAGGTCCCTCTGGATGGCATTCCTTCCCTCCAACGTATCAACTGAACCACACAGCTTGGTGTCATTGGCAAACTTGCTGAGGGCACACTCAATCCCACTGTCCATGTCACCGACAAAGATGTTGAACAAGACTGGTCCCAACACCCATCCCTGAGGGACACCACTCGTTACTGGTCTCCAGCTGGACATTGAGCCATTGAGCACAACTCTTTGCGTGCAGCCATCCAGCCAGTTCTTTATCCACCGAGTGGTCCACCTTTCAAATTGCTGTCTCTCCAACTTAGAGACAAGGATGTCATGTGAGACAGTGTCAAACGCTTTGCACAAGTCCAGGTAGATAACATCAACTGCTCTACCCCTGTCCATCAGTTCCGTAGCCCCATCATAGAAGGCCACCAGATTCGTCTGGCAGGATTTCCCCTTAGTGAAGCCATGCTGGCTGTCATCAGCACCTTCTTGTTTTTCACATGCCTCAGCATGCCTTCCAGGAGAATCCGCTCCAAGATTTTGCCAGGCACAGAGGTGAGACTGACTGGTCTGTAGTTCCCCAGCTCATCCATTTTCCCCTTCTTGAAAATGGGGGTTATATTTCCCTTTTTCCGGTCATCGGGAACTTCACCTGACTTCCATGATTTTTCAAATATGATGGACAGTGGCTTAGCAGCTTCATTTGCCAGCTCCTTCAGGACCTGCGGATGGATTTCATCAGGTCCCATGGACTTATATACGTTCGGGTTCCTAAGATGGTCTCGAACCAGATCCTCTCCGACAGTGGACCCAGGGTCTTCATTCTCACAGTCCCTGTGTCTGCCTTCCAAGACTTGGGTGGTATGGTCAGAGCATTTTCTGGTGAAGACTGAGGCAAAGAAGTCATTAAGAACCTCAGCCTTTGTATCTTTTCTTACCTGATGATGTTCTTGATAAAGAAAATGAGAGTATCATGTTCTCCTATTTCTTGAAAGTATGGCAGCACCTCCTTGTAATATTCAAATTAGGTCTACAGGCTTCATTTAGCATCATGGTATCTAATCATCCTTTCCTATTTGCACAAAAATGTGTGTGGCACATAAATTGACACATCTCAAAAACATATTTGTATTTGAACTAGAAAATGCTGAGAAAGCTGGCAAAAAAGACTAAAAACTACTGCTGATAAAAGAACACTGGGGACAGCTGGAATTCAAGTGTAATAAGGCCCATAACCTGATCCTGAGGTTGCATGTATTCCTTAAGAAATTCTTACTGTTTCCTTTCCTATGTCACCTTCTGTTATCTGCAGTTAAGAGGTCTTTCAAGTCACAAATCTCAGGACTCAGGCTTCAGGTAATTTCATTATCTTCCCTAACTAGACACCTCAAATTTAGTGCTAAAGAAGGTCCTGCCCAGGAGAGCATGGATTAGGGTTCAAACTGCAGTTCTGAACACCCTTAGCTTTGTCAAGGGCTTATTCCAAGTAGTGAACAGCAAATTCATAGTATTTATTCCTGAAATCTGCTAGACATAGGGCAATTTCCAGCAATGGTGGCCTGCTGGCAGAAAATGCTCTCTCTTGTGCAGAGTGGTAGGCAGATCATGGGAAAGAGCTCAGGCAGCAGAAAATGAAGTTCTGTGGCTGAATTTACAATAGGCATAAGCAAACCTAGCCTCACATATTTCAAAAGTGTGCATATCTTCATGTACACTATAGAGAGAAGAATTATTGTTTTTTTACCGTAATGGCTGCTTTAAAGCTTTCCAGTTCCTTCTCAGCATTCTCTTCAGTAAGATTTCTCTCTCTCTCTGCTTGGTTAATTCTAGATTCCAAGGTATAACTATCATTTCTAAAGGCCAAGGAAAGTTGTACAAATACGTTCTGTTTGGATTAAACAAAAGCATTTTTAAATAAGCATCACAGTAATGTCACTTTCAGTAACAACTTATATGATATGTATTTAAGAAATTTTGGTGCTTAAAAATGTATCGAAAGAGAAAATTTAAAATATTTTTTAAATTAGGTTTTTTCAAAAAATCACTTCTTTTTACAGCTTTAAAAATATGAATAAATATTCAACAGGCCTTGTTGCCTCTTTTCTGAATGTTTTTCTAGATCAGTAGAGACACACAATGAAGGAAGTAGCCTACCAGAAGTATCAGAATCACAATAGATCTGTTTTCTAGCTGGACTTTCTCCAAGGGTCCCCAAGGTTTTTAAACAGATAGTCTGTGCAAAGGAAGTCCAGGGATGAGCTCACCATTAGCACTGTTTTACCTAAGGGATAAATACCTACCGCTGAAGCCAGCAAAAGGTTAAGCGCTTACATTTTTAATCTCCTGCCCTCAACTGTTATATATTGTTTCTTTCTTCACCAGATGTATTATTTCTTAGGATAAATACTTTGCAAAGCACAAGGTACCAAAAGTTTCATTAGATTGCAGCTATACAAATAAAGATCTTTTTCTTGTCTGGCATGTAGGGAAAAAGAAGAAAAAAAGCCAGCAAGCTAATGAGCAACCCACAAAAAAAAGTAAAAATTATGTAAACTAATTGCAAGATGCCATCAAAAACTGCCCCAAAGCTTCTAGTGGCCAGTACAAAAATGCAACTAAACTCATTTAATTTCTGGTCTCATTTAATCTCTATTTTACTACTTTATATATATTACAGTAATTTCCATAATGAATTGTATTTCACTATGAAGAATGCACAAACAAGTGTTTTGTTTATTCCTACTCTCTTTTTACAGTTCAAACTGTCTCTGACAACTGCTCATATTTCACAGAATTGTTATTTTGATTGTGCTCAATATGCTTTTTTTTCTGAGAAACATTTTTAGGAAATATAAATCCCATTACCTGGTTCTAGTAACAACATTTAGGCTTACAGTAACCACTTGAAATTGAGGCATATGGCTAAAATAATAAGTTTAAGAACATACTTACCTCAACTTCTTTTTCAGTGAGTGGAGAGCTAGAAATAAAAGCAAGCAGAAATCACATTTTAATTACTTTTGTCTCTAAAACCAGAGCTATTCTAATATTTAACCAAAACCAAAAGAAAAAATCCCCATCCTCCCTGTAAATATTTTATGGTTTCTTTAGGTGAAATTAGTATTTAATTAATTAAATTGTACTTGTCATGGCTAAATCCCACGTCATGTTGTTTGTTTTTTGGGGTTTTTTTAAGCACAGCAGAGAATCTCCTGAGTACTGGCAAAACGATACCAAAGTTTTTTGGCCACCCCAAATACTGCTATCTGTACCGCATTGTGATAAATTGGGAGTACAAGAGCAAGACAAAAGTTACCCTTTTGGAGTTGTGGGTGACTTAATATGTTATACTTTAGAATATCATCTTTACCCATTTTCCTTCCATTAACAGATAATCACAGATGGACAGAATTCAAAGCCCAGCTCAGTGTTTACTGAACTATTCTGTTTTGGCTGCTCCTTTTGTAAGAAGTTAGTTAACAATTATTCCGACACTGACAAATTTTGTTTGAGTTTTACAAGTTTTCCACCACAAAAATGATTACTGACTATATAAAGACTAGAAAATGTTACCAAAATGCAGTTTCATAGAATACTATATATACAGATATCAAAGAAAAAAAAAATGAGATAGAAAATATTATATTGCAAGATTAAAAGCAGTTGGCAGACTGCACTTAAAGGCAGTCATCTTTAGTCTTTGAATGTACAGGTTCTTAGTCCCTGTAATTGCTCCCAAACATCAGAAGCTATTCAGTTTTATACAAGTGAATAGAGATGAGAAACACCTGAAAGAAATGACAGGAGCTGTAAATATAAATTCTAGTGGATGCCAGCTGATACCTATCATGATCTGTACAGGCATGATACTGTCAGAAAATTCATAAAATCATAAGAATAGAATCAGAGAATGTTAGGCTTCTAAAGAACCTTAAGATCATTCAGTTCCAACCCTCCTGCCAGGGGCAGGAACACCTCACACTAAACCATGTCATGCAAGGCTCTGTCCACCCTGGCCTTGAACACTGCCAGGGATGGAGCATTTACCACTTCTTTAGGCAACCTGTTCCAGTGCCTCACCACCCTCACAGTAAAGAACTTCTTCCTTATATCTAACCTGAACTTCCTCTGTTTAAGTTTAAACCCATTACCCCTTGTCCTATTGCCACAGGCCCTGATGAAGAGTCCCTTCCTTGTAGGCTCCCTTCAGATACTGGAAGGCTGTTATGAGGTCCAACTTTCCAACGGCTCCAACCTTCTTAACCTGTCTTCATACAGGAGGTGCTCCAGCCCCCTTAGCATCCTCCTGACCCTCCTCTGGTCTTGCTCCAGCACCTTCATGTCCTTCTTATGTTAAGGACAGCAGAACTGTACACAGTACTTCAAGTGAGGTCTCATGAGAACAGAGTAGAGGGGCAGGATCACCTCCGTCGACCTGCTGCTCCTTCTGATGCAGCCCAGGATATGGTTGGCTTTCTGGGCTGCGAGTGCACACTGAAGCTGGCCCATGTTTTGTTTCTCATTGACCAACACCCCCAAGTCCTTCTTGGCAGGGCTGCTTTGAACCTCTTCTCTGCCCAACCAGTAGATATGCCTGGGATTGCCCCAACCCAGGTGTAGGACCTTGTACTTCACTTTGTTGAGCTTCATGAGCTTGGCATTGGTCCACCTCTCAAGCATGTTAAGGTCTCTCTGGATGGCATCCCTTCCTTCCAGTCTATCAAATGAACCACACAGCTTGATGTCATCAGCAAAGCTGAGGGTGCACTCAATCCACTGTCCATGTTGCTGACAAAGATGTTGAACAGGATCAGTCCCTACACCGACCCCTAAGGCACACCACTTGTTATGGGTCTCCAGTTGGACATTGAGCCATTGATCACAACTCTTTGCATGTGGCCATCCAGCCAGTTCTTTATCCACCAGGTGGTCCATCTATCAAACTGATGTCTCTCCAATTTAGAGAAAGGATGTTGCGTGGGACAGTATCAAATACTTTGCGCAAGTCCAGGTAGATGACATTAACTGCTTTGCCCCTATCCATCAGTTCCGTAGCCCCATCATAGAAGGCAACCAAATTGGTCAGGCATGATTTACCCTTAGTGAAGCCATGCTGGCTGTCATCAGCACCTTCTTGTTTTTCACATGCCTTAGCATGGTTTCCAGGAGAATTTGCTGCATGATCCTGCCAGGCACAGAGGTGAGACTGGCTGGTCTGTAGTTTCCTGGGTTTTTCATTTCCCCTTCTTGAAAATAGGGGTTATATTTCCTTCTTTCTAATTGTCAGGAACTTCACCTGACTGTCACGATTTTTCAATTATGATGGACAGTCAATTAAATTAAGTTTAAATTAAAATACTACTGTAATATTCATTGCATCATTAATCCCAAATATAGAAACCAATGCATCTGGCACCACTGAGCTGCAGATTTTTCTCATTGTGTAGGATGACGATACGTAGAGAAGTGAGTAGAAGAAAGGAGCCCAGTATGTCCCCTGTGTTGGAAAACCATTCTGTGCCTAAAGTATTATTACTCATATTACTTACTGTTATTCTAGGAGGAAGCCTACAAGAAGGAATATCCCTAGAAGAAAGTTTGAGCATCTGCATGTGTCATATAACACAGCACAGAATGGTAAAATTCGTGCCTTGATTTTTACCAAGAATGTTCTAAGAAATTTGTTTTAAGAATGAAAAGTAATGCATGCATTTATTCAAAAGGTTAAGCTAACTGGTTAAACTAACTGATTAAAGAATATTGCCTGAAAAACAGAAGATCTGTGTATTGTCTGATCCTCAAAGCCAGCAGCATTTACCTATCTTGTACTAAGCTATGAAATAGTTTTTCTTTTCAGTATTTAATTACAATGAAGCATTGGTCTTCAAGAACTTCTTCACCTCACAGATCCATTTATACAACAGTTCCTTCACAACAAATGCTAAATATTTATTCCAACTGCACAGGGAACACTTACTAACTGCTTCAAATGATTAAAGGCCTCTGGTGTTTATAGTATAAAAATATATGGGTGAATTTAGGAATAGTTTTGGCCAAATATGTTTGGAATTGTTTTAATAATTAATAAAAACCCAACCAAACAAAAAAAAGCTTATTTCTTTCACTTCTCTCAAAGAAAAGGTTTATGCAGAAATATGGAAGAAGCTTAGCTTTATTCTAGTACGATACAAATTAAAATATGGTCAGTGTCTTGCACAGCAAAAGATCAAGGAATTTGCAAATTAAATTCAAATTCTCTGAAAAACTGTCATTTGCAGAAAAAACCTGCAGAATTCTTCCCTGACCAAATTTTACCATCGAAAAGCATTATCTAACCTGATTATTTTTCTGGGGAAAAGAAACAGTAACATTTTCAACACGAATTTGTATCTGCAGCAGCAATTCTGAAAACCATGAGTGGACAGACCAGTGGAAAAGATCTGTATAAAAATGGACTTGTAGCATGCAAGTTAGGTTTCAGACCTTTTACACAGAACTTCTAAATTAATTTTAAAAGTTGGCCAGTTAATGAAACGTCGTGCATTTCCCAAATTTTTCTGAAAAATCTGTGTTGCACATTTTCAGTCGCTACTTAAATGGATCCCATATGAATGGAACTCCATAAAAGGTGTTCACTGGAAACCATTAGTGTGCCTTCCCCCAGATGATGTCTTTCTACTTCTAATGCGCTTTTACCTTCCCGGAAGTGATTTGTGCACTCGTAGTTTTCGCAGCAATACATCAGGAATGCTGGGCATGACATCAGAGCTATTCTTTGTCTCTTCTTCTTCAGTGGGGGAAGGGAGAGGTGAAGGGCCTAAAGACATTGTCGGATAAAAACCTTTTTATGTTATTTGAAAAGTCATGCATTAACTATTAATAGGCAGCATCTCAGAGCCAAATAAGACCTTTTAGCCTGTGTCATTTTAAAGTCAATGAGCCTTTCACCCCAGCTGTACTGGGAGCAAAGTGACAAGAAAAGGTTCATTCCTCCATGCAGAATGATAGTTCCTTTTTTGTGTATGGTGATACATCACTCACCTTTATTCCCTGTCTTACTTTCAAGCACTGGCAGCAAAAGTAATCAGTACAATTCTCATCCTTTATGAAGAAAGACTGAAGTAGTAAGTACCCTGACAGTTTCTAATGCACTGAAAAATAATTATTTTTTAAATAATTTTCCTAGAATTCAAATGGAACCCAAATTCCATTACTGGAACATCTAACCTAACATTTTGCATTTGTGCTTTACCAGTACAGTTACATAATTTATGGAATATTTTAGATCAGATTTTTTTAATAGAGTACTGTAATTTTCTAAGGCTTTAAATGCTACCTGCCAAGATGAAGTCTAATACTATACTACAGATTTTTGTGCATGGTTTACAGTGATGAGTCTACAACATGTATTTGTTTGCAGTGCATGTTCACTTAAACAGCACATAAAGTTTATAGTTACATTCTCTATTTCTGTCACTTTCAGAAGGACCAAGATAGAGCTAATCCATTTTTTTTTTAATACATGGTACTTAATTTTTTTTAATTTTATTTAATTTCATGTATAGTAACTCCTTATGTTCTTCTATCCTGCCAGAACTTAGTGAAGGACTCTTCTATAGGAAAATCAGGTTTCTCAGTCTGAATCTCTGACTTCGGAAGATATCTTTGTATAGCTGCTTTGATGTTTGGCATAACAAAAAGATTCTTCAATTTGCAAGACAAATTGTGTGACAAAGTTCAGGTTTTGTAAAGGAGGAAAGTATTCAAATGAAAGACAGAAAAGGAGATTCTTTTTAGCTGAATTTTAGTTCCATGCATAAAAATTTCAGTATTTACTTTAGAACAGTCACAAATGTCCCTATAAAAAACCAGCCTGACACCATAATGTCTCCACATCTAATATATCCCACTTATCTAAACTTCTGTAGATGCGAAGTTGTTTTTACTCAGATGATCACAGTAAATTGGCATTGAGAGCAAAAAATGATGGAGCCAGTATATTTGATTCATAACAGTAATAATGAAGTATCTGGCTATCTCCTATTGTTTAAGCAAAATTACTACTCCAGTTAAAAATTACAAGGTGGCTTTTATGACAATGTAAGGAAGTAAGTCTCCCTAACAAATGAACTAAGGATTTGACCTCTCACTTGATTTCCCTACCAAGAACAAGGAGTTGACTCTTAATGTTCTGGCTATCATTTAGATAAGTTACTAGAGTTTAAGAAAACTTGTGAGGCTCATGAGATCTTGGTTGAAAAGCTGGATAAAATAATGCTTAGCTTTTCATAACAGTTTCCTCAAAAGTTTCAAATCTGCCAAAATTATGTAACAGGCTGGTAAAGTGGCAACTGTTTTACATTTAAACACAGCCTGCTAAATAATTTCTGGAAAACAATAAATTAGCATAGTGACAGGAATAATATTACCATACCTAAGAATTCAAAGATATAATTACTAAATACAGGAAGAAGACAAGAAGTCTCTTTTAATCTTGTTTCATTCAGACTCAAGATGAGTCTGTTTCCAGAGATAACATGAAATGCAATTTCTGTGTCATCTTGTGCGGCAGAAACGCTAAGGCCTTACCTTATGAAACAGTCCCAAAGCAAATCTATGAATTAGCAAAATGAACAGTATTAGGAAAAACGGAAATTTTCTTTGGATCATATCTTGGATAATCAGTTTCAACTCCTTTCACTTTCTCCATTTCACTTAATGTGGCCTTAGAAACACTCTGAACAAGTTCTGACTTAACAACTTCCAAGAAAACATAGAGGTTTGGTTTAAATATTTTCAACTGATCACTCAGAGCTACTGCTATTTGGTTCTTCCAGTTGTTGAATTGTCCTCAGGATTACATCTTTGCTCTTTATTTCTATTCTGAATCTTTTTAGATACAGCATACAGGCATCAAATCTCATTTGTTTGTGTTAGATTTGAAAAAAACCATTTATGTACAGGTTTTTGCCCTTTTCTTATTAAAAATCGTACTAATTGAGCTAAAAAAACCCTCTAGCCCCACTTATTGCAAGGCATATTTTTGCAATCCTTCAATCGTTTTTGTCTCCTCTTTGGCCTTACTCTTGCCTATCCACATTGATGTAGAGCTGTAGACCAAAAGTGGACATGCCATTTCAATATTTGCCACACATATAGTAGAATAATAAAGCAGGAATAAAGCATTCCATCTCTTATTAATACTTTCAAGGATCAAATTCCTCCTTATGGCCACAATATCTTGCAGAGGTCACATCCATTGAATCCATCTCTGCGGAAACTTTTTTCAGAATGTGACTGAAATTTGAGACAGTCCTTCATCTATGAAGTGCAACCTAAACTCTGTTCCAGGCATGCACCTTTTAATTTGGTTGTAATAATACCTACAGTGTCTTCTTGCCTCAGATCATCAAGAAATTCAGGTATCTCTACTACTGGTCTCTCTTATTCATCATTTACTACCCTTCTTCATGACTGCTTCATTACACAATTATTGCAGCTGAAGAAAAATGTTGGGGCTTTTTTCCCTTCCATATTAGTCAGTTATAAAAATCAGTGTATAACAGACACTCATTCCAGCTTTTATGATACAGCACCTTTTTCTTGTTCAGCGGCTTCACTAAGTTCAGGAAGTTTGAGTCCAACTAAATTTTGATTTCTCATCAAAATATGCTCCTGTTAAGAAAAACAGTAACATTTTTAAGTAACTTTACTAGAAATCTCAATTTAAATATCCCTGCCATGTGGACACTAAATATAGCATTTATTTAAGTTAAGAAACAGAATAGAAATATTTATATTGTTATAGTCATATTCTACATTGCACGGACACGTGTACATTCACAAACACAACATCTTAAATATTACATATTTCAAATTTCATACATGCATTACTTAGAAAAATTCCTGTCATGCAGACAGAGGTGTGCAGCAGATGCTCCTTACTGAACAAGAAAAATAAGAGTTTTGGTAAATGAGAGTTTGAGTAAATAACAGCAAAAAAAGCAATTTTGGATATAGCTATAGCAATAATTAAATATCCCAGAAAAGAGAGAGAATGCTACAGCTGCAAGCTAATACTGCACTATTACTGTACTCTGCTTCTGTTCCTTACAGGTAAGGAAGAGTGTACTCATCTTCTGATTTTCTACCTTAATATTCTCAAATAAGTTTAAAATACACATACATCTGCTTTTGCTAATAAGTAGGCAATTCCTACCAAAGACAGAGTTCAAATCTCACCTAACCAGAATCATGTATCATGTATTATTTTTCTGATTCTAAAAATTATTTGTACTTAACACCTTCTAGGACTTTCAAAATTATATGGCTCTAGTGTCTCTATAATCAAGAATTCCAGTACACGTATGCTAAGAAGTTGTGTACGATATAAATAGGAAAACATGAATAACTAAGCTACCATTTCCAAGCAATACAATAGGAACAAATTAACCAAAGTACAGAATTTGAGGTCCTCACCTGTCAGCCTTATGTTCATCTTAAAGCATTAACTACTGGAAGTCAAAGAAAATAGTCTTATTAGGTTGTTAAGTAAAGTAAGCACTACTATTTTCTTTTTTTCTTTTCAAAGTAATTTTTGCTATACACATGGTGGTTACCTTATGATGGTGGGTTATCATTTCATTTTGACTTTTTTTCAATACACTGATTAATTATTAGGGTTTAATTCTTAATTTTTAACAATCATTTAGGCATTTTTTTAACAATAGATTACTTTATAGATTTTGCAGTCCAAGTCTACCCTTCAAGAAGCTGACACATTTGCATGATGTAAGGATTAGGAACAGTAAGCCTGGCCAATCTTCACCTGCCCTTGCTCTCAGACTCCCAGTTTTACAACCCTGGACACCGAGACATTTTGTGAGATGTTCAATAAGCAAAAAACCACACCAAAACAATTTCCTGTTCCCCGAGACTTGCAAATGTAATGTTATTGCAAAAGCTAGTATTCTTGAAATACAGAACTACTGCCCTTAGAAGGGAGAATACCAACCAATAAAGGCCTCGAAACCAGTCAGCTGAATAAAGGAAGTGATTTTTAAATCCAAAGGAAGTTTACAAATTGTTTATGATATGCAGAGACTTTGTAAACACTTAAACAAGAGTATAGTAACTGTCTACAAACTTCAGTTAAAAGATTTCTGTTCATACACAGGTCTCATCCCACTCATAAAGAAATCTGTCAATTACTTAATATACTGTGGGAGCCTGTGAATTTGAGGACAATTCTGAAGGAGCAGAAAAAGCATATTACAGGGAAGCAAAGGAAGTAAAAGAGCATATGAGACACTTTTAAAAAGAATGTTGTTACATCCTAAGGAAGGAAAAATTCTTCAGATCTAAAATCCTTTCAAAATCAAAATAGATCATGTTAGTCCCAAGTACATTTTACAAATTACATGATTGTTAATCAACTGTTTCCTGCTTATAGGTCATGTAGATGATGCAAATATGAGATGTATTGTGGTTTAGAATCACCTTTCTGTCACAATGAAAGCAATTACTACTTTATTGACAACAATACTATATTTTTTTCTTCCTGGGGGCCAAAACCTGCATGTGGAAGAGCATATGCACATGCATATATGTGCATGTTGACAATACCACAGTGCAGTTGATGCATATTTAAAGACAACAAAGAAATGGAACAATTCCATGGAATCTCGCTACAGGCTACAATTTATTAAAGTTGCAAAGTAAAAACATGATACAATTCTGTATTAATTTTCCTAAAACTGTTTCCCATTATATTACTGTATGTTTCTTGCAATGATAAAAATAATGCTAAGCAAATCAAAAGTTTAGTAAAATAGGAAAATAAGTTCAAACCAGGATATGACTGATGACTGGGACTTACCTCTCTGAGCTTTGTCAGTTTCTGCATTCGAACTGGTTGAACTTGGATTTGAAGGTCTTTGAATGCTTTTAACTGATTGCTGGATTTGTTACCAACCACAAAGCTTCTATCTTCCTCAGATGGTAATTTTAAAGGTGTTTTATCTTTCTGCCCAGGCTCCAAGCTATCCCATGATACAGCCCGTAGTAGAGGAGGACGAAGTCCACACAGTTTAAATTCTGGTTTAAATGAAACTTTATGGTCCCTCATTTCTTGAACAGGAATTTTTAGCTTTGAGTCTATATTTCCTGATCCTGGTAGATGGGTTCTTAGAGGAACATCATTTTCTTTTGCTTTCTTGAGGAATGATTTTCCAAGTTCATTTTCACAAACATTCATGTAAGTATTAAGAGACATTCTGCCACCATCACCACCTGAAGGGGAGCATTTAGGTAAAGTATCCATGTGTTTACGTGGATCGAAGTTTTCTTTTTGTTCTGAGAGCTTCTCTTTGGAGTTTTCAAAACCAGCAGAACGAGGAACCAACCTTCCCTGAGAAATCTTTCTTTGATCATTCTGCCTTCGATCAATTAGTCCTTTTGCAGCATTCTGAAAGTAGAGGGACACACATAAAACAGAGAAACAAGCGTAGATTTCTCTTTTCTCTGCCCAAGAATAGAATTTCACAGTAAAAAGACATTACTTTTTCAGTGACATTTGCTTTTAAACATGTGCTGCTGATGACAGAAATCATTTTTAAAATGCACTTGACAGAACACTGAATTGGGAATCTCTTTTCTGAACTTCTGAGAGAACCTCCTCCTATCCTAGAGTCCATTATAGCAATATATCAATCTTCACACAGCCAAGTCTCTCATCATCTTAATGTAAGGTTGTCTGAGCACATGCCCTTCAGGCTGTATCTTATAGCACTGTTACTTTCCTTTGATTGTTTTCCTTTAGTCCCTTACCTCCCAAGGGAAAAAAAAAACATGGACTTGTACACTATTGTCATTTCTCTCTCTCTGTGCAGTACCACAGATTATAATTTGGCTGCAATCTCCACAGGAGAGCTGGCAAAAGAATGTTTGCCTATACCTTGGCTACTTTGGTACAGAATCTGTATTTTGCCTCAGGGCACCTGTGTGAGCAATTTAAGGCAACCAACATAAAACTTAACTGTGGTCTCTGCCTTGGATACGTTGCTACTCTCCCATCCTTTATAGTTACTGCTAAAAAATCCTGCTCCCATACTATTTTTTGTAAGTATTACCTAACCCACTCACAGCAACATCTTTTTAAAGTGCCATCTGATATTACCTGAAACAAATTAGGAAACATTCATATAAATTGCTCCACCAGTAGTTGTGTGGAGCAGAAACATCCCATCAGAGGTACAGAACGTGAGGTACAGTAACCTCTTCCACTGAATCAAAGGAAGAGTATGTCTGTCTAAAACACCAGCATAAACCAAAGTAGCTACAGTAGGTACTTTAAACTTACTTATAAAGTTACTTAATATATTGATTTTAATAGAGCTAAAGCAAAGTGCATGATAGGATGTAAAGGCTTACTTAAGTCCATTGTCCCCTGCTACATTTTCAGGTGCAAATGAACAGCATCATTTTTCTGTTCCCTCAGCAAACAGTCTTTTAGCCTTCTTAGTCACATAAATCATATATGTTAAGACAAACAGGCGAATTTTGTTCAAAACAATGTGAAACACTTACCTCTACAGTTTGCCTGTCATCCTCTTTCACAGTTCTGTTATTCTAGCAAAAAAGAAAGAAAAAACTTGCCTTACAAGGTTATCTTTCTTATATATGCTGTAAATGTTAGATATAGATATTAATAGATTAACTTCGAATTTTTTAACTTTTATACTTGTCGCATTTATTTATGAAGTATTTATTTATTTATGCTATCATTTCAGTGATTAGGTTTTTTCCATGGATTAGGGTTATATTGGATTTTTCCATTTTCTACAGTTAAAAGATCTCTATGATCCTTCTGTGCTTATTACCTCATGGATTTTTGTCTTTAGAATAAACATTAATTAGTCCTTCAATCTGCAGAAAAAAATAATATGAGTAATACAGTCTTGGTGTATAAAATGGTATTCAAACCGTCCCATTTTCCTCAGGGACAAGCATAGTGTAATGTAGTACTGTTATAACCAGATTACTGTACAGACTATTCAGCTCTTTCTTACCTGCCCTGGACATAATGACTCAACACTAGTGGCTGTGCATCCATCGGACCCTAGAGAGACACACACATAATTAGGGCATATCCTAATTTGCTCAAAATTTTTACTACTACAGCATTATCAAACACACAGATATACAGTTCCACATAATATATTAAGAAAAAATTTAAATGTGGAAAATATTATTCAAAAGGGGGGGGGAATATCTAAAAGGTAGTAAGTGAAAGATCATTAAGGCTTCTCAAAACTCCATTATTGAAAAGAATTAAAAAACAGAACATGTAATCTAGCAGCAGCACATGAGTAAAAATATAATACAATAAAATATTTACGTAAAAATATATATGTGGGCATTCATGAGTTTTGCCATATTCAGGAGGAGATCCTTGAATCTACTGATTCTGACTTCCCAAGGAATATTTAAAAATACATTTTTTGTGAGCTTTTAAGTTAAAGTTTGAGCCTGCATAGTTCATTTTACGTGATTGAACTGCAAGAGTGAGAGAGCTGCTCTGAGATGCTACTGATGAAACTTTAGGATTAAGTGTAGGGGAAACTGCTTCATTAAAACAAAGACAAAAACAAAAAAAGGTAATTTTACTTTCTAAGTTTCTAGTTTTTGAATTTTCAAAATTCAGAGAAGATTAAAACATGAATTGCATTGTCATCAGTCATGTATTTGTCCAGAGCCTGGCAAGTCATTTTAATTGATATTCTGTTGGTACACAGAATCCTTATCTCCTCACTTTTCTGACTGAAATTCTGCAGAGAAATACACACAAGAGAAGGATTCACAAGAAATTTAGGAAAAAAAAAAAGAAGAAAAAGGGAAATTCAGTTTGAAGTGTATTTCTTTCTTTCTTTTTTATTTTTTTTCCCTCCAGAAAGCGTCAAGGGATTTTAAGACAGAACTTTGTTTTGAAATGGTATTTCAAAGCTAAATGAAAGTCCTACTCCATGATAAAATAGCATTTCCTCCTAGTTTTCAAGAACTTCATATGAGGGGAAAAATAATTTCAATTGACATTCTAGAACAAAACATTTTCTTCTGCTGTTTTTAAAGGAGGATCTGATCCACTTAGTTTGGTTTATGAATATGCTCAGAATAAAAGTCTGTAATTATGTCTAGGAAAGTATTTTCTGCAGTATAAATCTTCCCATTTAAATATAATTTTGTATGCAATAGGAACTTCAGGAAGAAAATCTTCACAAACAAGAACTTGTGACCATTTTTCACATTTCAACAGAAATACTGCATGCGTTCCCATTACAGTGTCTGCAGAGTGTCATTTGGGCACTTAAAAACTTTACACAATCTTCCACTGTTACATCTGAATATAGAGATTGGTCTGTTTTTTATGGGATTGTGAGGAGGGGCAGAGGGATTTTTGCCTTAAAATTAACAAAGTGTATGTACGCAGTAGCAGTGTATGTATTACAGGAGATACTTGTTTCTGCCTTTGAGGAACGTGAAATCTTGTTTTCAGAATCTGCACCTACCTGTGGGTGACTCAGGAAGACTGCTTCTTGACTTTCTGCCTCTGCGCATGAGAAACCTCTCGCTCACTTTCTTTGCTTCTTCTAGTAATTCAAGGTTCTTCTTTTTGTCTTCCTCTGATATTTTTACGTTGGGTAACTGATCATTTACCAGGTCAATCACATGACCGCTGTTGTCTGGTTTGAAACATCAGAATAAGAACATTGTGATATATTGTTTCATTTTGGAGTAACAACTTTGAAACAAATCTACATACCTTTGAGCTTGCATTTCACAAGAATTAACGTCTTCTCATTTCTAATATTTTTATATTCTCAAGTTTAGAGCAAGTCCTCAAACTCCACCAGTAACCCACTAAGATTAAGTCACTATGACCAAAGATGTTCTGATATGAGAAACTGGCATTTCTGGCTGTGTCCCTAATAAAGTTTTTCTAATTTATCAGTAAAAGTGCATAAGATTCATCTCAGCTAGCAGTCACAGCATTTCTGCCATAGACCCAGTTTTTGCATGGATATTGTATGTTGTTTTTTAAGGCTGAGGTCCTACAAACTCACCCGGCAACTGGTTTTAACGTAGAGGTGATGCCATCAAATAATCTATAAAATCAAGTGTGGAGTTTGAAAGTACAAAGATTTTATTCTATGCAGATAGAAGAGCTTTTTGCACAGATGCAAGAAGCAACAGTAAAGTTGCATCTGGCAAAGCTGCAGGCAGAAGTTGAACAGCTAAATCATGAGAATTATAAAGCTATCTCAAAAAGCAAATCAATCTTTACCATGTGGGGGACATGCAAGAATTTTTCAAAGGAATTGCAGATCCCATTAGAATATCCAATGGTTAAAGATTGTTAAAGATTACTTTTCCTCATGCCCACTTATGTTGATATTTTAGATATATGACCCAGGAGAATACATGGACCACAAACTGAAAGCCGCTGCCTTACACTTAGACCATTAGATTGATACATTATTTTTTGAACAATTTTTATTTAGTTGCAAAAAGCACCCACTAATTCCTGGCTTCCAAACTGGTCGAAGGCACTAAACTAGAGCACTGATTTTTACGATTCTCCAGACTACGCTTAAGCAAAGGGTTATCAGGGGCTGATAAACTCTACAGACTAACAAGCCTGTTGGATCTGCTAGAATTGATAAATAGATGACCAAGAGTCTGCTCAATCCATCCAAGGCCACTGACACACGCTAGCATCAACAACAGATTGCAAATCAGATGTTTATTCTCAGGTAACTAAGAGAAAATTTGTGAAATATAAGAGTGAATAAATGACTATTGTGTGAAGAGTTATCTGGTATTAATAACAACTTGATCACATTAACAACAGCTTTGTGAAAAAAAGAAAGATCAGACTGTCTCTGCCCAGCCAGATGTCTCTATTAGGGAGGAGGGAATTTTCACTCTTTTGCAGTAAGAAGAACTTACTAAAGAGCACCTTGGGTGAGGGAATGGGAAGTCATCAGGTAATACAAGAAAAATATTTGATATGACAAGATTGATTACAGAACACTCGGTCCTCAGAAAAGCTAAGGACATAAGTAAGCAGCAAAAAGTCAAGGGGGTTTGGTTTGGAGACAGGAGAGGGTGGCTGCTTGTTGGGTTGTTTCATTTTTTTTGGAGGTTGCCTCTAATTTTCATAAATTTATTTAAATTTCAAGACTGTCAAAAAGCATGCCCATACACAGGATATTCTTAAAGCAATCTATTGCTAATGAAGTATCTGTCTTCTTTTACACTAAGATTTGTGTCTGGAAAATTTGGGAGAAGGACTTCCCATGCCACTTTCCTTGGGCCAGAAAAAGAGGAAAGCTGCAAGGTGTGGTAATTTCTATCCTCCTTAAACAGATAAGTTTTCCTCACTATACTCAACATCTTTGCCTTTTTATACTTGCCTTGCCTTCTGCCCCTTCACCACACTTCTATTGCCCTTCCCTTTTGCTGCCATTTTCTCTTTTCCCCATCAAATTTCCTTTAATTTCTCCTCATGTGTCCCATCTCAGCAGCTAGTTACAAATTACAAGTGTTCAAAGAATCACTTATTGATTATTTCAGGTCTGCAAGTTTATGATTTTGTATGTGTCCATGAAATTATGTTTCTTTCAGGCAAGTCAGACTTCCTCTGAGAAGGTTCAATTAGAAAATGCCTTTGAAAAGTAACATCTTGAAATCATAGAGTAATTCAGGTTGGAAAGGATTGCTGAAGGTCATCTAGTCCAACCTGTTCAAAGCAGAATGACTGGTGCAATCAGACCAGGTTGCTGATCTTTCAGGACAATCTGGTCTTGAAAAACCTCTAGGGATTGAGATTCAAAACCTGTCTGGGCAGACTGTTCAAATGCTTGACTCAGTAGTGAGTGAAAAGTTGTTCTTTATACATACAGCATACAGCAGTGATAATGGCTCAAATCAGATTAATTGCTAGGAGAAAGTAACATTGTTGGAAAGACAAAAAGGATTTTAAAAATTTATTCTGTATTTCTGATTTCCCCTCCTGTCCATCCTGTTTTGGTAGGAGCTCTCATACCCTTATTCCTTCATCCTTTATATGTGATAGAATAAACATTCCATCAACTCTGTTCAACTTTTACTTTACATTAAATACATAAATGGAGACAACTAACACTCCAAAT
Source organism: Ara ararauna (assembly GCA_028858755.1). Classification (NCBI taxonomy): domain Eukaryota; kingdom Metazoa; phylum Chordata; class Aves; order Psittaciformes; family Psittacidae; genus Ara; species Ara ararauna. Next base: position 34,265,549 of record CM054380.1, on the reverse strand, counting down.
GCAAACATACCAAGACTAAGAACTAATGGGAGCTCTGCCACTCACTTAACAGGATCAGCATTTATCTCTGTAGTACACACAAATCTGCATCCACAATATTAGTCCCCTTGAATAACAATTTACTCTACAGGTAGCTACCAGAAAACTAATAGAACTAAATACTTAGTAAGAGATTAATTAGAAAGTGAAGAATTGAAGAAAATCTTTCCCTGGGTAGCCTGTTTTCATTTGAAGCTAAATCCAAACTAAATAACTGGAGACATAACTGTCTTTTAAGGTCCTTGATAATAAAATTCCAGATGTTGAAAAATAACAAAAATGGTATTATTAAAGAGTATTTTGCATACAACAAGAATTTTAAGCGTGTAGATCTCCAGCCTTCTAAAAATGTTAAGCTAACACACTGACCTAACAACTTTATGAAACTAACAATATGCATATTTCCCTGGTTCTGTCTGCAGTAAATCCACTATAGATCATAAACTCATTATTGCAACTCAACATACTAGCAGTATTCCTTCCCTGTGTATGCATTACAGTCAGTATGCACAGGAAAAAGGCTGTAGCCAATACAGTCAGACTCTATATTTAGGCCTTTTTTGCACATCACATTTTCTGAGAAAACATCCTAGCTTAAATTAATTACTTCTTACCAACAGAAGTCAATGAATTTGTTGGATTCCTAGTGGCACGGTTAGAATGTCTCCTATGAGGACTACGAGGCCTAGAGAAAAAAATGAACAAACAAAAATTATGGGAGCATGCCACCAAAACACGTTCTACTTCTCTATAAAAAAAGAGTATCATTAAAAATAAAGCACTTTTATTTGATTAAAAAAATATTAAAACTAAAAGAATTTATTGTAATTCCTCTTATATCCAAACAACTGGAAAATGGAGGAAGATTGCAGAAAGAAGGAAAATTATAGAAATTGCTTTTACAAAGGAGTTCTGATAAACTCACACACTGTGAAATTTTGATTTCTCAAAAAACCTGCATTTTTTTTAGTTCGCTATCATGACTTAAAACTCACGTAAATATGGTACATTGGAAAAAAAAAAAGTCTTTGAAAATTTTTAGTGCTTCCTAAACTAAGTTTTATGACTGCAAGAATTACTTTTGCTCCCACACTGACAATCCTATATAGCAATCAAGGAACTTTCTAGACTGAAAACCAGGTGAAGGTCTCAAATGACGGCAGAAAATTAAATGCTGATCCAGCAAATAATGCTGCTTTTAAATGGCTGCATTGTAACTCTGACTCTAAAATAATCTTGAGATTTTGTGCAGTATACTTTAAAAATAAAAGGAAATTATAGTACAGATTTATGATCAATACTTTCTGATCAGTTTTCCCGCATATTTTAAGTCTAATGGCCGGTTAATAATTCAAGAATCCCATTCAAGAAGTATGCTTTATCAGAAGGCTGAAAATAATCTTAAAGCAACTCAAAATTTAATTGAGGTTTTAAACTTCAAACAGAATTATTATTTCCATTCAACAGCTTACTTTCACATATGCTTAACCTCAAGGTGTTATTCTTGCCCTGTCTGCCTGAACAGGCTCAAATATCTGCTTTAAAACTTACTGTACTATAATATTCAAGCTAGACATTTAAGTTGTCCGGCAGTCTAGCTCAGAAACATTATCATCTTAAATCTTCAGCTGATACCTATTTTCTTTCACACAATCAGGAAAGTGGTCCTATCCCAGTTTCCAGGTGCTGCAGAAGGTTTTTTTGCAGCTTCACTAAAACAGTAAGGAGGACTGAACAGATACAAGGGAGGAAGAGAAAGAAGAGAGCTGGAAAAGAAGCCTACAGTTGTTGCACCTGTTTTTCAGATAGAAAAAAAAAAAGTCCAGTAATTAATTTTCCAATGCTTTTAACTCAAGACTTTTAAAGAAGAAGTGAGCAACCTTAACTGGCTTTAGAAAAAAAAAATAGAAGATGCTGGCTAATAATACCGTGATACTCTAATATCTCAGAATATTATCCTATGAAACAAAGTTAGTCAGCAATGTCAGTCTACATTCAAAGCCAGTCCAGATGGAGTTCTAGTCAACCTGATCTAGTTGAAGATATCCCTGCTCATTGCAGGGGGGTTGGACTGGATAAACTTTGAAGGTCCCTTCCAAACCAAATTATTCTATGATTCTATGATAATATATAATAACAGTAGCTTCACCAGCATTACCTTAAATTATATAAAACAGTATATGTTTTAAGGCAATACCAAGATAAAATCCACAAGACTGATTGGAAGGTAAGTTTATTCTGAAAGATATATGTAACATGCTAAACCTGTCAAAAGAAGATTTTCAGCAGTTTATAAAACTATAAAATGCCAAGTATAAAAAATAAAGAAAATACTTGCAAAAACTGTAAGTAAAAATTGAACCTTATGACCATAAGTCTTCCTTAGAAATTTTCTGCCCTCAAAAATAAGCCTTATTATACAAACAGTAATACATTGCAAGCTTATCTTTTGCCAAAACCATTCCTTCTTCATTAAAACAAACTTCACTTGATATCTCGTGAGACCTCACTTGGAGTATTGTGTGCAGTTCTGGTGTCCTCAACATAAAAAGGACATGGAACTGTTGGAACAAGTCCAGAGGAGGGTCAGGAGGGCGATCAGGGGACTGAAGCATCTCCCGTATGAAGACAGGCTAAGAAAGTTGGGGCTGTTCAGCTTGGAGAAGAGAAGGCTGTGTGGAGACCTCATAGCAACCTTCCAGTATCTGAAGGGGGGCTATAGTGATGCTGGGGAGGGACTGTAGCGATAGGACAAGGGGTAATGGGTTAAACCTTCAACAGGGGAAGTTTAGACTGGATATAAGGAAGAAGTTCTTTACTGTAAGGGCGGTGAGGCACTGGAATGGGTTGCCCAGGGAAGTTGTGAATGCTCCATCGCTGGTGGTGTTCAAGATCGGGTTGGACAGAGCCTTGGGTGGCATGGTTTAGTGGGAAGTGTCCCTGCCCACAGCAAGGGGGTTGGAACTTGATGATCTTAAGGTCCTTTCCAACCCTAACTATCCTATGATTCTATGATTCTATGCAAACAGATTGTTTTTAGGAATAACTCAGCAAACAGCAGTTTGCTGCTGCATTTTCCTTTAAATAGACAAAAAATTTTCAACAGATAGCAAACATTATTGCTACAATGTCTATTTTTCAGTATGGTGCTAAAAATATTGTCATACAACGGTAGTACAGCCAGTTCCTTAATCCAAGAAGGAACCAGGCAACACAAGCTCTGTATGTAAGATACACTCATTTGTGAGAGCCAACACTGATGTCTGACCATCCCTTGAGGAGCTTAACATCTTCGGTACTTAAAAAACAGTAGTTTTTTTAAGTCTTATAATGATTAATTGCCTAAATCTCCATAAGTCTACAAAGATTTTATTGGTTCAGTGGAAATGTTTATATGAGTAAAGACATCACTACTGGTGTACCTATATAATTAGTAGACCAGAATTAGGATTTAGCCACTGAATTGAAAAATTTCCATGGTAGGGAATACTTCAGGAAACACAAAAATGCTCAGTTGTACTTTTTTTGGTTCCAGTTGCTCACTGATTGGATCTAAGTAAAGGTTAAAATGGACAGAAGGACAGTAGTGCTCATTACCACACACAAAACATGAGGACTCAAACTGTCAGTCATTCCTGTAATAGGTGTAGTATTGTAGCACACATGCATACCACTGTATGTTTACAAAAGGATTTGACCAAACAATTTTCCCCTTATCAGGCTATATTCTATTTGCTAGCAAGAGGATGGACTTCAAAAGTTACAGCTTTTGGTCTAAATTACGCAAAATTTTAATTTAAATTTTTGCTTTAGTTTCAAATTATGCTATTTTGAAAGATAGGAAAGTATATGTAAATTGAAAGTATACTGAGTCAGGTTGGCAGGCTTCATATTATATGAAACTACTCTTTTAGTATCAATAATATTCCTGCTCTTTCCCCCTTCCCTGCATCAAAAAAAATAATCATCAAAATGCAAAGACAATATGATAAAATTACAAATAGAGATACAGCGATAATGTTTTATTAAAATATACACTTCAAAGAATATTTAGAAACACAAGTCATGCATAGTTCAGTAATGTATTACACAGTACCTGTTAACCAGATTTTTATCAATTTCCATGTCTGTTGTTACAGCATTCTCTGGAAGAACAACAGAAGGTGTACTGCATGCTGTCCCTTCAACAACAGTGTCCTGGATGGTTTGTGACAAATACAAAAATGCATTTAAAGAGAAATTTAAAATATGTAGTCAAAAAATATTACTTGTACTGCATGTGCTACATTCAGATTCACCAAAAAAAAAATAAAATCAACCTGCACTGCTGAAAGGCTACAGAAGCAATCTGGTGTTTACAGTTAGTTAAGAAGTTGAAAAGTGATTCACATAAAATCATGCAGAGAGGGTAGGTACCTGTTAGAAGCTGCAATTTTTATTTTAGGGTACAATCATGAGCTTAAGTAGAACATGTCATGTACTGTGAGTATTCATAGCTGGAGGGAAAGATTCCCAAAAGTGCCAGGGGACTGCCATCAATCAACTTGTAAAATTTAAAGAATAACTTCTAAATTCGCCAGTACTAATTGCTCCTGGTAGGCACTTGTATATACAAGTCTTTTATTTTATTTAATTATTTAAGTCTCCATTTTTCTTGAAATAGCATCTCAAAGTTTCATAAGAAATTTTTACTTCAGTGTGCATTGGATTAGATTACAGAACAGAATATTTTCAGTTGGAAGAACCCACCAGGATTGTCTAGTCCAAACTTCCTGACCACTTCAGGGCTGACCAAATGTTAAAGTGTGGTATTCAGGGCTTTGTTCAAATGCCTCTTAAACACTGACAGGCCTGGGGCATGAACTACTCAAGGAAGTGATGCTTCTGATTTTCTAAAAGAGCATGTTTGCTATCCATGGCAAAAAGCCAATTACCTTCAACTGTTAATTTTGTTTTTATTGATAAAACATTTGCTGTTCTATTCTGCTTACTCCTTTTAAGGATGTTTACCTACTAGTTGACACAAGTGTAATGAATTCAGAATAGCATTTATTTTAGTAATATTAAGTAGGCAGGTAATAAAGCTGTTATAAAAGCAATACTTAAGGCATTTACAGAATGAAGCATATAAAATGGCTCACAGTTTAAGAAGTTAACATTTTAGAACAGAGAAAATTAATTACAGTTATATGAAACAAAAACTATCAATGAATATTTCAGTCAACTACTGTCATGTGGAGAAATTAGCGTAGTCATAAGGTTTGTCACAATGAACAAGTAGCCAAGACTAGAAATTGATATGTAATTACATACACACAGAAAGCTAATGATCATGTGATTGCTAATATCTATCAGATACAATAGAACTCCTTTCACCATCTCAACCAGTGCTGCATTTTCTTCTTGTTGAAATAATTTTCTGATAACATTGAAGAAGTAGAGAAGCATTTTGAAAGTGGTATAATATTAAAGTATATAGCATAACTGTTCTTCCTCTCAAAGGCAATAAAATATGCTTTGCTTGGACAGCTCTACACTTCTGTGCTCATAATTCTCATATGACATTCCTTGGCAAGTCTACATTATCAGTCACAGGAGAGCACAACGGGAAACATGCCAAGAAAACAATATTAAGATTAAAGTTTAAGGAAAATATCCTTGTAATATTGGAAATGTTAGAATGTGAAAGCATGATATGTAATTCAAGTGCACAGTTTACATTGTATGTTAATAGTTTGAAAGCAATCTTTAGTAATATTATCGAAAATGTTACTAAGTAACAATGTATTTTGCCTAACAGTCAATGACAAAAATTCAGGTGACTGCCCAGCTTGTAGGGCAAAGCAGCTGAGTACACATGCACATTGTTGACACTAATCTCATGATTGCCAACAAGCAAAAGCTTTTGAATGGTGTAACATCAGCTTTAAAGCCACCCAAGTCCATTTTAGGACTCTAAAACCAGCTTATTAAAAAGAAAAAAACACAAACAAAAAACCCCCAAGAAAATTGCTGTAGTCAAGGCTAGTTCAGGTCAGGGAGAATACATTATTAACCTTGGTCAACACCTACAGCAGTTCAGCTTCTAGGTGAACACACATGCCTCCCACTGTCCAGACCTACCGTACATTTGTACAGGAGAGGGGCAGGAAGAGCTAGAGCATGAAGCTCTTTGCAGGGCCAGCTGGCTTGAACTAAAAGATGTCCTTATACTCTGAAGAGTACTCAGAAGAGTACTATATGCAGATCTCGGAAGAGAAGCTTTAACAGGTAGCTTAAGCTGTCTCACAACTTAGAACTGTATATCTACACAAAGATTATGCAGAAGTTTTCCATCACCCTCCCATTGACTGCCTGCTACCAAGTTTTTGCTTCCTTTTTGACCTAATCCCCTGCTTCCATAAAAATGCAGGGTAAAACTGACCCCACCTCTGTCGCTTAGATGGGAACTGATCCACATGCTCTACAAGGATGATCATATGGCATCTAATCTATCAGGGAGGCTTTTGCAGGGCTGAGAGGATGGCAAAAGCAGTATGGCCCATAGAAGATCCAAGAGGCTCAGGGATACTCAGGGTGGATAGTATCTGCAGAGATTCCAGCCATTAAGCTCTACCAAGCCCTCATTAAGCATACATGAAATGCATTTATGCATTTTTAGGTGTTTTATAATCCATCCAAATTTGGCTGGATTTGAACAGTAATGGTGAAAAAAAAAAATCTCTGCTGAAAGAGGTACCTTGCCAGGCCAGTCAGATGAGAAAGCTTTCCTGTAACACCACCTCAGTTCTTTAAAGCACTGAGGGAAAAAAAAAAAAAATAAGAAGAAGAACCCTCTGCCAGCTGGCTATATTCTGAGAAATTAATTAAAGGTCTCAACTGAATTTCAGAACAAATTTGGCCTGAAACAGGCACTTATTTGAAAGGCCTCAGGAAAGTTATATATCTCAGAAAGCAGTCTTTTAAATGAGATGGGGCTTTACATAACCTTAATTTTAGATCTTCCCATCATGTAAAAGATATTTGAAGTAAACAAGAAACTACATGTGATGTAAGGTTCATTTTCTTTTTCTCAGAACTGTTTTGTGAATGTGTGTGCATTTGTGCATGCAGGGAAAAGGTGGGGAAGTATCTCCTGAAATAGAATGAGGAAATTGTTAGACACCAGACACCACTTTAGATAAGATGAGATTCCAGACTTGGAAAGTTTGTTTAATGCAGAAAACAAGTTCACCAGTTGTGTGTTCCTTCTGATGACCTTTCCTTGCTTGCAAGTCCTTATCACACAATGATAAGCTATTTTCCTTATTATATAGCCATGCTGTACAACTCAGACTACAGCAAGACCCAGGAGTGATAAAATGTATGAACGAGATGGAATTCTTCACAGCATTGACTAGTTGCAATCCTTAAGTAGGCTCACGAACAGTGTGTTGATTAAAATCCTTTCACTGTTACTTTGTGCCTAAAAACCCAATTTATCTAAAAAGAAGCATTTTGCACAGTTAACTGATTCATGAACTATCACATTATCATAGTTCATTTAAGACCTATCTCTAAAAGGCTTGCATAATGCATTTATATATATATTATATTAGGTGGTTGGAATTTTTCATTTCTCCCATTTTACAAGCATACTTAGCCTTAGATTCACTGATGTCTGCTAGACTTTCACATTTTTTTCTCTTTAGGTATATCTGACCCAGCAAGTCTTTTCTACTAAAATACTCTTCACATGGGTGAGTTAAAAAAAAAGGGAAGGAAAGGGGAAAAAAATCTTAAAATCTTCTTGACCTAATACATGTTCTCAGCTAATAGTCTAATTAACTTGCATGTATCTGAGGTGTTTATCTGAAGCCAGGAAACTAATACTCAGCACAATGTGCAATTTAGATGGAATGCATGACAAATCAGAGTAGGGCTCACTGCTGACAATATTTTCCAACTATGTTAAAGGAGCGGATGTTTTCACCAAAAATGTAGAATATAGTGTCCTCAGTGACAGTCATACATTTTGAACTGAGGATGTGCCAGATTATAAATCCTTTCTTTCTTTATACCAGTATGCATAAAACAGGATGATCTGGACAACCAGTGATGTTATAATCACAGTAAGGTTCTTTACTTCACCTAATCTAGCAATTAAAAAAAACCCCTCACTTTATTAGAACATAAAATTACTTTTTAGCAGTGGTGTGAATTATTCAAAAGGGAGAATGATACTGTTTTATTGATTTTTTTAAATTTACCTGCAAACAAAACATGTAAAAACATGTAGATCCCACAAATTTTAGTAGCAAAATCTGGGGAGCATACACCTGCTCTCTGTACAGTTCCAGTGTATGTTCAGCTACTGCTGTGGCAAATAAAAAACAGAGAAAGACTAGAAACAAAAAAAGCAGAGTCCCATCTTTCACACACACATGAATTGCATAGCATCTTCTAAATCTGTAAAGGCAACACTAGATGTTGCAAGACCACTGTGAAGTACAAGTCTCAGATCTTTTCTCAGAGGTTTTAAGTTTTCTGTAATACCATCACAATGGACATTTTTGGACAGCTTTCATATATAACTGGTTCAGAACAGCCAGCCACATAAGTCTCCAGATCAAATTGATAAACAAATGCTTGAGCAGCTTCAGTTCACATTCCTCAATCTATTAAATATTTGAAGAATTCTAAGAATGTCAACTGAAAGATTATTCATAGCTTCATCGATTAATCAAAACATACTAATACACAGCAATGATTAGATTTTATTTTATGCATTCCTAAATACACACAGAGAGGTTTCAACCTCAGGTTTCCAAGAACTGTCAGAAAACAACTTTGTAAGAGTGCTTACTTTGGCTGGAGGAGAAATTTTGTGTTGAGCCTCTTCTGATTGTCTCTTGTCTTCAGGTAAGGTTGGCATGGTGGACAGTATGAAGCACGTGGAACTGCAAGGTGGACTAACAGGACCATGCACTGCTGCGAATATTTGGTTCCAGTTAGCCTGAAGGCATTAGTGCTGAGGCCTTGTGATCTGCAGGCTGCGTGAGATGCCAAAAAAACAAATAAAATCTCTTTAAAACTCTATGTTCACTGAGATCACTTTACAATAACAAACAGTATTAAAGTTTAAAATTAAAAATGCTATCTTGTGGTTTATTAGCTAAAGCTTTCAAGGTCAAATATAACTTCGTAAAAACATTCAAAATGGATAACCTTCCATTTTGAAACTATTTCCACCTCTTGCCTCTATTTTACAGATTTTTTTTTTTGCTACTATGACTGTTTTGCCTGTGACCAAACTACCTCTAAAAATCCTTTAAGAGAGAAATAGCATCCCAGTTATATGTGCAATATGCCTTTTAGTAACCAGCAAAGTCCTAATGCGACAGAGCGTGTTCTCAGATATCAATGAAAGGAGTAAAACTGGAAACCCGGATGGTGGCACTCTTCTTTTAAGCAAGATCAAGGCCTAAGTGAATTGTACAAAGACTTGGTGTGCATCTGCACAAGACAATGCTGTGCCGGACATTTCAGAAGCAAAAAGGCTGTAATGCCCAAGTAAAAAAAGAAAAAAAAAAGTAATAAAAATCACTGCCCACTATCTGAGAAGATTCTTGTTATTATTATCTATGGGAGCTACTGCCTTCACAAGGATATTGTTAGCATTAAAGCCTGTACAGTAAGTAGTCTGAGATGAGCAATTTTAAGTACTAATCCTGGTAGCTGCAGTATTATGTATTACAAGACTTACTATGACACCTACCGGCTAGTTAAGGAACAGCTCTCATAATCGACTCGTGCCTACAGACGACAGACGACGTTGTTGCGAGAGACAACCCGGCGCACAGTTTCTGTCTGGACTACTAAGAGCTAAATATATTCCCTTTACAGTTAATTCACAGCTGTGTACAGAATGGAGCTATACACTCAAACAATAATATAACAGCTTTAATAGTATGCCAAAGAGTTCAACTTCCAAAACATGTTATTTTCTCCCAAATCTGGATTACTAATCTCATCTCAATTCTTTTACTTTTCTGGAAATCAAGATAGATGGAACAAGGAGGTTAAGATGAAGAGATGATTTGACATTCAAGGCACTTAGCAGCATTGCAAGATTAACCTTCTAGAGTTTTCCTTCTGATTTCAGGGAAAGGCAAAGAAATGTACTCAGAATGTATTCAGGAACATGTCAGTTTGTTGAAGCTGACAAAACTGTTAAAATACTTCTGTTGATTTAAAAAAACAGCAATAAAAAAAGAGAAAAACCCATTCACAGGAAATACTGAAACAGCCTCAGTAGTGACAAGTTCTTCACCTCAGCTTCCACAGAAAAAAACTGGTGTTGTAAAACCTGCAGAATGCATGAAAACTTTGGACTACAGAAGCAGTTAAGACCCATGCTTTTATTAGATTTATTTCATATTATATTAGAAGCTGAATTTTCTCTTTTACTAGAAGAGGAATACAGGGCCACTCACATGAAATTTAATGTAGAACTATTTGACTGTAAAAATAATCTCTACACAACAAGTATTAGTGTGTTCAGGAAAAAAAATTGTTTAATCGAAGTTCTTTGATAAAGACTGTGGAAAAGATCTAGCATATATGACATCATTCTGAAGACCAGGATATAAACTTAGTTTTAAACAGTGAGCATAATCTTTTTCAGAGCAGTATATGCCGTACGAACTGCATGTTTCAAGCTTTTGTAGACATTTTGAACTAGTTACAGATGAATTTCTAGCTCTACTGCTATAAGTGGAAGCTCATGTTTGTATCATGATTTTACCCATCTCTTACTTAATAATAAGAGTACAGGAAGCTTTATATGAATAAAAAGATTTAAAAATGTTTTTTAAGGTGAAATATCTTTAAGGCCCTAATATGATGGAAAACAGACATTAATGATTACCTGTATTTTAATAAACCCATTGAGATGAGGCAGATAGTAGTAGCATTAAACATATATGTGCCTCCACAGTTAAGTTAGACATGCCACATCTTTAATGAGGAACAGCACTTTTGTATCAAACAACAATCACCCACTATTAACAACACATGAAGATGAGATAGAAGCAAGGTAGCTAAAAAAAGTTACATGGACTTGCTTTTCATCTCTGTAACAAAATCCTGGCATCCTACATGCTTTTTGAGTTTGCAAGAACTTAAATTCAAACAAAAACAAAAAAGAGAAGATAGAAATTTGGCTGTTCATCTAATGCCTCTTAGTGTATGCCTTATAAAATTATAAGGGTTCTGATAATCTTAATGAATGCTGGGCCTGAAAAATCAGGATTGTTTCAAGTCATGACCAACGAGTGTTTGCAGTCCTATGTGGAGCTGTATAAGCTATCGCATCAAGGTGGTTTATTCCTAGCCTTAGCTGAGTTCCTAGTACATACTAAACTTAAAAAAAAAAAAAAGAAAAAGATAAAGAAAAGAAAAGAAAAGAAACAAGAAAGAGCTATTAAGCCCATCATGTTTCAGGTCATTTTTCACATTTCAAAAGCAAAACAAAAAAATCTTTAAAAGAAGAAGAAAATAATCAGCAGTCTTGTCTAAGAATAGAAAGGGACAAATCCCGAGCTATGTTGTCTTAGAGATGCAGCACAGAAAGTACAGCCAAGGGAGAACGGAGGGTAGAAACATGAGTTTACGCCACCTTAACAAGCCCCAGATTTGGAGTGGATGGAGTTCAGTCCATCTCTGACACAATTAGAACGTTATTCTGATTTCCTTACAGAGCTATCTTGCAACTAGTAAAAAGCTCCATATCTTTGTGGTGCCGATCACTAGGAAAATTTCTTCTTCTGACTTTCCATTTTCCCCTAACATCTCTCCAGATAACCCCAGTGCTGAGGACTCTACTGGAGCAGCAAAAAGGTTGCATACAGTTATTCATATTCCGAGGCTTCTTAAAACACATTCTGCCTTTGCACATGCTGACTACACTGCTGCAGTCCTCTATGGTGCCAAAGTAAGGGTTAGTACTTACTGATATCTCAACAAAATATATAAGGGCATTGTTCAATTCATAAGCTATATGATTTATAATTCCTGAATTATTATTTTTCAGTCTAAAAGCTTATTTTTAAACTGTGCAGCATTCTTAAAATCAGTAGTCCAGATCCCTTAAAGACTTTCTGGCGCTTAACCAGCATAAACAATACATTTTGTAAATGCAAGTGGAGATATTGAATGCAGCCAGCTTCTTCTGCCATGCTGTGCATTTTCCATGCAAGGAGTTTTGCTATTTTCCAAATCAATTACTGCCTTCTAATACTAGTAGGAAAGGTGAACATTTAGAAATGATAGATCCTTAGATACTAGTGAATAAATGATCTTCCATCACTGCTGAAGTGACCTTATGTCTGTTTGATTGGGCAATGAAAATAGCCCCAGTAAATGTCAGTGAGCGTCAAAACATAGGAAAAGAGGGCTTAATGAGAACACTCTAACAAGAATTAGAGGAGCTTATTGGCATCTCACAAATGTGGGAAGAAAAGAAAGAAATACCCTTAGAAAATTTATTTCCTGGAAGGTGCATTTTTTACTTCTTCAGTAGAGCAATAGGGAGGAGTACAGCCTTTGAACATACAGAAATTCACACCTCTATCTACAAATACAGCTTACAGCCTTACTGAACCCTGAACCAAAGTGCAAAGAGCATGACTATCCTGGTTCTAAGCCTGGCTCATCCGCCAGCTGAGCAACCTTTGGACTCATATTACCATTAGCTTTGCCAGCTTTATCTCCCTTCCACAAGCATGGACATGTTTCAGTCAAAGAAGGAAATGATATGTTAACAATATATGCAATAGTGAGAAACCAACTGAAACAACTGTAATTACTGTCCCTGAAGATACTGAAAGGATAAACAAAAAAATACATCTGCACTTTAAAAACAGTCAAGGCGCATAAGCACATGTTGGCATCTATTCACTAAGACAATTTCAAGATACTGTCATTTCTTTCATCAGGCATTGATCAAACACTGCCTGGCCTACTTTTAACCTACCAAAGGATGTCATGTTATTGTTTTAGTGATTTATCAGCTTAAATGATTGCCATACCCAAATTCCAGTCTTTTAGAAATTTCAAGAGCTTCAAAATCACCTTTTAAAATTAAATACTTGCAGAGATTAACTCTCATGTCACAAGAAAAGTGGATGTGGGCAAAGATCTACAACCTTAGTCTGCATGAGCCTTATGTACCTACAAAATGAGATAAAACCCCCCAGACAACAAATTACCTATGCTATTCACCAAATTCTGTGTATTCCCACACCAAGATGAGACAATGTAATGAAAAAAAAGGAAAAAAAGAAAGAAAAGAGGATGAAGTGATTCTTAATGTTTTGCTCTGTTATTGTAAACTTACTGCTTAAAATAGTTAGGAAAAAAAGGATCCCATGAGCTCAAATACATAGTCAGATATAGACCAGTGAATACAGAGAACTTCCTTTTACCACTGTGTAGGCTTAGAGTACAATCTCCAGGAAATGGTGATCTGGGAGCTCTATTCCATAAAAGGGAAAAGTATTTAGAGGCCCTTGGCTTTCAGTGTGTTCCCTCAGCAACTCATTTTACCATAGCAGAGAAAGCTAATTATAATCAGTTAACTTACCCTCTCTGAATCACCACCAAGCACAGTGTTAGCAAAAGCTTAGATAAAGGTGCTTTACTCCATATCCTCACTGATAGCCTGGCAGTTGACCTCAAATGCTCTGTCACTTCACACCAAGGATATATAGAAAAATGCAGAAATAAACAGTTAAGAAAGCATTTTATTAATATTTCTTGACCCCATACTGCCCTTGGTCAAGTAAAGCAACTCTCATTTGTCAACAATGGGAGCTGCACACTCGTGAACAAAGCTGAACTGCACAATTCTGAGCTGTTTTTTATAACTTTTTTCTTTGTTATCTTGCAAAGTGTCCGTAAAACAATACTGTATTAAAAAGGTATCCTTTTGCACTCCTTTTGTATAGCTGTAAAAGCATATGGAATTCACACCATATTTTGAATGAAGCTTTGCAGCTTTGAAGTACTTAAAAACCCCCACTAAACTTACTTCACCCAAACTGAGCATGAGCAAAACAGGGTGTCTTTCTTACATTTGTACCATAGAATAAGTTTTCAAACACAAAGCACAGTTATAGAGTTTAAGATAAATCAACAAAAGAAAATTGTTGGCATTCATTAGCTACCTCAAAAAAATCTACAACTACAACAACACAACACAACAAACAAACAGATTCAGAACATCTTAATATAAAACCTTTAATATTTTGCAGTAGGACCTCAAAATTTTGATGTAACAGATACAGTCACTAGAAAAGAAAAAAAAAAGCATAAAGAAAAAAAAAGCATAAAACAAAAAACAAAACCACAACTAAATCTGACTCATCTACATTCTTGGCCTATATGATGAGAGATACTACATGGAAATTGGAAGACTCTTTATTGTCTGCAACACAGAAAATATTGTTTCCTACTGCATCTAATTTGAGAGTGGTTTCTCATATTAGATATTTATGTTTACAAGATATTAAGATGTTGCTTCAGTCAGTTTACCAAAACACAGAAGTCATAGTCCCAGGACTAATAAAAGGCTTCTCTGTGATAACTGTCACTAATGTGAGTTACATACATACAACTGTACAAAGTAAAATCATAGAATGGTTAGGATTGGAAGAGACCTTAAAGATCCTCTAGTTCCCGCCCCCCTGCCATGGTCAGGGACACCTTCCACTAGACCAGGTTGCTCCAAGCCCTGTCCAGCTTGGCCTTGGACACTTCCAGCGAGTGGGCATCCACAGCCTCACCACCCTGACAATACAGACGTGGAAGACAATACCTCTTTTTTTCTTTTAAGGTAACTGTATTTTTGGGAGCTGGAAAGTTTCCTGATTCCACTTTGTTTCTGGGGCAATTAGGAGTTGTCCTGGGTTCAGCAGTAGCAGTCATTTTTTCTCCTTCTTAGTAGCTGGTGCAGTGCTGTGGTTTTGACTTTTGGCATGGGAACAGTGCTGATAACACCAGTGTTTTTAGTTACTGCTCAAATATTTAGTCTGATCAAGGACTCTCTGAGTCTCATGCTCTGCCAGGGAGGAGAGGAAGCTGGGAGGAAGCATAGACAGGACACCTGACACCTTAAACCACGACACTAGCCAAAGAAGTATTCCATACCACAGCATGTCATGCCCAGGATGTAAAATCTGGGGGCAGTTACCTGGAAGGGTTAGGTCACTGCTTGGCCATGCTGGGTATCGGTCGGCGGGTGGTGAGCTGTTGAATTCTCTTCCCTTGTTTCCCTTGTCATTATTATTATTGGTGGTAGCAGCAGTGGTTTCATGTTATACTTTATTTACCCGACTGTTCTTATCTCAACCTGTGGGAGTTACATTCTTTCAATTCACCTCCCCATCCCTCCAGGAGCGGGGGGAGGAAGGGAGGGGGGGAGCTAACGACTGTGTGGCTGATTTACGGCTGGGCTTAAACCATGACAGAGTTAATATTTCATGAATCGAACTTGGCAGCTGTTTCCAGGGTCACTTTTAAGACATACTCTCCAGAGCAGAGAACTAATATGGCCAAGGACTCTGTGGCTCTGTGGCAAAAGAGAAAACAATGCACATATCTCTATCCTTTCCTTTCTTTTCTTTTTTGCTATCTACAGTTTTGTTCCTTTATTGCTCTCCAAATACTCATGCATATTTCTTAGCCAAAACCAAGGAAGCTTCTTCAAAAAGTAGAAGAAGCTGAAGTGAATACAAAACCATATGTTCAGTCTTTCAGAATATACCAGAGACAGCAACCTATATTTTTTTTTTCACTGAGCTTACTGAAGGTTTTGCTCAAATCCCTAGCGAAAGCTCTCCAAACCTGAACCAGTTTAAAATTTTAATTACAGTAGATCTTTTACCTCACAGGAGACTGTCTTCCAAACCACATAAACCTTTGCCCAAGCATGCCATATACCAGACTAGGTCACGAAATAGTCACAACTGCATAACGGATCTTACCATCCAAAAGTTTTTAGGTATGCCTCCTGCATTTTAAATTTCAACTAATCATTTCTAAATAAATTTGTTTTTACCATTTCAACAATTCTTTCCCTTGTTTTGTGTAAAAAAGCCCCAATCACATTCCCCTTCAAAGCACAAATAACCCCCCCAAGTGAAAAACCCCTTCACTCTGTGACTCAGATACATGTTTCCATAAGTTCTGTTACCTTGCAAACAAAAATTGTAACTCATCCTACTTCTTACTGGCCTCATTTTTTTCCACCAGTGGGCTTTCACCTTGAATGACAAGAACAGCAGCACAAGTTGAAGTACTCAGCCTGCAGCAGCAAATCTGACAATCAAAAGAGTGTCAGAACCCAAGGCAGAGTTGATGTTTCTTAATTTACAGATTATTTTTGATAAACTTTAAGGAAATGAAATTTAAAGGAAAAATGAGAACATGGAGTGGGTGGAAATTTGACATGGAGAATAAGGATTTCTAAGCAAAAGGAACAGCATATAAGAAAGTGTGAAGATAAGAGTGGGAGAACAGTACATTGAATACTATTCAGAAGGGTAGTTCAAAAAAGGAATCTAGAACTAGGAAGTAATCTGGAAAAAACTTATTGTCTTACAACAGAAAGGCAGTGACCTTAAAATAGAAGAAAATCCTAAAATTTTAAGTGAGTAAAAATGTTGCTCTCTTCCTCCTCAACTTACTATTTGAACAACTTACTATTTGAAAGAAACATGCGAATTTGTCTAGGAGACTGGACCAATTATTATGGTCATGAAAGACCTGGGCACTGATAAATCACCCAAAAGAAACTGCTACCGATAGTAGGATTAAGAATACCAGGATATAGTATTACCACAAAACATACTTTTGCCCAAATGAGCATCATACACTAAGTAACACAGAGTCATTTGGGTTTCTTTTTCTTCTACTCCTCACAGATTTGGAGAAACCTATGTTTCTACTGTCTGCACTGCATGCATTATACATCACATTCTAGTTACACATTTATTTTTGTCTATGATGTAGGCAGAATTGGGAGATTGAGATGATATTTTCTTCAATTTGCCACTTGACTATATCCTTAGTTAATATAAAAAGAGAATAAATTGGCTTGTGGGGAGGGGAGACGTAAAATCAGGGTGGGAGGAGGGGAAATGTGTATCCTTTGGCGCCAATTCATTCTTGTTTAAGAAAAACCTTCAGGTTATTACACAAAGTAAAATTTTCAAAGGCAATTTTTACATAGAAGCATTCTATAAACTCTTCTCTTTTCCAGGATCACTGGATATCAACTTTATAAAATTTGGAAAAAAATGAGTACCAAAAGCCTAACTTAGAAACACAAATAAGTTGAAGGCAGTTAGGGCAGAATACTATTGCTCAGTGACCCAAGAGTCTTGTTGCTAGTCAAGCAAAAAATTTTCCAAATGAAGAAATTAATCAAAATTCTTTCATAGTTACAAAGTATAATCCCAGAGGGCACAATAAATAGCTTTCTGTAGGATTCTAAAATGCAGTTGCTGTCTTCAAAGCCAGTGGATTATACTCAGCTTTCCATCTTGCATAGATAAATAGCAAAGCAGCAAGGCAAGTATTTTATTCCCCTTTTATGCTTTCTGGACAAAATCATATTCGCATTTACTTACTTTAGGGACAGATGTACATGTTTTCGTTTGCATTGCAAAATCAATACACCCAAAAGAGCACGAAAGTCTCATTTCTTTTTTATGAAAAAAAGAATTATGAATTCAGTTCCACTGAGGTTCTTTTTTAAATACTGCTGTACACCAGGAGAAGAATATACTATCAACTTACTCAAATACTCAGCCATAGTATGGATTTTGACTGCTGACTGATTATTTGAGTACAGTATCTTTTATGTTACTGTATAATGGCCAGGCTGAAGGCTCAATTTCCAGACTAATGGAATTCTTCAAGTTTGAAGGACATTTGGACCAACCTCGTCCTCGGCATAGGGTCAGCATTGAGGGAACTAGACCAAGTTGCTTTAGACTTTATCCAGTTGGAACTTGAAAAATTCCAGGGACAGAAACTGCAGAATTTATGGTAGATCTGATCCACTGTTCAATTACACCCACAGCAATCCCCACCACCACCACCACCACCCTTACGTCTGGTTAGAACATCCCTTGTACTTTTTGATCACTGTCTCATTCCCCTGGCATGCACTTCTGCAAAGCGCCTGAGTCCATCTTTTTAGTAACATCTTTTTAAGCACTGCAAGACTGCAACTAGTTCCTTTGCTTGGCTAAGCAGTACCAGTTCATTCCCTCAGCATCCACTCACAGAATGTGTGCCTCCTGACATAGCAGCTTTCCCTAGATTTGCTCAAGCTTATCAACATCCTGGGAGCCCAATGTGGTAAGCCACATCTGATGACAATCATAGAACCATAGAATCATAGAATAGTTAGGGTTGGAAAGGACCTTAAAATCATCTAGTTCCAACACCCCTGCCATGGGCAGGGACACCTCCCAATAAACCATGCCACCTAAGGCTCTGTCCAACCTGGCCTTGAACACCACCAGGGATAGAGCATCCACAACTTCCTTGGGCAACCCATTCCAGTACCTCACCACCCTCACAATAAAGAACTTCTTCTTCATATCCAATCTAAACTTCCCCTGTTTAAGTTTGAACCCATTACCCCTTGTCCTCTCACTACAGTCCCTCATGAAGAGTCCTTCCCCAGCATCCCTATAGGCCCCCTTCAGATACTGGAAGGCTGCTATGAGGTCTCCACGCAGCCTTCTCTTCTCCAGGCTGAACAGCCCCAACTTTCTCAACCTATCTTCATAGAGGAGGTGCTCCAGTCCCCTGATCATCCTCGTGGCCCTCCTCTGGACTTGTTCCAACAGTTCCATGTCCTTTTTATGTTGAGGACACCAGAACTGTACACAGTACTCCTAGTGAGGTCTCATGAGAGCAGATTAGAGGGGCAGGATCACTTCCTTCAACCTGCTGGTCATGCTCCTTTTGATGCAGCCCAGGACACAGTTGGCTTTCTGGGCTGTGAGTGCACACTGTCGGCTCATGTTTTCCAACACTCCCAAGTCCTTCTTGGCAGAGCTGCTCTGAATCTCTTCCCTGCCCAACCTGTAGCTGTGCTTGGGATTGCTCTGACCCAGGTGTAGGACCTTGCACTTGGCCAGTACATGCCAAGTAGTATGAAAGAAGTACATTATTTGAATCTAATTATTCAGTTGCTTTTTCCACTGATCTGGTAGAAGGTAGTGTCCCAACTTGGATACAGGGATGCTGTATCTTAGACCACAAGAATTGCTGCTTCTGCTAGAAACAGTCCAACTTTATCCCTCAATTACACATTGATTCTGCAGGCCTAGCTGTCTGTAAAGAAGCAAAAGGCAACATATATACCTCTTCCCCCTGCTAGCTAGATGTAGAACTGTGCATAAGCAATAGCATTTTGTAATGTAATTTTATCTCTTTTGCTGGAAACAGAAACAACTTAAAAGCCAGCAGCTACAACAATTTATCTTATCAATATCTATCTTCAGAAACAGGTCATAATAATTAAAAAAATATATAAAATTAATCATGCAAAGGATGATTGTTCATTTTAGTATTATACAAAGGGAGATAGGGGGGTAAGTTCTCAGTATCTCACTTACGTGTGATGTCAGTGCAGAATCAGGGCCAAAACCCCTGTTCTTGCTTAAAAGATCTATTAAAGCAATAAAAGATTTTGCAAACATACTTTGCAGAAGGTCTTTTGTCTGTCTACATCTGCTGTTTGATGTGGACTGTGCTACTGTTTGCTACTGAAAGTATACTTCTGGGACCATATTAAAAATATATTAAAAAGTACCTTTCAGATGTGATCACACAGTATTATTTTTACATGATGAAGTTCTTACTGTAAGTATTCACTAACCAATTTGGTTTTAATTTAAAATTAATTTTTAAAAGGTATGATGAGAAAAGGCAGTGTATTTACTGGACAGTTCAACTTATGCACTATATAAAGTCAGACTTCCAGTAGTTTGGAGGAAGGTGGTTTTTTTCATACTGGGATTTAAAAACAAAGACCCACAACATCTAGAGACAGAAAGACCATGCTGTTACTGCTGAATTTGGTGAAGAAATTCTATGGGCATTTTACTGGCCAAGTTAGCAATGGATTGGATGACTCTCCAATGAGGTACATATATTGGGTGAAATACCAACAAGTTCTCGAGTTGTGTTTTCTCTCCTGCTAACTGTGCTAATGTTGAGGTGAAACCAAAAAAAAGTATTTGATTTAATAATTTCAAGGCAATTAAGACTCAGGTAAAACAAATACTCCAGACTTCATATATCATGCAGAAATAGTGTGTTAGCACAGAAACTGTTCCATTAGACATGCTCATGATGTGGCTATCCTTACATCTTACACATTAAAATATTCATTTGCGTTCTTTAGAAGGGTATTTCATAATGCAACCACAGCACTGATTTAAATCACAGTCATTAATAACATTTAGTGAGCTTTGTCAGACAAACCCTTTTGCTAGCAGCCCACATTATGGTATCCATAAAGCTATTCAGCCAACACCATTCCATCACTGATTATATCCAGGAGTTGATCCAAAACCTGATATACCAGCCTTATGCACAATCTAATCTCATCAACATCTAAAAAAACCTCACACTCATTTATTATGGTTTTATTTGTGTTGTGCACAGGGAGCCCCTAACAACAAGGTGAGCTTTAATCAGAGAATTACTTCAGGGTTTACATTTTATTTCCTAGGGTTCGCAATTTTGCCCTCAAAACCTAAAATGAAAATAGGAGAGGTGAGAAGGGGGTAAAAGGAGCAGAGTTACTCATAGAAGAGACTTTAAAAGAGAAACAAGACATACATATATGGGTCAAAATTTGCAATAGAAATTTAAGATACCACTCCAGTTACAGTCTGTGTCTCTGAAAGAGTGCACTGTGTCTACAGTAAAAGCAAGTAAATAAGGCACATACTTGCTTTTCAGTGATCTCAGCTGACAACTGGCAGTTTAGCTCAAGCTGCTAATGACTGAAGTTGTATGACATGTTCTGTTCCACTGTAGCTGCTAAAAGTTTGATAACTCCTGGCAGAGAGGCAAGGTGACAAAAGTAGGGGCGAAGCAGCATTCACATCTTGATGCTGAGCTAAATGCATCAGAACTCATCTTTCTTAGCCCTGTTTCACAGCACTTTATCAGCTATGCTAGAATTTAATATTGCTATTGTCATTACTTAAGAAACTGTGATGTGTGCCTAATTATGCTCATTTTATAATGTGATACATAAAACCCAGGCAAAATGGTATTCTGTATTTGCCTACTTACAAACAATTAGTATAGAAATATGTGGTACAATAACTATACAGTCTTATCCATAGAGTTTTATTGTCTTACCATTTTTTAGTCTTTCCTTATATTGAATAAACTTAAAGTTATAATGAAATAATGGAATGTGGCTAATTCATTTTTAATTTTTTAAAACATGAATTACAACAATTCAATTATTCTAATAATTATGAAACAAAAAATACAAACCCAAGTAAAATATTTAGAAAATGCATCTTAAAAGAAGATATAGCAAGTCATTGTAATTTTAACAATACCATGAAACTACACAGATAAGACTATAATTTAAAATAGAAGAAATGCTGAAATAACAATGCTTCAAGTTTTATTAGTAATCAAAGTTTTAGGGGTTTATTATGCCTATGAACAACATCCTAGCAAATGCCAAGACAAAAAGCTGCACATTAACTACTTGACTTTAACTACTAACTTTAAGATGATAACTGTCCTACATAAAAATTAATATTTTTGTTACTAAATAGATGCTGATGTGAGAATGATAGAATAACACAGGGCTGTACAGCACTCCAAAATTTGTTATTTCATTACACTTCTTTACAAAAGCCAATAAGCATTTTAATAAAGGCGACATGTATTTTTCAAAGGGGGGTTTTGACAAAGCTCTCTACCTTAAGAAAACTCTACTGTCACAGGACAAGAGGGAAAGGCCTCTTGTAACTTAAGGAAGAAAATAAAGGGTAGGAATTGGAAGTCTGCCTTTCTGCTGCAGAGATTACACTTCCACACAGACTGTGGTGTTCAATGTAGGCATGAAGAATCTGGAAAAGAGGGTGTGTACAGCTGATTAAAGATGAGATGAGATAAAAAGATCTAAAGCCAGTCAATGCAGTTTATGGGATACTGAGCACCTGAATGATAAAATGGCAGGTGAAATACATTGCTAAAAAGTGCAAATCAAAGCACATGGGGAAAAATAACCACAAAATATACTTAGCTAAGTCAGAGCTCATCATTATGTTTTACCGGTCAGGAGAGATATCAAAGTAATTTTGGATAGTTCTCTGAAAATAGCATTCAACAGCAGCCCAAAATGCTAAAATGTTATGAATTAGTAAAAAATAACTGAGAACAAGACAGAGTAGGAGCATATTATTCCCAGATCTTCAAAACAGTTCTAATCCTATCTCAAAAAAAAAAAGCACACCACAAATACAAAAGGTACATAGAAGAAAGAATTTTCAGAAATTGCAAAATGTTTCCACACAAAAAAAGACTAGAGCACTTCAACTTCAAAAAGCAAACAGGATAGAAATTTTAGAAAGCTACAGAGAAACTGGAGAGGGTGGGCCATTATTTGCTCACAGTTCTTAGTACACAAGGATGAGGATGCCAAAAGCAGTTAAAAGGCAATAGTTTAAGTACAAAAGAAGCTCCTTCAGAACAGTATATTATTAAATAATCAAATTTCTTATCACAGAAAGTTGCAAAAAGAGCATATAAGCAAATTTGAAAGCAGATTAGATGCATCCAGAGGAGAGGTACAGTGGTAATTACTTATACAGCCTCTGGATCTGGAAAGCCCTAACCTGCAGATGGTTGAAAACAGTGAGAGTTTTAGAGTAATGTAAACATGATCCTCATGTGGGATTAAGTGAATGGTTTGCTTATGCGTATGCAGTTCTAATGTTCTCTGGTAGAAGCAGGCTCCATTTCTGAAAGCAACTGATTATGAGAAAATTGCACAAAGAAAAATTGCGTTTATGTCCATTGAGAGTAAATACCAATGCTGAAGGGATGGATAGAACAATAGAGAGAAAAAAGTAGTGGGAGAAAGGTTTCAGGTTTTTTCCATTTTTCTAGTCAATACAAGACAATGCATGCTAAGATCACAGAAAGGACTAAGACATTGCTGCCATAGGATGGAACTGCGCTGGTTTCCTAAGTAGCATTGAAGAAGTAAACAAAACTCAGTCTGAAGAATGTCTGGCATCTCCCTGCTTTGTCACATTTTAGATTCTTGCATATGAACAAGCTTCAGATGTTTTTAAGAGGCTGTTTGAGTGGCAGGCCACTGAAAGTGTTTTCAGTTCTTTAAGATATATCATTCAAGAATGCTGAATTCTTGTATGATGAACCCAAGAAGTACTGGATTTCACAGGGAAAAAAGACAGTGAGCCATCACTTTTCAAACTTTTCAGCCTTACATATACATACACGCATTTGCTTACAGACACACCAAATGACATTCCCAATTTTATAGCAGTATGAAGAAAATGCTATTTGATTGCAATACTATGTAATAGGAGATACAGGTGCAAACCTGTATAGAATCTTCTTTCCCTCCGTCTTCTCCCAGAAGATCAAGAAACTGGCACAAAAGTTTATGAACCCCTCAACCACAAAGGATTATTGCCATTCTCTGTCTTTTTTCGTTCTTATTATCATAGCCTACCAGTTTCTTCCTTTACCATCCCCTTACCTATCAAATAGCCTCAGCTGCACAGTACCTCCTACACTCCTGCTCCCAATGCCTCACATGTGGCTGAGTCAGAAAAAACATGAGAATAATCTCTCCTCAAATAAGTAATACAAACTGGGAGAATGTTATAAGATGCTGTTGCAACTCCCATGGTTTTTCTCCCACAGAATCTATACCTGGAGAGTGCAAAGGAATAAATCAAACTTTCTGAGACAGAATCTGGAAGTATCTCTTTCTCAACAATTTCTTTCTAGTTCAAGTCAGTATAAAAATCAGATCTCAGGAGGCAACGAAATGTAAAAGATTGGTCTCAGGTAGGGTGGAGAGCCTTCCCCCTTAAGGTATTCAAATTCTGGAAAAAAAAAATTACACATACTATATATCAGCCACAGATTTTACAACTCTAAAAGTTATTTCACACTGTAAGTAGTGTATAAGAAAAACTCCACAAGGAGATTGTTTAATAACAAAGACATAACACATATCATTATAATTTTTCATGTGCTACTGCTAGGTTCTAACATTATAGATAAACAAGATCAAAACAAACTCTTTTTTAATTTAATTTTAATTTAATTCTTGTCTAACAAACTTTGTAAGTTATCTACTTTCTTTTCCAGTAATCACAATCAAAGCACAGTCAAAGCTTCCACTCACTACAGAAAGGCTTTGAAGACAGAGACTCTTCAAAGTACATTTCATTTGCATCTAAGTTTTCCCTGTGCTGGGTCACTGTAACACCAAGTTAAATACCTTGTCTTTAACCTTAGGGGTTAACAACATCTTATCCTTGTAACACCTGTAGGACAGAACCAAGCAAGGAAAGCTTACTAACATCAAATCCTGGCAGTACAGACAAGCACAGGAATGTTACCAAGCAGGGATGACTTTCATTTTTAAAGAGCTATTATGCTTCATTTGTGGTCTCTGAATACCTATTCCATGATTAACTTCACTCAGAAAACAGTTACTAGAAAGCAGCAAGTATCTGTCTTTTGGGGTGGTATAAGGGGAGGGTTTCTCGATATAAGCCCAATAATTGTACATTAAGGTACTTTAAGTGATTAATAATTTCTAAAATATAAAAAGCCAAAATTCTTATTGACATCAGAAGAGCTTCAATTGACATCTCAGGATATAGCCAGTATAAATATTTTGGAAAAAAATGTCATCTCTTGATAACAGACTAGTAAGGAGCTACAATACTGCCTCCTTTTTCAATCCAATAATGAGACATGAAACGACATGTTTTCTAGGAAATGATGTAATTTTCCATGATTTTACCATATACGTGGGTTCTGTTGTCTAGTATGGCCCTTGTTACCTTGCAGAACAACTTCAGCTACGTATCACATTGCATGCTAGTAGCTACACATGAAACAGCACATGAAAGTAAGTAAAGTTTTACTCTGAGAACGAATATTTTCAAATCCTGGTATAAAGTTTTTAAAATGTACTGCGGTAGAGGACAGACAAATATAGAATACCAGTATTTACACAGAATTTGTTTGGACAGGAATACACTGTTCAAGTTCACTGCCTCTACAGCTGAGGTTGGCCAAACACAGGTTGAATTATACCTTTATAGCACACAAAGTATAAATTTTTCAGTGGTGAGAATCTGTCCTGCAAACTGTAGCACTCCTAACATAATACTGATAGAGGAGCTAAGGTCGGGCTTGATCTTTTTAGCACATGCATTCTCAAAACGGAAACTGCAAATTTATGTCTGAGGATAGAAAATAGCCTTATGTCACTAATTTACTAAAAATTATTTGCTTCCATTAGAGTTTTGCCATATTTCTTCTTTTTGGCTGTAAAGAGAAATAGTCTTAAGAAAAATTCCATTTAATTAAGCTACAAAATATTTCTTTATATGTCATTAAAGCAACAGACTTACCATAAGGGAAATATATGTAATTTCAGTCTACCATGTGTCCATAGTCAGTTTTACAGGTATGCCTTTTCCTTTTTAACGGATTTTATTCCAGTTCTTGTTTTCAGCCCAGAGAGGAATTATTACGAAATTTTAGTCATCATTCCAAGTTCAAAGCTTCCATGATACAAACACAACACTTGATTATCAAGCATTTAATATGGTATATTTTCTTAAAAAAAAAAAAGAAAAAATTTGTTTACGTACACAAAATATATCCAATGCACATTTGCTACAAAGTAGGAGCAAAATATAACTTGTTTGTTCTATCACTACGATGACAATTTCTTCAAGGAAAGCAAAGAGGGATGTATAACTTTTCTTTTGCTTTGGCCCATTAAAAAAAAGCATCAGTGAAGTTTTCAAAAGACAAAAAGTTTATCCAACATCCAAAAGTAAAAGTCTCATCTCAACTCTTCTTGAAAATCTCATGTTTGCAGTTTTGCCTTAGAAAGTGTGTTTTGGCACCCACAGCGAAACTTTCTCCTGTTTACTTGTATCTCTCTATCAATTCAGTTAAATGAAGCAACACTAGCTTTACATTAGTCCTGTTATAGTTATCAGAGTTGATACAAAGAAAACAAAACCTGATAGGCTGTGGAAGTGATTTTTTTTTTTCCTTACAGAAAATGCAGATATCTGCTCTGACTTGTCTACTGAAAATGCTGGTTTCATTCAAGTGTTCATCAATTTGAATATGGCTGGATACAGTTGCTAAATACTTATCTAAGATTTCTTTCAAATGTTTCTACCCAAAGCAGTTACACCAAATTTGATGTTCTCTGTGTGGGAAGGAACAAGAGAAGAAAAACAGCCCAGACCTACTCCATTCTGTACATTATCCTTAATAAAAATTATCATATTACCACATTCCTTCAAAAGATTGACAGGCATGACAATATGTATAAAGGGGAACTTCCATGGAGATTCATGCCTAAGGACATTGTCTCCCTATGTTTTCTGTTTGGTTGCTTTGGGTTTTTGTTTGCTTTTAAGTCAACTTATGATCCTACCCTAAAATTAGGAATTGAATTTAGGCTCTCTGAATTGTACTCTGGAGGAACCTCCCCCTTCTTAGTTGACTACAGGGGAAGCACAGGGAGATAACCTTTTTTTAGATAACCCCCTTTCCTGAAATTACTTACTTCAGATTACCTTCCAAATAACTTACTTGGAGCAGTGGAAGGGATACTGGGCTAAAGAGAGAGCACTTCTATCCTTCTCTTAGTTCTTAATTTTATTGGCCAGGAAATTTATCTCTGTATTAGTCTTCTATCCAAATTCCAGGCTGCAGTTATTAGGAAACCATCTTGCTGATAGTTTTGCCTCACAAATTGCAAGAAACAAGAAAGCTACAAATAGAGTTACTAGGTTTTTCATAAACAACATATGTTTCACTAATCTTTTTTCACATCTTTTGTGTTCCTTATGATACGTTGTCATGGGTTCAGCAGCAGCAGTCATTTTTCTCCTTCTTCATAGCTGGTGCGGCGCTGTGTTTTTGATTTTGGGGCTGGGAACAGCACTGATAACGCCAGTGTTTCGGTTACTGCTTAGTGATGTTTTGGTCTGACCAAGGACTTTCTGAGCCTCATGCTCTGCCAGGGAGGAGGGGAAGCCGGGAGGAAGCAGAGACAGGACACCTGACCCAAACTGACCAAAGAGGTTATTCCATACCACAGCACGTCATGCCCAGCATGGAAAGCAGAGAGCAGAGACCCAGAAGGGTGGGGGGGTGCACTGCATGGTTGGGCTTGGTATTAGGTGGTGAGCGATTGTATTCTTTCCTTGTATTTGCCTTGTCATTATTATTATTGGTGGTAGCAGTAGTGATTTGTGTTATACTTTAGTTACTAAACTGTTCCTATCTCAACCTGTGGGAGTTGCATTCTTTTTGATTCTCCTTCCCATCCCTCCAGGAGCAGGGGGAAGAACAAGGGGGAAGTGAGTGAGAGAACGGGCTGCGTGAGTTAGAGAGGCTTAAACCACGACATACGTAATAACTCACTACAAAGAAGTAACACTTGCCAAACTAGCTTAACATACAAGGTATATAATGTCTATATATATGCAAAAAAAGATCTATCTAAAGATAAATTAATAGCAATTATATTGTTTGATCTGTGTAAATAAGATGATGTCAAATTGTGTTGAACATGTTTCTAAGGCATGTAAAGATTTTTTCCAACACAAACTTCTTTGTTGTTGTTAATGCTTCTTAGTTAGAACAATGTTTATTTTAATTTCCATGGCACTTAATTGCAACCTACAAATTCATTTCTAAGTGTTCCCTCCAAGGCTTTTGTTTTTAACCCTCTTGGACGAAAAAAAAGAAAGTATATTTTTACAGAATGAAGAGGATAAAGTTATTTAACTGAACATGCTGGCCTTTTGGTAAAGGAAATATTCAAACTTAAGGTTAGAGCCAGCTATGATTTTTTTTCCCCCAAAATTCTCATTATCCAGGTAACACAGAAATGATTTTCTGAAGAAACAACAGAATCTAGAAGATAAACAAACAGGGCAACTATCATACTTTCCATAACAATGAATTTGCTAACCTGAGGGAATGGTACCACACTTTTCTACCATACATGTGAGAGAAAAAACACTTCAAGATGCATGTTAAGCATGCTTTTGAACTAAGACGAAACAAAAAAGCGAATTTCAATCACATAGCTCATTTTAACTGAAACCAATACCTTAACTGAACATTGTACAGCAGAGTTTCATGAATATTTAATGACAAAGTATTTAATTACACAGTATTACTGCTTTTAGTATTTCTTCCTCAATTTTTGCAGCAGTGGAGTAATGATATTCTATTTAGTTTACTCATTGGGTTCATACTCTGTCTTATTTTGTATTTCTGCAAATATATCAAGCCAAAAATCAGGCACTAGTAAGTCACATAAATTTTCTAGACAATTTATCCTGCAAAGGCTGGCAGAATTATTTGCTAATTGACTTCCACAAAGCTACATATTTGTGACCCTTACTGTGATGCATTCATATTGCTTAGGGAGGTCAGTATATTGAAACCATGCTCAATCGGTTTGCATTCATACATTACTCAGTCTTCATAGCTGAGCAGAACATTGAAATATCACCAATTTAAATCATTCTTAGCGTAAATGCAGCAGAAAATACTAGAACAGGGTGTTTAAGAAAACAAGGGATGCAACCATTCCGTTCTGAACTATTCAAGAGATCTGGTTCTTCAGTGTATATTTTCACTGTATAACAGCACATCTTTCACTATATCCAGCAAATATTTTGGGAAAGCTGAGGGTTTTGGAGGCTTGTTTTTCTGTTTTTATGAAGACCTATTTAAGAACCATAGAACATTCAAAAAACTAGCCACACTATTCTTCAGCTTTTCCTAATAAACACTCGCTAATGCAGCTAAGATTTATCACTGTGAAGAAGCAATGATCTCTCCCCAATGCTCTTAAGCAAAACCAGCCACTATATCTTACTTCTCCACCTGAACTGTTTATCAGATGTTAATATTGTGTAATACTGCTTCAGGATAGGTCCTAATTATTAAATTCACCACAGTAAAACTCATCACATTATTGAACATCAACTGTCTGTTCTTCTGCATTTCTAAACTAAATGTCACATATCCAAACCATACTGCACTTCCAGTTAGCAAGAATGCACAGTTACAACTGAGTTTTATGACGTAACTTCCATCCCTCTACATACAGCTAGGTGGAGCACTGAACTCAGAGGCAATTATGTTTGAAAGTTATGGAAAAAAATACAGCTTTTTATTATTAGTTAGGTGATCCAACAATTTTTATCTTTAACTTCTAGTTCATTAACTTAAGTGTCAGATCTGGAACTGCAAAGGATTAACATTTTCACAGACAGTAAGCTATCATTGTTGGCCTCAATAGCGCACTAACACAGAAAAGGGTGTTATATAAACATTTTCTTAGTTTTCTGTATCTTCTCATCTAGATTTTTTATACTATTTTAATGAACAATTTAATTAAAATTTGTTTAGGAAGTAGCACTTACTTAAAAAAAAACCAGTAAATGATCGACAAACATGTAATCAAAAAAAAAAAAAAAAAAAAAAAAAGACTGACACATCTGACATATATTATAGGCTGAGAAAGTTGGGGCTGTTCAGCCTGGAGAAGAGAAGGCTGCATGGAGACCTCAGAGCAGCCTTCCAGTATCTGAAGGGGGCCTATAGGGATGCTGGGGAGGGACTCTTCATTAGGGACTGTTGTGATAGAACAAGGGGTAACAAGTTCAAACTTAAACAGGGGAAGTTTAGATTGGATATGAGGAAGAAATTCTTTACTGTAAGGGTGGTGAGGCACTGGAATGGGTTGCCCAGGGAAGTTGTGAATGCTCCATCGCTGGCAGTGTTCAAGGCTGGGTTGGACATAGCCTTGGGTGGCATGGTTTAGTGGGAGGTGTCCCTGCCCCTGGCAGGGGGGTTGGAACTAGATGATCTTAAGGTCCTTTCCAACCCTAACTATTCTATGATTCTATGATTCTAGGTGACCTATGTAAATTTTGTTAATTTCACCGATGAGATCTGCACATGAGAAATTAGCGCAACTGTTTCAAGAAAATAAATAAAATGTTAAATGCAATCAGAAAGCTAGATATTATCTATCAGAGGAATTTAAAGTCTTGAACTGCCATGGTCAGTATAATGCTCTGTAGCACAGGTGAAGAAAGGATAGTGAAAATTCAGCAGGCTGATGTTTGAAATACTGTAGGCAGGGCTTTCCTGCTTTACACATAAAAAGAAACAAATTAAATGTTATCTAGACAGAAGAGGGTTTTTTTGTTTGTTTAAGACAAACAACTCCCAAGCAGATGATCAAGCTATAAAAGAAAACAGTATGTTACCACAGGTTAACTTATTTCAAATAATCACAGAATAACTAATCAGTGAACTAACAGAAATAAAGTATGTAGACAGTTTGCTTAAGAACCAATGAGATCTTATTCTGCTATTTTTTACTGAAGTTAACTTCAACAATTCAAAAGTGAGCTGAAGGAAGCCAAAGGGGGAGATCTTTAACAGTATCACCATCTCTCTTTGGTTTTGTGAGTATCCGAATAGTGTTTCTGGTTTTCCCAATGTTTTTTAAAAGCATGAAATCACGGGGGTATACATGATCCGATTTATAAACCTGTATCTGATCCATAAACCTGATCCATTACTCTGAGTAATTTTCAGAGAAGGAGTCCAGTACTTTGCTGTATATTTTTGAGAAAAAAACTACATATATGACAGATGACTAAAAGGGCACCTAAAGGAGCAGGAGCAAGTGAGCAGTGTCCATGATGTGCAACTCCTGCAGTTTCATCAACCTTCAAGCTTGCATTATGACCTCGTATATGCACAAAGGGACATCACTAGTGGAGAGACCACTTCAGATGCAAGGAAATCTTCAGGGAATAGATTCTTGAGCCTCAGCTGCCTTCTTCAAATGACCATAAAGCAGATGAGGGCTGCTCTCTCTAGCTATTACTGTATTCTCCCTGGCTGAACTTCAAACCATCTGTTGCATAAGAGAAGTCTAATCAGAATGGCTGCCTCTACCCGGACAGCTGACATTTATTCACCATGGGAAGAACCTGTCCACTAACAACATTCCCATGAGCCTGACTGACATGCCTGAAGAGCACACTGAGTAGAGGCTATAGCCTGTTCCAAATGACTGCAGAAACCTCTGATCTTTTCCCTTTAGGCACTGCAGCCTTGATGGAAATGTCTGCAAAATAGATGAGGATCTGTTTTACAACCTAATAGTGCATTGCACTGCTTTGGAAGAAGTCAAACATATGGACTGCCACTAACTACTAGAAATCAGCATGAAATCACATGATGTAGCTTTCACAATATGTTTCAAAGACATGTGCAAAAGTTTTCCAAAATAAAGTTATCAGTGCATAAACAGACACTTTCATAACCTATGTCTCTCTACATTAAGAATCAAGTTCTTTCCAAGCAGCTGAGCTAACAGAACCTGCTCTTTAAGTATTTGATTTTAATGATTTTATATCTTATCTCCCTCATAACAAGCTCAATTGTCTCCTAGTCTCCTGACAGTCTAGAGGGATGTCCTGGGTTCAGCAGCAGCAGTCATTTTTCTCCTTCTTGGTAGCTGGTGTAGCGCTGTGTTTTTGATTTTGGGCCTGGGAACAGCGCTGATAACACCAGTGTTTCGGTTACTGCTTAGTGATGTTTTGGTCTGACCAAGGACTTTCTGAGTTTCATGCTCTGTCAGGGAGGAGGGGAGCCGGGAGGAAGCAGAGACAGGACACCTGACCCAAACTGACCAAAGAGGTTATTCCATACCACAGCACGTCATGCCCAAGATGGAGGACGGAGAGGAGAGACCCAGAAGGGTGGGGGGTGCACTGCGTGGTCGGGCTTGGTTTTAGGTGGTGAGAAATTGTATTCTTTCCTTGTATTTGCCTTGTCATTATTATTATTGGTGGTAGCAGTAGTGATTTGTGTTATACCTTAGTTACTAAACTGTTCTTATCTCAACCTGTGGGAGTTGCATTCTTTTCTATTCTCCTTCCCATCCCTCCGGGAGTGGGGGTCAAGAAAGAGGGGGGAGTAACTGAGAGAGAGTCTGCGTGGTTAGAGAGGCTTAAACCACGACAAGGGACAAGAGATAGCATTTGCTGTGACTGGTTTTAAGCTTCACATATGCCAGGCTGCCAGCTGGCAGATCAAGCAGAATCAATGATAATATCAGCTCACAGTGAAGCCTTTCCCCTTTAGCAGCACAAAGCTGGGTCTCTCCTCTTTTACCACACCACTGATTTTCACTTGTGGGAATCTAATACTTTTGAGATCTTCTCCTGCCAAATTCAACAAGTTGGATAAGTTCAAAGGCTACTGAGAGGGAATGAAGGGAGGGCAGGGAAGAAGGGGAAAGGATAGTTGGCTGACAACCAGAATAACAGCATTATTTTTATTTCAAGGAAAACAAGACCAAAAATAGATTTTGGAAAGAATAAATGCATAGCTAACACTTAAAGAAGGCTAGTGGACAATACATAATGGGAAATGTGTCTCTAACCAATAGCCATATAATTCTTTATTCTTTGAAAAAAGCTTATGCAGCTATGTTGTCTGTTCAGTTCTCCCTCTTCAACTCCTGTACTGCAATAGTTTTTGAAGCTAGTGATCAGCTTCAGCAATATCTGGCCCAGGGAATGGCATGTATCAGTCATTTCGCATTTCCACGGCAGATGCCAGTTCAGAGGTACAGCATCAGAAACAGAGACTGTATAGAATAGCTTTGAAATATAGAATAAATTGATGTCATAACAATTTTGGTGAGGACAGTTCTAAGGAAAATCAGGTTTCTGTATTTCAGGTACCTGACAGTTTAATGAAACATAAAAGCTGCAGTTGATAATTTTCACACATCTCCTCCTCCCATTGTCTTCTTCCCCTCCCCAATTTGGTTATTCATATAACTACATATTGTAAACAGTAAAAGTTACAATATTGCAAATGAAGCATAGATGTGCTAATTTTACAGGCACACTGTGCGTAACCGCAAGGGCATCTCCAGAGCTGGACCTAAAAGATAATAATTGGAATTCTAAGAAAATTGTAACAAACAACTATCAATAAATATTTATGGATCTCACATCTGGACTCCTCCATGAGATCTGTTAGAAAAACCCCAAACAACCAACACAAACCTACACTCAGTCCTATTCAGAATAAAACCATTTGGAAAGTGATTTTCCAGCGCTCCACACAGAACAGCTGAGAAGGAAAGTAAACAAAGAATCCACACAGAGGTTGTGAAAGACACACGCTTCTACATGCATCGAAATTTGTACAGCTATAAAGCTACAAAATGTCTAATTTCTCAAAAGTTAAAAGCAAAATTGAAACATTAAAATTTAATTCACAAAATACTCAAAATTCAGTGCATAAAAACACTGTAATGATGTTGCAAATACAAGCTACTATGTAGTAGAAATGAGAGGGGTGCTACTACGTAACATCTCAACTCTTGTTTCAAGAAAAACTTTAAGCCTTTTACATTGTAGTAGTTCATTCAGGTAGCTCAAAAATACCTACAAATATTGGAGGATTTAGGTGTGCCCTCAAACTAGAGTACCATAGTGCCTCTAAGAATCCCCTCATCTAAATCCCATCATCTATATGTTTACCAGCATAATGACCCTTGAACAACAGCACTGATCACTACCAGAAAAAAAAAAAGTATTTCTACAACTGATGCATTCTTGATACCAGACGTCTCCATTAGAATCCAAAGCATACATTAAAGGAAAATGCTTGCAACAATTATGTGATTGCTCTGCATTACCATATTCAAACTGTACAGTACACTGCTATGTAGCATGAGCCAATCTCATTTGAACCTTGAGGATTCTTCAAGCAAGTAGGAATAAAGAGAACAGAGCAGTTATATTGCTTTCAAACAAAATTCCATTTTTTCCAATTCTTTTTCCCTAACTTGTTCCTCAGTAGAAAACAGAATAAGGCATAGAGATGCCTGAAGTAACATTTCAAATCTGTAAGAAAACTTATAGCTGCCAAAATAACATGCCTTCCATTACTTGCTATATTTTATGAAGTAAGCTAAATTTCCTGCTCTCTTCAGGAAGCAATTCAATGTTCACGGCTTTGAGCCCCAGAGAGATGTTAAGGAATCCATTAGCTACTATTTCTTTTCCTTTTGATAGGTTTCCCATAGCTGCCTCAGCAACAAAGGCATTTCAGAATGACTGTTCTAATGTTACAGAGAGGAAATCTACACAGTCCAATGCATTCTCTGTGCCGATTTTCACACTTGATATTATGGACAGGAAGAATTTAGAGAAAGGTCAACATTTTCAGCAACTTCTCCTGCAGGCAAATGGGAAGTTGCTCAAAGTATTGAATTGTTAAACAAGTCATGAAGAAAAAAATGAATTAGAAGGGATCCAACTCTCCCTTTTGACGCAGCCACTCTGGGATTTATAGAGTTGGACACATTTTGCATTTTGCACATCAATAACAGCACAGGCTGCCTGGAAATGTGTGGCAACTCCACACTCTAATATGCTGGCACATTTGTCATATTCTCAGTCCCACAATCTTCCTGTCCCAGAAAGGGCTGGTAATGCACTATGCAGTTTGTACATAATTTTTGATATTTTTATTGCTATAGCAACTGAGTGTAGGCATTAAACATAGCAACAGACTTTTTATAGCTCTTTCTTGGATGTCAAAATGGCATGCTGTTCTATTTTCTAAGCAGATGCACAGGAGATAAGTACACAAGACGATTGTACAGTATCCACCTTCAAAATGAATTAAAAAAACTCCCAACTTTACAACCTCTGAATCATATAAGCAGACAGATAAGCATAAGGTATATTGTGAGTTTAAAGGATTTTGTTCTGAGAAAGCAGAGAACAAGTTTACATGAAAAGCTTTGTTGATTTGTGCCCATTTTGTAAAAAGATATGCAAGAAATTTACAAGGTCCTTTTCTGAAGGGAAGAACTTTCCGTCAACTCTGATCTTTACCTGTTAAGCAATAGGAAAAGGGAAACCCTCTTCATATTAAGTGGAGCCAGATTCTCAGGAGGGATTAAAATCCACTGAGACAGACCCTCAGTTCGTACACATGGGCAAAGCTCTGTACATTCCAAACACAGCAACAGTTATTTACAAATAATGAGAGTTTGACTTGCTATGTGATTTAAGGAAATACAATTCATCATTTTCATAATAAAAAAGGCAACTTTTCTCTGGTATAGTATTTTCCTATGAGTCCTTTAAGTTCAGTATCATTTCTGCAAGTGATCAGTGAAAAACGTCTCTTGGTGTTTAATGTAATTTCTGAACACATCTTTAGACATGGAAATGACAAGCAGCAACACGACAATTTCCTGGAGGGATCTGTAGGTATTATTAACTTTTCTGCTACAGTTATACGTCAGCTTTCTATAGAGTGTAATGGTTGATGTTTGCAATTTTACCATCACACACACACCACCACCCCCCCCCCCCAACATTTTAAACAGGAAATGTCAAAGACTCTTAAAAAAATGAATCCAACAGGAAATGTCAACAGCTTCTTCTAAGGATATAAGGCTGTTAATATTCCAGTCAGCCTATTCCATTAGCACACAATATATATGTTTTGGAAGGGACATTTTAATGTTGTGGTTTATATAGAAGAGATTTCAAGCAAGTCCCAAAAACTCAACATGCAGATAAAAATTGAGGTTTATATGGTGAGGTTTTAGAATATATCCCACAAATTCTTTCTCCCTATCCCTCAGATATCTTCACACAGAGCACAGAGCACCTTTTAAGTCTTCTTATCTTGCTTGAGGAGTTGAAGGTACTTAGGAATTCTGATACATCTGCTTGGTTTTCTACAGTCTGCTCCACTAGTGCACCTACTGAAAACAGCTTTTACAGCAATGCTGATAATTACACCTATCAAATAGTAGGAATGGTAAGTTTAACTGCAATAGCCCTCAAGGAAGTCAAGATGATATGCACAACTATACTTGCATTGGAAAGTCTGAGATGACATGCAGAGCACCAAATTGACTTAGCACCTCCTCCTGGGGCAAACTCCACCCTCCATTGTGACTTATGCCCCGAGTTAATCATGCTATTTTCATAAGCCCGGAGGTCTGTCACATTCATTCACTGTTTAAGAAGAAAACTACGGAAATTCAGGGGCTGAAATTGTGAAGCATATGTACATTTTTATACATTGTTAAATTATTTCTCTTACTCTCCACAAGCTTTCCTTCAACTTACAGTTGGACATGTTATTTTTATTTTTTCTGTTCAGTAATTAGAGCACAGTTCAGCACAGCCTCAGAAGGTTTAACAGGAAATGTTAATAGACGTATCACACTTGATTTATATTCTATTACTTGCACACATAACACCCATTCTAAAAAGGCCTTTTCAGAGACATTTCAGAGAAAGTAGGGGAACACTTGAAATAGTAGATTTTTCCCTTCCAAAACTTCAGAAACAGATCTCCTTCTATAGATCCTACCATTTATTAGTGCATCCCTCTAAGTCCAAACTAAGATAGGTGAAAATAGACCCATTGCTACTATTCAAATTCTCCTAGACTTCATACTTTTATTTCCTAAGAACTAATGTAGCCTTTACCATTGTGGTATTCACAAAGGGCCTGATCTGTCACCACTGAAGTCAATGGAAACTTTGCTGTTGATTTCAAAAGCAAAGGCTCAGAGCCAAATTCCCCATGTATAAATCCAGTGTTACAAAACATTCTGCAGAATTATATAAACAGCAGTGATTTTACTCTGAGGGCAAGCCCCTAGCCCAAACTAATTGCTGCACTTGACCCAACAGCACAGACTTTCTAACATGTCATTTCCAGGATTGAAATCCTTACAACTGGTAAGAAAAAAAGTGAGCAACTCCTAAATAAAATTGCTCCCTCATGCCGTCCTTTGTAATATCAACTTTTTAACTCCTTTGTTCTTTGCTGAAATTGCAGTTAACTAGCCCAGTGGACCCTATTTTATAGCCATGAGATAGATGTACTGGACAATCACCAAGTGCATTTGCAGGTAAATTAGGGAACAGCACAGTATAACTAAAATATAACTAAAGTATAACTTTGTACCATGACAGAACTCAACAAAACATAATTCAGCATTAGCTGGGGAAAAAAACTTTCAGGTTTACATACAAACTTGACATACATCAGCTGCCAGGTTTGCATGTTTCCCTCCCTGCCTCTCTCATGCTCCCTGATACAAGCAATCCATGTTAGCATTAAAAAATAAAATAAAATAAAAATTAAATAGAATAAAATAAAATAAAGTTCTATACGGTTGACTTATCCAAACTCACAGGGGATCACATCAACAATACTAGAGGTCCCTAATGACTTCTGAAATCAAAGGACTTTGGGTTTTGTACATTTTAAGGGCAGATAAAAGTTCTAGCAGATGGTATTTTTGATTTGGGGGGGGAGTGTGGGTGTGGCGTGTCAGTGTTGTTAGGTATACTGTTGTTTAAATCTTTCAGATACTTAGTACATTTGGTAATTCATAAATAAAATTGAATTTCTCAAATTATTTTTCAGATTGTAAAAGTAACAATAGACACACTGAAATAAACAAAAAAAAAAAAGAAGTATTAAAAAAATATATTGCATCTACCTAATGAAGAGGATTAAGATGAGAAAGTTGGGGCTGTTCAGCCTGGAGAAGAGAAGGCTGCATGGAGACCTCAGAGCAGCCTTCCAGTATCTGAAGGGGGCCTATAGGGATGCTGGGGAGGGACTCTTCATTAAGGACTGTGGTGATAGGACAAGGGGTAACGGGTTCAAACTTAAAGAGGGGAAGTTTAGATTGGATATGAGGAAGAAATTCTTTACTGTAAGGGTGGTGAGGCACTGGAATGGGTTGCCCAGGGAAGTTGTGAATGCTCCATCGCTGGCAGTGTTCAGGGCTAGGTTGGACATAGCCTTGGGTGGCATGGTTTAGTGGGAGGTGTCCCTGCCCCTGGCAGGGTGGCTGGAAATAGATGATCTTAAGGTCCTTTCCAACCCTAACTATTCTATGATTCTATGATTCTAAATCCAGGTATGCTTTTAGAGCCTAAGCTCTCCAACAAAACCTGAGGCTACAAGTCCACTTGTTCTAAATATCAGATCACTCTATCCTTCTCAGAATTCTTAGGACCTACTTTCCAGGGAGGAAAACTGAGTTATCATTTCTCAGTGCTACCATAACAGTTACAGTTCTCCATAACACACAACTCCATATATACATAAGCAACAATTCATGTCCTGAGTCACTAGTTTATAAGCTTACAAAGATCCATCACCCACTCAGATTTTCTGTCAGTGATACTGAGATCCAAAACATCTCTTTGACCCACTTTTCAAAGGGCATACCAGTGGAGAACACACCACAAGGAAATTCTTCTGCTTAGTTCACAGGAAGGCTGCAAGTTAGGACAGAAAAAATCTCTCTCTGCTCACAAATCCCCCAGATCTTATAATAGCCCACAAACCTTGAAACAGGAAGGATTTTCTTTCCCCTTCCACTCACAAGCCATTTGATGCTTCTTTTTCCTGGACTCACACACTTAATTAAGAAGAGGAAACAGACGAAACAAAAGAACTACATGACACGTAAAGAGCATACATATATGATCCTTGAAATAAGAAGCTTTCAACATCTGTCTCTTCCCAGCTCTCTATACCTCAGTTGCCATACTGCTGCTGAACCCATGACACTCAGCTTTTCAAAAAGTGGTTTGACACCATACTATCACTAAAAGCCGTCAGAAAGCAAACTGATTGAAAGGAGGATGGAAGAGGTTGGTGCTCAAGATTGGAACTGTGAATCTGACTGCCAGGTAATACTTCCCTTCCACTGCTTTGCTCCCAAATAAATAGGAATATAGAAAACTATTAAAAAAATTATAACTATTAAAGCTATTAAAACTGACTCAAACATAAAAAAAGATAGGCGGTAGTGAGGTATTCAGGTTTCATGTCCGCAACCAATTTAGAGCTTAATTCAGATGGATGTAAAGCAGAGGAATTTACATAAATGTAATACATCAATAATCCTATGTACTTTATCATAGTGCTGATGTTAACACAAAATTTTCACTATGTACAAATGAGCAAAATGTATTTTTTGTATTAAATTACACTTATTGTCATTATAACATCTTCACTGATGACACATTTACACATAGCACTGTATTATATACTCAAACAAAACAAAAGGGTTGAATGCACTAAGAACAATACTTGCTGAAATGCTACAAGATATATTAGAAATACATATTTAGTTCAGAAGTGAAGGAGTTAGACACTGAATAGTCATTTCAGTCCATACAAAGTTAAAAATAACAAATTAAAACTTAAACACCTTCTAAACACCATCTAAAGTTGCATATCCTTGCACAAGGGGTACACAAAATGTCACAAGTAAACTAGCACATGCTGGACCAGCAAATCAGAACAAGTGGCTTTGGAGGCTACAAAAACACAAGATTATTAAAACAGGGAGGGCTCTCTAGTATTCAGCATGTACTATATTGGGATGTTTCTTAATTGCACAGAATCATTAGGGTTGGAAGGCACCTCTGAAAATCATCTGTTCCAACCCTTTTGCCAAGGCAGAGGCACCTAGAGCCATTTCCAGTGTTAGTTCTAATAAATTTAGATTTCTACAGGTTGCATTGTTAGACTATCAAGCTCCAAGTTTGGTATAATTGTTGATTTTGGATATTTGGTTGATCTAAATTTGAATTATTTGATCTAAATAATTATTTGAATCATTGATCTAAAACATAAAGGTTAGGTAGGAAATAAACCTAAAACTAAGCTATTCACCAATGATAGACCAGAGAAAAAGAAAAAGAAAATTAAATAAGTTTTGCAACTGGATCTGAAATGCTTTAACAAATAAGACTCATTTATCACATTCTTTTGAACCTGGATGAAGTAACCTTTCTTTAAAGTATGTACAACACCTACCATATCAAATATAATTGCAGCAACTGTTAGCACTTGCAGGAACACTGTCTATGCTCAGAACTTTAAATTCATCTAATCTTTTTATAGTGTAAACTAAAATCTACTGTCTAATCACTCCTCAAAGATGGAATCTTGCAGCTGATTGCAGACTTTTTCACCAGATGCAATCATTCTATATATACAATTCGAAAAATCAACTACCACAAGTCGTTACTAGTACCAGTTAGTAACAGAACCCCCAGCCTTCACTTTCCTTGAACTGACCTCATTCTTTCATGTTGTTTACATACTACTGCCTGAGAAAAAAACTTAACATACACATTAGTAAGACAAAAAAAGTGTTTTAATTTGCCAAGAAAATATAATACACTTCAGTGCAGAGTACCTACCAAATGGCACAGAAAAAACTGAAGAACAAAATACCAGGAAACATAAATACTGTGATTTTTCATATTAAAGCAAATATGGTAACATTTGAAGGTTGATTTGGTTTTGGGCTTTTTTCTGTCCAGCATTCCAATTAGACACACTTAATGGTATTAATTTACATCTAATAGGATTAAAACCAAACACAGGGCATAAAGAAAAAGCTCTGGAAGTGCCTTTTTAAAAGATAAGTTCCAGACACAAGTAGGTAATCCATCAAAATGAACTCCGTCACTGTTAAAAGCAAGCTTGTGGGAAGGAAAGTCATGCAATAAAAAAAAAGAAAAATAATAAATTTGCTTCCCTATAACTTGTATTGCTGCTAACTAAGACTCTCTAGCACAATACAGCTAACAGTATCTGTGAAACAGGTTGCCTTGAATTACTGACTACGGACCTTCAGTAATCAAGTCTCAGTACAATTAACACAGCTTTTTCTTTTTCATTCTTGTACATTCTCAAACAGTACACACTGTGCACTAGGTTTCATTAACTACACCCATTTTTTAAGCACCTAAAATCTGAAGAGGTAGAATTTGAAGTGAGTAGGGGAAGAAAGTTGGAAAGAACCAACTATTCGGTATCGCAACAAGAAGGTACTGTACCTTTAAGTAGGAAACATGGTTCCGTTCTGTTTCACAGCTGAAAAAGAGCTTATTCTCAGTTACAGAGATTACTTACCTAAAACTTCAGTTATTCCTCTTTTTCCCCTCAGGCCAGCCTCTCTTTCACTCTTGGGAGCTTTTACCATTTAAGGTCAATGTTACATCTGGCTCTAGTAACTAAAGCTGAAGCAATTTTTAACTCAGAGATCCAACAGGCTGTCTAACATCAGAATGAGAGTTCAAATTTAAAGTAACTCTTCAGAAAGCCTCTTTCTTGCCTCAGAGAATTACAGAATTAAAGGCTTTCCTATTCTGGCATAAGTACTCTGAGTACAGCATGATGCAGGCATCCCATTAGCATTCTTCAAGTTCATTGCATATAAGCTCTACTTACTCATTTCTGATTAAAATGGATAAGTAGGAAGAACAGATGAAACAGTTTACATCATGTTATATTAACCCTTTGAATTTTTTACTGAAACAGCTGCTATTATTCACATTCTCTCCCCCTTGTTTGGTCAGAAGGATTCTAAATTAGAGAGCCGATACAAGACATGAACTTCGAAAGAACGCTGGCCTCAGTCCAGCCATGGGCTCTGCTCTCCACTTGCAGAGTATGAATAATTCCCATTGATGTCCACAGAAGTTGTTTGTATCCAATAAGAAAATGTAACTACAAATGGGGCATGAAGAGGGAAAAGAAACGATATTCAGGTACCTGCAGGAGAATCACATGCATATGATTCAGAGCTCTCAGCTCTGAAACAGACATAGATCTTACTGCAGACCTTCAACCAATTCAGCCTCTTCATTTTTAAGTATTACAATTACATCCACAGATCCTAATTAAGAATTCTACTTACACCAGGTGTTGTAAAGTTATTAAATACAAGTAAGCCAAACCCTGTTTAAAAAACCTTTTACAATTCAAGTACAGATAAGAGAGTTGAGGTTGGGATATGTCAAAAAATTGCATCAGAATGTATGCAAAAATAATATGTAGTAAGTTTGGTGAGGATATATTAGGGCTGCTTTAAGAGAACAAAGCAAACAATGATAGTAAATTAACTTCCTTTTGATAATGGTCAATAAGAGCAGCAAAGCAGAAACAGATCAAACAAAGCAAAGTAAGGATTTAATTATTTCATTTGGAAAACACATTCCATAGGGGAGTAATGCAGGAAACATGAGCATACTTGTAGAAATGGGCAAAGATGAGTCCACTGCAACATAGCACAGTCCCTGCAACATAAGGAAACAAGAGATTGGACACCTCATTTGTGCCATAACAGGCTTGAGCTTGCATTAGGAAGTCTATTATTCTACACTTCAGAATCAACAAAACCAACACAGTAAAT
This sequence comes from Ara ararauna, assembly GCA_028858755.1. Classification (NCBI taxonomy): domain Eukaryota; kingdom Metazoa; phylum Chordata; class Aves; order Psittaciformes; family Psittacidae; genus Ara; species Ara ararauna. Next base: position 34,222,810 of record CM054380.1, on the reverse strand, counting down.
AAAGCTCTGAAAAACTTCTTTAACACTGGCATTTAAACTTGATCCGAAGGTAAAAGGGGTAGCTAAGTATTTCAGAAACCAGGTTTTGATGTCCTTTGTTCACTGACAGTCCTTGGCATGATTACTGTCCCTCTGACAAGTTATTTTAACATCTCACATCTTCTTGAACTACATCTACCCACAAACTGAAATACTCTCTTGTGGCTTAACATGGTTCCAGTCTTCCGTCTAGTTACCTGCAGCTACAGGAGCCTTACTAGCCCCTGTAATTCATCATTTTCCAGTTTCATTTTCTCAGAATTTCTCAGACCACAAGTGTTTCAGAAGTCATGTTTCTCTTATATCTGTATGCATCCCTTTCATAGCAACTGCTGCTTTGAACCTATTTTGGGCAAGAACAAGTTGCATACTGCCTTTTAGCATTACCATCCTCTGGGAAATAAAACTTTTTGCTTAAGTTGCTTGTTCATTGGTCTTGCATCCTGTAACCACTATTAGTCAAATTTAGCCAAAATTTATTAAAGAGGTCTCAAAAATATTTTAATTTCCTAGAAACTTCATTAAGTCAGTAACTTGTAAAGGAGAGCTACCGCCCCTGCTATGGCAGAAACCTATAGCAACAGAGTTTCAGTTCAGTTTTGTTTGGCACATGCACTTGTACCACACAAACATGACCACTGCTGTTTAGGTAGTATTTAGGGGACACAGAAGGACTCTGGAGGTACTCACAAGATGGGGAAGATGATGCTTCCATCAATATTCAGCTCCTGAAACTACTTGTGTATTTTTATATCCTATAGCATGCTCAATGCATTGGCAGGTGCTTTGCCCAGAGATTCGATAAAACATGAGTGATCTTGGGCCAAATGCAATGAAACTTCGTAGCAGAAAAAAATCTAAGTTTTTAAATGAGGAAATCTTAGCGGCTAAAAATTTTAACTAGATGGTTAATTTTACATGAGCATGGCATAGTAACACAAACCATACCAAACATTTTTCATGGAGCTTTTTCACTTGTTTGCTTTTAGAAGAGGGACCTTGGGGTCCTGGTGGACATCAAGCTGTCCGTGAGCCATCAACGTGCCCTTGTGGCCAAGAAGGCCCATGGTTTCTGGGGCTGCATTAGGAAAAGCATTTCCAGCAGGTGAAGGAAGGTGAACCTCCCTCTCTACTCAGCCCTAGTAAGGCACCACCTGGAGCACTGCGGCCATTTCTGGGCTCCACAGTACAAGAGAGACATGGAGCATCTGGACCAAGTCCAGCCAAGATCTCCAATACATACAGGAGACTAAAGGTCTGGAGAATCTCTCATGAGGAAAGGCTGAGGGAACTGGACCTTTCACCCCAGAGAAGAGAAGGTCCTGGAGGGATCTGATCAATGTGTGTAAGTATCTGAAGGGAGAGTGTCAAGAGAATGGGACAGGACTCTTCTTGGTGGTGCCAAGAGACAGGACAAGATGCAGTTGGTATAAACTAAACCACAGGAAGTTCCACCTGGGCATGAGGAAGAAATTTACCATGAGGGTGACCAAGCATTGCAATAGGTTACTCAGAGAGGTGGTGGAGTCTCCTTCCCTGGAGACATTCAAGAGCCATCTGGACACAACCTTGAAAAACGTGCTTAGGTGACCCTGCTTGAGCAGGGAGACTGGACTAGATGACCACCAGTGGTCCCTTCTAACCTCAACCATTCTGTGATTATTTTGAAGAGTTTATGCTTCAGGACTTCAAAATACACTGCATTAAAAATGTTGCTTATTATCCTTTCTGCCGATGCATAATTGCTCTCCATGCAATAAAGCAGCATGCTTACAGCTGACAAAATATAAGTGGCACGACATGATTATATCCTCTATACTTTATTCAGTGACTAAAATATGAAGATTATTAATTAGGCTAAATATTGCAGCAGAAATGATAGTTACACTTAAAACTGGAGTTCTATGACATGAATTTCCGTATTCAATTTTAAAAACATCCCCAAAGTATTTTTATCAGTTAGGACTTTTTTCCTACCATATATAGAATGCATTTCTGTCAACTGCAGGTTCTCTGCACAAATGCCAATGAACACTGACAATTTTGCTTATTGAATCAATTGCATTAGCCATCCTCATCATCTCATTTCTCCTAAACTGTGTAGAAAAATTAGTTAACCAAGTTCAAGTTTATGCTCCTGCATGCCTTCATTTTCTTGCATGGATTTTTTTCTTTTTTGTGAATTGGAACATTTAATCTTGCATCAGGTTTGTGGCTTCAATGGGTTTTCTGGCTTGTATGTTGCTACTGCCATAATGAAATACAATAGTGAAGTCATCTTATTTCACATGCTGCTATCCATTATGCAGATCTCATTTAGGTATGCAACAAAGACTGTGTAGCAAACTGATCTGCCAGCTTCATCCAGATAGGAGAAAAAAACATAAAACAAGAACAGATCTGATAAAAAACACACTAAAAAAACCCCAAACGAACAAAACAATAAAACAAAACCCAACGCAAAACATGCAATAAGGTTTCTACATCTGGGAGTCACTTATTCTACTGAGTACTAAATCACAATTGAAATACTTGAACTAAAATGTATGCCAGTTCCACAGGATGATATCCGTATTCACTCTGCCAGTCAGCTGAGCAGCTATGTTAGATTTTTTAATGAAAAATGTAACAAAACTTTATGGCATTTGTAATAATGTTTATGCAGCAACTTTTCTAGATTAGTCTTCTGCAAAGCAGAAGTTTTGCTTCCAACTTTCCACAGCAAGAGATGCACTTCTTACGAATCAGAGATCATAGAATCATAGAATAGTTAGGGTTGGAAAGGACCTTAAGATCATCTAGTTCCAACTCCCCTGCCATGGGCAGGGACACCTCCCAGTAAACCATGCCACCCAAAGCTATGTCCAACCCAGCCTTGAACACTGCCAGCAATGGAGCATTCACAACTTCCCTGGGCAACCCATTCCAGTGCCTCACCACCCTTACAGTAAAGAACTTTCTCCTTATATCCAATCTAAACTTACTCTGTTTAAGTTTGAACCTGTTACCCTTTGTCCTATCGCGACAGTCCCTAATGAAGAGTCCTTCCCCAGCATCCCTATAGGCCCCCTTCAGATATTGGAAGGCTGCTCTGAGGTCTCCATGCAGCCTTCTCTTCTCCAGGCTGAACAGCCCCAACTTTCTCAGCCTATCTTCATATGGGAGGTGCTCGAGTCCCCTGATCCTCCTCGTGGCCCTCCTCTGGACTTGTTCCAACAGTTCCATGTCCTTTTTATGTTGAGGACACCAGAACTGTACACAGAACTCCAAGTGAGCTCACACGAGAGCAGAGTAGAGAGGCAGGATCACCTCTTTTGACCTGGAAGGAGGACCACGTCCTTTGATCTCCATCCTTAAGATGTTAAGTTAGAAAAACACTCAGTTGCAGAATAAAATAAGAGCATGCAGAATAAGATAAGGGGACATACAGGATAGGCCAGTCATCTTAAAGAAAATGTTATATTGACAATGTACATAAAGTTTGCTTCAAGGTAATACAGACGATCCTGTAAACAACCCCATGTTATGTGGAGATTTGAGAACTTAGGGAAGTACTCAAAGCGCTTGCAAAAACCCTACTAATTAAGCGATAACGAGTCTTTTTATTTATAAATCTATTGTTTTTCTCAGTCTCAAAATAGCCAGCTAGTAATTTCTGTAGGAGAAACAGAGACCAAGAAACAAAATGTTGATCTATTTGCTAGCAGTCATTGCCAGATAATCAATCAAATGATCCAAACTGATGAACACAGTTTATATAGCTAAGTCCTTCTGGATAAGTGTTACAACATTTACAGAAACCATCATATTATCATTTCCTTATCTTTTTTTTTTTCCTCCCTTTAAGAAAGTGGTTTTAAAAGTGAAGTTCCAATAAAAGCACCATATTAAGACATTTATAGTAGATTACAGGGAAAGCAAAACAGTATCAGAATTTTGACCCTTTGTGGGTGAGGAAATTCTGTTTCCGTTACCTTAAATCTAGCCTGCCAAGAAGCTAAACATATCTAATACTTTTTAGCACATAGAGTCTTCCAAGGTCACTGATGCTTTTCCCTTACTCTAATGCATTATGTTCTGAGGTTCAGCTTTAATTTCTGATAATAGTAATTGAAACCTTAGCACGTATACAAGTAATGTGCTTAATACATCGTTAAATGATTGTCCTGTGTTCTATGGAAAACATTTCGGGAAGATGAAGCAAGTGAAAAAAGAAAAATTGCCCTCATGCTTTTGATCTTTTTGGAGGGGTGGAAAAAAAAAAAAAAGAGGGGAAAAAAAGTTTAAAAAGTTCTTCCATCACAGGGAGTGTTTCAGAAGACTTGACACAATCATGGCCATGGGGTGGATAATTATCCATAGAGAACATCGCCCATCAGAGCTCATCTTCTGTTTTGATTTTTGGGGTGAGTGAGCGTGTGTGAAAAGGGATCTACAATAGCACAATTACAGGAAAAAAAAGAGGGATAAAATTTTGTATTTCCTTTTCTGGGGATCTTTTTAGAAACCTGAAGAGGTTAATACTCATTATGACTAAACTCCTATCTAGGCCAACAAAGTAAAATTATACTTATTCTTGAATTCAGTGTGCATATTGAAGTTTGGACTTCCTACCTATTCCAGTCAAAGAAATGGGAAACTAAAATATTACAAGAAGATACTTTAATCCATAGAAAGAAAAGCAAGACTTTAACAGCCCAAACCAGACAATTTTTTTTAGGCTTTGAGATGACATTCCCTCACTGAATTAACCTAAATCTTAATCACGCTTGAAACTTGATGTCAGCATATATTGTACCAAATTGATCCAGGCTGCTTGCAGACTCAATTAAGAACCCTTGATTTTGAGAATTAGTTGCAGAATGAACAGTACATTTACCACATGGTAAAAAAAACTTATCAGGAGGTAATATGAGAAGCTTTTATCAGGGACAGAGTAAGTGATCTCCATTCCTACAGCAGAAAGTAAAAGTACATATAAACCCTGAGCAGAGACTAATTTTGGTTAATACTTGTTTGCAATGCTGAAATTTCACTCTTTGTAATTCATTCTAATATTTCCAGCAGCTTGGTAATAAAAAAAAAAAAAAAAAAAAAAGAAAGAAAGAAAAAGATAGGAGAATTATTCCAACCCTACCAGTAGAATTCTAGAGAAAAGCTTTAAATCACGTTCCTGTTGAGTGAATTCTGTTGAGTGTTGTAGCTGCTGCTACACTGTTGCAGTGTTCATCAAATAGCTTGCCTCTTTGTACTTCTCCTCGAAGTTTAATGTGGGGCAGTTAAAGGCAAAAGAAGAAGAGTATCAATAGGAATGTCGATAGATAAAATTGCCACTTTTCACTGTAACACTGCAGTTTTTCAGTCTCAGTTATTTGAGATACGACAAAATTGTGATTGACTTAAAATAATTGCTATAAACCACTGACATTCAGCCAGCATGGTTCAACCAGTTTCCCCCAAGACGGTAAAATTTTATATATGCTGAATATATGTATCCTGGGTTCAGCTGTAGCAGTCATTTTTTTTCCTTCTTAGTAGGTGGTGCAGTGCTGCATTTTTGACTTTCAGCCTGGGAACAACACTGATAACACCAATGTTTTTAGTTGTTGCTATGTTCACTCTGACCAAAGACTTTCTCAGTCTCATGCTCTGCCAGGAAGGAGGGGAAGCAGAGAGGAGGCAGAGACAGGACACCCGACCCAAACTAGCCAAAATGGTACTCCATGCCACAGCATGTCATGCCCAGCATATAAACTGGGGGGAGTTACCTGGAAGCCCCCAGATCACTGCTCAGGTCAGGCTAGGTATCGGTAGGTGGGTGGTGAGAAAGTGTATTCTCTGCCCTTGTTATTCCCCTTATCATTATTATTCTTGGTGGTAGCAGTAGTGGTTTTGTATTGTACCTTAGTTACTGGACTGTTCTTATCTCTGCCTGTGGGAGATACATTCATTTTATTTATTTGTTTTATTCTCCTACTAAGCACGTGCAAAGAGTTCGGCAGTTCTAGAATACAACATTAACTGATTGTGCATCACTGTATGTACACACAGCTAAATATTTGGCTGCCTTAAGCATTGCAATGACAAAGCTGGAATTAACAGCATCATTTATTTCTACTTTTTCCTATCTTCACACAGAAGCAGCTGTTGGGCATTAGACTGGTGCTTTGTTCTTTGCCAGTGTCTAAAAGAATGCATTTCCAGTGAGAATTCTTGCCAGATCACTCTTAAAACACACTGCATATCTGTCTTGCCTCCAGAACCGGCTAAATCACAGTCCTATGACTTGTTGCAAAGATACACCAGTATGAACATGAAACTCTCAAATATCTTTTCTCTGACTGCTCCTTTTCACGCTCCCCTTTTCATCCTTACCTCTGGTTAACACTGTATGTTTTTCAACTCAAATCTGAAACCTAATAGCCCCTCACTACATTTCTTCCTGTACTTCAGTCCGATAATAATTTCCTGGTGGATGTTTTTTAACAGGCAACTAGGTGACCTGTTTTTCTGTTAGTTCTCTTCCTAGGATTCTCTTCAAAGAGAATATCCTAGTTCTAAAAGACAAAAGTGTTTTTGTTCAGAAACACCAGCCAAGGGATTTTGTTATTTGCAAGATTTTCTACTTTTATAGACAAGTTCATCACAGACAGCATAATAAAAATTGTTTTTCTATTCTTTCAAAAGAAATGTTAAGATTCTAACAGCAGTATTGTATAAAGAAAATCAGTGCAAAAAAAAAATTTGATAAGCAGATACTCTAACCTATGCTTACATATAAAAATTGGTGTCACGATATACTGAACTTTTACAAAACTAGAGACTGACATGCTTTTAGTAGGAAATCCATACTCAGAGTTGGATCATGCCATACTGCAATAAGGCAATGAAAAATTTATCAGTGTTGTGTTTTCATCATCAGAGAAAGTGACTCCACTTTTTTAGATAGTGTTTGCTTTATTGAAAATATACAAGGTCCATCCAAATCTGCTTCAGACCTTTCTTTCACCTACTATCCCGTAACAGAAAAAAATCCCCAACAAATTCAAGATAAATCCAAAACAAGTACAATATTATTTAGAGGTATCTACCTGAAGAGAACATATAAATTATAGGGGATATGTGAGAATCCCATAACTTTGATGAGATGTAATAATCATGGAACTGAAGGAGTTGAACTAAACGTGAATGTATTAATTAGCACTGGGTCTGGCCAGTTTATGTTCGGATGTTGCCATATTAATACAGTTCAGCCAGAAAAAAAAAAGCCAATATGATATACAACTGTAGCAAAAAGTATACCCATATATATGAATTAAAGATGGGTGTTGCATCTTTGAAGTCAATGCTGTAGCATTAGCTATCAATATTCACAGGTGCATAGTACTGCAGGTCCCAGGCTGATAGCAAGCTCACATTATCTCTTTCTTCCTCCAGTAGGGTTGGAACAGAGTAGAAACAGCTTTCCTAATTCTATAATACAGATCAAACATGGCAGGTTGAAAGCCATTCCACTTTTGCCCTCCTATCCCACAGATGTTCAACATCAGAACATCTGGTCTTTTACCAGAAGGACAAGAATAGCTGGTAGCAGCTTGGCATCTAAAGCCCCTTTTTTCCACCCTGAAAGGGATTCAAATACAAGCATGTGCCCAAGTCCCCTGAAACACTGCACTGTACTCAGGAATGTAAACACAGCATGGAGAAAAACATGCCTTGATCCTCCACACAGTGATGGAGATGATGGCAGCATAGGCTTTCACAGATTAATGTTTTCCCTAGAACAAGCTGCATAGCTTTCACAAGGAGAAAAAAGAAAACTATTATATTGCTTCATAGCTCTCTCTTGACTGATAGCATTAGTTATATTTGCAGCAGATTGCTTCAGTTAGGACAAATGACTATCAGCATTCCTCTTCCCTGGAAATGCTCCCACTGCTTTCAGAGTTAATTGCATGACTTCACAGCACTCTAGGTGCTGTCTCTATTTTCCAGACAAGCCATATACTTGTCCTAGGTACTTACATAATTTTCAAAAGCAGCTTGTCAACTGAACCTTATGATTCCCTCCCTTACTGTGAGCTGCAAAGTACTTCTCTTCCCTCTGAAGTCTGGCTACTGTACAATGCAATTCAAGTACATATTCTTTGTTGGAAGACCTGGAGAATAAAAGGCAGCTGCAGGCAGAGAAATAAACCAAGGAGGGGTATCAGTTATAAAGTAGCCAATTTCACAGCAAAAATGCAGAGTTGCATAACATTATGAGAGAGACAAATTATACAGCTATTGAATTATAGCATCCCAGGTAGCCTGAGATTTAAATGCAATTCACCCTTGTCCAACCTGTTGCTTCAGGCAAAGTACTTCAAACCT